>BROE01000014.1:14352905-14548998 GCA_036571765.1 Plecoglossus altivelis | reverse complement strand
TATTGCCTTTCTTTTCATTATTTATCTCACTCCTGCCTCCTCTCTGCTCCATCTGTCTCTATCCTAACCTCTTCTCTCTCTCCTCTCCCGCCTCTCTCATCTCTCTCTCTCTCTCTCTCCTCTCTCCCTCTCTCCCTCCTCCTCTCTCTCAATATCAAGCATGAGTCAGAGCTGAAAGCTACTCTTGTGCACACTTCATAAGATAGAAAATGGGAACGTGTACTCCTCTCTCACACACACACCAACACACACACACACACACAACACAACAACACACCACACCACACACACACACACACCACACACCACACACACAACACCACACACACACACACAACACACACATTCAGGTGCAGTGGTGCAGAACCAGCAGGCCATCCAGATAGCAGACGGCAGAGTGGGGAGTTGGGGGGGTTTCTTGCAGTTTGCCCGGTTGCTCCTAGCAACAGCAGACTAGAGAGTGGAATTGTCTTGCGCTTCAGAGAGGCTACCTAACCCAGGTCGCATTGCCTGTGATATCAGCAGTTAGCCGTTGTTGTACCATCTCACTGAGCCACAGTGACTGACAGCGCTTCAGACCGCGTTATAGCATCAGAGAGGCCAGGCCCACCCTAACCTCCAGCGTTGATGCTGCCTCAACCATCGCTCCAGGCACTTGTTGAGCAGCCATCGCCTCTATTGCATGGTCCCAACCTAATTAAGCCCAAGCCTTCCCTACCCTTACCCTCTGTCCTCAAGACACAAACACAGAGGCCAAGCTCAGAGCTGCAGCCCCAGACCAGCACTCCTTCCTTAAGCCTCGCATCCTCACTAGCAACGGCCTCAGGGCCACTAAGATTTTAGGGGACAGCTTTAACCTGCAGTAGCTGCTTGTGAAGAAGACAGGGTTCAGTGCTTTTTAGTCTGGACTGTAGCTGTGAGGGAACTGATATAAACTCCTTGTGGCCTGACCTGCTGTCTACAGCTGTTGTACCTGTTCTAGTCTGGTCTGCCAATCCAACCAGAAGAATTGCTCCCAAATGTCACAACAGTTACAACACCACTGAGGATCAGTGCTGTTAATGACATCTACAGAGGCAGGAATATACGTGTGTGTGTGTGTTTGTCTGAGCCTCTGTCATCTTAAGATTCCGGTGTATGGCTCAGGACCCAAGGACGTGCCATGTCCAGTGTGAAGATGTTCGGATGGGCAGCTTGTGTGAAATAAATCTAAACACAATCACCTCCATATTGACATGCGCTTAGCGATAGAACCATAGATCACTCCAACATGGTATCCTTCCGCGAGGCATGGATATGCCCCAAGACCCACCCTGTTTGCCAGATCACTAAAGCATTTTATTCAAATGGGATCTGCACTAGTAGTAATAATAGCTATTTTGCTGTTTGCTGGGGTGTGATGTAGCGCACTCCTAACAGACACAGCTAAGCAGACAACAGATTCTAGTACACCATGTAGGTCTGGTATACGGCCTCTGACTCCCAGAGAGGCAGGGGGACTAAAGCAGCAGCGAAGCCCAAGTCAGCTTGACAAATGTCTTGTTCCCGTACCACCACACGAGCCGTATAAACAGCAGGTAGCCAATGTGACAGCATGGTCCATCTGGGGGGATAGGGGGAGAGGCTAGATCTGTCTAGTCGCCTGTGGACTCCAGAGCCTGCCCTGCTGGGCCTCCTAGAGGGAGGAGGAGGGGGGGGGTACCTGAATGGGGGCACGGTGGGGGTTCATTAGGTCAGAGGTGAAGGGAAGGGTTCTTGTAAAGGCAACCTAGGAGACAGCACTGACAAGGGGGAAAGCAAAGAGGACTGCAGATTTGTATCAATGTAGCTACTACAGACCAGACCCTAGACTGCCCTCTATTCAAAGTGAACTGAACCTTCCCCCTCCTGTACCAGACGCTAATCGGCTCTCCTGTGGTGTAAGGTGGCCTAACATGGAGACATGGAGTAAACTTGCGAGTGGGTGGGTGTCCCCGCACCCCTTAGCCATCGCACGGAGAAGTGAAACAATGGCAGAACTACAGTCTCTATGACTGGTAGACTGGTAGGACATTCATTGCTTGGATGGGAAACAGATGGATAAACCAACAACAAGCTGCATTAAAGTTGCTACTGACTCGATGACTTTAGAAAGCTCCTCTCTCCTTGGCAACTTGGGTGTTGGCATGGCACACAGATACACCCATTGGTGTGTAAAAGAAAGTTTATTACTCGGCCACCAATTGAATAATTTTTCAATCTGTAACTCTCTTTTGCTTTAACTATACACAAGTGGACCCTGAACAGGAAAAATCCATTAGTGACAGTACTCTCCCAAAAACAAACATTAACATAAAGATCATGTTATCACATAAGATGTGTAAGTTTGTATTTATTTAACTAACCAGAGCCTGACACCTGCTACAAATGGCAAATACCTTTACATGTTGGTGTAAATGTAACATCAAATGTCTCTATTCTTGAGAAGCGATTGAAGATCCAATAATCTGGGAATGACTCTTCAAGACAATGTCAACCTGCAACCAACCCTTCAACTAAAAACCATCATGGACTGGTTGTCAGTTGGCTAGGACCTACAAACATGTTCTAAACGAAGGACGAAAAAGTGGACCGATTCATCTGATCAATATGCAAATTTTGATGGCGTATAGATCATATCCGAGCAGTAATTAACGGTTAAGAATGGTGACTGCAGTACAACGGTGGCAACATCATGGTTGGGGCTGAGGCAGTGAATCCATTTTGAACCGGCGTTTCTACTTCAACACCACAGCGACAGACTCGCGCAGAACGTTAGATGGAAATGAAGGGTGTAGCTGATACCATTCATCCCTGGGATGACTTTGCGACAAAAGGTTATTCACAATTGGAAGGGGAAAGAAATATTCTGAAACACGTTCACAATCACAGACACTTCGTTACATCCGAATATGCAGCACGCCCCTGCCGATTCACAGGCGTGTGAGCACGTATGCCGGTGACAGAAGGGAGGGACGCTAATATCACCCTTCATAGCGAACACACCGAAGAACATCGCTCTGACATGACATTACCCAATCCAGATGTGTTCCTTCTTGGACTGCATACAATCCTATGTGCACTCTTGTCATAAAGCACAGAAATGCAGCGGTCGGTGATGCAGAGACTCTTACACCATCAATCCTCTTCACAGATTTGCATTAACGAGATTGCAGATAAAATAATGGCCGAGTGTGATGAGAAATGACCTGAATCTTTCTTCTGAGTTAGACAGGTATAAAGCAGGTACAAGATGCATGGCGATGGATTCGGGAGAATCTCATAGTCATAAGCTTATACTAATAAGGTATGATGATCATGGATGTAGCTAGCTTGCTGTATGGCAATGATGCCTAGCTGCATACCAAAAGGTAGCAGCTTACCTACTGGCAAGATGACTTCCAAACATACAACTTCATTTTATGGTTCCACTGCAGATGTTGTAATGGATGAAGCCTGAGTTTAAGCATGAGACAGGAACAGCAGCCCAATTTTGTGCAAAATCGCTCACTAATCTGATTCGCAGTCCTCCATCACTGCACGGACATTAACTTCGAGCAAATGATTCTGATTAACTATACTGACATGCATAATTTGGTGGGGTTATGATCGCAAATACTTGATATGTCAGGGCAACGATGGATTTAACTATATAGATAAACCCATATATTGTCCTTCTACCAGTGAGTGGCCTGCACAGTAGCTAGCTAGCACCACAGCGATGGAGAGCGGTGCCCTGCCTAGGTGCTAGGGGACAAGGATGGGAGTAGAGAGGATGCGAGTGTAGCATCTGTGTTCCATCGAGCTCTTCAAAATCATAACGACACACATACAATCATGACGACGATGAACAAAAATGGCAAGTAAAGTTGAACGAATAACACCGCGTCAGAAACAAATTAATCGTTCTCCCACTTACCTCAGGCGGCAGTTCAAATCCAGCTTCCCGGAGCAGCCATTAGGAATCCCTCTCTCCCTCCGTCCTAACCTCCACCGCAGCTACCGGGCAGACTTCGCCGGTAAACCAATCCCCCCTCCCCCCGAACGGCCACCTATCTGCTGGGTGAGATATCCTGTCAAGGTGGGTAGTATCGTTTTAGCAATAAATTCCCGTCAACACTCGGTGTTCAGTGAAGTCTCCAAAGCGCAGTCCAACCCAACGCGCAAGACCAACTAACCCGCGGTTTTGCCGAGGTCCGCCCGGCACCTTGGCTTGCCAACTGGCTAATTTCAGTAGCTCGAGAATAAAAAAACGTACAGTAATACTGCGCAGGGTAGGATGAAAATATCTGTCACCGGAAAAACTCTTGTCTTGGGTCTTCTTATATCCCCTTCCTGGTGATTCTTGATTTTCTTATGGTGGTCTTGGTCCGTCGCTGGTCGAGAAATCTTCCGAACCAGCCACTGACTACCCAGCTAGTTAAGACGATTTAAGGGGATACAGGGAATGAGAGGTGTGTAAAAAAGAAACAATCAAAACAAAATTGGGGTTTTTCCGTCGCACCGCTATAACTAGCGATGAGCATTCGCAAGGGACCCCCCCTCTCTGCCCGTTAATCACGGGCTCCGTCACAAATCAACCTCTACGCCCTACCCGCTACGTCGTTGTGCAGATCTCTGAGGGTGTGACTGGTGTAAGACATGTGGTTCTTCCGACAATCCGCTCGCCTATTGGCCAACGACGCTCACCTCCATATTGCTTTCACCCATCCAGATCTCAGAAAGGTTTGAAGGATGAAGGCCTTAGGATCTGATATTGGTCACACCAACACTAGCTAGCTGTAGTCTGCGAGAAGGGTCTGCACTCTGCACGAAAGCGCGCCCTCGACACTGAAGCACGTTCTCGGAACTTCCAAAGATATTTCCCCACAAAATGGCCGCCCAAACAAACGCACTGCAATCACCAATCGAGTAACAATTAGGGGTCTCGTTCTGCGATTTGCGGTTTATAAGAATACGTTATACGTAAATTAGTCATGTCATATAATTTAAAGCATCAGATTTTTTGGTTTATCCATATCTGTCGAATTTGCGCAGTGTGTGACAAATGGGTTAGAACTCAAATGACTTGGCTAACTAAAGCTCCGACTACTAGTTTAAAATGAGCAACACCACAACAGGTTGTAAAAGTAAATGAAATCACTAAAGCCATCTTCTGGTAGACCGAAAGATGCGTCAATACAAATTTTATTTAAAAAAACAGGGTTCAATATTACAGTCAGGGAATAAGTAAATATTTGTTTTGACGTCAACCAACAAAGAAATATTGCTATCGACTTCTTCCTAAATCATTGATAAATTGAAACTGCAAACCTATACAAGCGGACAAGATTGCATGAAGAAAAAAAACTAAAATTTCACAAAGATAAATCACTATATCAAGCTCTGTACAGTTACCCAGTACACAGTTTTAGGATCCCCTGGAAAATCCCCATCTTAAATTCACTCTTCTCCCAGGTGAGTGTCATATTTCTAAACAAGTCACCTGAAAGCCCCTAAGCCTGGAAACAGGTTTATGGTTAGTTCGTACTAAGTAGCAAGCAAGAGGAATTCAAGAGTCTGAATGCTGTGAGCTGGTGCCCTCCAGTGGTGAAGGGGTGACATGGCTTTTTACAGTCACTGCCACAGATGTCAAGGGATGGCTCATTTCTTCTGCTTGGGGGGCGGTCTACAAAAGAGGGAGAAACCGTTAATGCATGCCCCAAAAACCACATTCAAGAGAACTGTTAGTCAAGACTGGGTCAGTATTCATCAGACAACACGTAAGTGAAGTTCTTTGTTATTTCGACACAACATTCATCAGAAGGGCTTTACATTAACGCTAGCAATACAAGCCCAGGTCTCAAACAGGAAACAGAAGCCATGGGGTGCTGTATACCTGTAGATGCCCACAACAACGGCATGATCTCTCTCATATGGTTCCAGAGTGAGCTGTTCTTGAGGCTTCATGTTTTCTGAGCTCATTTTCTTCACCTCTGCAGCAAACACTGCCTCTGGAGCGGCAGTGGAGTCAATACAGTTGGCCTGAAAAAAGAAATGATGTTACATGCAACCCTTCTAGCCTATTAGCAAGTCCGCCTGCGAAAGACCCAGCAGAGAAAAATAATACAAATTCAATGTTACAGATTTTATGTAGACAACTTCGGATTATCATCACTGTTGTACCTACCTTGATAGAGATGACAAAATGTCCACCGTTCTTCAGGAAGTTGTGAGCATTGAGGGCCACTATTCTGGTCTGATCAGGCTGGGCAACGTCGGCAAAGATGACATCTACCATGCCTGCCAACACCAGGTGCAAAAGAAGGAAGTGTTCACAAGTCGGAGAAAAAAGTGTAAATAGTGCCTCTTAAAGTTTGGCCATTGAAATAATCATCAACTCGCCCTTTCACTAAATTCAGTTGGTGAACATACCAACAAGCATGCGATACTTGTGTGGATGACGGGCATCCTCAATGATAGGGATGATGTTGGTTCTTTTCTTGGCGACATTAAGAAGGTCGCGACCCGATCGATGGGAAAACTCCACCGCATACACCAGTCCTTCCTGTCCGAACAGGAAGCAGTAGCACATGGTCAAACAGTTATAGAGGAAGGCATTAAATGAAACGAGTGAATGTAGGCATTTACACAAAAGGTATCAATAGCAAAGTTAGTAGATTCTTAAGCAAAGTGGTACATTTACACAAGAACAGAAGGATCAACTCACAGGTCCAACGATATCTGACACATGGGAAACTGTTGTTCCTGAGGCAGCTCCTAGGTACATGACTTTGGCTCCAGGCTTGATGTGGATCTGGTCCACCCCCCCCAATATAGCAGCTGCAAGCTTGGACCGGAAAGGGTTCCATGCTCTGTACTCAATCTTTGTCTCTCCTTCCTGTTAATAAAAAAAAAAATTACAGACTGTCCCTTCTACGGTATTGATAGTGACTGCAGGGCATCCATGTTGGCGATCTATGATGTGAAATGGCTCACCTCAACATTGATCCTCTTCTCTCCATAAACCGAGTCTCCAATCACCATATTCCTGGTCACCAGGGCATCCTCCTTACCGCGGCAGATAAACACACCTTTGAAAGAAATATGTTTCTCAGTTAAAGAGAGATGTGTTTTTCAGGTAACATCAACCTATGAAATAATATGGTAAACCTATTGATTCAATAGACAAAGCAAAAATGCCAGGTAGACGGTAATAATATAAATCCTACTGTGTTTTGTATATAATGACAAATGCATTACTCATCTCACCTTCATGTCTGTGAGGCTCTACTGTGACTTTGGCACCCCCTCTGAAACCACCACGTCCTCCTCTTCCTCTTGGTGCACCTCTGCCTCCTCCACGGCCTCTGAAACCACCTTCAGGGGACCTGAAGCCACCGCCACCTTAAAGAACAACAAATGTTATGGACTGCTCGCTCATTTATGATATATTGTAGTTTCTGGTTTGGAAATCTCAGGCTTTTTCAATATTGTGACCATACGGAGAATTTTGTTTTGAGAAGAAACTCGTGTTGACGTTACTCACCACCTCTGCCGCGGAATCCACCTCTTCCACCCCGGTCTCCGAATCCCCCACGGCTGCCTCCACGGTCTCCAAACCCTCCTCTACCCCTGAAGCCGCCTCGACCGCCACGGTCACCCCGCGGACTGAACCCTGAATAATGAAGTCAGAATAATGTATCAGATTCAGTTGAGTATTTTAAAGTGTATATATACAAGCTCAAATGGACGCTACAAGACGTGGTAAAAATACCAATCCAGATTAACCTTATGGGGCCTGTTGTGGTCAAATCCTTGAAAAAATATGTCAATTTACTCGCTAGCCATACTGTTGTGTAGTTAGATTGACAAAGTGCTTTCTTACACAAGTCTTAGGACAAAAATCGAGAAAGACATGGAGTCGTATGAATCGTGGACACCACGTGTAGAGTTCCCAGGCTATATAAAATACCCATCTTAACGCCATGTGGGCAAGCTAGCGAACTTTTCTAGATATAAACATTTGTTGTTTCAAGTGCTACACCTCGAAAGTTACAACAATCAGTATCCAAGAACACATTTTATGCTGAAATGTGAACTTAATCGTGTGAACGGTTTCCGTGCTTTCAATGATAGCAACCCTTACGAAGCAGGCCGAAATGCACACAAGATTAAGACACGTTATTGAAACTTCCCAAATCGTTGACCAAGCACAAACATGCCACATACGGATAGTATTTATTCATAATCAAAAGTACCTGGTCTCATATCTTGTCGTTGTCTGAATCTGGTTTTGGTTGCGACTTTTCTTGCTTGTACCGAAGTTGCCTCTCCGTGCACTCTGCAGACGCTAGTTTTCCCTAGCAGCAGCCCATGTGGTCCCTTACACCGCACACTCCCACAATGCACCGCTTCCTACAACAAACTCGGTCATTGTTCTTCGCCTCTTTGTCCATTAGAGGGCTCTGTTTGCAAGGTTAACTATTGTCGGTGATGGTGAAGTGAGGCTTCTCGCTTTTATCCGTATGTGAATGACTCACGAACGAAATTGAATTGGATATGACTGCCATTTTTGTTGTGTTCTCACCAACTCACACACTTGTTTCATATGAACTCCTCGAGTGACATGTTATCATGTCCAGTTACAAGAGGAGACCCGTTCAAATGTCAGACACAAAATCGATATTTTTATTCTTATTGATGTATAAATATATATAAATATGAAATATGACAGAGATGGAATTTTCTTGTTCCAGTAGTATTATCAGTTAGTCATTTTGCAATCTGTTGATGAGGGGAAAAAAGTTTGAGTGTTTATGAACAATAGAAATGGTGAAATAACAAAAAGCAAGATATCATTTTAAACAGGCAGATTCAGACAGGTTATATGATTCACATAGTTTATTTGTTCACATTTAGACACAAAGTGCTTGGCAAAATCATTTTTTAACAACATCAATTACATGAACATTTGAATGTAAAAAATTATCTCAATGTCATTTCTAAATGTTGGCACAGTACTATGTTGTTCGAAAGATAAGTCTTTGTGATCTTTAGCAATGACAGTCATAGCCTCTTTTGTTGAAGTGCTATGAAAGTAGCCAGTGGCCTGCTGCCTGTATGTGCACCTCACCACCTTTCACAGTGTCACTACCACAGGTGTGATATCACAGGTGAGATACTATTAAACTAACTGTTTACGGCATCATTATCTGAAGAGTTACAAATTATTCCCGCTTCTCCATTACTGACATTTTCTCCCTCCAGTTCCCCTTCATTCCTCGCTTCCTCCTCTCTTCCTCTTACTATGCCCTCTCTCCTACTGTCTCCCTCCATCTTGCCTTCCAACTCGTCCCCTTTATCTATCTTCTCCTCAATGCATGACTGATTAGGGGGCGGAGTCTGGGGCGGCGGCGGAGAGTGGAGAGCAGGCGGGGAGAGAGGAGGCGGAGGGGAGAGTGGGGGCAGAGGGAAGGCTTCACCCTTTTGGGCCAGTTCAGCCAGCTTTCGGGCTGAGCAGGAGGGAGTGGGGGTGGGGTAGGTATGATGGAAAGTGTCGTAGTCCACCTCGTAGAAGCCCTCTTCCAGGGACAGCACAGGTGTGAAGCGTTCGCCCCACAGCACCTCTGAGCTCAGGTAGGAGCTCCGGGCCTGGCATGTCATCCCTAAAGGAAGGGGGATGGAAAGAAAGGAGAGGGGTGAGGGTAGGACGGGGAAAAATGGAGGAGAAATTAAAGCAAGACGGGTGTAATTAGTAGCTCTCGTTACGGTTCATTAGTCTTTGTCTACACGCCTTCCAGTGATCTCTTACTCGGATTCTATATAGTCTAAGATCTGGGGAAATATAGGTTGAAAAGACTGTCAGAGATCCACATTTGATATGTAAATCCCACGTGCACATTGAATACATCAGTCACCCCATTCACACATGCACATACGTACATACATATACACATGTCCACCCTTATAGTCATAGCCACACATTCACCTACTCGGCGCCTCCCAACTCACCACAGGCACACACACACACACTCTCTCTCTCTCTCTATAAATAACTTAATTCTCTGCTCTAGTGAACCTTGAACAACCACATCCATTACCATCCATATCACCAATAACACTGAAGAAACAAACAGGCAACTACACTCAAAAAGACACACATGCACAACCATAGTCACATATGCACTTAATTATATTTAAAGTGTATTGGAGTGGGAGACACCTTTTTCGACAGTCGTGTCAGCAGCAATAAGCATCATGCGCTTCAGAATTTGATTTGCATTATCCCATAGAACATGCGCTCAGTAATGATAACGTCTACAGAGATGCATATTACCATTAAAAACATTGAAACCACAAAAAAAATCACATGCGTAACACACGTGTCACATGCACATTCCACAAACTCACTGCTGGAGAGTGAAAGCAGATTTAGGACCACAGGTTTATGACTCAGTGAACAGATCTGTTATGTACTATGTGGTTGTCTTTGTGAAACATCTATCGCTCCTTGCCTTTAACCATCTACTCCACCTCAATATCTATATTCAGGACCAGCAAGAGGAAACACATCACCATTCCAAGCAGACTTGTTCATTTAACATTGGCCCTTCTATTGACGGACTCCTCCCCCTTTGCTCACCACAAAAGCTTCCTAGCATACAGGACAACAGTAGCCAATTAGTGGAGCATAATGACAGAGCACGACAGGAACATCTCAGACTACCGTTAATTAGTGGCAGAAAAGCCCTCCTGGGTATGTTTTGGTACCCCTGTCTATTGGTACCCCTGCCAAACAAAGCATATCACCAGAGACTCACACTCTCTCATCCTCAGTCATTTTGTCAGGAGATCTTGCCCAACTTGTTATCTGCTCCCAGATACTGACATCACTTTTCATAACCATTTTGTTGGCACTGGCAGAACCTCCACACTGACCTTCCTTCCCAATTTCAATCTTAAACCCACTTCCTTTTCCATCCTCTCTTTATTTCTCCGTACCTGTAGCCTCCACCATGCCTTCCAGGATGACTACAATCTCAAATTCCTCTGTGGCCAGCTGCTCCTGGGAGATGTCCCAGAAGGGACTGTTCTGGTTGACCTCATGGCAGATGATTAGCGGAGACACCAAGAAGAGACGATCATCTCCAGTGTCAAAACCCACGTTGATGTCTGTCTGGTTCAGGGGGATAAACTCGCCCTCCTTAGTCTGCCTGGAGCGGATCAGCTTAGCTCTGATAGAGGCCTCCACAATGTGCGAGTTTCTCAGATCGCCAACCCGAAACATGACGCACAGTCGGCCATCGCGTAGAGACACCACCGCCTTGTGGGAGAACATGAGGGTCTCTGCCCTCTTCTTGGGCTGGGAGATCTTGACGAACATACAGCCTACCATGAAAGCATTGACAATGGAGCCAAGGATAGCCTGGACCAACAGCAACATGATGCCCTCGGGGCAAGTGTCTGTTATGACACGGTAGCCATAGCCAATGGTGGTCTCGGTCTCGATGGAAAAGAGGAAGGCAGAGACAAAACCGTTGAGGTTGTTGACGCATGGTGTCCAGGTGCTGTCCTGGGTATGGTCAAGATCTCCACGGGTGTAAGCAATGAGCCACCAAAGGAGACCGAAAAACAGCCAGGTAGATGTGTAGACCAGGGTGAAGACCAGTAGGTTGAAGCGCCACTTCAGGTCTACCAACGTGGTGAAGATGTCTGTTAGGTAACGGTATGTCTCTCGCACGTTGCCGTGGTGAACATTGCACTTGCCGTCCTTCTCCACATATCGCTGGCGACGCTTCCTTAGTGGACCTGCTGATTGGGTGTATGGGTCCTTGTCCCTGCCCCCTACCACCATGGTCTGGTCTGTGGGAATCTGTGGGTGAGGGGAGAAGGGGTCAAGACAAACTGTTGGGGTGAGGTTGGACAACTTAAAGATAACGTAATCCACAATAACATTTTATGTCCTAAACATAAAGGTCCTATAGTCTTCCATTACCTTGTTTGTAGGCAGACTGTCCCAGCGCGGTTTAGACTGCTTAGCACCTTGTTTCTCCACATCCTGCCCAAGCCGACTCTTGAAACACTTCATGGTCAAAAAGCTCCCCTTTCCCCGTTTCTGGTCCACAATCCCGACGTCACACACACACACATATACACACGCTCAGACTCTGGCTGAAAGACAAGACACAGAAAAACAATCCTACATTGAGTCTTCCTTGTTATGTCTGATGAATCCACAGAACTATCTTCATTTAATCAGTTCAACCCACTGTGCCGAATCCACGAGATTTGCCAGATGAGAGAGACAAAATTTCTGATAGTTAGTTTCAAATGGAGATTGCCAATCAGATAAACAGTGTGAATCCATCTGCATTTTATTATCTGCAGTAGCTGCAAAATAAACCATTGTCTGAAACATAAAAATATCTGGATGTATCATATTTCTTTCTTCTAATAAGTGTTTGTGGGTGTGCGAGTGTTGGAGCATGTTGAAAAACGTAATAACGATTCCGGAGTCATGTTGTAGATTCATTTCCAATGTCCTAGATTTAAAGTGAACCATGGTTTCATGGCACGGTGAAGAAACCAGTCTACCCAATGTGGTTAGGACAGCAGATCAGGGCAGAGTGCCACACACACACACACCAGCATGTAACTCTGTGGGATGTCTACAGGTAAAGCCTAACGATGATCTGAGCACACCGCAACAGAGTGGTGATTCTGTACTTTCGTAATGAGCTCAGAATCCCCATGTGATTCGCTCTTAGCGTGACCTTTAACTGACGTTCTACAGGGTCAACTGTTCCATACACCCCAGTGACCATCATTAAAGGCCCAGCGCTGTCCCAAGCCACCTGGACAAAGGACATTCACTTAGGAGCACACGGACATGCTCATGGTTGGAATACACATACACATACCCACACCCAGTTCCTTTTTATATGTGTATATAAGGGCAAGGTGGGTATCGATGAACTGTTGGGGGATACAGAGAAGATTGAAGGTTTGACATCATTCTGCTCAGTCTCAGAACTCTGCTTCCAAATCTGACAACCGATCATTGTAATGAGCAAATCCTTTTAACATTACCAGCATCATTCACTCTCTGAACAGTTTACTGATAACTTGCTCTAATGTGCTTCATTAAGATGCTATATCTTTTGTATTTATCTTAGTCTCACACACAGCACAGCAGCTGGAGGTTATGTTGGTGACAGGAGCTGTCAGCACTTTAAAGACAGAAGCAGATGCTAAACATGTAGGTCGCAAAAAGTCCAGCAGACCAACCAGCGGGTAGACTGAGGAAAAGAAACTCTTGCAGAAAAACATTCTCTCTTCCTTTGATAGCACTTGAATCATTCCCTCTCTTTAATGCCATCACTGCAAGTCATTTCTTCTGTCCTTTGTCATCGGGAATCGTGTTCTTATTTTGGCTCTGGATGGATATGGAATAAATCACCTCAATTTTAAACTCCTGATCATTCACAGGACGTGAGGACAGGCAGAGGGTTTATAACACATAGAGGATAGACCAGGATAGATAGAAGTGAGGAGAGGACACCTTTCATTTATATCTCTTTCAAAAAATATCCAGTAGACAGAATCATCTTGACTTAGTTGAATGAAATGTGTTTTATGTCAAAGACGAGGCTTCCCTGTACTCTACCATCGCCTCTCTGTTTGTAAGCCTGTCAGCTTACCGTCTGCATAGATACACACAAAGAAAAAACACAGGTTTCCCAGAATAACCTGGGCTTTTTCAGCCCTGTGGTATTCTGGTGTTATTGCATTAAATCTGTGTGGATAGAGCCAGGAGCATGGACTGGACTGCTCTTTTCATTATTCTCTGCATTGGGATCTACCTGACGTCAGTGAGGTATGTGTGACTGCAGGTGAAGCAGAAAGCTTCCCTTGAGACTAATCTTTACTCTTTACTATGCCGATAAACGTCGCAACACATGCACCAGAGGTACAAACTAATTGAAAACCATCCATCTCGACTGCAGTGCCGGTGTGACTTAGCCACACTGTAACTCCTCACTCCCCCCCTCCCCCTTGCCACTGCATTCCTGCCACTGCCACCGACTGGCTGATCTTCCCAGTAAGCTACTAAGGTCTGACCCCAGAACAGATACTAGGATCTGACCCCAGAACAGATACCAAGATCTGACCCCAGAACAGACACTAGGATCTGAATAACCAATTCATAGTAGGATCTGTCCAAAATCTGTTCCTTTTTAAACTTGTCCCCCACTCCCCAGTCTTTCTTCAGCCATATTTCCTTTCTACTTCTTTGTAACCCATCTCCCCCTCTTTTCTTCTTCCATAAGACCTATATAACACTGGTCTGAGGGGAAGTCCTGAAAACACAAGGAAAGGAAGGCAGTTTACTCCATAAACGCCTCGTACCGTGTCAATTTATACCTTGGGAGTCTTCAAATATTGATGCAGTGATTCATAACATCGTTAATGGCTTGTGAGTTTATGAAATTTTAATCTTCACGTTCCAGTTAACACACAGATGGAAATGATGGACTGGGCCTAGTTATTGTTCCAGGGTTCCATGAGAAATATTACACTTAGTTGTGCCCATGTACTTTACAACTACCTACATTCCTCATCATAAAAGCTCTCCAATCACCTCCAATAGGTTCAAGTGCAGCTGCTCTGACATGAATGACTGTGAAACTTCAATCTCAGGACATCATTTTGATCTTCACGACTTTCTTGATGTTATGATGGTTACTTGGCGTCAAATCATCTTATGACGTCCACATACCGATTCTTTGCTGTTTTACACTTACAAGTGTTTTTGTTTCATTGTCAGATGCTCTTTTCGTCTCAAAATGTCATCATGCTCATGTGCTTTTGAAGTTGAACGAAATAAACAGCCGCTGCTATGACTCAAGAGATACGGATGAAATCTCTTCTTGTAAGGATCATTGGCATGGATAAGACGTCTTGAACACACACGCCCGGGGCAGTGTCAGAAAAAATGAAGAAAAAAGAAAAAATATATATGAATTTTGCATTGGCGTTTGCCGATGACAAAGAGTGCTGCTGCGACTTCTCTGCTCTAGTTGATGTAATTATGAAAGATTTAAGAGGATGTAATCACCGGATTGGAATGAATGGTGAAGTAGCCAAACATAGAGATGTGAGCAAGTGCGGGGAGCGCCCTTATGTTCTTGAATCAAATCTTCTGACATGAACTGGAAATAATAATTAAGAGAGATATCAATATTTTAACGCGACTACTTTTTTTGTTGTTGCAAGACGTGCACTGCAACGTGCTTCATTAATGAATGCAAATTACAAGCTTCTAACCAGAGATGGAGCAGAGTGTGTTTATTTGTGTCCGAGAGTGTGTCTTTTTGAGACTAAGTGAAGCAGGGGAAAGGGGTAGAAAAAACAACAACAAAGATACACCAGTGATTTCTCATAAATAATATATTCTGTATAGGCCTACTACTAACCACTGCCGTAGCCTTACCATGTTAAACAAAATACTTTTGATGATGAAGTAGGAGGCTGCAGTAGATCTATAAATGCATTACATCGCCTGCCTGCTACTAGTATTAACATCAGTATTGTAAAATTGTATTATCATTTAGAAAGGCTGTTGAAAAAAAACATAATAGAGCCGGCAAGGTTAACGTAAAAAGGTCAAGATAACACCCATGAGCGCCTGTCAAAGTTAGATATATTGGCATCTAAATCCAGGTGATTGATTCAATTTTTACATCTTACATGTTTTTACAGAATAGGTGTTCATGTTCATTCTTTTAATAATATAAATAAATGGGCTCCGTTTCTTACCGTCTGTATGGTGCTTAAATTGGCACGGGAGAAATTACAAGCACCTGTCTAATACCGCCCTGCGCGCCGGTGTCAGCTTGTCCCTATATAAATCGTTGACAAGGAAACGCATAAATCAGTCCACACATTAATCACACACATAATCAATCAGTCATATTTATATTTTTGAAAAGTAGCTTACGACTTGTTTAATTGACAGAGCGATTTGTTGTCGTTAGGTGACTTGGTCCGTCTATTGTTTCATTGCAATATTGTTCATGACCTACCTTCTTCTTATAAACGGGTCTGAAGAGTTCCACAAACGCTCACCGTCTCAGCCGAGGTGGCCGGTTCGACCACCATGTCAAGCTTCAATTACTTTGTCACAGAGTCCAGTAGCTGAGATCTCACATGCCAGTGCGCGAGAGAAACAGAAAGGAGCGTCTGGTTCGTAGTCTGGGCGGGTATTCACGTGCAGCAATAGCTTATATCCCCTCCCCCTCCCCGCCCCACGTACTACTTCTACCAAATTCTCTTCTTTCTCATAGGCTATTCGTGTTCTTCAGTTCAGATTCCTCAATCATGCAGATATTTTCCCCAATATGCTCTATGCAGGACATCGATGCTGCCCACGGACAACAATTTTCAGAAACAGAAAATTTCCATGAATTGCCGTTTAGTTTTATTTAGTCAGTCTACACTTTTGAGACCTTGTTCTCAGGTTAAAGCCCCTCAGTGGGTGCGAGTACAAAACTGATTTGAGTTTGAGTGGTTAAACTACAGTCACTCGTGACAGTAGGTGAGGCTACTTTACCTAGTTGCATGCCAGCCTCATCCTCAGACATCGTTCTGCTTCACCTCTTCAGATCTTCTCCTGGAGTAATTATCCTTGTCCAAACTATGCGTGATAATTGTTTTGCCTTTGGTCTTTCAATCAAATGTAATGTCTGGATGATGATTTGAGGATCTTACAATTCAAGAAAGTTATTCTTTTTCTTTTAGAGACGGGAGGCAAGCAAACATCGAAACCAAAAGAAATGAAATTCACTCACATTTTCTTTGTGAAGATTACCAAAAGACAGTCACGATGTGAAGATGTTGAGTGAAACTATGCGGCAAAATGCTCGCAATTTCTGTTAGATACTGAACTCCAATAAGCCTTGAGGGACGAGATTACATTGAAGGACTCCACTGATTAAGGCTGGGTCAATACACCACCTCAGGAAGGTAGTGATGGTGTGGTGCGGTGTGGTGCGGTGTGGTGTGTGTGTGGGTTGGGGGGTGGGAGGGGGGGAGAAGGGGAGAAGGGTGTGTGTGTGTGGGAGTAGGGGGGGGGGGGGGTCTCCGGAAGGTAAGGGACTATAATGCTTTGCTCCTAGGGAATGCCTATGTGGTCATTATCTCTACTGTCATCTGTCTGTTCCCCAAGGGCAACTAGCTGTGTGCATGTGTGAAGGAGTGTGTGTGTGTGTGTGTGTGTGTGTGTGTATGATTATGTGTGCGTGCGTCCTGGGGGTTCCTCTGTAGTTTCTGATCATAACCGAAGGAATGGATACAAAAGAGAGGCGTGCATAGTGAGAGTTGGAGAGATTCATACAAAAGGCAGCATGGTACAAACAGGAAGAAGGACTCATGCAGAAAGAGGAGATGGGATGGTGTTGAGATCATGAAAAGGGGTTGGGGGATACGGGAGGAGGGTTCCATGCAGACAGAGACATGGGCTGATTTGACTGGGAGTTAATGAGCGTCAAGGGAAACGGCTGACATAAAAGAGGAGGATGTGCATATCCTGGGGAACATTCCCTCACAGCCGGAAGAAGATGGGATCGCAGTAAGAGGCGCACGAAAAACCCCATATTAATTAAAGGACACCTTCTTTTCAGAGTGAGAAAGAAAAAAAGGTCAAGATATTCTGTAGACAAACTATTGAAACGCCGTCGCTCGTTTACACTGACCAACCAAGGTCGCTTTCTTCTTTTTGTTCCTCTCCTTTGCTCTTTCTGCTCCAGTGACTCTCAGACAGATACACAGACAAACTCTTTATTCCTTCCCCACCATCAGCATCCCCCCCTCCCCACCAAAGGAAGCATCTGAGCAAACAGTCAATAGTGATTCTACCACAAATAGAGTCCCTTAACAGAGACCCCCGCAGCAGAACCTTCACTGGGCTACAACATCTTCACATTTCCACAAAATAGGCCTTCGTCTAAGAGCCCTGACAACGTCTCTCTTTGCAGGCAATAGAACATTAAGGTTATTGCTCCTTTCCCAACATCTCTGTTTAGGTTTCAGCCTCTCACATTTCAATGTTTCAACACTGAGACGAGCTAGTAATACAATGACGCTCGCACATCAGTCCTCTGAGTGGGGTTCTCATTTGACGTCGGAAATACAGGGGAACCATTACTCTACTATCTTTCTCCACTGTGCCGGAGGCAGATATTACTGAGGTGGCACTGTGCTTCAGATAATAACCACCACTCTGCATGTGAGTGGTGAATGTGCAAATGTAGTCAATTAGTCTAAAACACACTGAGCCTTCAGGAAAAAATGGTGACTGATAAGCAAAAAGACAAGTAGAAAAGATACGAGCAGGAAACAAGACAAGAAAAATGGAGGATAACATTGTGAGGAGACTTAAACAAGCATTGTGAAGCAAGATGAGGAAGCCAGTGAAAAGGTGACAGGGGAAGGTGAGGGATTCATTTCATTTTAGTGTCTTCATAAAGATGACATTTTATCGAATGATCACCTGAGTTTCACAGACATAAACACACAAACATGGTGTTTGGCATCATGCAGTTAGGAGTCTTAGCCACTTTTCAGTCATCAAAGCAAAAAACATTTTCCTCCAGTCTTTCACTGTCCCAGTGGACACAATTCTTCATGTCCACACACCCCTCTTACCCTTCTTCTTGTCATTTTTCTTTCCAGCCATGCTTCATGGCCCTTTTCCAGCTATTCCTCCTCCCTTCTTCCAGTCTGTGGGTGATGTATTTAAAGGTTGTGTGAAAGGTATTCATGAGACCATGAGAAACGTTTTCTTCATTCCAGATTAATGAACAGGAAGAAATATTGTCAGCATATAGCACATCTATGTATGTGTGTGTGCATGTGTGTGTGGAGGAGGGGGGGAGATGTGGGGGTGGCTGTGTACACACATATTAAAGTACAGAGGAATTGCAGCGTCAAAAGGATATCCAGACAGACCAACTGTAGGGAAGGGAGAAGGGGACAGAGGAATAAATAGAGAAATGAAGAGAGAGATGAAAAGAGGAGAGGAAGGGCAGGATGAGGCAGAGCACAGGGGAGATTAGAGGAGAAGGATGGGAGGGAGGAGAGGGAGTGTGAGAGAGAAAAGGAAATATAAACCGAGATAAATGAAGTATGACAGAAAGCTATGAAATAAACACAACTGACAGACTACCAAGCTACCAGAGACAATCTGCTGAGATACAAACCACAGACATCGCTGCTTCCATGACAACCCATACAACTTTAACGTTTTCTCTCACATCCTTTTCACCTTCTGCTTCTAATTTGACCTGATAGGAATACAACAAGCACCCTTAAGCCTGGTTCCATCCTTGTCTCTCTCTCTCTCTCTCTCTCTCTCTCTCTCCCTCCCTCCCTCTCCCTCTCTTTCTCTCATCCTCCCTCTGTATCTCCCTCTCTCTCTCTCTATCTCCCTATCTCATTCTGTTGCTCTCATTCTCTTTCTCTCTCCCAATGCCAGTAATTCCTCCCTATTCAGTCTATTTGTTGGGTTTCAGCATCAGTGGTTTCAAAATGACGGTGGAACAGTAGAAGGTTGTGATGTACCACTCAATTACTGCACTCCAGCTCTCGCGGTTCGTCACCCCCTCCACCTGGTGTCCTCTCTCTCCTTCCCTCCTCTGTCCTTCATTCAAACCTAGACGTAACTCGGCATCTGTTTGCTCTCCATTCCTAAGATGTCAGGCTCATCTTCTGGAAACAGAAACAGAGGGAATAGCCACCGACATCTCAGCAGATGTAAACTCTGAGAGGTCGTGGGGCTTTAATGAGTTGCCAGCACTCAACATGTGGTTGTACAACGATGCATTTGTCATGTAGGAATAAATAAACTAGTCAGCAACATCACTGCCTGGCTATGAGTACAGTGATAACAACCCGTCATCTTACAGCATGTATGAGAAACAGTCATCTGATTCAGCCCATTGGTTTTCATTTGCTGTATTTTTTATATCTTTGCATCATAAATCTTTATCGAAACTCCTCATTTCTTCCATTTTGCATCAAAATTCCGTTCTATTCCTCTCCAATCCCGACCTGTCTCCTCACAGCCCTCGAATGAAACGGCCTGACCCTCTCCCTCCGGAGCTCAGATGGAAAATAGACGGGTAGATTGAGGCGGAATAACTGAAGTGATGGAGATGAGGTCGTTGCATATGAAAACAAGAAACTGCCATTTTTATTCATTAATTCATGACATTTCAACCTGCAATCACTTAGTGAAAACACAAGAGGGAGTTATGCTAAGAAGAGCTCTGTCAGATTCAGGGAGCTGATTGCAGCCCAACACACATGTATGTTTACTGCACAACACCCACACTATTCAGGATTTGAGAATAGGGATATATGAATCATTCCTCTCGTCTCCCCATCTCACTCCTGTCCTTCATTGAGATCTGCAAGTGCTTAGAAACAGTCTGACAACACATTCTCATTCTGAATGAACCTCCATACAGTAAGGCTTAGTGTCTATGCACATGCATGTTTGACTCACCTGAAAGCACACACCTGAACACAAATTCACGCACTTGCTTTTAAATTGCACTAACACACAAATCCTACATTTCATATATGATTGTAATCACTATTTCATTTCAGAGATTTGGGTATAGCCTACCAGAGTCTACACATACTGCATATTTGGATATCTACATGTTAAGCAAACACACATAGCCAGACTCAGTTCCTCTGAGCCCTTTCAGAAATATCCACAATAACTTCTGCAGCTGCTCCCTGCCTGATATGGTAACTGTCAGCAGTGGATTAGAGACATTAGGGACTGCAGAGTTCAACAGCAACACTTCAACTGCTTAAAAACTCATCTCATTCATTCAACATGAGAAGAAGCCTTAACATGTATTATGTTCCTGTGTTCCCTGCCAGTGGTTAAAGTGTCACGCGAGGGACGTCGCAGTATCTAGGGAGAGAATCCCATGTGACGGATAGGAAATCTGATGTTAAAAAAAATCCACTCCACCTGACTTTGTGTGTACGTGTGCACCGGGGTATAAACAGTCAGCTGATCCTGTTAGTTCTGCTTTTGGTCGGCGGTGGCGGTGACACAGAATAATCAGCAACACAAACATCAGCCTTATCTCCCATCAGCGAGTGTTAGAGGGGGAAAGGAGGGAGTGGAGCTCAGGGTGAGTGATGGACCGCACACCCAGAAGTCACAATTACCTGGCTCACTCCAATTACCTATACCAAACAGCCTGCAATACATCAGCTCATGTTTTACAAAGCAGACTGGAGAGATGGACAGGAAATAGCAGTCGTACAACCAGCTAGCCCATCTGCTGTGGGTAGTGTGTGTTTGTGTGTGTGTGTGTGTGAGTGAGTGAGAGAGAGAGAGAGAGAGAGAGAGAGAAAGAGAGAGAAAAGCGAGACAGGATATAATGAGAGTAGTGAGTTGATAGGTGAAGTGGTGTGTGTGGAAGAGGGAGAGAGTAGCATGAAGAGAGGTAGGGATAGGGAAAGATATAGAGAGAGAGATGTGCAGAGGGTGAATGGGTGATGTGGAGAACCTAATTGAAAAGGTCCATCATGTCCTTCTCAACACCAATGGGAACATCAAGAAGTCCTTATCTTCTGTTAATCTGCTCGTCAGTCGCTCGCAGCCTCTGAAAGATGGACATGAAAAGAAGTGTGGGGGAGGCCATTAGGAACGAATAGGAATCCTTTGAGGAGCTGGATATTGAGTAGGGATGTGTGTGTGGGAGGGGGGGTAAGGATGTTGGGCAAATGAGAATGGCAAGACATTAATTAAAGAATCTGTCTATAGACGAGACTCTGTGATAACGATTTATGTACTTCTGAGGAGGTTGGAAGCAGGAGGAAAATGGGGGAGAACTTGCAGGATGGCAGGTAAGGTAAGATTGTGAATGGTACAGGGTGTAACTGTAACTGACTATGTGCCTGCATGTTGTGTTCTATCAAATGGAATGACGCGCGTACGTTGCTTTGGATGAAAGTGTCTGATGAAATAAAATGTGACGTAAATAGACAGGAAAGTGAAGTCAGGGGAGGAAGTGGTTAAGCTTCAAAATTAACTTTGACCTCGCTATTGTAGAAGTTCAGAAATATTTGCTTTCAGAATAAATTTGTCAACCATTATTTTGTGGTTACAACTAAGTGTGTCAGACATGCAGATAGTTTAATAGAGAACCTTGAGTGTCGCAATCAAGCTTGCCGATTGACAAGGTAACATACAAAACCAAACATTGTGAAACAGCTAGATTCGCTGGACATACCACTACCACTTAAGAATCCAATGGACTGTGTATCCTCAAATAAACATCTGGCAAGTCATGTCACAGAAAACCTGCCTAGGCTACAAAATGTAAATGCTTCTGGACTATGTCAGATTGCTGTGTATCTCTGTACATTGACAGAGCTGTGAAACAGTATGTTTGTATTCAATGGTTTTCTTTCCTTCTTCATCTTTCATGATAATGGGCCCGTTACTTTAAAGTTTATTGGACCGCCAGAAAACAAATCTGAATTAAATGCTTGAAAACAGTTCCTGTTCAGTTTATTGTTTTTTAATTGCCACACATGTTTGAAAATGATTTTACGAGCCTTCCCTCCAGATGGCAACGGAAGAAGGGATATTTTTTGATGAAAACCTTGGAGCATTTTTCGATGTAACCATCACCAGATTGGGTCCAGCTAATGAGTCCATAACACCAGATAGGTCATCAAGCCATTTTTTTATTGCTCATCAACAGGGTAGAAAAATACAACACAATCCTTGATCAATAAATTATTTAAATGTATAAATAATTTAACATTATACCTTATTCAGTCACCATGGTGATGACATCAAAATATATTAATTCAGCTTCTGGTGTGCTGCATTTGATCAATCTGTGGACTCATTAAGAGACGTCAAAACTCAATCTTTTAGGTGCGCTGGCTAAAATGACAGCATGTCTGGAGCATATGCTGACTGTAGGTTATAAAGTCTAGCCTGAGTTGTGGAACTTCAAGAAATAGGTCTATATCTACTCTATGGTTATACATGATAACATAACACAGTACATACACCTCTTGATTAGACATGTGCAGTATTCACCAGGGTGGAGATACATGATAAAAGGCACAATGACTGTTTAGATCACATGATTCACAATGATGAAACATTTGTCAACATTCATAACTGCAGAGTTCAATCAATCCTTGATGAGTTTGCAGTGAAAAGTACATTAGGCAACTATTCGTTACAGCCTAAGGCTACACAGCTGTTCATGTAAAGTGTTAAGATGCCATTGTCATCCAGCATTCCCATGTCCTGCTTCCAAAGCGTTGGAGATTAAACTTTACCCACAAGCCCCTCTGCTGCCGTGCGTCCGCTAAAGATCACGTCGTTGACAGAGACGCCATCGTAAGATGAGCCGGTGAGCGTGAGAGGGAGGTTCTGCTCTCTAAGGTACCTCCTCATTTTCTCTGTAAACACACAGACCGGTAGAAACATCCCATAGCTGGATCAGACTCATGTGGTCATACTCATACACAAGCACCTAAACACTTGTTTGGTTTTTTTCAACACGTGTTTTTAACTGATAGCAGTTGAACTACAACTACACTGCTAGAGATCTGCCCATCGTACCTATTCGTTTCCAGTGGCCCAGATGATACTGAGGAATACAGTCCTGGAGGAGACAGATGACAGGTTACAACCACATAGTCATTATTCCTGTCCATGTAGCTCTATAAGAGACATATGCCATATACCAACTATAAACTGCCAACTAGTAGCAGTGATACATGGATGGGAGGAGACTGCAAGGGGATGACTTGTTGATGAGTAAAATAGCATAGGGTCTCCCGTATGTTTTTGACCCCAACATACATATATTCTCACCTTCTGTAGAGCCACCTTGCTGTAGATGGGTGCTGCAGTTATACCCAAGTGTGAGCTGACTGCCTGAGTGGCTGTATCTAGGAGATGATGCTCCGTCACATGATCTGGACTGCCAAACACT
Source organism: Plecoglossus altivelis (assembly GCA_036571765.1). Classification (NCBI taxonomy): domain Eukaryota; kingdom Metazoa; phylum Chordata; class Actinopteri; order Osmeriformes; family Plecoglossidae; genus Plecoglossus; species Plecoglossus altivelis. Next base: position 14,524,942 of record BROE01000014.1, on the reverse strand, counting down.
TCCTGGAACCAGGCCCCGCCCATCATCACCTAAGCAAATTGAAAAAGACCAGATGTATTTGTAATGATCCGCCTCTGTAAAACAGGCTGTTTAACTTAAAGATTTAACCTCGACTTCCTTCTTGGGAAACATGGGTCTTAGTGTGTTATTGTGTCGTCATTTGTAGTCCTACATGTAGTATTAAACTACATGTAGTCTAGTCATATTTAATGCAAACAGCCTCTGGCATCTGGTCAGTAAATAAAACATGCCAGAGGAAAATGTTAATTATTTAAAGATGTTAGTTAGATATAAGTCACATGTTCTGTGAATATGGATATGTTATGTACATTTTGGACAAATATTCTCAATTCAAGAGTTGAAAGCACAAATTGTTCATGGCCTAGAACATTTTACCTTGGGGTATTTCTCTCCAGTTCCCCAAGTAGCAGGACAGACTAACACACAGTACAGAATAACAACTGAACCATACATAGGCCTACTCTAACCCTACTGTCCAGGGAATATGTCTGACTGACAGTTGACCACGAACACGGTGTGTTTGTGTTTGTATCCCGTGTGCGTCCCACCGTCAGCCTGGTGGATTCCTCTCCAGACCGGTTGTGTTGAGGGAAAGGAACTGAATCGTACACCACTCCCAGCAGCCCCCTGTCCTCTGATGACGGAACCAGATGGCCAAAACCCTATAGGCACAGGACCAACAAGTATGTTACACACACATATATACATAGACACACAGACACACAGAGTTCCCTTTCACACTCACCATCACAGGCAGGACCGAACCCTTGTACTCCAGGTTCACCACGGCAACCGTCACTGAGGTTATCTCCTGTAGCTGCTCTGCCAGTGCATGTGCAGCAGGGGGCAGCACTGAGGCAAGGGCTGCTCATGCAGACATAGGCAAATTACATTATGGGAATATAAGTAAATATCTGCTGTTTGAAGGTGAGTCTCAAACCTTTTGCTGGGAGAGCAGCGATGATGTGATCAGCCTTGAAGGTCCCATCCTCCAACTTAATCTACACAAAACATAATGTCAACACCTGTTCATCATCATCACTCTGATTTACCTGCCTTCATGCCTCCCCTCCCTCTCTTCTCGCTCCCACTCCCCCACTCTCACCTCCCAGCCCGTGGCATCATGTTGCAGCCCTTTTACTGGGCTGTGTCGGTGCAGTGTAACCCGCCCCCCCTGGGTGAGCCTGTCCAAGAGGGCCTCAGGCAGCATCTGGACCCCCGTTCTCAGGGACCACTGGGCCCAGTTCTCTTTGGAGGCCCGCTGGGCGAGCGCGGAGGGGAGTACTTCTGGGCCAGCGCCTGTAGGAGGAGGGGGAGGGGTCTCACTGGTTATACCATCTGACTTCAACAGTCAGACCCGTTCAAGCCTATGAGGAAACGTCAAATGTGTCATGTGTCGGAAATCGTTGACTGTGATTGGTTAGTTTGCAGTTAGTTTAAATACCTGAGCCCAGCATCATTCCCAACACAATGGAACCTCTGGCTTTCTCTGCGTTGTACAGGGGAGGAAAACAGGAACGCACGCTCAGCTTCCGGCAGTCACCCGCAAACACTCCCCGACACAGACTGTCAATGGCAATGTCTGCAAGCTGCAGAAGAAAACATTGACACACTTCTGAATGGTTTGATAGACTTGCTATATTCATACCCATCACATCTAGTCAAAAACATTCTCAAATTAAAAATTAAAATTAAACACTGTTTAAACACTTGTCTTAACTCCAAACCTGTCTACCTATCTCACTATGAACCAAGACAGGTATAGCTGATTATAGACGTGCTGCTGTATTCTAGTCGGAGTGACCTCATAGTCTTGTCTCTGTTCTATCACAGCACGTAAACCGGCCTCACCTCAGATCCCAGACGTCGGGAGACGAAAGAGTGAACAGACTCATCTTCCTCTTGTCCTCTGCTGACGAGCATCTCCTTCAGAACACTCTGGACCAAAGGACGAGAAAATGGCGGGACCGTCCGCATCATTCCACTTCAAAGAGGGAGGGGGGGGAGGGGAGAAGAGAGAGAAAAGTTGTACAGGCTAGATAATCTCAAGAGTGATGCCAGTGGACTACGCAATACTTTACCAATGATTACATCAATACTGCATGCTAATACATATGACAAAAGGTCACACTTGGATAACACAATGAGCAGCTTCAAGCTCCTGGTGGCTGATTTTTCTGCTTCTATCCCTCCTCCTCCTCCTCACCCCAGGCCGGAAGGCATCTTGTGTAGTCGTCCTTGAACATACAGGTAGCGGTTCTTAGAGGCTATGTGGTCATACGTGATAGGAAGCACCTCACTTCCAAGGCCCAATTCTTCCACCTTGAACACACAGAAATCCATACAGACAGACATACATGCACGCAGTTACAATACATGGTACATACAATAAAAATAAACACACGTGTCACATGCTTGCCAGCAAGCCCACCATGTTGAGGGTGTTCCGGCCCACGGCTCCAGCAGGCCGTATGCCTCTGGGTCCATGCTCAAACACCGCTCCATCTTCTCTCCGGGTAGAATTCAGCCAGCCTCCCACCCTGCCATCTCCTTCCACCAGAACTATCTGCACAAACGCAACACATACACAAACAAAAATGCATTCATACCCAAAAATAAAGGAAGCTCATTCTTCAATGGTCACAGAAACAGACGACAGAGGTGCAGTTCACCTTGGAGACCAGTGGACTCTTGCAGAGACTGTAACAGGCTGACAGGCCACCTATGCCCCCTCCCAGGACAGCCACTGTCTTCTGCATTCAGCCCTAGCACACCCCACTTGGGAGGCAAAACGCAGGCAAGCTCTGGACAGTCTGGAATTAGCCACTGTAAACGGTAAGAAAGACAGAGAGAGGGGACAGAGGGGAAAATAAGAGGACAGTGTAGCTGCCTCTACCCTTGGGTGTGTGCGTGGGGTGTGGACCCATGATAAGGCTGTTTCTTTGGCAACACCCAAGCGCTCCACCCGAGCTTGAGTTGAAATATCACACAGATCCTACTTTGAAATATCTAGTTTACTTTGAAATATCTATAATTTGTTTATCTTCCCAGGGCCTACTAGGGAGAGGGTATGATAGGAAAGTATGTTGAATGAAAAAACGCACATTTTTTCGATAGCACCATTACATGGTAGTTTTTCGTAGGTAGGTTAGGTACAATATGTCGCTCAGCAACGTTTCCAAGGACACAATTCGGATGCGTGAATGTTACATCAAACTCAAAGCTGGCTGACTGACACTGGTCTGGTGCAATGTTCAAAAAGGAAGCAAGCACGCACGCACGCATGCTTTTAAGAAACACGCTAACATGTTTATCCAGACCTCTACCGATTCAAAGTAACCGCGAAAGTTAGCTAATGCAATGTCTAGATGTCTTAAAACGTAGCATTATCATGACGGAGAAACTGAACAACACATTCTGGATCCGCTCCGTTGCCCAAAAGCAACTAGTTGCATGAGCATGTTATCAGATGTTTACCTTTTTAGTGGTTTAAGTACCCGCTACGGTCATGATGATTAATGTCAATGACTGTTCTTCGTGATGTAACATCAGAGTTCTGGTAACATTAAATGCAGTTTAGCTTCTGTCTGTTCGAAAGCCAATCACAATCGAGAATCTCGTTTCCGGTTAATTTCTTCCAAACTTTTCAAAATAAAAGATTAGACATGAGACAAAAATTACAACCCTCCAAACTGACGGATATATGAATGGATACGTTTACTGTTTAGTAGCCTTGTTGTCTAAGTGGGTAAGGGAGACGTTTTATTTTAGATTACTCTGTTCACTATTCTCTGATATTGGCCCAGTAAGCTATAAGGATATCTTATAGTTACTAAGTTGAAAACCAAAACCTGTTCTTATCACCATGACATGCACAATGCCATAGCGTTACAATGAAATATTTTTGGGAGAAAACTTGGGATCTAGACTCAAAAGCAAATACAATTCTATCACTCTAATAATAAACTTTTTTCACATTGGAACCACACTGATCCAAAAGATGAATAGTTCAGTTCAACTTAATATTGACTCTACCCGTCTGTATACTCATTGGGATTTCTCCAATAATTTGTCTATTTCAGACGAAGTTCCAGAGCTGGTCTAAACAAAGGCCCCTAAACTGCACTGGCCTCTACTCTGTTCCCCTGTGAGATGAGAGTAAAAGGGCCTTTCAGACTTCAAGTGTCTGGCCTGGCATTAACGAACATGGAAACTGCACTTCAAGATATTTGTAGAATACAAATACAAAACCAAGGTAAGAGAACCTGAACGATAGATTTACTTCAGGTCATTTTGGCTTTCTTCTCAATGTTGTCATGATCAATTGCTTTTTTTGTACCACTAACCATATTTTAACATACAGTTTAACTTTTAACAACATTTAACTTGATTATATTTGTACTGTAATATTAACCACGAAAATAACTAAGTAAGAGTGTATCGCAAGTCTATCTCAGAGTGTATTGAGCAGCCGGTATTTGCTGCCTACCTATCGCACGTGCTGAACGCTCTTATTCTGGAGGGGGATTTACAAAACTCAATATACTATTGAAGCCGGATTCCGTCATACCATCTTTACCGGAACCCCGAGCCAAATCAACTTACTTAGAGAATCAATGCTTCCATCTGCTGTCAAATTGAGGAACTACAACGCGTAGTAGACACAGGATTCATGTAAGCATCGGTATAAACACACGCTTATTGTGGCTGTTCGGGGTGTAGCAAACCAACTATTCAGTATTAAGATTCATTAGTAAACCATCAAGGCAAGAAAAGTATAAGGAGCCGTTTAGAAAATTATTCAGACTGTCCTTACACTAACACACATGAAGCGCATACTCACTCACATATGAAACGTTCAAACATCCATAGTACTGAAAACTCACAAATTAGCAGGCACTGCATTGTGGCAGCAAGCATTTTAAGACAACGTGTTTTACTCTAACACGAGTAATACTAATCTGTAGACCAACGAACTATACTTTCTCCTTAAGAGAATACTTTTTCTAACGCTTCAGAAGATTCCCATTCCGACATGCCCATCAATGACGTCAATAATTTGCAAGCCTACACTTACTACACCTTACCCTGGCCAAACCTGATGCGAAGAACCATCTGAAGCCTTAACAGAAGAGACCTTGCACCGAGCGCAACATCAACTATCAAAACAGACTCCCGGACTGACTTCAGGTAGGCAATAGATTACATTCTGCGTGAAGTGACGAGAAACTGAGAAACCCTAACGGAAGTTGAACAGTTAGGACAGGAATGTGATGTACTGATATTTGTTGTCAGAAAATAGCAATGAATAATATAATTAAGTTAATTTGGAATGAGAAATGAGTGGTGGACAATACAAATGTCTAAAACTATATAAAACACATCATTTAAGCCAGTACCGTTCTTTCTATTATTAGTGAAGTCTCATTCTAGTTTATTAGTAATTTACTCGGGCCTGATAACATTTAAAGAACAGGTCAGACGAGCTGATGTTCTGAGTTAAAAGAAACTGCCAACCACTCCCTCAACTGTTTTAGTACCCCTCTCCGCACTACATGTTAATCTTCACCTATCTCTATCAAATGGAACAGTTATTCTTGATCTTCTCTCCGAAATGATATATTTCTCTGCTCTTTTCTGACAGACACCATGGCCGACGGACGAGGATCCACCTGTCTCATGGTGGTAGTCATCCTGGGGAACTTGTTTGCAGCTGTATGTAGAACCTGATACCAAACCCACTATCAACTATTTTAATTACAGTGGCCAACAAAGACACTCTAAAAAACATCAATTATCTCCCTTGATTCTGTTTCACAGGCTGCAGGTCTGGCGTTGTTTGCTCTGGCTATCTGGGTGGTTGTCGATAGCTACGGGCTCTACCCGCTTGCCAAATGGTCAGGGAAAGATGACATTTTTGCCGGTGCCTGGATCGCCATTTTCACAGGCTTCGCCTTCTTCTGCACGTGCATATTTGGAGCTTACGCTGCCATAAAGAGGAGCAAGGGCCTTCTATTGGCGGTAAGACACACAGACAGACAGAACAGAGAAAAGGAGAGCGACAGTGAACACTGAAAGAAGGTGCTAGACGAACAGATGAGCAGTCAGAAGGCAGAGCTATGATCCTCAGCCTGATAACCTCAAAGTGATGTTGTGTGTGTGTCTGTTTCAGTACCTCATCCTCATGCTGATCATCTACATATTTGAGTGTGCTTCCTGCATCACTGCAGTCACCCACAGAGACTATGTGAGTATCTGTCTTTAGGAGCTTGGGGAACAGGATCAGCTCTAGAACTTCATAGGTCGCTTGGTAGGCGGTCAGAACTCTGAGATGTTTTGAAGCATATTTAGAGGACTGTTATGATTTTACTTTGCTGAAACATTGACATGATTAGGTGGCCAATTTTAAATCCTTAGTGGGAAATAACTAACCGTGCACCTCTTAAAGTGACCAATTGGAGGAAGAAAATCAGCGAAATGCCTGTCTGAGTTCCTCTGTGAATTAAACTGTATCTATTGTTTCTGTTCAATAGCTGGTTGGAAACAGCAACCTACTGAAGAAACAGATGTTGACATATTACACTGCCGATGGCAAGGCCGGGAGTGAAATCACCAAAAGTTGGAACCGACTCATGAAAGACGTGAGTGTGTATTTGGGTGTGTTTGGGCGTGTACTAGAGATCAATTTATAATCTGACATGCTAAATAGGACAAGAGAGTAAGTTGCAGGAGTGTTCCCAATGAATGGTATCGAACCTAATATTAGCCAGAGTATAACACATTCCTAATACACTACTAACAAAGGCTTGGCATGGTGTGAGGGTTTTGCACATCATCACACACACATGCACACCCTTGGGAGTAGCAGGGGTTGTGTTCAGGCCTGACACAGTGTTATTGCATGAGTGCACTGGACAAACCAGTTGGGTGACTCTTTTTCATGGGAAAAAAAGGATCCTTATTCAGACAGGCAGGATAGTTTGGAGCTGCTGTGTTGATGGTAACAGGCATTTGACTGACCAAAACATTCTTCTCTGGCCAAAGCTTTGAAGTAAAGGTCCAGTCCTATTTCTCTGCAGGTTCCAGAGATGTGGAGGTCTTTCATGTGAATCTTTCATCTATCATTTAAATACGCCCACTCATAACAGTAGATTGACCGATTCAGACATCTACTTGAAGATTTTTCTTGAGTTTCCTGCATTGTCTCTTCATTAGGCCGAGTGCTGTGGAGCCGATAGCCCCATGGACTGGATCGAGTACAACTCTACCTTCAAGGAGACATTTGGGACGGCTTACATCTGGCCGATCCACTGCTGCCAGACGAAAAATAACTACGAGGTTGTGGATTCAGAGGCCTGCAAGGAGGGCAATGCTGACGTCATGTTTACCCAGGTATGTTAGCCACATCCACAGAATCTGGCACAGAAAAGAATCGACATTCACACTGTGCAGGACATTGCCAGCACATGGATAAGCAACCAGATTACCCTGCTTTGCTTAAACGGTAAAACAGACTAATTCATAGATCTCACCCTCCACAGACCCTCCACAGACAAAGATAACTACTTATCCCTTGTGCTGCCATCAGGTCAATTTGATTGACCTTTTGTACTGCAACGGTGGGTCACAGTGACCAGAAGGCAGCACCAGGGTTAAAAAATGTGAGAAAAACCCCTGAAACTTTCTGTCACTTTGGACCCAACTGTCTCTCCCTCTGTTGTAGGGTTGTTTCAACTATATCGAATCAGTGTTCAGTCTTTACACCTGGGCTGTCAGTTGGTACGGCTTCGCAGTTCTCATGTTCATGGTGAGTCACGGCTGCCCCAGTCACACGCCCTCTCTCGCACATACACACCACGCGTGACGTACTCGGTTCAATAACAAGGTTTACGCAAACATATTGGTCACTTTGTCAACCTTCATCTTCTTCTGGTGTTTCAGTTCTGGTTACTGATCCTGGCCATGATCTACTACATAATACTGTAAGAGCAGGAGACGTCTGAGCCACCACCTGTGGGACACAACGCAACACATTGTATCTCAAAGACATGCAAGAAAGTTGGGTGAATGAGTCAAGTATATTTTGATTGGTTTGTTTATTTTGATTGTGTTCTGTTGCTCTCATGATGCACTGTAATGGCTTCGCAAACTCAACTTAGTATGTTAGTAAAATGTGGTGCTTTTGTAAGAACTGACTTTTCTCATCAAAGACATAATTTGACACAAAAATATTCTTAAAGGGATGTATGTGGCCGTACATTTCACATGTCCCAATTTCAAACATTTTCACTAGCAAAAATTATATGCACAAGATCTTAGTTATTTATATGAAATGTTTTATTTTAAGACTGTCATTGAACATGCATTTGTAAAAATACCACAGCATTATTTGACAAACAACACAGTGATGATGTCATCCCTGAAAAGAATGTGTAAAGAAACACCAAGACGTCTACTTTCATTTTTGAGACCTTCAGGCGTTTTTATTCACACGTTTGAAAATATTACAAAATAAGATGAATTGCCTTTTTGCCAAGTGCTATAAGGCTGGGAGAATCATCTGGAACTGAAGGTTCTGCTCACACAGACACACACATACGTACACACACACATACGTACACACACACATACGTACACACACACACACCCATACGTACACACATACACATACATAGGTAGTATAGTAGTCTGAAGAGTTCCCAACATTCCGTGACTGTACTTGATCACTGCATAGATATGAAGAGAAGGGAGTCATGCAGACTTTCACACCGTCACCACAGGTGAAAAAATAAACAGGCGGACGCACAAACACACAACATTGTGCATGTTCTGTTTATGCAGTAACATGCACACATTCACATAAACACATCCCAAACTCACACCCACGTAGAGGAATATTTATCCTTCAAAAGAAGCATCAGTCTAGAGCCATTTAGAAGTGGAATGAAAGGCTTCAAGTCGGCTGTGGTTTTAGAATGAGGAACATGGCTGCAATACCAATACGATGTTCGCAGTTCTAGAATAGAGTGAATAGTTCCCGAACAGAGAACAGTTCCAGAACAGAGAGAACCGTTCTAGAACAGAGAAAACCGTTCTAGAACAGAGAATAGTCCCCGAACAGAGAACGGTTCCAGAACAGAGGGAACCGTTCCCGGACAGTTCTAGAACTAAGAACAGTATGGAACAGAGAGAACAGCATAGAGACGGCAATGCCGTTAACAGAACGTGTGTCTTCGTACTTTACTGAGCCAAATGATTGTTCAGCCGAAAAGGCACCTGGAACTCAAACTCAGACCGCATTGGAGAGGAGACCTGGTAGCAGTGTTACATCAGGTCCCAGATCCACAAACCCAAGTCCCTGCGTAACAGAGGTCTCACGGACTCAAGCAGACCGGGACACACATTGCGACGTGCACACGCATACATACTGCCTGCTGCCTCAGTAGACAGCCCTTTCCTACATCGTGTTATCATCAGCCAACAAAGATCCCAGGCTTCCATTACCGTCTTTATACAATACAAGCTTCCCTTAACCATATCATACACAGGCCGTAGAAGAAATAGGAACAATGTTTTATCAATCTAAGGGTTGGACACAGTGGACACGTCTACAGGGAAAAGATATGTGCAGTAATAGTACCAGTTCCAGTTCCAGGGGCGTTCCACCCATAGAAGTAAAGATAGCTGTCTTAGGTACAGTGATCTACAGTAAACCAGACAGCATTAAGACAAAGTGGTATGATCGTGGAATGTTACGCTTATACGATGGGAATGTAACCATGCTACAGCCAAGACTGGGGGGAGAGGGGGGGGGGAGGGGTAGGTCAATCTTGTGGCTGGATCCAGAGCATGTTGCATAGGGGTTATGTGTACAACTGTGTGTCCACCTGGAGAACAACGACTCGAGAGGGAGGTGGTTCTCTCCGAGTGACAAACAGGACTGACACAGGGGCCGGAGTGAGTTGAACAGTTTCATCACAGCAGCTTTGGGTGAAAGCATCTGTCTGTCGACGATACCAAAATGTCAAACTATTGTTAATATTGACCTAGTGAACAGTACTGGCCAGACTGACGTGTCCTGTAACTGCAGACATGCAGTTCTCAAGCTCATCAGAAAAACAAGAGTTAACATTCAGAGATACACAGAAATGACAAGTCCAACTATCACGTCCCATAAAATACAAGGCAGTGTTTAGTTCCACTCAGTTTTTTGTTTTTTACGTTTTCTTTTTTCTTTTTACAATGTGCTTTTGAAATCACCATTGGACACACACACACTTCACTTGCACATCAAATCATGGAGGTGCCTTCAGACACACGCAAACACATACAGACTGTCCAGGGATGAAAATAAAGCAAAACATTAAAATAATACAGTACTTATTCTTTCCAAAAAACAATTCTCTACATTACATGCATTCCTCAAATCCATTGGGCAACAACTAAATAAATACAAAACATAAAACCAATGAAAAGAACAACTCATATTATCGTCAACCAGAGTCAAGTTTATGAACCCTCACAACCAATCATCAATTTTTCAATGAAAAAAAAAACGTCCTTGTGTCCACCAATCTCAGGGACAAATCTAAAATCTCTAAACCAATCACTACCCCACCCGTACAGACACACCAACCACTCCACAGAGAACCTGATTTTCTCTTCTAATCCCCCCCTCCCTCTCCCCCCCCCCTCTCTCTTCTCTCATCCCTCCCCCTCCCAGGCCACTCTGGAATGTTCTCTATCTAAGCCACTTGTCGGTTTGTCTCTTTGATTCGATTCACCGTCATCCAAATGTCCCCTCCCTTCATTGGTCCAGTAGTTTAAAGTGTGCTGTTATGACGGTCTGAGGAAGTGTTGAGGCTGAAACCAGATCAGGACCCCTTAAGGAAGACAATTCCCACCCCAACCTTAGGCTCTCTAGTGTGGATCATGCTCTACACCTCTGGACCAGTGTGTGCTTGGACTGTCAGTATAATAGCGGCTGGGCTGTTGCTGCATGTGCAGCATGTCATGCTAAAACCCAAACACCGTACCTGCATGTCTGGGCCTATGCCTGCATGTCTGGGCCTATGCCTGCATGTCGGGGCCTATGCCTGCATGTCTGGGCTCGTACCTGCATGTCTGGGCCTATACCTGCATGTCTGGGCCCGTATCTGCATGTCTGGGCTCGTACCTGCATGTCTGGGCCCGTACCTGCATGTCTGTGCCCGTATCTGCATGTCTGGGCTCGTACCTGCATGTTTGGGGTTGTACCTGCATGTCTGGGTTCGTACCTGCATGACAGGGCCCGTACCTGCATGTCTGGACCCATACCTGTATGTCTGGACCCATACCTGCAAAGCTGGGTCTGTATCTGTGTGTCTGTGAGTCCCCCTCCATGCCAGCCTGCGTACCTACACATAAGGGCCACAGGCTGGTTTTAGCAGTAGCTGCGTGTCTGGCCCTCAGTGTGGATGGTCCAGTTAGGTCCAGGTAAGCTGCCCTGCCGAGCTAGGCCCCTCTGACTGCGGAGGCCCGGAGGCCTTTGGGAGGAGTCAGGGGTAAGATCCCGAATGGGGGCATTAGGGTACTGGGCCAGCATAGGGCCAGGCTGGAAAGGGTACTGGGGAGGGAAGGGCCGAGGCCCCCCCAGAGAGAGACCTGCCAGGGCAGCGGAGGGAGAAGTGATTGGTTGGGGGGCAAAGGAGTAGGAGCTGCGGGAGGGGTAAGAAGGCTCCGGGTACTGCTGCCTAGGGGGGTAAGGGTTGGGGCTGGGTATGTCTCCCTGTGTGAAGTCTGTGGATCTGTAGAACTTGAGTACCTGGTCCCCCGAGGGCATGACGTCGTAAGCCTGGCGGTACTGACCCCCCGAGGAGGAGCGTCGCAGTGGGTCCTGCCTGTGGAAGCCCCCCCCTGAAGCCCCCACCGAGGCCCGTGAGCGCGAGGGCCCGGGGGTGTACACGTTATAGGCCGGAGGGGGCTGGGAGGGGTGGTGGGAATAGGGGTTAGTGGGGTGGTCCAGCTGGGGGGAGGAGGAGGAGGAGGCAGAGGAAGAGGTCATGTTAGAGGAAGGGTCCACCCGATCTGCCCTCTCTTCCTCCACCAGCTTCTGGATCAACAAAGAGGCGATGTCCTTTCCTGACAGGCACTGGGGGCCCTCCACTGGAACATCGACCCTGCCCTCCATCCTGGGGTCATGGTTGCTGGAACTCTGGGGGTCAGAGCGGCTGCGGTAATGGGCCCCAGGAGAGGCTATGGAAGCAGGGAGGAAGGGGCTGGCCTGACCATCGAGTCCCAGGGATGGGGAGAGACCATGGGTCTGGTCCACCTGGGCAGCGGGGCTGTCTGGGGTGATGGGGCTGAGGCTAGCCGACCCTCCCTTGTCTGAGGAGGGCTGGGCAGACTCCTCCTGCCCCTCTGAGAGGGGGTCAGGGGTCGTAGCCTGGGTTGGGTTATCCAGGTTGGTGGTGGCCCAACCCCTAGGGCTGGGGTCAGAGGGAGGGGGGAGAGGGTCAGCGCGGGGGGTGAGAGGGTGAGGAGGGGGGGAGGTGTAGGGGTAGTTAACATAAACAGGTTCCGTCAGTTCCTTAGCAGCTTGCCTGTCAGTCTGGGGGTACTGGGGGGTCAGAAGGAGCTCCTCCGACTGGGGGCGGTAGCACACTCTCCCGTTTTCAAAGTAGGGGTGTAGCTGCGAGGCGGTAACGTCTGGCTGGCGGAGCTGTGGGCTGCGCTGGTGGACAGACAGCGGCACAATCGAGGACGAGGGGAGGGGGTGCACCTCGCTGCGAGCCAGGCGCACAGAGGAGGAGGATTGGCGCTGAGGGCGTGGCCGGGGGCCGTCGTGGGAGCGCTGGTGGGCGTGGCCGTGAGAGAAGGACTGGGAGTGGCTGTGAGAGTGGGCAGCGGCCCAGGCCCGCGTTGCCTCCGAGGACCAGAGCTGGGGGAGTCTTTGAGGTCCAGGATAGGGGGGCTGCGGCTGCTGGTGCCCCCGGGAGAGAGGTCTGGAGCTGGGGTCTGGGTTAGCGTGCTGGGGCGCCGGGCGGAAGTTGCCTTCCAGGTCAAGTCTCATGTTCTGGTAGGAATGGCGTGCGTAGCTGGGTGGACCCTGCGGCGGGTCTGGCCCTGCGATCTCGTAGTAAAAGTTTTCGCCCTTTCCTTGGTCGTCTGAGGAGGAAGGAGGTACAGGCCGGATGTGGGCCTGCTGTGGGGGGTTGGGGGGCTGGGGTACAGAGGCTGACTGACTGGCTGTCCTGGCAGCATAGTAGCGGGCCAGCATGTCTGGAGCTACAGAGTGCCGTTCAGAGTAGGCTCGAGCCAGGGGAGGGTTGCCCTGCGGCTGACTAAACATCCGTCTGACCCTGCCCGAGTCCAGAGAGCGCCGCAGGTCTGACTTGGCCAGCAGGGGGCGCTGGGAAAGCTGGTCTCGCTGCACAGCCAGGTCCAGGGGCTTGGGGGGCACTTTGGGCCTGGTGGGCTGGAAGGACTTCACCTGGGAAAGGGGCGAGCTCTCGGACTTGGAGTGTATGAGCTGGAGTTGGGGCTGGGATGATGGGGGCTGGGATGATGTGGATGTAGAGATGGACTTTTGCTGGAGGTGGGGGGCAGAAAACTGGCGCGAGTAGGCAGGGGGTTTCCTGTGGGGCTGGCCCTGGGTAGGGCTAGGCCGCGACGCCTGGCTCTGATTGGTGTAGACGGGGCTGGGGGTGTGGTCTTCTCCGGAGGAGCTCCCTGCAGACAGCTCGGAGGCCACAGAGTCAGACACCGAGGTCTCAGATGACAGCGTCCCCGTGTCCTGACACGCACAAACACAAACACGTTCACACTTCTGTTGCTACGACGTCCTAAAACACAGCGACGGCAAACAGAGACAGACAGACACATTTGCATTCCACAAAAACATGCAGTGCAACACAACCTTGGAGCCAGAACGAACACAAGCTACTGTCTTGACCTCAAACTAATCCCTCTATGTAGACCTTCTCTACATATTGACCTGGCTACTCCAGCCTTGAACACTGTTACAAACGCTCGGGTGAATAGCCCTGAAACGAGAGCAGAGACCCGGATAGGGAGCCTGATTTCTAGAGCACAGCCAGGCTGTCCACCTCATTAACTCCACGCTACAAACAGAGAGGATGTTGCAGCGAAGGGATGAGGGTTGGCATGGTGATCCTAAAGCTTGCCCTGTTTATGATGGGCTGGATACAGCCACAGATGGACCCATGCAGAAGCAAACACACACACAAACCTGGCCAGGGGTCTTGTCTTCCTGTGTGTGTCCAGTCTCCGTGGTCTCAGCATTGCCCTGGGTCATCCACACAGACAGGGGGCGCACTGTAGAGTACAGCTGGTTAGGGTCCGACGCCAGTAGCTCGCTGGCGTCCGCGGAGAGGGAGCGCTGGTAGCGAGGGTCAGGGGGGTCCTGGGTGCGAGGTTGTGGGGGCCGGTAAGGGGGCGAGGCCCCCTGACGCAGGGCCTTGTTGGCGCTCTCTGCCAGAGCCAGCGCCATGAGGCGGGCGGGGTTCTTGGGAGGGGGAGGGGGCGGCTGCTGAGAGGGCAGAGGAGCACCTGTGGGACCAGGGATCGCTGTAGAGGAGAGAGAGACATAGAAAGAGAGAGAGAGAGAGAGAGAGATGAAGGATGTGGAGTTCTGTTTCTATACATGTCAATGTATCTAGTTCTTTATAAGTGAAGATCCAACTGTAATTTCATTAATATGGCAAACCCAGTGGAATAACTGAGTACACAGTTATTCCAGTTATTCCAGTCCTTACCTCTGACCCTGGCGTCAGGGGGCGGGCCCAGCTTGCTGCGGATCTCCTGCTGGCAGCTCTCGCTCAGCTGGAAGTCACATGACCTCAGCAGCATAGAGATCATTTGAGGAGGCTGGGAGGGGCCACTGGGGGGAGCGCTGGAGGGCAGTTCACCGGCTCGCCCGCCAATCATCTCCAACACCTGACAGAGACACGTGATTGGTTTAGAAGACAGTGAAACGTGGGATTCATTTCCTGTACTTAAAGCAGCAAACTCCCATACCCTACAAATAGAGGGATAAAGTAGTACCTTGGCTGGTACGCTAATTGCAATAGGGTCAGAGATGTCAAGGGGCGGAGACTTGGGGGCCTTGGTTGAAAGGGCGTTGACCACTTTCCTGGTGAAGGAACGCCTCTCTGGGGGCGGCTGAGCAGCAGGGGCGGAGTTCGGCTGAGCCTGACCATGAGATGGGCTCTGGTTGGTTGTCTCTGCCGACTGGGTTGCAGCCGGGCTGCTATTGGATGGTCGGTGCTGACAGAACACTTGCAGGGGCGGGGCTGTAGCTGCGAGGATCAGACTCCTTCTGGCAGTCGCCTCCGATTGGTTAAGGACAGAGTCAGGATCCTCCGTGACTGAGCGCTGGCCGCTGGAAGGGGCGTGGCCATGATGGCTAAGGCAACGATAGGGTGGGGGGCTGGCAGTGGGCGGAGAATCCCTGGTGCTAGCCACGCCGATTGGTCCGTCCTCCAGGAAGGTGGGGCTAAAGTCAATGACATCTTCATCATGCCAGGAAGGGGCAGGGTCTGTGCGAGAGAGGTCCGGCAGCATGTAAACGCCCTCTTCATCTTCATCGTCCTCCTCGTCCTCGTCATCGCCCTCTTCCCCAGGGCGAGGCCGGTCGTCGGGTAGGAGGCTGTCGTACGAGCGACTGGACGGCAGGCGGGACGGAGGCCTCTGGGGGAGGAGCTGGGGGTCCATGGCGGCGGCCAATGAGAGGCCGTCGCTGCTCGAGCGAGGCCTGCGCAGACGCTGTGCCTTCGACTGACCTAGAGGGGGCAGGAGGGAGAGCGAGAGACAGAGACATTAGTTCTGTGGGAGGAGTCAAACAGCACGTGACTGGCTGGTACACACAGGACTCCAGGAGAGAAAGGGCTACCTGCTCCGCTGTGCTGAGACGACAGAGACTCCTCACTCTTGGCTGACCGCAGAGTGACACTGTCTACACGGCAACCTGCAGGAACAAGAGAGAGACAAAGAGTTCGAGGGAGGGTGGATCAGAGAGAGAGAGAGGTACAATAACTCTGAAACAGTGGAGGGTGTACTGTATTTACACTTGTTTGCCGGGTAGGTTGGGACAGGATGTTATTATGAGTGCAGATTAAAGTGTACTATGTGGGGCAGATGAGAAGAAATGGGATTGACACATAGCCCTTCTGAAGCCTGACAGACAGTAATCTATCCCTCCCATAACCTAGAACTACATATCCTAACATGAGTGTTTATGGCTGAACCTCATGACCTTGCCGTGGCCTCCAGCCAAAGTCCTTGACCATCTCCCCTTGTCTGTATCTTACCAGCGTGCGAGGTGGTTGGCTGGAACAGAGAGCTGATCCTCATGGGTTTACGCCGCCCCGCCCCCATGGGCTTCCCGATGGCGAAGAACGTCTTCCAGCTTCCTCCGGCTGCTTTCCTCGCCTTTATCCCCCTCTTCCTCCTGCGTGCGGACGCCAGACGCCGAGGAGAAGGTGGAGGACAGTGAGACAGGAACAGGATAGAGGGGAATATTTATGGTGGTGATCTTACTAACGCTTACTAGGTGGTCAAGAGCTAGTGAGCGGGACAGAGGAAAGGGCTTCATGTCTGACCTGTCAACAGGGAGGTCCAGGACAGTGTGGAACTGCCCCTGCAGGGAGAGCGGAGTCCCCCCCTGTAACAGCAGGGGAGCCTGAGTCCTGGCCTGGGCCTCCTCCAGGGACAGCAGCCTTGTCGACACAAATGACTTGGGTCTGCTTAGAGACTGGCGCCCTGTCGGGAGGGGGAGAGGGGTGGCGATGACAAGGGGACGCAGTTAGCTTGTGAGGAGAGACAGAGAGTGGAGGGCTGACTGAGTTACAGAGAGAGGCAGGCAGACAGAAAGGCAGACAGAGAGGCAGGCAGAGAGAGAGAGACAGGCAGAGAGAGAGGCAGGCAGAGAGAGAGGCAGACAGAGAGAGAGGCAGGCAGAGAGAGAGAGACAGGCAGAGAGAGAGGCAGGCAGAGAGAGAGGCAGGCAGAGAGAGAGGCAGACAGAGAGAGAGAGACAGGCAGAGAGAGAGACAGGCAGAGAGAGAGGCAGGCAGAGAGAGAGGCAGGCAGAGAGAGAGGCAGGCAGAGAGAGAGGCAGGCAGAGAGAGAGAGGCAGACAGACGGGCTGACACCATTGTTATATTACAAAGGCAGGGAAGGCTGGTCCTTCTCAGTTGAAACTCTGTAAGAACTCTGGAGGAACCAATGCTGTCGTAAGACCACACACACACGCGTGCGCCGTGCGCAGAAGCACCAGAGGCAATCTGGTTCAGCTCAGCGAACAGCCTTGGGCTGACTCCACTTTTACACTGGAGTTAACACTAGAGGTACACTGACACTCTGATGTTCATCATCACAGTCGGATGATGGCAGGCTTATTTGTGCTTTGAGCTGAACCAAGCAAGAGCTTAAGACGCAGCATCAACAGCTGAACAAGCCTGGGCTGAATCAGTATCATGATCCTGGGGCTGGCAGAGAGAAGCAGCAAGGCTGACACACAGTTCAAGCCTTCACTCAGACAACAGGGCTGAGTAGCTGACAGGTACACACACAGACACGCACACACACAGACACACACACACGCACACACACACACGCACGCACGCACACACGGTGGTGAGCGGGCTGCATATTTTAGCATAGGATGCTATTGATTTATTAGCATCTGTATGATACTGATTGGCTGCGTTAGCTGAAAGACAAGCTGCTGGTCATGTTTACGTCGGTCAAGAGTGCAGCTTTACCTGTTTCCTCTGGCTCAGGCGGGTCCTCTTTAAAGAAACAGCCAGACCGTTAGAAGAGCAAACTTACTGCCCTGAACACACTTACATCACCAATCTACAACAGCCTTGGAAGACTTGGCTACTGTACAACTCTGCTAACCTCAGAACTCCTCTACAAAGTGAAGTTCTGGAATGGGGATAAAAACAGAGTGAAGATAATTGAGACACATTTGACAGGATTGGAGGATGAGGTTGAATTTAGCCACTGAGAATGTTTATTAAACCCGGTAAATGAAGATAAAGACTTAATCTCTGCGCGTACAGACATGCCAATACAGCACAGGCCACAAGACACCTGACTCACAGTCATCATCAATACACCTGCACATCCACTAGAGACCAACATTGCAGGTCACAAAAATGAGGGAGGGGCAAGGCTCAATCAGTTTCTTGAGAGGGGTGTGGCTTTGAAATGGGAGGAGTTAGAACGCAGAGAAGCGTCGGAAGTCAGGGACGGGCTCCGGCTCCTTCTCTGGCTTCTCCCTCCTGGCCTCTCGCAGACTGACCAGGCGTCGCAGTCGAGATGGCCGCAGACGAACCTTAGGCTCCACCCTGCCTGTTGCTACGGAGACATATAGCTTACTCACTATCGGCCGTGTCTAGTAAGGGGAGTCAGTCAGGGTTACATCTTATCTCTGCAGGGAGCCGGAAGCTAGAAATGGACTGAAATATTGCAGCTGCGTTTGTGTCAATGGACGCAGACAGAAGAGGAGGACGTGAGCGTAGGAGAGGAGACGGGGGGCTTAGCGAGAGACGACTGGTAGAAGCTCGACCAGGGCGCTGCAGAAGTGACGACGCTCTGCCTGTCCTGTCCAGCATCGCTGGCCACAGGAAAGGAAACCTTTCTAGAGCAAAGCTCATCCATCAGACTGAACTAAACTGCACACACTGGGACACACACTGGGACACACACTGGGACACACACTGGGACACACACTGGGACACACACTGGGACACACACTGGGACACACACACACGCGCACACACTCCAGCTGACAAAGAGAGACTGCGTGGGAAGAGGCCTGGCCTATCAAGCTGTCAGATACAGACAGAACGTGAGGCGTCTGAGCCAGACAGAGCTGTGAGAGGAAAAGGTTAGCTTGGAAGCAAAGGAGACGCGAGACAAGGCTACTGCTTGAGGTCGGGGTACGGACCGCAGTACGTCGGAGGCAAATCAAATCAACGCTTATTTGTAGATTTGTAGAGTTGCAATTTGTAGAGCGCTTTTACTCAGAGGAGGGCTCACAAACACGCAGAACTGCCCCTCAGGCAACATCAAGGAAGACAATGGGAAAAAGGCTGAGGAAAACTGCTTCAGGGAGAAGGAGAAAGAAACATGGGGGGGGGGGTGAGGGACCCCCTCCTCCAGAGCCGGCCTGTGACAGAGAGGAGCAGAACACGAGAGTGAGAGGCGAAAGCGAGCCGAGGCTCTGCATGCACACTTACCCACGTTGAAGCGGCCCACGGATGTGAAGGAGTCGCTGAAGAGCACGTGGACGTTGCTGAGGAGGAACTCCACCACCACTGACTGGATCCTCACCTCCTTGAAGGGGTCGGCCCCGCTCAGCCCCACCGCCTCGATCTCCATCGACCTGGTTCAGGCGGACATACAGCGGGGCAGTTAGACAGGGAGGCAGCGACCACTCACACACACACACAACCTAACACCATCCAGAGGAAGACCGTAGACTGCGACATATCAACGTGACAGATGGACAGGGAGGTAAACACACACACACACACACACACACACACACACCGTAGTAGGTTGGGAGCCCAGACGATGGCCAGGTTCTTGATGTGCATATTGGTCTCTCCACTACAGGTGGCCAGGTGAGCCAGGTGCCTGAACAGGTATTCCAGGGTCCTGCACACAGAAGTAAAGACGTTACCATTTCAAACTTTCACATTTCACATTAGGTTGCAACCATTTCAGATTCGATTGAGTACCGTGCTTTCACGCACAGTACCACACGCGCGTGTATGTGTAAGTGTGAGAGCGTGTATCTACCTGTAGTGGGGTGGGGGCAGTTGCTGGATGACATCGTGAACCTTCACCATGCGCTCGTCATCTGTCATCTCACCCATGCAGTCCTACAGAGAGCCATTAGGGCCAAACAGAGATACGGTCACTCTACTCTGCTGCCTTCACGCCACAGAGGAGCAACACCACAGGACGAGGGCCCAGTCAGCCAAGCTTCTCTGGTCAAGTTTGTGTGGCGGCTGTGGTGCTTGCAACAACAGTTTCCATGTTAATGCTTTTATACGTCGCCAT
This sequence comes from Plecoglossus altivelis, assembly GCA_036571765.1. Taxonomy (NCBI): domain Eukaryota; kingdom Metazoa; phylum Chordata; class Actinopteri; order Osmeriformes; family Plecoglossidae; genus Plecoglossus; species Plecoglossus altivelis. The sequence continues at coordinate 14,504,842 of BROE01000014.1, read as the reverse complement.
GGAGTTAGAGACCTAGGAGCGTTTGGTGTACATGGTTTGAGCGGAGGTGGTTTGGATGGTCACTCACGGCAAACTTGTCGTAGAGCTGGTATGTGAGCAGAGGGTTGGGCAGCTCTCTGAAGTACAGCTTGCACAGGGAGCCCACGCAGTGGATGTCCTGCATGTACGTGTCCTTGGTCAGGTCCGGAACGTTCTCACTGTCAAACTCATGCCTGGAGGACAAAGAAGAAGACGTCAGCTCAGGATCAGCAGAGGTAGCCGGTCATTTTAGTCATGGGTTTATGGGTGCTGGGATTGTGAGTGCGTTCTCGCATGATGCTGTGTATGTATGTATGTATGTATGTATGTATGTATGTGTGTGTATGTATGTATGTATGTATGTATGTATGTATGTATGTATGTATGTATGTATGTATGTATGTATGTATGTATGTGAGAGAGTGAGAGAGAGAGAGAGAGCGAGCAGTAAGGTGCGGCCAGTCCAACCTGAGTTTTTGGATGTTGGAGGAGACTCCAGAGTGTCTGTAGATGCCATCTACGATCCCATACTGCTCGATGAACTCGGAGCAGCTCTTCAGCACCTGGGGGACTGGAGCATAACACAGACGGTGAATACAGAGCCGCAAACATCCAGCATTGCAAAATAACAACTTAAGTCTGTTATACAGAGAGCCAGTATTTTAACTTGATTTTGACCAGAACTGAGGAATGAGCGAGAGTGCATTTGATATGTGGAAATTGTTGTGACATTATAGCATACGTGTGTGTATGTGTGTGTGAGAGAGTGTGTTCGTGTGAGAGAGACAGTGTGTGCGATGGAGAGAGAGACAGAGAGAGTCTGTGAGGGAGATAGAGAGACAGTGTGTGCGAGAGAGAGACAGAGAGTGTATGAGGGAGATAGAGAGAGAGACAGAGAGAGTGTGTGAGGGAGATAGAGAGAGACAGTGACAGAGTGTGTGAGGGAAATAGAGAGACAGAGAGAGAGTATATGAGGGAGATAGAGAGAGAGAGACAGAGTGTGTGATGGAGATAGAGAGACAGAGAGAGAGTGTGTGAGGGAGATAGAGAGACAGTATGTGCGAGAGAGAGAGAAAGAGTGTGTGAGGGAGATAGAGAGAGAGGCAGAGACAGTGTGTGTGTTGATCCAGCACCATCCAGTCCAGAGTTGAGCAGATGTTCCCCCAGGTCGCAGCCAAACACCCGCTCCTTCAGGATGCCTCTCTGCTTCAGCTTCTGCTTGGAGGGACGCGACTTCATGAAGGTCCGCAGGAAGCCGATCAGCTTGCCGTGCTTTTTAGACACTGCCACAGGGGGGCGACAGAGAGACGCTCAGTGAAAAGGAAGCCTGGGGGGAGCGGTAACTCTCCAAGGAGGGGCATGGCTGAGTGTATAAGACAGAACACAAAGCCATAGAGAGAGAGACAGAGAGAAGGGATGTGCAGTGGGCTACATGGTAGAGCAGCATGTGTAAGCACTGTCATCATCATCATTATCGTCGTCAAGGTGGTAGCGGGGGAGGGAGAGAGGAGCGTTAGAAGGGAGCGTGAAGATTAGGGGACGGGAGAACGGGTCTGCCTGTCGCTTTTCAGAAGCAGCAGCAGCAGCAGATTAGAATAAGATTACAAAGCAAATTAAGATTAAGGCATGAAAGATTCAGGAGGGAGCACCTCAGCGTGACCGTCTGCTATCGTCTGCTAACAAGCTACTCTGTCTTCAGCATCACCAGATAACACAGTACCTGTACCTGGCTGTTAGTGAACCCGGACACATTAATACACTTCACTCTCCTGATAGATACATCTATCTCTGGTATAACTTCTACTGCAGTCTTAAGATCAGTTAGAGTACAGTAGAGTAGTATAGCCTGGGCATGGGTTTGCCCGTTGCACAAATGATCTGTAAGTTACATAAACTTTAGAGATTATGGGTAAAGCAACACAAGACAGATTCTTACAAGAGTCCCACATGGCTCTAAGAAGGCTGTCTGAGCCGTGATGCGTTTAGACTTTGTTGTGTGTTATTTGGAACCGACCCTCTTGAAATTGTCTGTCTTCGGTTTCTGTTTATGGAACTTTGCTGTCATAATTCAAGACATGACAAGCTCTGCAATGGTTAATTTGTCCACAGTTAGGGGGAGAACATGGAAAAGTAACTCTAGATCCAGATTGTTACCAGCCAGTCTTTGGTACCAAGGCTGAGAGACTAAGAGAAAGAGAGAAAAGGAGAAACGGCGTGAGAAAAAAGTAGTGGGAAGAGATGGCTTCCAGGCACTTGAAACAGCACGAGGAGTGTTGATACTTGTTTAGACAGACAGAAACACTCATTAAAGGACAGATTTTCCTGAAGCGCTCGTGAGCCCGTGAGAAACAGCTGGATCATGACTTCTGTATGACAAGTTACATCAGCCTCATTCTGGCTGAATGATTCATAGAAATAACTGGAGAACTACCTCGTATTGTTTAGCTGTCACAGACCATATGCTCTGTAGTGATCGTACTATGTCTATTGATTGATGGATTGATTGCTGTGTTTTTACCTGATGTGGGAGATGGGGGTACAGGTGAGCTGCTAGTTGCAGGTTTGGCGCTGACTGGATCAGCGTCTAAACACAAACAAGGTCAGTTCTTTAAGGCCTTTAATGTCATGGTGACTTAGTACATGCACCTGCATCATCGCTCATGATGGTGTGTGTGTGTGTGTGTGTGTGTATGGATGTGTGTGTGTGGATGTGTGTGTGTGTGTGTGTGTTACCTGTCTTGGCGGCTGAAGTGTTGACGGATTGAGGCAGCTTCTCATTAATGAGCTCTACACATTCGCTTGGAAAGAAGCCCACCTGGAGAGGAAGACAGTTAAGTAAGTTGAGTGTGTGTGTGTGAGTCAGTGTGTGTGAGTCTGTGTGTGTGTGAGTCTGTGTGTGTGAGTCTGTGTGTGTGTGTGTGTGTGTGGTGGGATTTGATGGTAAATTACTAACCTGGAACCCATGCTTGCCTCTCCACCAGCTGGTGTCCTCTTTAGGAGGCATGTCAATCACTGATAGGATATCTCCCACCTGGACACACACACACACACGTTAAACAAACACAAAACAACAGGACCACCCACACACTCGACACACAATATTCAATGTAGCAGCATAAGCAAAGAGCTGATGTAAAAGCATTGCTACTGCATAATTTCTACAGTGGTAAACCACCCCACAGTTCTGTAATCCAGCTACAACCTCTTTATGGCATTCTGAGAAACACATACCATGACAACTTTGAAGAGAGAGGGAGCGAGAGGGAAAGACAGAGAGGGAGCTAGAGAGAGAGGGAGAGGGGTCAGTAGAGAGGGAGCTGGAGAGATAGAGAGAGGGGTCAGTAGAGAGGGAGCTGGAGAGATAGGGAGAGGGGTCAGTAGAGAGGGAGCTGGAGAGATAGAGAGAGGGGTCAGTAGAGAGGGAGCTGGAGAGATAGAGAGAGGGGTCAGTAGAGAGGGAGCTGGAGAGAGAGGGAGAGGGGTCAGTAGAGAGGGAGCTGGAGAGAGAGAGGAAGAGGGAAAGACAGAGAGGGAGCTGGAGAGAGGGAGCGAGCGAGAGAGAGCTGAAAAGAGGGAGCGAGAGGGAAAGATAGAGAGGGAGCAGGAGAGAGGGAGCTGGAAAAAGGGAGAGAGGGAGCTGGAAAGAGGGAGAGAGGGAGCTGGAAAGACGGAGAGAGGGAGCTGGAAAGACGGAGCTGGAAAGAAGGAGCTGGCAAGAGAGGCAGAGTCGCAGGAAGACTAAAAGTAAGTGCAAAGACAGCAGAGGAGTTGAAGAGAGGACACTAAATGCATGCGAGTGCATGTGTGTTTGGGTCACTCTGTTCTAGGGCGCTCTGGCCCAGAAACACTGTCTGTATGTGGAGCAGGAGCACCAGGAATAGACCTGGGGTTGGTGAGGAGGAGAGGAATAGGAGTGGGACGCAGAAGGTGACAGCCAAACAGGGCATGGAGAGAGAGATGGAGAGAAAGAGAGAGATGGAAAGAGATTATAAAAGACAGAGAAAGATCAGGACAGGGACGATGCAATATATAGACACTCCCAACCATGTCGCTGTCAAGACAAACACACAACGCTCCACTCTAGACGGTGCAGCCAAACGAGCCTGTCGTTGAAAACAGGCTAGGACAACGTTCTTGCCCTTTGAAGTGCCACTCGGGGACACCTGGGGTCTGTGGCCCCCAGCTGGGGCCGACGTACCTCGATGGAGATCTCGTCGCTGGCCTGGGCGGTGTAGCGCTTGGTGACGTGTGCAGCGGCGATGGCCGGCACGTTGAGGGACGCTTCCTCTTTCAGCAGGAAGCGGTTCCCGCGGTTGTCGATCTGTCAAACACATCAAGGCACAAAGACTGGGACTCAAACTGGGGTTATCCATCTCTTACCCCTATTGGACCTTTTTGTCAACAGTACATTTTAGCCTGGTGGGAACAGCTCCGATATATCATTAAAGAACATGTGAGTACACACTGGAGCAGTACTAGCTATATTCATATCCCATTACATACTCTGGGTTAGGCACCAGGTGCTGAGAGACAAAGAGCTGATTCTCTCTGTCCATCTCTCCCAGACAACTGGCGTCTTACTAAACCTCGTCTTCACTATCTTCCCACACGCTGCTCGCTTTCTCTTTGCCCTCGGTAGACGTCTTCTTTTTTAAACCCGCTTCACATTGTTGTTCTTTATTATCGTGGCCCACCCTCTCTTGTGGCCCCATCCTGCCCCCCCCCCTCGGCCACCCCCTCCCTCACCTCCATCCAGGTGAGGACAGGTCCACAGTTCAGCTTGTTGTCCACGATCATGGAGAGGCGACTCAGGTACTCCGACAGCAGGGGCGTGAGGATCTAAAGACCACCACAGCAACCAAAACATCAGCATCAGAACAGAAATAAGACCCATCCGCCAGTCAAAAACCAAACAAGGCACATAACGAGGGTGCACGTGCGCCTTAGTGTGTTTGTTTTCCAGTGTTGGTTTGGGATCGATACAAAGGCAGGTGTGCGTGCGAGGCCCCGGCGCTCCCTCACCTCCAGCCTGTCTCCGATCTCGTTGATGGCGGGGAGGGGCAGCAGCTGGGAGTAGCGGCGGTCGTAGATGCACTGGTGCAGGTGAGCGTCCAGAGTGCGAAACTCCTCGTAGGAGCGACGCACCATCCATGTCTTCCCCTGCAGAGAGATGATGGAGGGAGGGAGGGAGAGGGGAAATGAGAAAGGAGGTCAGAGAAAGGGATGACGGTAGCAAAAAGAGAATGGAACAAATTGCAATACAAAGAAAGAAAGGTGTAAGATGTTTGATATTCTAGCTTTATTGTGTGTGTGCGTGTGTGTGTCTGTGTGTGCGCCCACTCACCTGGCACGACACCTGCACCAGGAAGACCATGTCTTTGGCAGATCCTGAGCTCCAATTAGCATCGCTCTGCTCACTCGCAAACTGCAGCTAAGTAACGTAAACAGGTTCAGAAAATAAATACACATCACACACACATCCCTGTTGAGTTCTCTCTCTCTCTCTCTCTCTCTCTCTCTCTCTCTCACTCACTCACTCACTCACTCAAACATCCCTGTTAAGTTATGTCTCTCTCTGTCTCTCTCTGTCTCTCTCTCTGTCTCTCTCTCTGTCTCTCTCTCTGTCTCTCTCTCTGTCTCTCTCTCCGTCTATCTCTCTGTCTCTCTCTCTGTCTCTCTCTCCGTCTATCTCTCTGTCTATCTCTCTGTCTCTCTCTTTCTCACACACACACACACACACACACACACACACATACACATACACATACAGTTAAGCATAGATCGGGCTGTGTTTGTACTGTATAATAAACAAACAATCCTTGTGTTGTTCACAAATACCAGGAACACTGTTACATACCAACAAACAAACACACACAAACAAACACACACACACACACACACAAAGCCTCCAGTACAAATGTGTCCCCTGCTATGCATGTTCCCCACTAACTAAGGGATCCCCTTAAGCAGGCAGATCAGAAAACAGCTTCCCACATGGCTGACTGACCCTGACCCCCGTCATCTGTCTGGAAACCACTGAGTATTCTGTCTGTGAGGACTGTTTGGGGGAGATGAGAGGAAGGTCAAGAGGAGAGAGGCTGTTAGCTGAGAGAAACGAGTGGGTGGAGGAGGGGCTGGGGGGGGCAGGTGGGGGGGCAGGGCCGACACCAGGATGAGGGAGCCTTTCATCACTTCCTTCCTTCTCCAGGGGGGTTATTCTCTATTGACAGTTGATTCCCAGCACTGCCAAAACACTCCAGGTAACACACATACGTGCACACATACATTAAAGCATGTGCAAGCAACTATGCACACACACACACACACACACACAAACGAGAGGACAGGAGAAGTAAACCAGTTCTATTCCCTGGAGCCATGCTGCTAGTATGTTTTCCAGAATAAGTGTATTTGATCATGAATATGATGAATATTTTATTGTGGCTTGGGTGTGCGGCTTCCCATAGACGTGAATACACAGACTATGACTCTGCCTGAGAAGCTGTCTCAAGCACATCCTATGAATAAAGCGAGTGAACTAATGTCAACTAAAAGGGGAGGGGAGGGGGGAGAGAGAAAGAGAAAGACAGAGAGACAATGAGAGACGGAGAGAGAAGGAGTGTGGAAAAATCTGCTCTTCCCCTCCAATGCACAGGGTCTGGAAATCGGAGTGAGTTTGTTTGTAATTGTATGAGTACATTTGTGGTTGTGTGTGAATGTGTGGTTGTGTGTGAATGTGTGTGTGTGTGCGTAAGTGTGTGTGGCTGTGTGTCTGTATGAAGGTCAGGCTCGGTCTGGGAGATGTTCTTCCTCTGCTGTCACGACCCCCCTATCACATCTAGCCACTGGCCTTGACGCAATTTGACAGACACGCAAACACACACACGCGCACACACACACACAAACGGTAAACACTATGTGGTAATCAGGACTGCTGTCAATCTCATTGCCGTACACAGTTGTCCGGTCATCCTCATAGGTCAGTGTGTCCTGTCATTACAACAGGCTGATACTGTCTCATACAGATTCACACAGTGAGTTCCTCTGTTACTTTTCTTACCTCAATGGAGCCAAATTCAACATTCTCATAGTGGAAATGGGCACAATCTACCAGCTTGGGGAAATGGCCTTTCACGATAGACAGCCTGAAAACATCCACACAAACATAAACACACATTACAATCAGGTTTCACCTTGGAACGATCCCTTAAAAACAGGTTTAGATATGATACACAGCTCGTAAACATCGTGAAAAAAATGAATCGTGTTTCAACTTGATCAAGTGCCTTGTGATGTCACCGAGTTTCTGGTGAAAATACAGAAGCAATGAAACGTGGACTTCCTGTTCCGCAATAGCGGTAAGCCACTTGCTCGTGATGGTTGTTTGTGCATGAGTGTGTGCATGAGTGTGTGCGTGAGTGTGTGCGTGAGTGTGTGCGTGAGTGTGTGCATGGGTGTGTGCGTGGGTGTGTGCGAACAAAATATGAAACTGGACACGCTGTTAAACTTCCCTCCAAAACAGCTGAGTCATGAGAAGAAGTGGTGATTGGCCAGACAGGCAAGAGTATTGCCCCTATAAGGACATGGCAGGTACACTGTGGTGACTACTGCCCCCTATCTCTGTCGTTCTCCGACTCTGATAGGGCCAGAACAGGACCATTCTAGTCCAACCTGACCCCGACCGGTCCAAACCGGCCAGACGCAGGAGGAACCCTATTCCGATGGACAACTCCAGACACGGTCGACCCGACTGACCGCCGATCCCACAAAGGGTGAGATAAGGCTAGTTAAGTCAGGCTACAGTGAAACTGGAGGAGCTGCTCCAGCCCAGCTGAGTCAGCAGGTCTGGGCCAGGCTGTGGTTGTAATGCTCTCCACCTCCCAACCAATGGAGACTCACCTCTTATTCATCTTCCCCTTCAGGTTGGCAGTGGTGCCCACTGAGCGGGTCGCGGGCTCCCCGGAACTCTCCAGATTATCGGTGCTCCGAGCCTAGCAGGAGGACCAGAGGAGGGGGGGAGAGGAGGAAGGGGAAGAGGACGAAAGGAACACAGAGGGGGAAAAGGAGGCAGGGGAGGAGAAAGAGGGAAGGAAAGGGGAGACAAATGATTATTATCATGAAGTAACGACGCAAGATTCTATCATTCGCAACTACTGCGAATGACCACTCACTTCATGCAACACTATGGAGTCCTACTCTACCCACAGCGTGGCTGGTCATCAGTCTAACCCCTCCGTCAGAGCCCTGTCCTCCATGTCCTGATGCAGAGAGCAAGTGTGGAGACTCGCAGCCACTCAGCCAGCCACACGTGAACTCGAGTTCCACTCCAGCCCTTTAACAATGGAATACAGATCCCATATCGCAAACGGCAGGCTAACCACCTCGTCGCAATGGGGAAGTGTGGAGTCGTCGACTTCCTCTTTCAATGGTACCAACAAAGAACGCAAGCACCCCGCTTCTCCAGCGGTGTGCGATGATTTGGTTATCATCAGAGGACCCCCTCCTCGCCTCCATGTTCTGGTTTGAGTGCTCCTGTAGTTTTCTGTAAACAACGTCTGTCAGCAGCCAAACCACCTGCGCGCACGCACAGACAGACAGCGAGCCTGTATCTCAAAACACACTCATGTTTGTCTTTCTTTCCCGTCTGCGTCTCTCATGCCTTTGTCATATCCATCATCCCGCTGACGCAGTTCAGCGCAGCCTGATGACAGCAAATAAACATGCCCCCCTTATCCATGTCCAGGAGGAAATCAACTCAGCCCTCATTGGACAAACGCACAGACAGACCCACACACAGTACGGTCCCCTCCCCTCACCAGCTGCTCCCATCCCCGCTGGAGTTGGGTTGCTGTGGCAGCCGGCGGGGAACAAAAGGCATGTAAGGTGATCCTGCTAGCAGATCTGGCTAGTGGTGGCTAGCAGATCTGGCTAGTGGTGGCTAGCAGCTAGAGACACATATCTAGAGGTTGCCGTCAGATCAGAACAGAGGGCTGGGTGCAAAAAGCAGGCAACCCTGAGACCTCTTCGAACACATGCTTCCACATGCCCCTCTGCCTTCTCCTCCATCTCCCCTGACAGACTTCAACAGACCCCTTCGCCCAGGTCACTGTCTTCTTCTTCCTCCTCGACTCGTTTCCATACCTTCTGCATCTTCCTCTTCTTAAACATCCTGCCGGCCCGCGTTCAAAGGGGAGCGCTCAGACGATGGGCCGCCGCACGCTCACACAGAAACACCCCGCTGCCTGTCGCTGCACACATTTCTCCATCCTGTCTGCCTGTTTCAGCCTTGTCTGGTTCTCTCTCCTCCTGTCTGTCTCTCCCCTGTCTGTCTCTCCCCTGTCTGTCTCTCCCCCTGTCTGTCTCTCCCCCTGTCTGTCTCTCCCCCTGTCTGTCTCTCCCCTTGCCTGTCTCTCATGTTCAGCTGCAGCTAGCCACCATCTCGGTGGCACTTCCCTCCCTGGTCCACACACTGAGACAGAGAGAGAGGTAACCAGACCCAGAATACACACCTACTAACTGCTGGTTATACACACAAACACACACACCCCGGTGCACGTGCACGCACACACAGGTGTTGAATATTTGATAGTGTGAACAGTGTCGGTAAGTCAGGGTCACCGCAAGAGTTCAGGCAGTCAGCTGCTCTCTAAGAGACAAGAGAGTAGCAGCCATGACGGCATAGTACCGTCACAACACTATAAACAAGTCTGGTTTTGGTGGACGCCAGAGGAAGGACGCCTGTCTAAAGTACCACAAGTGACAATTGTCGCAGACTGTTTAGCAATGGTTCTTAAGCTGTTTCAGGCAGCAGGAAAACAAATGTTTGAGCTCCATCCTCTCCCTTTAACCCTCTATCTAGGGAAAGGATCCCTAGGTAGACCCTTATAGAAAGGGAAGCAGAGAAGAGATACTGAGATATTAGGAGGGATGATGAGAGGTCAGCATGCAGAAAGACAGACAGACAGACAGACAGACAGACAGACAGACAGTAAAAAGACATGACAGGCAGGCAGACTCACAGAAGGAGAGATAGACAGGCTGAGACCGACAGACAGACAGACAGGCTGAGACAGACAGGCAGAGACAGTAATACAGGCAGGGTGACTGTAGGGAGACTTACCAGACAGGCCTGTCCGGCTCACAGCCCCTAAACACATGGTGCATCTCCTAAACCAGCACACTCAACACAGAAAGAGAGAGACAGACATCTGATTTAACCAGTCACCAATACACACAAATGACACAACTGCTCACTCTGTATCATTGTACTCAGTTTACAGTGTGTGTGTGTGTGTGTGTGTAAGTGTGTGCATGTGCGCAGGCAGAGGACAGTATACGCTGCAGTTTATACTAAACACCACGGGCTACGAGATCTACAGTTGCGTTATGTGGGCAGCATCACTATGGTAACAGCCTTTTTGCATGTCAAGCTCTGAGGGGGGGGGGAGAGAGGGAGAGAGACAGTGTGTGTGTGTGTATGCGTGAGAGCCAATGTTTGTAGAGGAACAGATAGAACATACTGTAGATAAGGAGGATCTAAAAGTGACAGGGAGAGTCAGACAGGCAGAAAGAGAGAGAGAGACGGAGCGTGTGTGAGACAGAAAGAAATGTGCTTTGTTCCCCCTTAGGTGTTGAGTTCAGCGGCAAAATGGCCGTATGTGGGTGATGCATGTGGGTGACTGTGTGCAAGAGAGAGTGTATGGATGGAGGGCAGGGCAGCCTAATGTTAGCACAGACAGAGAAGAACAGAGTGGCCTGATATTTCTTCATGTCCGTAGGTGTGTTATGTAAAGTGGGTCACTCTCTCTCTTTCTCTCTCTCACAAAGTCACACACAAACACACACACACACACACACACACACACACACACACACACACACACACACAGCTGATAGTAACGATGATGCCAGTTATCCCAGGGGGATTCACACGCTGGTTGTAGCCAGTAACATTCCAGCAGCGTAATGCCTTACATCCGCACAGGTGAAAGCAACCCAAAATGTCGGTGTGTGTGTGTGAGTGTGTGAATCAGCTGGGGCAAATCCGAGCAGATCTGTTCACACCAGAGGTGATCCCTTGCTGCCTGCATGTCTCTTCCACAGATTGTTTCCGTGGTTCTGAGCCTCAGCAGGTGTCCAGGCTCTGACCCCAATACAGGACAATGGAAGACAATAGAGGAGAGGAACAACACAAGGACATGGGGTCAGTCGAGCAGAAGAGCAGCTCCTTGGTGCCTTTACCCCCATCCCAGCACACACACACACACACACACACACACACACACACACTCCACGAGCTTCCCTGTCAACTAGTATCTCATTTGGCCTTCCTCAGGTCAGGCACTGTCCCTGTGGGAAGGGAAGCGCTGAGGTGTTGGAGGCTGGGGGGAGGGGGGGGAGGGTGATGAGGCTGGGGTAGGAGCAAGGGTTAGGTAGGCTGGAGTATGGATGATCATTTGTAAACCGGCTGACCTTAGACAAGCTTTGCAGCCGACTGCAATCCCGCCAGGGGAGTACACTGACAATCTACATCATCCCCCACCCCGACAAAATAATAATACTTTGCCAGGAGGCTAGTACCTATTATGGAACCATTTCTATTTGCCATAGAACTTCAACAGAGCCTGCAGGTCCATAGGAGTCAACATTCAGACCCCAGGGCCATTAAACCTACAAAAGAGTGAGTTTATTCAAATAACTCTGACGTAGCCTGACTTAACCAAACCTCCCCCCTCTTCTTCTATCTCTCTACTCCTGTTCCTTTTTTTTCTTCCTCTCCATCCTTCTTCTTTTCAGTTTATGTATGAAAGAAAAGCAATGAGACCCCCCCTCCACACACACCACACAAACACACACACACACACACACCCTCCCTTCCCTTTCCCTCTTTCTCAGGAGGAAGAATAGGTTCAAAGAGTGTCCTTTCATGCTCTATCCCTTCGTCCTCCACCCTCCCTGCCTCCCTCTCTCTCCTTCCTTCTCTTGCTCTCTGTGTGACAGGAGTGTCAGCCTCTATCCTCTGGAGGGTGAATAAGAGACTAATGATGGGAGACGGGCCTCTGGACCAGGAGGGCGAGTGTGCGAGAGAGGAAGACACGAGCAGAACCGCGCGTGTGTGGGAGAGACAGAACTGCCAGCGTGTACGATGGAGGGAAGGGGGGGGGGGGGGGAGTGTGTTTGTGAGAGAGCAGCCATCACTAAACTGTCAAGATCGTTCCTGCGTAAGAGTCCAGAGCAGAGCCTGGCAGCTATAGCATGCATGGGTCAGTGTACGCAGGAAAGATAGAAGGGATGCAACAAATGGCAAGCTGGTAGCGCCATACTGCCCATGTACATGTACGAGTGTGTATAATGACAGGAGGTAAGACAAATGGGTGTTCCTTAAACACTCCCTAACCTGCTGTCACTATGGCGACAGGTGCATGCCCTGGGGACAGGGAAGGAGGTGATATCAAGGAGGTGTCAGGCATGAGCCGACCAAACCATATCATCAACCATATAAAGACAACAGACAGACAACAGACAGCGCTCTCATGTGATGTCCCATCCATGGGTTCCTAGACTAGAACAAACCAAAAGCAGCCTCAGTTTAGTTCCAAAGTCAGATAGAACGCTGCTCTGTTTGCCTGATTTTATGATTCTGGCTCAAGATAAAAGTATTTAAATTCCCAGCTCCTCCCCCACCAGAAACTCTTGACTAGAGCTTCAGAGCTGGGAGGGGAGGAGCCTTGGGTAGCCTCTTTTACGCACGCCCCCCCCCTCTACAATACAACAGGCCTTGGCCTTTCCATTCGAATACGCGTACCCTAAAACTAAGGAGGCTATAAACACAGACCCCCCTCCCCGTTCTCTGTCCCACAAGAACAACTCCCATTTGCATATCTATCTCTCTGACTTTCACATCCAGCCTATGGTGTCACTACAAGCTACACCAGTGCAGTGGTGAGAGATGAGGAAGAGCAGGGCTAGTTGTGTTCTATCAGACATTCCAGGAGACTCCCTGGGAAACAGTTCTTCTATACAGTCCTCCCACCCCCTCTCTCCCCTCCTTCCTCAGCACTGTTACCCAAACCCCCTCTTTTGGCACCCTGTCTCCTTTCTTCCGCGCGACAGGAAAGACGTAGAGCCACCGGCAGCATACTAAATACCACACGCATGTGGGCTCAAGCACAAACACACACACGCACACACAGTCGCACACACCCGTACCAGCTGCGGCCCAGGGAGCGAAGAAGGGAGGAAGAAATGGCGAGTTTGAGGGAAAACCAGAGTGAGGGGAAAGACATGTGGAGAGGCTGGGAGCGAAAGCAGATAAGGGCAACCGAAAGGCAGAAGGACTTGGCTGGTAGTGGACAAGCGCAGCGTACGAGCATGCCTGAGCACGTGTGGTGTGCGTTGAGTAGGAAACGTTCACTGTGCGTTGTGTGTGTGAGGGTGTGAATAAGTGAAGGAGGGAGGCAGGGAGTGAATGAGTGACTATCAGACCTGGGCTGCGATTATCTTGTTGCTCCTCTATAACCCCATCTGAGGAGATGAGGGGTGACAGGGCGTGAGGACTGGCCGGCGCCCAGCCACGCCCCTCTCTGGTTGGAGGCGTGGGGGTCGGGGGGGGCTGGGGCTCAGCGACGTGCCCCCCCCCCGTCCCCCCGAGCCCAAACTGCCAGGAGCTTTCTTATCCCGGCTCATCCCCGATACAGGCCCTGGGAACCAGGTCACAGTTAAGGGTGGAGCTGGGTCTGGGTTGGAGCCTGGAGCAGCAGGGCCTAAGGCTTGGGGAGGAGTGAAGAGAGAAGGCAGGAGAGACTGCCCCTAGTCTTTAGGCAGCTCTGCCCAGGATCCAGCCTCCCTGACTGGGACTGACAGATACCTCGGTCCTATTCAGTAACACAGATCCTTTTTGAGTTCCATGAAGCCAAGGGTAAAGGGTGTACTAAAACAGGCTAGGTTAATTGAATTCTCAAGCTTGTTCTCTGAGGATATAACTGTCCCACCAAAAATGAAGCCACATGGGAACAGTGTAAAAGATTCATGTCACCCTTCAGTCAGTGAGCATGGTCACAGCACGTGTGTCTGTTGGTGTGCATGTGTTCCCAGGTCCGGATAGGATGCCATCTATCTATGTCAAGTCCGTTATTTCATGATAGGTGACTTGATCCTACTGGAACAGTAGGTGCGGTTAGTTGACCGCTGGTTTGGGGCACTGGGCTTCAGTGAGACGCCTGCCTATAATTTGAGTGGGGCTGAGGCTGAATGATGGAATGATTTGCGTCTGGATTCTGGGATCCATTTATCAGTTTGGCTGTCTGAACACCTGACCTCAGTTTTCAGAGGGAAGAGGAACAGAGAAGAGAAACTGGCCCCTCACGTTAGACGGAGCTCCGCTCAAACTAGTCCCACTTTCGCTTACCACATCCTCCTTTCACCTCCAGCACACAGGGCAACAGAATGGGAGATGACGATCAGTGAGTGCCTGTACATCCCCAGATTTTACATGAAAAATACAGTGGGGGAAGGGAAAGAGAGAGAAGAGAGCAACTCCATAAACAGGAAACCAAGACAGATAGAAATGATTAGAGTACATTCCATTGTTGTGCCATCTCTCGTTCTGCTTATACTTCCAACCCACTTTCCCATACCAGTATAGCCTCACCTGACAGTGTTGTGCACACAAATATTCAGCCATTTCTGCAGAATGGGTGTTCATGTGGGAAATTGTGAAAACTGCAAGGGAGACTAGTATGGTGAAAAGAGATGCGAGGCCGGGTCTGTAGGAGTGTGGGAGCGGGAACAGGGAGCAGAATGTGCGATTACGTAACAGAGCTGGTTGTGACACCAACAGCTCTCAATTCCTCTCCTGCTGACTTCTGAGCTCGTGTGCTCAAATTCCCTAATACACTGACAAGCAGCACTCACCCTTCCACCCCAATCCACCGCCATCATCCAAACCCCACAACCACCAACACCACCCCAACCATAACCACAGTGCTAAGACAGGACGGGTATAGCAGGGCTTGGCATGGAGCCTTACTGAAGTGTCCTCTTACCAACAGTGACTCCACATTCTGACACGGCCACATAATATTTCCATAAGCATTCTGCAAAAACTGCCAGCTGGCATCCTTGCAAACGGTCCCATGCTGTAGGGTTATTGCTTGAGTGTCATGGCCGGACTCAGCAGGCTTTTAACACAACATTACGACCACTCAGGATCGATCTTTGCTGTAACGTCTACCCAATGCTGTCCATCAAAGGAGTTGATAAATAGGAAATCAATTGAGTCTGCCGCCAGGAGATGCAAACCCATGGTAGATCCACACAACATTGAGAACGGAACCAAAACACTATCTGACCAGGTGCCAGGCAGGACTGAGACGCTGGTCCTATAATGAAACACCCTCTATGGTGCTCAGGGAACCTGGCGGACGAACTATAGGTAACACTGGTCTGGTCTGGACCTCATGAGGTGAGCAGAGCACACAAACATGACTTCACGCACCAGTTAAAGGGATATTGACAGCTCGGGATGGAACGGGATGAAATGGGCGATTTATTACAGAGAATATGGAGGCTCTTAGTCTCCAATGACCACTAAATAGTGATGGGTTGTGACTGAATCCATTTTTTTACTTCTCCTAGTTGCTTATCTGTAATCTGGTGAGGCATGAACAACCAGCGAACTGCAAAGCACGAGGTACAGACCATGTGTGGATTTAGACCTAGCTTGAACAGCCCATTTAGGAGTGTAACATACAGCCTGCCCACTACAGCAGAGATCGATTTGAGATGGAAAAATTATGATCAGATATAGTAAATATATAACCTATATTGACCTATCTCAGGAGGCAACTGATACGTTTATTCACTCCGACATCAGAATGACATTAGTTGTTGTAAAGCATATAGGGCAGGCTGTACTGTGTTTGCTTCAAAGTAGACGTTTGATCAACCAGACTGCCCAGTGGCTGCAAGAGGACACCAAACCTGTCTGCAGAACGGACGTTTACTTTTGTCAAACAGTCAACAGATGGTCCGTCCCTCAAGTCAGGGAGTGTCATGTTCACAGGTTCTTCTGACGGTAGGTAAATTTGCTTTGCATAGCTGAGTCTGTCACCTGGCAGCAGTCTCCTGTTGAACCAAGTTGATGGACTGGTATGCTCGGAAAACACTGCAGGTCTCTATATACACAGCACTAGAGAAAAAGGATATAGGGCACAGATATGAAGCTGGAGAGAAGCTATTATTCTGAGTATAAAGCCAAGGTGGGTTAACGGAAAGGTTGCCTTGTTAGGTTACCCGTGAATGGGTTGATTCAGAAGCTTAGGGAGTAACTGTCAGACTTGTGATCAAGGCAAAAGCTGTCTTGAGGTGCAGCACTCTCACACTATTAAGCGACACAATGTCGTTCAGTGAACTTGAAGTTCTTCCATAGTTATATATTCAAAACACAAATCACTTCACTCTTTTAGGTTAACTGCGAAGACCATGAGCACGGTGCAACGTTGAGCCTCTCCGTCTTATGTTAGTTACAGAGGTAGCCGGACAGAAAAATAATTGGTCCCGTGATTAAGGCTCGTGCCTTTGTTTTGGAATAGCGCGAGTTTGATAACCTGCACGTTGTTCCCTTCAACACGAGCAACTAACAAAAGATGGTCAGTTAACTGGACATCATCATGTGACAATTAAACTACAATCAAAATGATCAACAATCACGGCATTGTATTGCCTATCACACTTCGTCATGTTTTGAGTGAATGGTTTTGAAAACATAACCAAATTAACTAGCGAGCTACCCCCTCTGTCCGTCTCATCGCCATTCATTCCCGCAAATCAAGGGAGGGGCACAGACGTTATGGCTAAAAAAGCCGAACTTCAAACGATAAAGCAACATGGCCAGATAAATATAAGAACTAAATCCCCAAACAGTAGGTTTGTTGGTGTATCTGGGAAGATAATTAGCTCCAATAGCACAATGGCTATCCGTCACAGGATTCAGTAGCGCAGTGACTAGCTAAGTCCGCCACTCGTGTCCATTCAGTGCCCCTGTTACTAATAGCAACAACAGCGGCGGCAGCATCTTTGCAGGGAGGGAGACATGGCTAGCTAGTAATGTAGTCTGGCTGTTAGGTTAGCAAAGATTAGCAGAGAAGCTCTGTATTTCTTTAACTGGATATGGTGGTGTACAAATAAAGCTACACTTAACTTCACACACACTATTTGCTACACAGTAGCTGTAACTACGTAGTTGTAAGAATGAACCGTTGTCTTCAAATAGTAGAGCTACATAATTTATGAGTATTTAATAAAAATACAAAATACCCCAAAAAAGGGACTTACCACCATTCCAGTATCCAGGTTCGGGGGATACACTTGATGTCGAAAGGACTCCGTTTTAAAATCCAATCTCACCCGATTGCGAAAATAAATTTAACGTTAAGTTGATGTTCATTTGCCCATTTGGCTGGCGAGCTATCTGTCAAGTCGTCACTCTTTTTCTTACATTACGACGACGGTACTGAGATAATTGCTTATCTCACATATTGAAAATATCGAAACGTCTTTGTTGGTATGTTACTGGCTAGCTTACTAGCTAGCAACTACTGTACAGTTACAGAAAATGTGCCAGACTACCGTCAGCTCGAGACTCAAAGTCTCTAGTCCCTTATCCCTATCCAAGAAAGAGAGGCTGGAGCGGAGGGGGCGGAGGGATAGCGAGGGGCAGACAAAATCTCCGGTCTCATTTTAAAATCAATGGGGATGGCCGGGGTTCCTTCTTTCATGTAACGGGGAGTTTTTCCGGGTGCGATTTTCTGTCATCACAGTCAAAGGATTTATCCTTAAGAGCTAACTTGACTCGTGGCATTGTTATGCCTGGCGATTTACAGCCTACAAACCATTAATAGTATATGCATGCATGGTGAAGTCGTGAGTTGAGTTTGAATTCCTTTCTTGCTGAGCTACAAAATGCCTTAATGACAATGGCTTGTGTTTGATGTTATACGGTCACTATTAACAGTCGTACTTTTTCATCAACATATTTCCCTTTGTGTTCACATCGATAAAGGATTGTAGCTGGCAATGGGGTGACAATGCAATTAGTATCCCTTTATTAATTAGTAGGAAGACGTGGGCCGGCAGCCCATAATAGACATGATCTTGGAGCGCCCCCGTGTGACCCGCTAATTCTCTTTAAACCATTTAGAAAAGCAATAAAACGTGTGAACAATCTATGACAACAGGTAAGAAAGGTTGTATTTTATTGAAAATAGTTTACATCGTTTTCCTTCAACCTATTCATCCACAATATTGTATAAACATTGTGCAATTGGGTGAGACAATGGTTACCTTATTGTTATTAACAAAAGTGACAGAGTTGTTCTGGACATACAACCTCAGTAGTATTGAGGGGAATAAACCAAACTGCAACACAAAAATAGCAGTACTAGAGACACCATCAATTTAGACAGTACTGGCACTGAGGGTTGTGTGGAGAATGAATTGTGTGGAATGCCTTATTTTCAAATCAGGGCCAAGTGTATAGTTGTAGCCTTTTAGTCGAAGCCTAGCATCCCTGGTTTCGAATAGAGTGTTTAAAATTGTCGTCCAATTGAAGAGGGGAAAAAAGCATTCCAACTCTCTAGTTTAGTCATTCTAGCATAAATGTGGGCTGAGCTAGTTGACAGCTGGTGTAAGCAGTCTTCTAACTGGGAGACTGCTGACACACTCAGTCAATCACACAGGTCTCACACAGTTGACAACTTTCACAAACACACAAATAATTTCTTATCTAAGCCCCAGTTTCTTCTTCTCCTTCTGTTTTTTGCGCACCACCTCCATGTTCCGGTCTTTCCACATGCTCTTCCTCAGTTTGATAGGTCTGCTGCCAACATACTTGCCTGTGGACACACGAAATAGGAAAAACGTTTTTTAGGGAAGCATTAATGGTCCCTGAGGCAAAAAAAGTATGATTTAATTGTCTTTTATGAAACAATTATATACTTTGATTACTTGAATATAAGTTATCAACTTGCACACAATAATTCCACAACTTCCCTGCGGCTTACCGTTCATTTCCCTCATGGCTCGTACGTAGTCGTTAGGGTCTTTAAAGCTGACGAAACCGTAGCCCTTAGTCTTCCCTGTGCGCTTGTCCCTCACCACCTTGGCTTTCAGGAAGGATGGGTAGCGACTGAAGGCACGTGCCAAGATGTCATCATTCACCTCGTTGCCAAGGTCACCACAGAAGATCCGGAAATCATCTGGAAGCCAAAGTAACGTGACGGATAGGTGAGAAAGGAAAGTAAGAAAAGTGACGGCGTTGGGAGAAGAGGGATCAGATTTGCATACCTGAGTCCCAATCCAACAGACTCTGGTCCTCCCAGCTAGTACCAGCTGCAGTTCGAATACACTTCTTCATTTTCTCTTGTTTCCCCTTCTTTTTTTCTTCCACGCTGCCATCTGCTGGCTATCCCACAAACATTCAACCACAGGCATGACCAAGTTGAACACATACTGCAATTGCGCCTCAAGCAGTATTTCAAGGTATGAGATTAAAGATGAGCTGTAGACACACCGTTCTTATATCCTTTAATCTTAAGTTTCCAGAAGTATATTGGCTGAAAATGAAGAGGTGAGGTGTGCTGGGTGTTTTTTGGTCAGAATGAGCCACAGAGATCGAGAGATCGAAGCCTACCTCAGGGTGCACAGGCTCCGGCTCAGGCATACTGGGTCCGATGATGTTGTCGTCCGATGCAGAGTCCTTCTTGGCTTCCAAGAGCCCAGCAGCCATCACTGCTGCCTGCTGCTCTGCCACCGATGCAGCCAGCTCCTCCTGACAGAGGCAGCACATAGGATCAATCAGTATCTTAGTGTACCCCATCTATGGCCCAAAGTTACTGGGTTAGGCTCCAGTCAAACAGGAACAAACAGGAACAAGCTGCACTGCAATCCCTCCCAGGGATCGGCAGTAGAAAATGAACGAATTAATGAGTATTTTAGACTTCGTTTTCAAAACAACATCCCTTTTGAGGCGGAGGGGGGAGGCTATGTGTTTACCATGCGCGCTTGTCTCTGAGCACGGAGGTCAGGCCTCTTGGGGGCTGGAGGGGCTGTGTAGACGGTGGGGGCTGCCTGTATGACCGATGGGGTGATCTTGGGGGGCTGCTGCACCACAGGCCTGGGGGGCGGAGATGCCATGGGACTCATTGGCCCTACCTGAGAAAGTGAGAGCAGAGACAACGGACAGATGGGAAGAGGGAAGAGCAGAAGGAGTGATTAGGTGTATTAATGGAGCAATCAAACACTATCCATTGATGGACTTTGCGATCCATATCTGATGAATTATCCAGTCACTGACAGAGGGTGTGGAGCCCAAGTGTCCCATGGGAGCCATGCTGTGTTGATGCTGATGCTGCTGCTGCTGCGGCTGCTGCTGCTGCGGCTGATGCTGCTGCGGCTGATGCTGGGGCTGGTGCTGCGGCTGATGCTGCGGCTGATGCTGGGGTTGATGCTGGGGTTGATGCTGGGGCTGGTTCTGGGGGGGGTGCTGATGCTGGGGGGGTCCTTGTATTGGGGGGGTCATTGAGTGTTGAGGGGGACCCTGCATGGGAGGGGCCATCATCATTGGTGGTGGTGGAGGGGGACGTGGCAGAGGAGGGGCCATCATGCCCTGAGGGGGCGGTCCACGCATCCCTGGCATTCTCTGACCAGCTGGAAAAATAAGGGTAGGGGAACATTAAATATCTAATTATCATTAAAACGTATGAAATGTGAGTGGTAAATTATGTATGCAGAGTTGTAAATGGCGTAGCTCTGGTTTTGAGTAAATATGCATGATTAGGAGGATTGTTAGTGAGTGTAACTATAAGACTAACTATACGACAAAGAGTGTGAATGTTTTTCACTCTTGACAGAGAGGCTATAAGCAGTCTAAACAAAGTGGGGATGATCGGAGATGTAGACTGACCTGGTCTCTGCAAGATGTGAGGCACAAATGCTGGTCTCAACATGGGTGGAGGTCGGACTGGAGGTACTGGAGACAAGGAGACGGACATCATCACATTTACTGATGACCTGAGGGGGCTAGGCCTTGGTGATGACACGATTGTGATATCTACCATGACAGACACGTCATCAACGGCACACAGAAAACTGTTCAATAATATTCGCTAAATGCATCAATTGCAAGCCACAAATAAATCCATAGTGAAAACTCAAACGTTTGGTTGCATGAACAAACAGCAAGCACACCGTTTTTCAGTCAAACCGCCTAGCGCTAAAGTAGATGCAGATAAACAATAACCTACAAGAAAAACACGACCCACAAAAAACCCAGCTGAATGAATACCCCTACTAATTAATCCTAGATGTTATGACCAATCTCAATACTCATACTTCTCAGCACAGAGCAGGTAATGTGTTTTCAGTCCTGCACAATTGACAGACTGTATAATCCCTTCTCTATGAGTGACTTAGTCATTTAACAAACAGCTACGTTACCTGGGCCAACAAAGGCAGGGGGTGGTCCGACAAACGTGCCAGCTCTGGCCTCAAGGGTCTGTTGTACCTGGGGAAATGGATTCAGATATTCAGACATGGGGCTGGTCCTGATGGACGGAACAGGCATGACTTCATATTAATCTGTTCTCTCATGTCTAGTCGATCTAAATTAGGTTTCCGAAGGAGAGGATAAATAGCGTCTGAACTGCTGGTGGGCATAGACTCATGCTCACCATACCAAAATCATTCAAATGACATCTCAGAATGTATGGGTATGGTAAGCACATACACATGGGTTCATTTGTATACGTCTGTAGGTGTCTTATACATTTGGTGACGTTACCTGTCGGTATGTGTTTGTTCCAATGATTGGACGGACAATGGGAACCGCGAGGGCCACTGGAACCGCCTCTAAGACAGTAGGACCCCCGCCGGACAGAGACATCGGACCCCCCAGGACCTCCTGCTCAAATCTGCATGTTTGGGAAGAGTGATAGCGTACACCAGTGAGCATTGAACGAACTTTACACCCGCCAATCACTTTTTATAAACAGATCAATGCAATTACTCACAGCGCCATTTCGGCTTCCATCTCTTTCAATCGCTCTTCTCCCGATTTCAACGCCATCATGTAACTGCAGGTACAATAATATGGAACTTGTAAAACGTGAATGAACACGAATGACACGTAAGAAACTTTACTGTACTTTACCGACTGCTATTAACACTACTATGTTGGATTAGCAAAATAGCCTAGCGAACATGCACTTGCTAGTTAATGACGGTTAGCCAAGCTAACTAGCGATACAAGTAGCTAGCTCTTGACACACACACAAATGAACACGAAACAGAAATCATACTTTGAGGGCTTACTTTAAACACGATAATCCTTTAGTTCACAAAGTATTCTATCGAATTGTCGTAATAAGTGTTTATATTTACTTTAGCTACATCTGCAATACTGTATCTAAACACTGACCTAATGGCTCGCAGGGCTTCTTCTGTTAGCCAGCAACTTCCTCTGTGGTAAATACTACACCGCCACCTATTGACTAAAAAAAGCAATCTCACCCCTTCTACCCTCCCCTCCAGCCCCCTTCCTCCCAAAACTTGAACGTCTGAATCAAGAATTTGCATCAAGAAATTACGAGCTATTTTTTTTATCTACTCGCCGAACCCCACTCCTGCAAGATTTAAATACCGTAAATGTAGGCCTATTAAGCCCTTTGACGGGAAAATAGACTGTGAAAAGTGCAATTTCGTATTCTAAGTGGAGGAAGTATGCTATTTAATTGTCTTGTTGTGAATATGTGTTTTTTTTATTTAAATTTTTTGGTGAAGAATGCTAACAAAATATTTTGAGATAAAATGTAAAACAAGAACTTCGGACATGTCCACTGTTCCTCAGTAAGTATATTAACCTGGTATTCATCGTGACTTTTTAGTTGTTAAGTCTATGGTTAGTACACTCCCCATTCCTCCATGGTCTTTCCGAAATTTGGAGTTGATACAGACCAAGGACCTACCGTCCTCCCTTAACCTACGCCCATGGTACACAACGAGCGGTTCTCTTTACTATGTTGCTACTTCATATGAACTCTTGAACTTCTTGTTTGCCTCCCAATGACTGTACTTCAACTGCCTTTTCCCACATTTTGTGCTTGAAACTTGAAACTAAATGCAAATGTGTAATTCGGTTTTTGGTGTTTATTCCCATCTGAACAAGACTTAATATTGTAGCCTACTAAAGATTATTAAAAGGTTTTTAGATAAATGATTGACTGACAATTCAGAATTTGTTGTTGACTTGACATTTTGTAAATTTGTGTTGAGTTAGTGGATAGAAAATTGGTTCTAGCATCAATAGTTAAAGGTGTCAACTAGTCATGCTTAACCAAGCCTCATCTACTAAAAGTACATTATGTGCTGAACAAGTTTACAGTTTACACACCCTGAGTGTAAAGAACATGTTGTCATAACAAAAGATCATGCGTCTTATGTACTTTTGATTAAGTTGTATATCATGCGAACAATTACTTAGATAAACTTAGATTGTGTTGGCACGCACCAAGAGAGACTGTCTGTCGGCTTCTTTTATGCAGACTCGGGCTCGCGTCATCCAGCCACAGTCCGCATAATGACGCATAATTGCTGTAAATATACTTCAATTGATCCCGTATTTACCTGACAGGATTGTGTTGCTTTGAAACGTTATTTTGAATGAAAGCGTCTGTTAAACGATTTAAAATGTTTTGTCTGAGGGTCAGTGACTCCAGTAAATTCATCGAATATAATGACAATGAGTATTCAATTTAACTTCATGTGATATTACGTTTACCTGCCTTAACACCAAAACACAAAAAAGCTTATTGTCACTGACCAAATGCTTATAAACGTCAATATTCTGTAACATAATGGAATTCAGTAGGGCATATTGATTGGTTCGTAGGCATTGGAGTTGGTCAGGAAATTCCTTGGTTTTGTCATATAGTTTTAAGTAATAATAATACATTGGTTTTCTTTTCAAAAAGAACTCAAAGGTGCTTTACAATAACACAAAGAGACACACAGACCACACAGGACAATATACAAAAGGACACATTAATGGCTGTTTGCACAGTGGAAACGGTCAGTTTTATGTTGATGTTTGAATGTTTGTAGTGAGTCTGAGTTCCTGACACGCAGGGGGAGATGATATGATATGGTTCAGATGCATATCTTATGTTTCAGTATTGTATTGTTTGGATTATGATGTTGGTTTGGTTATAATGACATGTCTATACTGAAAACAATGCATCACTAACTATTCACAAAAAAAGTCAGATGAATGGTTTACTTACTAGTTACTTGTGTGTTTTAACACAGTCATGCCTTCTTTAGAATATGATTAAAAGCTGTTTGACATAAGCCATCTGTCAATATGCACAGCCATAGGGTGTCCTTGGTTTCGATGTAATTGACTATGATGACTTCATCTGCAAACATCATCCATATAAGAGTCATCTCGAACACAGATGTGTCACCTGTCCTGCAAAGTCCCTTACCAGGTATTGTATCCATGCTTATCATCTTTGTAACATTAGAAATGGTCTCTGAGAGAGGTGTTCAGCACTGTAACTCTTGAAATGATTTGTGAATTTTATTGCGCTAATCTTGCAATGCTGTAATCAGATGTACAATTCATTAGTTGAGCTTATAGCGCTGTCCATTGTAACTCATGTATTTTGTTGTGTACATTCTACTCAAGGACTTAGCGTCACTCGAATTTGACTAACGAATACAGTTGCTAATTTGCAAAGGAGACAACAGTCCTACCATAAACATATTCTACTGTTGTCTGATGTGTGCTGTAGACTTGAGGATGAAGCCTATGGTGGTGTGTCTGGTGGTTGCCTTGTTCTCCGGTAAGTACTTGGAAGTCTTTCTCTAATGTACTTGCTGAACCAAACTGCAAACTAAGAGTACAGGTAAAACAATAGGGTCAGAGTTTGTGAGGTACATTTTTTTAGGAGGGTATTAAAATAATTTTAGAATGACACCAAATGCGGCACATTGGTTTGGAGTGTAAGTCACATGAGACCTTTTAAAATTTCTGTTTGTACAAACCTATGCTGCTATATCATTTTGAGGCGTCAGAGAGGATTTAGATTGAAAAGATCCAAAAGATTAGAAAAGCAGGTCATGTTTTTTTATGAATATACAGCTTTGAAAAAAATATTGTGACCCACACCTTTTTCTTTCAATTTAAAACTAAGTGACAATTTTAGGTAGGCCAGTGTGAATTTAACCCATCTGTTCCTTAATCAAAATTGTCCTTCTCAACTTTTTTTAGTTAAAGAAAAAGGTTCAGTGGTTGCTCACATTTTTTCCAGTGATGTATATATAGAGTGTGGGTATGAAAGAAATGTAAGGGATTTACTATGTATTGTACAAACATCTTAGGCTCATGTAAAGTGTTAATTTAATGTTTCATGATCAGTTATAACTTCCCAAATCCTTCTTAACTTCTCCTTCTTCTCCATCCTTTTCCCTGCATCACTGCCCTCACCTTTCTCCTGTCTACAGTGGCACAAGGCTGCTCTGTGGGAAAAGAGTTTGTCACAGCGTTCTTGACCAACTATCTTTGGAATCATTCAGGACAGAAGCTGCAACTGGCCATCACGTCCCAAGAGATCCCAGCTAAAGTGCAGATCCGTCTTGCATCCCCCCCTTTCACCGCTACAGTCAATCTAGGTATAAAGGAAACCAAATGGGTGACGCTGCCCGGAAACGCTGAGCTTCTAAAATCTGGCCTTTCCTCCAGCGTTGTCCAAGTGTCCTCAAACGTCGATATCTCAGTGGTTTCCTTTAACATGCGCGATTATACGGGTGACAGCTCCAGAGTGCTTCCCTCCCACCAGTTGGGGGTAGAATACCGGGCTTACACCCCTGCCCATGGGCCTGACGAGTTGATGAAAATGCTGGCTGTAGTGAACGGACCCCTGTCTAACACAGTCACTTTCCAGTCCCCTACCACTGTCCACATCCCTGGCATTGGAACTTTGACAGCTGGATTGAACGCGAATGTGATTCTGGGGCCGTATCAGACCTTCCTGCTGCGGAGTAGTTCAAGTTTGACAGGGATGCAAGTGAAGTCACAACAGCCCTTGGCGGTTTTGGCAGGGCACCAGTGTTCTATGTTAGATGGCCCTTGCAACCATGTATATGAGCAGCTTCTTCCACTTCACCTCCTGTCCACCACCTACCTTGTCCCTGCTATGCACCCAGCTGGACCCTCTGTGGACCAGGCCCATATCGTAGCCACTGAGGATGGCACAGTGGTGACAGTTGTTCGGGGGAAGTCTTCAACCAGTCAGAAACTCCAGGCTGGACAGACGTTCTTTGAGCATGTCACATTTGCCTCTCCTCTGTTGATCCAAAGTAACAAGAAGGTGTTGGTGATGTATTACAGTAACAACAAACCGTTCGACCCCTATCTGACCTCCATCCTCCCCTCCTCCCAGTTGGGAAGTGATTGGTTTGTGGACACCCTGGATGATTTCCTCAGCACTGCAGTAGTTGTATCACTGCGAGAAGGAGCTAAGAGTACAAAGATCTATAATAAGAAGACCAAAAATATCCAGATTCAATGGAACAGTTTCCTGCCAGATGACAAGTACGTGTGGAGCATTGTCAGTCTGGGTAAGGAAGAGGATCATTTCACCATCGAGGGAGACTCAATTCTGTCTGTATACGTCTATGGAGGTGCACAATATGACGGCTATGGTACCTCTGGAGTATGCTCCTCACGTAAGATCTTTGATGTCACATTTCTCTACACTATCCTCAGTTGTTTTATACTACTCCTTTACAATGCTTACACAGACGTATTCTTTTAGAGACAGGCAACATGTGTCCAGCGATATTACTGTTTAATCCATACATATATTTCTGTCTGTAAACAGATATGTTCTTCTAAGATTCATGATTTAAGGATTGTAAACTGTATATTCGTCACCCCTCCTTTTCCACCTTTAGCTGCATTGCCTCCTTCTCCTCCACCGGATCCCTGTGACAAAATCAAATGCAGGGAGAAGGAAGAGTGCAAGAAAGGTGTATGTGTTCACATTTCCAAGGCTACTTGCCAGGCGGTAGGAGACCCCCACTACAAGACCTTCGATGGTTATCGGTTCGACTTCCAGGGCACCTGCACATACACCATGGCAACACTTACAGATCTGAAACAGGGCCTGACCGGGTTTACAGTGCTGACCAAGAACGACCACAGAGGAAAGCGGACAGTGTCCTTTGTCAGGACAGTGACCATAACGGTCTACAATCAGACTGTGGTTATTAGCACTCAGAAGTCCAGAGTCCAGGTGAGAGACTATGCATTCAGATTTTAGACAATATACAGTTGTGGAGCATACAATGCAGGTTCATTGCTCGTAAAAGTATGGCTAATGTATAGTACTCTATTATGTATGCTCTCCAATCCAGATAAACAAAGAGTTGGTCTACCTACCAATCAGCCTGGCTGAGGGGAAGCTGAACATAGTATATAGAGGGGGCTATGCTGTCCTGACCACTGACTTTGGTCTGGAGGTCAGGTACAACTGGAACATGCATCTCTACATTACTGTTCCCAGTAGCTACTTCCGAATGCTTGGGGGCCTGTGTGGAAACTACAATGGCAATCGTGAAGATGATCGGACAAACCCATCAAATGCCGTTCTCCCCACGGTTGTTGAGTTTGCCAAGAGTTGGAAAGGCGCTGATAAGGACAGCTTTTGCAATGATGACTGCAAAGGTGGCTGTCCGGAATGCAGCCCCCAGCTGCAGAGAAGGTATGGGGAAAATGAGTTCTGTGGACTCCTGACCAAGACGAACGGGCCATTTGCCAGCTGCCACAAGATCCTGGATCCTGAAATTTTCTTTGACAACTGTGTCTTTGACATTTGTATCAACAAAGGCGCCAGAATGTTCTTATGTGACAACCTGAAACTCTATGATGACGCCTGTCTGGCCAAGGGTGTAAAGATCGACCCACAGTGGAGGATGGATGCTATATGTCGTACGTTTTTTCTTGTTATTTCTTCCCTCTGGTCCTTCCCCTCCAGCTCAACATGTCCTCTTGGATGCTATAATCTGCTCCATACGTGCCTCATCCCAGCTCTAAACTTTATGCCTCCTCCCCCCAGCTCTGCAGTGTCCAGACAACAGCCATTATGAGGCCTGCGGTTCAGCCTGCCCTGCCTCTTGCACTGATCTAGAAGCCCCAACCCAGTGTAATGCACCCTGTGTGGAGGGCTGCCAGTGCAACAGTGGCTTTGTCCTCAGTGGGGAAAGCTGTGTCCAAAGCACAACCTGCGGCTGCCAGTACCAGAGCCGCTACTACCCTGCAGGTACCCCATTCTGGGGAGACAGCCAATGTAATAAGAGGTGCAAGTGTGTTCAAGGAAAGTCAGAGGCCCAGTGTGAATCCACCGCATGTCGGAAGTCAGAAGTTTGCGAGGTGCGCAACGGCATAAGAGACTGCTACCCAACAGCCTTTGCTACGTGTCAAGCTTCTGGTGACCCCCATTACCGCACCTTTGATGGCCGGAGGTTTGACTTCCAAGGAACCTGCAACTACATCCTGTCCCGTCTGGTGGGTACAGGTGGGTCAGACTCCCTGCTGATTCCATTTGAAGTTAGGGTTCAGAACGAGAACCGGGGGAAGAAGACGTCTGTGGCCTACACTAAGACAGTGTCCATCACTGTCTTCAACCAAACCCTGACCATGAGCAGCGACAATCCTGGAAAAGTTGTGGTACGTAGAAAGCAATTATTCTGTTGAGTTTTTGCCCTAACTGCTATTAGCCAATCCTGAGGACTTGGTGGACAGCAGCTTAATTTAAATTGACAATACCTGCCATTGTCATTAAATTGAAATTCTGAAACATTTTCACTCATCACAGGGATAGCAGTAAAATGCTGACATGACTGAATACTCTTCTACAATAATATTATTTTCCTTTTTATTTGCTGTCTGTTTACAGATTCTCGGCCAGTATGCAAACCTTCCATTTGACGCACAGTCTGGGCAGTTGTCTGTGGTTCGTACTGGCTACTTTGGTGTGGTTAAGACAAGTTTTGGCCTCACTCTAAAGTTTGACTGGAGGAGCCACGTCACTCTTACACTGCCCAGCTCATACTCGTCCGTCATCACTGGCCTTTGTGGGAATTGGAATGGCCAACCAAGTGATGACTTTCTCAAACCGGATCGAAGCCAAGCTCCAAATCCCACTACCTTCGGGTCAAGTTGGCAGGTGGGTGGAGCTGTGGGATGCTCCAATGATTGTCCAGGTGGTCAGTGTCCAAAATGTGACCCAAGCCAGAGGCAAAAATATCAGTCGGGAATCTACTGCGGCCGGATAACAGACAAGTCGGGCCCATTTAGCCAGTGCCATGCCAAGGTAGACCCCCAGGACTACATGGAGGACTGTGTGTTTGATCTATGTGTATACGGAGGCCATTTATCTGCCCTGTGCAGTGCCCTAAAGTCCTACACTACTGCCTGTCAAGATGCACAAGCCACAGTGGAGAATTGGAGATCAGACAGTCTATGTCGTAAGTTAAATATATATATATAAGTCCTTGTATGTAAGTACATACCCATATCATGCTGTCTGAATAATGTCTGAATAATCCTAACCTTTTATTGAAACCCTCAGTTTGTCTAGCGTGCGTGACTTCCCTCTGTGTGTATTACTGTGTTTTAGCATCGTCATGCCCAGCCAACAGCCACTACGATGTGTGTGCCCCAGGCTGCCCTGAGACTTGCAGCCGACTAAAGGAGGACCACAGCTGTGCTATCACCCCCTGCAGAGAAGGATGTATATGTGATGACGGCTTCCTGCTTAGCGACAACATGTGTGTTCCTGTGGCAGAATGTGGCTGTGTGTACCAGGGCCGATATTATACCAGTGGCCAGGTGTTCTTCACAGGCACTGGGGGAAACTGCAGTCCTCGCTGTGTTTGTGCTAATGATGGTGAAGTTGTATGTAACGCTAACTTCACCTGCGGAGCCAATGAAGAGTGTGCATTAAGGGATGGCGTGCTGGCCTGTGTCCCTAAAAAGATTAGCACCTGCCATGTGGGCGGGGTCAGGGAGTACAAGTCGTTTGATGGGCGTGCGTTCAGTGTGTACGGGGACTGTGTGTATAAGTTGGTGGAGGTGGAGCAGGGTGGAGAGATGACTCCCTTCACTGTGACAGTACAGCAGCAGACTGCTGACGAGAGAGTGACCAGAAGGGTTGAAATACAGACACCCATCTACAAGATCACCATGATTCCTGGAGTGGTCTGGCAAGTAGTAGTAGGTGTCCCTTTGATTCCATCCCTCCGACTCTCTCTGTATGTTTCCTTTCATATTACATAATACACATCACACCAGCTAAAGTTATCATTCTTCTCTGACAGGTGAATGGAATCAGGACCAATCTCCCTGTGTCCGTAGGTAAAGGGAAACTATTGGTCAATCAGAATGGAATAAACATTGTGGTTATAACAGACTTCGGCCTAAAGGTCACCTATGACACTGTGGGCGGGGTTATAGTGCATCTCCCCTCCACCTACAAAGGCATTACTCTCGGTCTCTGTGGTAACTATAACAACCAACAGAGTGACGACTTCCGGCTGCCCAACAACACTCAGGCACGCTCAGAAGAGATGTTTTTCGCTGGGTGGGTGATATCTGAGAAAGATACATGTAAGACAGGATGTGACGGGTCTGCCTGTCCAGAACCTGAGCCGCAGAAAAAGCCAGAGTCTGAGAAGGCTTGTGACATCATCAAGGCCCGCCAGGGTCCTTTTGCTGACTGCCATGCAGTAATACCCCCATCCAGCTACTTTGAGGCGTGTGTGAAAGAATTATCACTCCCAGGGGGAGGACAGCAAGTACTCTGTCAACACATCCAGACATATGCATCCCTCTGTCAGGGGGCTGGCGCTACAGTAATCAGCTGGAGATCCAACTCCTTCTGTCGTGAGTCACATTTGAAATTGAACAGAAATTCTCAGATCCATTTTCACCCTGTTCTGTCACTGATATTCATCTTTTCCTCTCCTCTTCAGCCCTAAATTGTCCTGCAAAAACACACTATGAGCTGTGTTCTGACACCTGCTCCTCCACCTGTGCCTCCCTAAGTACCCCTGCCAACTGCCCCCCCTGTCAGGAGGGTTGTGAGTGTGATGAAGGACTGGTGTTTGACGGGGGAGAGTGTGTTCCTATGGACACCTGTGGCTGTGTGGTGAAGGGGAAGTACTACAAGGTAGAGCCCGACGATAAATTATTTTTAATGCCGATATTGATGCAAAGATTTGTTTATTCAAAAATTTCGATATTCCGATAGATCTACCGATACATATGTAACAAATGGGGATGTTCTTTTAATTATTATTCAAGACATGTATATCTCGTGACAGTTGCCAACTTAACCCTGAACACACTTCACCGAATATCTCAGTTGTGGGTAACTTGTTCATTCTGCTCGACTCTGGCTGGATCAGCTGGTTGTAGGGTTTACGCTTTTTTAAACAGAGTGCCTCCAACAGGGATGTTGTAGAGTGTCCTCTGGTGGACAAACTATGAACACCAAGACTTATAACGTGGTTTAAGATTGTTCAGTCTATTTAAAAGATGTTATCATTCATTATAAGTGCCGATACTGATAGTTGCCTAATACCAGCCGATAATATTGGCTTTACTACAAGGTGACATGACACTCGTAAGGTTGCAAAACTAAACTTACTGTAAGTTTGTTTTTACTAGTATTATTGTTAATTCTGCTTATTTTTGTCATCAGTCCGGCCAGTCGGTGATGATGGAGGAGTGTCAAGAGCTGTGCAGCTGCAAAGCAGGGCAGTTCACCTGTCAGACCAACCAGTGTGGCAAGGGGAAGGACTGTAGGATTAAGGGCGGAATCTTAGGCTGCTACTTGATTGGTAAGAACCAACAGACAAAGTAGACCTATCCTTTACCTCAGTGTTATTGTTGGATACATTGGCATAACCATTAATGCTGTATATGGCAGTAATGTTGCGAACAGTACACACGCCTACTAAATATGACCAGCTTCTCAACATATACTATGTAGCACTTCCTTTTAAGCAAGCAGTTTTGAGCAAAGCTTTCTGATTAAATTAAATATTTTGTGAATACTCTTACGCATGTTTGTGTTTTTTGTGTGGCCAGATCCATGTGCGGAGATGCAGTGCAGAGTAAAGGAGCGCTGTGTGGTGGAGAACGACGAGGCAGTGTGTGTGGCTCTGTCTAAGGCTGTATGCTGGGCTGTAGGAGACCCTCACTACTCCACCTTCGACGGGACCCTCTTCTCCTTCCAGGGTACCCACTCCTACACCCTGGTCAACACCACAAAGCGAGACCCCACCCTGACCGACTTCATGGTCCTAACCAAGAACGAGCTGCGGGGAAATTCTAGAGGTTCCTTCCTGCGCTCCACAACTGTGTACCTCTTAGGCCGCCGTATTTCCATCCAGTCTGGACAGACAGGAAGTGTGGAGGTGGGTTTTGTTAACCAATTACTAGATCCCTGGTGATTGTAAAATGTTTAACTTGTATTCTTCTAAAATGTTTTGTTGCTCTACATTTTTCCCAGGTGGATGGTGTCCGCAGGTCACTCCCAGTCATTCTCGAATCTGGCAACATCAAGATCGCCTTGTCTGGCAAGAGTGGAAGGATCCAATCATCTGTGGGGGTAGAGGTCAGCTTTGACTGGAATACACTTGTGACAGTCACAGTTTCTAGCAGTTACTACGGCAACCTCCAAGGTCTCTGTGGCAACTACAACGGTGACCCCAAAGATGACTTCACCATGCCAACGGGGGTCTTGACAACCAACATCAATGAGTGGGCGGGGTCTTGGAGTGTTGATGACAACACATTTTTCGTTGTGTAAAAACATATTGACAAAGCTATGTTAATGCCAGATATAATATTGTTCAGTCATTTTATCTATTTACTGCTGATAGCATTCCTTAATCTATGATATCTGAGTGTTGGCAAATTGGATTCTTAAATGCTGTAGATTAGAGATCAGGTCAGCCCTTTAGGTTTTGGGGCAGATGAGTCAGTTTAACATGTTCCACTATCGTCTATGTTGATTCTTTTCCTATATTTATCTCACAAAAGCTTCTCATATGAATGAGCTCTCTGACCTTTAAAGACAGACTTTGCAAATTCACCAACTGACTCCTGTCGGATCTGTTCTTTGAATTGCATTTTTAATCAGAAGGTTATTACTGTTAGTGTAACGTCTAAAGGTGAATAACAAAGACAGCAGATTTGATCATTTCTTCTTATTTTAACCATCAGAACATACACACAAGATGATTACGTCAACATACAGCAACACACATTTGGCGTTTCAACTAAGTCAATTCAGATTGGTTTTTAAGGAACTTGGGATCTCACAGAAGTTCATAATTAAAACCTGAAATCAGAAAAGCTGGAGTTGGAGTGTGATTCTCAGCCGGTTGCACTGTTCTGCTTTTTTTTGTACCAAAAAACAGCCTGGGTTGTCCTTTGAACTTTCCTTGCTAATCACCTTGACCCCGGCTGATATAGGCCTATCCAAGTAGTCTTGTGCGGTCTTAACATTCTGTGAGGGTTAAAAAATGACCCATCTTTAACACTAAAATGAAGCAGGTTCATTGAATTTTAAACCCTTAATATATTTGACGTGACAAACTAACCTGTCATTCATCCCAGACTTGGTAATGTGTTGGTTTGAACTCTTTAGACTTCAGAAAGACTTTATTTGATCAGTACACAACCGTTTGCTTTTATTAAAGCAGACCTGTCATGTCTGTTTTCTTTACTAAAGTAAGGGAATATTACTGCGTCACGCCCTGGGTCATATTATTCCCTTAGGCAAAAGCATCACGCACTAGTTTAGGAGTAAAATATACCTCCCACAACGAGTGGCCAAGTTAGGGTAGAGCTAGCCAACAGCAATGAATAACTACCAGAATGAGAAACAACAGCAATGACAATTCTTGCAATAGCTCCATAACAAACTCTTCACAATTTATGAAAAACGATGTGGCAAAATTATGTGCGTACAGTATGTCTGTCTCTCTGGATGTGTGTTTCTACAAAATATGGCCATGCTTCATTTTAATGTCGAAGTTGTGCACCTTTTAGTGACAGGATTCTCCCACTTCCATGTCCCTGTTTTGCCTGTTGCCATAAACAGTCACTCATGCACGCACAGACATACACACACGCCTGACCTTCATGTCAAAATTTAGTCTCCAAGGTTAAAAATCAACCAAATTGCCATGTATTGCTATTATTTCAGTTGAAAGTTATGTGTAACCAAGTGTATAATACTATGCAAACTGATTACTTTGAGATTACTGTGAGCATATTTACAGTTCTGCTCTGTAAATTTCTTGACTAATCCTAGTATGTCATTGAACAATGCTGTTGTACAACATCAGGTGGTTAATTGTTTACTTTTGGTTTCAAGTTTATAAAAGGAGTTTAACTAAACATTTATTTAAGAATACATAGTTGTATGACTTAGAAAAGGATTCCACCCATCACTATCAAGAAGAGGTCATGGTACCATTTCAAGTAATTTAGATTATTAAAAATGTGTATTTATTCTTAAAGTTGACCCATAAATGTTTATATTATACAATTACATCGTTTATATTGCCAATTATAAATCTATCCATTTAGATTTTAACGTGAATTGTTTGAATCACTTTATTGTTTAGTCAGCACTCTCATTCAATAATGTCAACGTGTTGGTGTTAGCATGCGTTAAACGTGTTATAGCTAGTTAAATAAAGAATATGTGAAAATGTATCATTACAATGTCATATCGGGGGGGGGGAGGTTGGAATCAGCTGTTTAGTTTGTTATCTAGGATGTGGTTAAATGATATCCTGAATCAAGACAAATATACGTTTGTACTGCATGGTCTATGACTGGATTTAACAGCTGGAACGTTCATCTGAAACTTCTGCAGGAGTGACATTTTACATTGTTTGAGTTTTTTTAATTTCCCCTTAAATCAATATGCACTGACGTTACGTTTGTATGTCTGCATCAGTCATCTTGATGAAATATTTGGTATTTAGGAGGATGGGTTTATCATATCTCCTTATAAAAGTCCTGTCCTCTTAGTATGTCTCACGTCTTCTGCAAAGAGCCTTAACAGGTAAAGTATCCACACATTTATACATTTAATACAAGGTAACTGTAAGAAGTGTGATGCATTGGGTAATAAACCGAAAGCAGCACATGGAACTAATAAGTGCATCATTGTATTGTGGACTACATTGGGCAATTTTGGCCTAGAGTAGGTAACACGTTCAGTTTCAAGCCTGATTTTTGTTGACTCCATGACTGTATTTAAACTATTGCGTTTTGCATATTGTGTTGATGCGTACCGTATATTGAACTGTTCTTTCTTTTGAAATGTACTGTAAATTGCAATGACATTTATCTTACATATTACAGGGCTCAGCTGCAAAAACAGGCCTGTGTCTCACGATAAAGTAGACATGAAGACTCAAACTTTGCTGTTGTGTGTTGCTGTGGCGCTGTTTTCAGGTAAGAACCAGTTTTCACCTCTCTAATGTTTTTACTGAGAACAGCAATGTCTTCCAAAAGATTATATACACATTGTGTTAGGATCAAGCAAACATGTGTTTGCAGCGTAAGCAACGTAATCCAAAAAAAGTTATTACACCAAAACCATATTCATCTTTGTGGATATGATTGCAACTTTGCAACTGGAAGACTGTTTTTCATCATGTTGATTTACTCTGCAATCAATTTGATGATGTCTTTGCAGAACTCATTTAGTTGTATTGTAACATGTAAAGTATTGAACTTGACGGTAGGACAGCTAGATGGCATTGGTGAATTTCCTGCTGCTTTACAACTGGACACATTCATTTAGATTTGCTTTGATCAAAATATTTGTGCAAATATGTATTTTCATATAATAATAATAATAATAATAATAATGATAATAATAATAATAATAATAATGTAGCACTACCAGTGAAGAACTGTAAATTAAATTTTGAAATGATTTAGATGGATTTACAGGGGTGTGATAATGATAGTGAAAAAGCAACCCTAAATATTAAACTTGAATGTTGTCTGTGAGTAATAATACACAATACTTACATTTATTTGCACTTATCTTGTCAGGGAGGATCACTATCGTAGTTCATCAATTCACTGAAATCCCAAAAGTAACATTTCAATAAAACAATTATTTAACTTGCATTGAATAGCACAGTGAAAGTCAATGCTTTATATTTATATCTTAAATATTGTATATGGTTTCATGCTTTGCTTTTCAGTGTATATACACATATATAATGATATATAAGCACGTATACAGTAAAAAATATCTACTTGGATTCAAGTTCTTACAAGGTTAATGTTCTTTTTTCAAAAAGGTGAAAAATATTTTTTCAAGGATTTTCAAAACCTGTGAGAGCTGCAATGAAAAGTCTGCATTTCTGAAAATCTCAATTTCCAAACCTTCTACCCTTCCACTTACCTTTGTCCACCTCTTCCTTCCCCGTCCTCCTACTTCTGTCTGCAGTGGCACAAGGCTGCTCTGTGGGAAAAGAGTTTGTCACAGCATTCTTGACCAACTACCAGCAAACTCAACCAGGACAGAAGCTGCAGCTAGTCATCACATCCCAAGATACCCCAGCTAAAGTGCAGATCCGTCTTGCATCCCCCCCTTTCACCGCCACAGTCAATCTAGGCATAAAGGAAACCAAATGGGTGACCCTGCCTGGAGACGCTGAGCTTATAAAATCTGGCCTTTCCTCCAGCGTTGTCCAAGTGTCCTCAAACGTCGATATCTCAGTGGTTTCCTTTAACATGCGTGATAATACACGTGACGGCTCCAGAGTGCTTCCCTCCCACCAGTTGGGGGTAGAATACCGAGTTTACACCCCTACTCATGGGTTTGAAACCATGATGAAGCTGCTGGCTGTAGTGAACGGACCCCTGCCTAACACAGTCACTTTCCAGTCCCCTACCACTGTCCAAATCGCTGGCGTTGGAACTTTGACAGCTGGACAGAATGTGAACGTGAATCTGGGACCCTATCAGACCTACCTGCTGCAGAGTACTTCAAGTTTGACAGGGATGCAAGTGAAGTCACAACAGCCCTTGGCTGTTTTGGCAGGGCACCAGTGTTCTACATTAGAGGGCCGTTGCAACCATATATATGAGCAGCTTCTTCCACTTCACCTCCTGTCCACCACCTACCTTGTCCCTGCTATGCACCCAGCTGGACCCTCTGTGGACCAGGCCCATATCGTAGCCACTGAGGATGGCACAGTGGTGACAGTTGTTCGGGGGAAGTCTGCAACCAGTCAGAAACTCCAGGCTGGACAGACGTTCTTTGAGCATGTCACATTTGCCTCTCCTCTGTTGATCCAAAGTAACAAGAAGGTGTTGGTGATGTATTACAGTAACAACAAACCGTTCGACCCCTATCTGACCTCCATCCTCCCCTCCTCCCAGTCGGGTACCGATTGGTTTGTGGACACCCTGGATGATTTCGTCAGCACTGCAGTAGTTGTATCACTGCGGGATGGAGCTAACAGTGTAAAGATCTATGGTAAGAAGACCAAAAATATCCAGATTCAATGGAACAGTTTCCTGCCAGATGACAAGTACGTGTGGAGCATTGTCAGTCTGGGTCAGGAAGAGGATCAATTCACCATCGAGGGAGACTCAATTCTGTCTGTATACGTCTATGGAGGTGTACAATATGACGGCTATGGTACCTCCGGAGTATGCTCCTCACGTAAGATCTTTGATGTTACCTTTCTCTACACTATCCTCAGTTGTTTTATACTACTCCTTTACAATGCTTACACAGATGTATTCTTTTAGAGACAGGCTACACGTGTCCAGCAATATTACTGTTTCATCCATACATATATTTCTGTCTGATCTGAGGATGTTAAAGTGTATATTCTGTCATTCCTCCTTTTCCACCTTTAGCTGCATTGCCTACTCCTCCTCCACCGGATCCCTGTGAAAAAATCAAATGCAGGGAGAAGGAAGAGTGCAAGAAAGGTGTATGTGTTCACATTTCCAAGGCTACTTGCCAGGCGGTAGGAGACCCCCACTTCCAGACCTTCGATGGTTATCGGTTCGACTTCCAGGGCACCTGCACCTACACCATGGCAACACTTACAGATCTGAAACAGGGCCTGACCGGGTTTACAGTGCTGACCAAGAACGACCACAGAGGAAAGCGGACAGTGTCCTATGTCAGGACAGTGAGCATAACGGTCTACAATCAGACTGTGGTTATTAGCACTCAGAAGTCCAGAGTCCAGGTGAGAGATCCTGCGTCCAGAAATCCTATTTCAAATCTAAAATACATCATTAACATTGTTATGGGCATAAACACGTGGGTCTCTAGTAAATAAAGATGAGGACTAATGTGTGGTATTTCACCCCTTAATCCCCCTCTTTCTTTGCCAGATAAACGGAGAGTTGGTCTACCTACCAATCAGCCTGGCTGGGGGGAAGATGAACATAGTATATAGAGGGGGCTATGCTGTCCTGACCACTGACTTTGGTCTGGAGGTCAGGTACAACTGGAACATGCATCTCTACATTACTGTTCCCAGTAGCTACTTCCGAATGCTTGGGGGCCTGTGTGGAAACTACAATGGTAATCGTGGAGATGATCGGACAACCCCGACAAATGCCGTTCTCCCCACGGTTGTTGAGTTTGCCAAGAGTTGGAAAACTGCTGATAGAGACAGCTTTTGCAATGATGACTGTAAAGGTGGCTGTCCGGAATGCAGCCCCGAGCAGCAGAGAAGGTATGGGGAAAATGAGTTCTGTGGACTCCTGACCAAGACAAACGGGCCATTTGCCAGCTGCCACAAGGTCCTGGATCCTGAAATTTTCTTTGACAACTGTGTCTTTGACGTGTGTATCAACAAAGGCGCTAAAGCATTCTTATGCGACAATCTGAAGCTCTATGATGACGCCTGTCTGGCCAAGGGTGTAAAGATCGACCCACAGTGGAGGATGGATGCTACATGTCGTACGTTTTTTCTTGTTATTTCTTCCCTCTGGTCCTTCCCCTCCAGCTCAACATGTCCTCTTGGATGCTATAATCTGCTCCATACGTGCCTCATCCCAGCTCTAAACTTTATGCCTCCTCCCCCCAGCTCTGCAGTGTCCAGACAACAGCCATTATGAGGCCTGCGGTTCAGCCTGCCCTGCCTCTTGCACTGATCTAGACGCCCCAACCCAGTGTAATGCACCCTGTGTGGAGGGCTGCCAGTGCAACAGTGGCTTTGTCCTCAGTGGGGAAAGCTGTGTCCAAAGCACAACCTGCGGCTGCCAGTACCAGAGCCGCTACTACCCTGCAGGTACCCCATTCTGGGGAGACAGCCAATGTAATAAGAGGTGCAAGTGTGTTCAAGGAAAGTCAGAGGCCCAGTGTGAATCCACCGCATGTCGGAAGTCAGAAGTTTGCGACGTGCGCAACGGTATAAGAGACTGCTACCCAACAGCCTTTGCTACGTGTCAAGCTTCTGGTGACCCCCATTACCGCACCTTTGATGGCCGGAAGTTTGACTTCCAGGGAACCTGCAGCTACATCCTGTCCCGTCTGGTGGGTACAGGTGGGTCAGACTCCCTGCTGATTCCATTTGAAGTTAGGATTCAGAACGAGAACCGGGGGAAGAAGACATCAGTGGCCTTCACTAAGACAGTGTCCATCACTGTCTTCAACCAAACCCTGACCATGAGCAGCGACAATCCTGGAAAAGTTGTGGTACGTAGAAAGCAATTATTCTGTTGAGTTTTGAACTGCTGACAGCCAATCCTGGACTTATTTATTTAAAAAGTTTACTTTTACAGTTGTTAAAAAAATGATACATCCAGACAAGTGAAATTTTGCCCAATGCTCTTCTTCTAAATGTTAGTATTATTTTTATTTTTTGTCTGTCTACAGATTCTCGGCCAGTATGCAAACCTTCCATTTGAGGCACAGTCTGGTCAGTTGTCAGTGCTTCGTATTGGCTACTTTGGTGTGGTAAAGACAAGTTTTGGCCTCACTCTAAAGTTTGACTGGAGGAGCCACCTCACTCTTACACTGCCCAGCTCATACTCGTCCGTCATCACTGGCCTTTGTGGGAATTGGAATGGCCAATCAGGGGATGACTTCCTCAAACCAGACCGAAGCCAAGCTTCCAATGCCACTACCTTCGGGTCGAGCTGGCAGGTGGGTGGAGGTGTGGGATGCTCCAATGATTGTCCAGGGGGCCAGTGTCCAAAATGCGACCCAAGCCAGAGGCAAAAATATCTGTCAGGATTGTACTGTGGTCGGATAACAGACAAGTCGGGCCCATTTAGACAGTGCCATGCCAAGGTAGACCCCCAAGACTACATGGAAGACTGTGTGTTTGATCTATGTGTATACGGAGGCCATTCATCTGCCCTGTGCAGTGCCCTAAAGTCCTACACTACTGCCTGTCAAGATGCACAAGCCACAGTGGAGAATTGGAGATCAGACAGTCTATGTCGTAAGTTAGACATGCATATAAGTGCTTGTATGCAAGCAATCAACCACATCTTTCTGT
This sequence comes from Plecoglossus altivelis, assembly GCA_036571765.1. Lineage (NCBI taxonomy): Eukaryota > Metazoa > Chordata > Actinopteri > Osmeriformes > Plecoglossidae > Plecoglossus > Plecoglossus altivelis. Next base: position 14,464,174 of record BROE01000014.1, on the reverse strand, counting down.
TACTGTACGGATTGAGAACGAAAAACTCCTTTTTTGAAACCCTGATCTTCATTACTTTGTATGTATTCTCTGTGTGTATTACTGTGTTTTAGCATCGTCATGCCCAGCCAACAGCCACTATGAGGTGTGTGCCCCAGGCTGCCCTGAGACTTGCAGCCAACTTGATGAAGAGGACAGCTGCATTAGGGCACCTTGTAGAGAGGGATGCGTATGTGATGACGGCTTCCTGCTTAGCGACAACATATGTGTTCCTGTGGCAGAATGTGGTTGTTTGTACCAGGGCCAATATTATACCAGTGGCCAGGTGTTCTTCCCAGGCACTGGGGTGAACTGCAGTCCTCGCTGTGTGTGTTCTGACAATGGTGAAGTTGTATGTGACGCTACCTTCACCTGCGGAGCCAATGAAGAGTGTGCATTAAGGGATGGCGTGCTGGCCTGTGTCCCTAAAAAGATTAGCACCTGCCATGTGGGCGGGGTCAGGGAGTACAAGTCGTTTGATGGGCGTGCATTCAGTGTGTACGGGGATTGTGTGTATAAGTTGGTGGAGGTGGTGCAGGGTGGAGAGATGGCTCCCTTCACTGTGACAGTACAGCAGCAGACTGCTAACGGGAGAGTGACCAGGAGGGTTGAAATACAGACACCCATCTACAAGATCACCATGATTCCTGGAGTGGTCTGGCAAGTAGAGGTAGGCGTCCCTTTGATTCCATCCCTCCGACTCTTTCTGTATGTTTTGCCTTTCATATTACATAATACACATCACACCAGCTAAAGTTATCGTTCTTCTCTGACAGGTGAATGGACTCAGGACCAATCTCCCTGTGTCCGTAGGTAAAGGGAAACTATTGGTCAATCAGAATGGAATAAACATTGTGGTTATAGCAGACTTCGGCCTAAAGGTCACCTATGACACTGTGGGCGGGGTTATAGTGCATCTCCCCTCCACCTACAAAGGCATTACTCTCGGTCTCTGTGGTAACTATAACAACCTACTTAGTGACGACTTCCGGCTGCCCAACAACACTCAGGCACGCTCAGAGGAGATGTTTTTCGCTGGGTGGGTGATATCTGACAATGACCTCACATGTAAGACAGGATGTGACGGGTCTGTCTGTCCAGTACCTGATCTGCAAAAAAAGGCAGAGTCTGAGAAGGCTTGTGACATCATCAAGGCCCGCCAGGGTCCTTTTGCTGACTGCCATGCAGTAATACCCCCATCCAGCTACTTTGAGGCGTGTGTGAAAGAATTATCACTCCCAGGGGGAGGACAGCAAGTACTCTGTCAACACATCCAGACATATGCATCCCTCTGTCAGGGGGCTGGCGCTACAGTAATCAGCTGGAGATCCAACTCCTTCTGTCGTGAGTCACATTTGAAATTGAACAGAAATGATCTTATCCATTTTCACCCTGTTCTGTCACTGATATTCATCTTTTCCTCCCCTCTACAGCCCTAAATTGTCCTGCAAAAACACACTATGAGCTGTGTTCTGACACCTGCTCCTCCACCTGTGCCTCCCTAAGCGCCCCTGCCAACTGCCCCCCCTGCCAGGAGGGTTGTGAGTGTGATGAAGGACTGGTGTTTGACGGGGGAGAGTGTGTTCCTATGGACACCTGTGGCTGTGTGGTGAAGGGGAAATACTACAAGGTGACTTGACACTCATAATGATTAGATAATAATGAGTATACTCTAAATAATCTACAGTCAGTTTGCTTTTACTGAAAACGACAATCATCATCATTAACTGTTGTTAATGATGATGATTGTCGTTTTCAGTCCGGCCAGTCGGTGATGATGGAGGAGTGTCAAGAGCTGTGCAGATGCAAAGGAGGGCAGTTCACCTGTCAGACCAACCAGTGTGACAAGGGGAAGGACTGTAGGATTAAGGCTGGAGTCTTGGCCTGCTACTTGATAGGTAATAACCAACAAAGTTAACTTATCCTTTACCTCAGAGGTGTGGGTGAAGAGATTTGTTTAGTGATTAAGCAGTAATCCTGCAAACAGTAAAGAAACACACGCACACTAAATAGGACCGCCTGGTCAGCAGATGATGTCCACCGTAGATAATGTATTATTTCAAGCAGTATCTAGCAAATAATTCAGATTAAGCAACACATTTTCGAAACCTTTTTCCTCATGTTTGTGTTTTTTGTGTGGCCAGATCCATGTGCGGAGATGCAGTGCAGGGTAAAGGAGCGCTGTGTGGTGGAGAACGACCAGCCAGTGTGTGTGGCTCTGTCTAAGGCTGTATGCTGGGCTGTAGGAGACCCTCACTACTCCACCTTCGACGGGACCATCTTCTCCTTCCAGGGTACCCGCTCCTACACCCTGGTCAACACCACAAAACGAGACCCCACCCTGACTGAATTCACCGTCCTAACCAAGAACGAGCTGTGGCCAAAGTCTGGAGGTTCCTTCCTGCGCTCCACAACTGTGTACCTCTTAGGCCGCCGTATTTCCATCCAGTCTGGACAGAGAGGAATTGTGGAGGTGGGTTTTGTTAACCAATCACTAGATCCCTGATGATTGTAAAATGTTTAACTTGCATTCTTCTAAAATGTTTTGTTGCTCTACATTTTTCCTAGGTGGATGGTGTCCGCAGGTCACTCCCAGTCACTCTCGACTCTGGCAACATCAAGATCGTCTTGTCTGGCAAGAGTGGAAGGATCCAATCATCTGTGGGGGTAGAGGTCAGCTTTGACTGGAATACACTTGTGACAGTCACAGTTTCTAGTAGTTACTACGGCAACCTCCAAGGTCTCTGTGGCAACTACAACGGTGACCCCAAAGATGACTTCACTATGTCAACAGGGGTCTTGACAAGCAACATCGATCAGTGGGCGGGGTCTTGGAGTGTTAAATGAGTGATAAAGGAGTGATAAATTTAGACGTCAATTGCTTCTGATAATTGGTCTACATTATCCAATATGTAACGCAAACCTTTATTTAGTATTATCTTTTTATTATGTGCCAAGATAATACATATAACCAAACAATAAAGATATTTCAGCACTTTGTGTTTTGTCTCCGTTTTGGGTGGTACACCAACATACCTGGTTGTATCAAAACTGCTACAGTCCACTTGTTGTCTAAAGGTTGATGTATGTTTTAGCTCTGTTTGCTTTCATTGTACATTTGCAATAGACCAATATTTACCCGAAACAAACCATAAAACTGTCTCTTCACAACGATCAACAAATTAGTTGATGTCAACGGTGCTTGTCAAACATCATTACAGGGTGTGTCAGAGTGACCTGCCATCCTGTTCATTATCAACAGCATCCTGTAGTCTGTGGCTAGTACATATTGTTGTGTCATTTCAACAATTTATAAGAGGTGAGTCCAGTCGTTTGGTTCTTTCAGTGAGTCATTTAGTTCTTTCAACATTTAGTTTGAACTGTTAACATAATAGATTTTTCGTTTTGATATAGATTATGGTAAAAAAAAATCATGGTGGTGTATATACAATAAAAAACACCATGAAGGGTTTCAAATATCATATGAAAATATATAACAGTAATGTGTATATACACTGTACAGTACGTTATATATTTCAGAATCATGACACAATCAACACATATTGTAGACACAGAGTGCGTCTACAAGATAAAATGTACATATAAAATGAAAAGTTAAAAACAGTGTATGACTAATACTGTCCTTTAAATGAATGTTAATTTCTCTCTCTGGTAGTTGTGTTAGCAGATTCTCACATATATGTCATAATATATAAATAAATAGATTACTTTGGTCACACGCTGCAACTATAGCAATGAAACAGTCTTGAAGTAATACTTCACAAACGATAATAACTGAAATGGGTTTGAATAATAATCCTCGGATAGGATATTCCATTTGACAGAGAAAAGTATAATTCTGCAACTGTCTCCATTCCTGAGTCCTCTGTTGAAGTCTGCTGTCGCATCAATGTCATGATCTATCGTGTACGTCCTTGGTTCTGTTCCGTTGCCCATATCTCAGGCGTCAGTGACTGGGCCTCCATTTGGAGGCGATTTTCTGTGGGCCAAAGGAAAGGATGTTAAAGTTAACATAATTACAAAAGTTAAAGGGCCTTTTTTCAGTTGGAGCAGAAGTCACAGGTGACAGGTGGTGCTAAGAGACGAATGTCTCTGGAAACCCATGCGTTCTCTCTCACTCACCGACGCCTGTCAAGACTTCAGCGAAGGGAATACATGCTAACTATCAAAAGGGTGTTAAAAATGGCCAGCCCCTCTCCACATGATGAACATGTTCTAAAGCAGTGGCTCTGATATCTACTGAACTAATGTACACTTCAAGCAGGACAGAGCTACACCATCATTGTACGGAGGGGTTCTGACAACCATTTTTATGGATCACAGCCCTCGGAGAATCAAGGGGTTGTCTGTGTCCACCCGGGGGGACCTACTCGAATTTTGTGAGAGGAGCTTTGTCGCAGGTGACCTCAGCCCCGCCCTGGCTGCCGTTAACAGCCTGCTGCTTAGATACACTCCCTCTGGGGGTTCCTAGCCCATTCAATGTCAAGTCTCTGCAGTGGGAACACACACACACATATACCAGAGGAGACTTATACCCATGTTTTGACTCCCTCTGGTTATAAATCATATGGCACTAATCTCAATAAAGATGGGTTAACTTTACGTTTTCACTCATTGCCATAACGAATCGTTTCCGGCTTTTCGTTTCCGTTTACACACACAGCTGTACACGCGTACCCATTGCTTGTGCCATCTCCCTCCTCCATGGTCTTCAGACTCGAATCCTTATGACCGAACAGACGGACGGCCAGGAACATGAGCAGCCCGCAGCGGTTGGTATAGCAACAGGTGGCATCCACCGCTAGCAACAGCACCAGGAATATAAACAGGACGATGCCAACAACCCCTCCTTTACCCACGCCAGTTCTGGCTTTGGCAACTGGGAAGAGAAAACAAAGAGACAGAAGAGACAGAAGAACAAGGAAAAAAGGTTTCTAAATGTCTCTTTTTTTGTCTCAAGAGAGCAATGCATGTCAGGTGGAGGGAGGAGAGGGTAAAGGTTGGGGTTTACCTACTGTGAGTTTGGTGTGGATGACACTTACCAGCCTTGTGGGTGCTAAAGTCCAGCTTGGCTGGGATGGAGGAGCCATTCTGGTTGGCAGCCTGCAGCTCCAGGTGAAAGTCTGAGTTGTACTGCAGGTCCTGCAGGCGCAGTGTTGTGGCGTTGGAGGGTAAGTGTCTCTCTATCCACTCCTCTCCTTCCTTCCGCTGCACATGACGGCACAGACCAATGTTAAGTCAGTAAGTGTATACAGTAGAGCAACGGACAAATTTGCTCACTGACTGACTAGCTGCTCAATATGCGCACACATGAGCAGACTGACCATTCGGTAGCGAAGAACGTAGTGTGTGATGGGGGAGCCTCCATCATCCAAGTGTCTGAGAGGAACGGAGAAGGTATTTCCCTCCGCTTTAGCCTCATGCGCCAACAGCAGTGGGCTATCAGGTTCACCTGAGAAGTCACAGAAGAACATGAGCCAATGTATATTGGAGAGAAGGACACACACACACACAACACCAAACACAGATAGGCAAACAGACAACATTTCATTTTTACCTCCTGGTTGAGTAGATACCAATGGAATGTGATGATGTCATCATGGTTGGGGATGGAAAATGTTGGTGAATGGGCATCGGCAAGCAGGTGATGATGTCAAGATTGCAATGAGTGAATGATGCAGATGAGCATGTACAGCAAGTGAAATACAAGTAGTATATAGTAAATATTTACATGGGAAAATAATAAAACATCAATTCTTCCATACAAGAAGTTGATCAAGTTACATTTTGAGTATGTGATAGATAGATGGGTAGATGGAAAGTAAGAGAACTGTGTGTTTGTGAATAGTAGTGATATGCGTACTGTGTGTGTGTGTGTGATACTCACGAATGCCTTGCGTTCTAACAGTCTGTTGAGTTGAGAAGTCCCCCTGACCGAGGCGGTTAATGGGGGAAAGGCGTACAGAGTAGGAGGTGTACGGTTTCAAGGATGTGATTGCCACAGGGTCTACACAAACACACACACACACGCATCAAGACTTCTGCACTTTGCACTTGTTCCTTGCAATCCCAAACAAATCTATGGGAAATATATCATATTTCTCTTCATCTTGTTCAGTCACTAACTCCCTAATTCATCCACTTGATGTAGGGTCGTTTTTGCATGGTTCTGCTACAAACTAAATAACCCCATTCAGTTGCATGTGGCCGAGGCAACGAGAGAATCTTTGGGTTTTTATTATTTGTATTGAATGTCGTCAGATGTGGTGTACCTATGGCTGGGACAGTTGTCTCGCTCCAGGGGTCCTGAGTGCTTTTCCTCCACTGTATGGTGTAGTGAGTAATGGGAGAGCCCCCATCTACCTGTGTCCTCCCAAGAGAAAAGATGATGGAGGTGGGGCCTGGGTAGGCACTCATATGGCTTGGAGGGCCGGGATGGGCTGGGGTGGAGGTAGGAGATAGAGGAAGAAGGTTGTTAGGTGGATGACAACATCAAAAATCCAAAAAGCTTATTTTGAATAGGAATACTATTGGCTTCGGGGATGTTCAGTACTACGGTCTGTAGTTTCTGGGGGATGAGAAAGTAAGGATGGGGGTGGAGGGTGTAATCGAAATGAGTGGGTTGGGTTGAAATGGGGCTGTGGGTGAGCGTGTGGAGGGGTGAGACAGATCGCAGGTGAGGAGGAATGTTATTGGTGAAATATATGGGTAATGTGTACATCCAGGTAAAGTGTATATATAGGTATATTGTACATATATATATAGGTAAAGTGTATATATATAGGTAAGGTGTGTATATATAGGTAAGGTGTGTACATGTAGGTTATGTGTATAGGGAAGTTAATCCAGTCTTACTCTGAAGGCTGAATTCTTTGGAGATGTTGCCAGATGGACTGATGGCCATGCAGCTGTACACCCCACCATTAGAGGGCACCACCTTCTCCACCACCAGATGTGAGCCATTCTCCACCCTCACCCTACCCTCACTGGAGTTCTGGGCACAGAGTCACACAGAACTGGTCAGTAAAGGTTGTGTGTGTGTGTGTTTGTGTGTTTCTGAGTTGTGTGTGTGTCTTACTAGAGGGTGTCCTGTGTTACTGATCCACAGCAGTGAAGGTGTGGGGTGTCCAGACACGTTGCATGAGACAAACACATCCTCTCCTGGATTCACCTCCACCTCCTCCTGGCTCAAGACCACACCTGGGTGCTCTGAAAAAAAGCATATGCAGTATATATATATTTTTTTTTAAGGTGTGATGATGTGTCTCCGCACTGTACAATGTCGAACTGTAGTAGAGAGCGTTAGAACTAAACGTATTGGATCCGTAATTTTCTGATGTCGCTTACTTTGTATACGCACTCATTTCACACATGTACTCTTCAGTAACCACATCATCAGTTTTACAGTTACATTTAGTTAATTATGCTTATTTATGTTGCCCCCCCCCCCCCCCCCTCGGTGACATTAAACAAAGGAAAAAGTACTGAGCTTGTATTTTAGTCCTGACCTGAAACATCCAGCATAATAGTGGCACTGTTCTCTCCTATCTTGTTTTTGGCCGTGCAAACGTACTCTCCGTAATCTTTCCTTACAACTGAGTATAGGGTCAGTTCGCTACGGTCCGAGTTGAATCTATGCCGGATGGTGTCAAAAGAATCAGGCCTAAGAGGGAGGAAAGAAAGGGCATAAGTACCGTATGCCGCAACATTACTCAGCTGATAAGACAAGAAGGAAGTCAGACACATACAACACAGCAAAACCCAAACACAGTCTCTCTACACAAACACACACGCTCATTCTTAGAATGGTATGCAACATTAGTTCGCTGAGACATCGTCGTCCGCATAAACAGACACGGTAAATTGTGGAAAGAAAATGACCGCTATCGCTATCTTCCTTTCTTGTCCACTCCATCTCCACAGTGGAAAATTATCTCTCCGCGGCAATCACATACTTGTGTGTGCACATGTACATTCAAGCACACATAAACATACGCACACACAGACTTACAAAGTCCAGGAAATGTCAGGTTTTGGGAGCCCTTCTACCAGACAGATAAGGGAAACATTGGTCTCTGGTCCAGCCACCACTCTCTTCACCTCCTCGTGGATCCTCACAGTAGGGGGGGCTGAGTGAGGTGGAGCAAAGCAGGGGTTACTTTTGTGATGTTTGTGATGGAATGTTGTGATTCCAAATGTGAGGTAAGCCATCTCTCCCTTGCCCCCCTCCCCTTACACACACACACACACACACACACACACACACACACACTCCCCACCACCTCCTTAAAGAATGAGATCTTCCCCGTCCACCACTGGCCCCTCCAGGCTTCTCCATACCATCCTCAGATCTCACCATTGATCGTGATGGAGATGGAAAGTTTTTCGGCTATGCTTGGTCGTCCCCTGAAGCTGCCCTCACAGGTGTAAGAGCCGCCATCTGTCCTCCTTATGTTCCTTATTTGGAGCGAGTTGTCTTTCATAACGCTGACACGCATACCTGGGGGTTGAGAGGGAAGGAATGAAAAGTGGTCTGCATGCCACCATCAGGGCCATTCTATCTTTTACTGAGCAGAATAATAAGCATAAGCTTGGGATATAGGTAAACACACTCATAGAGACAGGCATGCAGATGCACACTCATTTGTTCTGTAAGGATGTCAATGGGGGTATTATAAGCCGGGTTTGGGGTGGGTCACAGCTTATGTTGATGTTGCTATGGCAGGAAAGAGATCAAAGAAAGCTGGAAAAGAGGTGAACCCTTGACTTCTCTTTAGCACGATGATACATCCATCATTATCGCCTTTCCAACCAATCCCAAGCCAGGCAACATGCTGAGCATATGCAACAAGCACACCCCAATACCTCGGAAACAACCAGAAGCATTTGCAATGAAGGAGCCCCACTTACCATCACGCCTCACAACCTCATCATCCCTGATCCAGCGGACTTCAACTTTAGGCTGGCCAGTCACTATGCATGGAACCACTGCATCCTGGCCCTCCAGAAACTCACGAAAGGTTGGGGTGCTACCAAAAGATGGGCGCTCTATAGGGATTTGACACAGTTAGTGTGTGTATGGGTGCGTGCACGTACAGTACATACTATACAAGAATGTGTGTGCCCTGACTTACCATAGACAAAGATTGTGAGAGAAGTACTGGCTTTAGGTTCAGGATCAGATGTGCACTGACACGTGTAACGTCCAGAATCATCGATCTTTGCCTTTCTGATGAACAACTTGGTGCTGGTCTCATCCACCTTTTCCACCTCGTCATCCAATTCCATGTCATCTTTATACCAGATGATATCCCCCTCCACAGTCGCTGGCCCATGTAATGTGTGTGTGGGAGAGGGGTGATGGACAGAAAAATGGGAGAATACAGAATTCTTTCAGTTAGACAGTCATCGGAATGGAATGTTATACTTGTGTCAAACTGCTATTTGCTTTGAATAAACTGATTCATTTAGGCTACATATGACGGAATAGTGTACCAACATTTACAGAGCAGCATATGGTCTTCTCCCAACTTCACGTCAGCTGTACTCGTAATTATCTCTACCTTCGCCTCTGAGAAGGAGAGATAGGGAAAACAGGAGAAGGAAAGGGAAAAAAGGAGGGGGACAAGGAGGAGAGGGAGGAGAGGGTAGGGCAATGAAGAACAATGAAAAAATGACTTCATACACATTCAACAAGACACTACGGAAATAATATTGGCATTTTGACTTGGCCTTTAGGACAATGAGACAAACTTGGAAGAGGCAAGTAGACAGACGCATGTGTGCGAATGTTGGTGTTGGTTTGCAATAGTTTGTCTTTCTAAATAGCCTTGTAGGACTAAGTAGCTTATGCTGCCAGGCAACCAAGAACACCTTGGTTGTGTTGGAACCTCTGCCTTCCTGAGCAGTATACAATACAACTCCTCGTCACTAATGCTGAGCGGCTCCTGCTCCAATAATCTGCATCTGTCTATGACTCTCCTTTCCTCTGGCACTTCCCCTGCCCCCTCTCCATCTTCGTAAGAGGAAAGTCAAGGAAAATAGAAGGAGCTTTCATGCTCATTCTCAGATCATCTCCTCTTCCTTCTCATTGATGCTACAAAGTACATGACCAGATGACTTCACTGAGCATTAGTTCATCTTATTGTCCTAACACAAGTCCAGGTGGGAGTATGAGTTATTGTTAGCATTATTGTGACTGTTATTCTATCATAGACTTGTTTTTTGCTATTATCTCACATTCCTTTGAGTTTTTAAGACTAATTGTCCTTTATCTGAACTTTTAAAATTTTATTTAAGAAAGCAAACTTCTACATGTAGCAAACCTATTTGAACCTAAACTGTGCGAGGATGTAAGTATGCTCGTTACAAGATCACGCTTAGTTGAAGTTTCTGCTTCGGCTCAACATGAAAAGTTTAAAGATGATTTATGACACTCAATGACACAACTGTAACTGTACTGGGGGATTATTATTCATATATTATTATTTTATCGAAAATTATAAATGTTTCACTATTCATTATCCTGATGTACGTCACTGAATTTGTCAAGATGATTAAATTTACATTTTACGTTAAAATATACAGAAAAAAACATGCTTTTCTGCTCTGCTTTTCTACTATCTGCTCTGATTTGTAAAGATGGTCGAATTGAAATTTCATTGAGAAAGAATTGCAATTGTTGCCATATCCAAAAATAAAAGGATAAAAGAAGCCCGTAAATCAAAATATCTCAATAAACAAATTAATTAACACAATATTAGCACTGATAATTTAACCTGCCATAGTAGCCTTGTAATACTTTTTATGATCTAATCCTTACCTGTTAATCCCAAAACGAGAATCAGCATCCCTAATCTCAAAATGAGAACGCGTTGAGCCATCTCTATCCCTCTTTCGATTATCCGAGTTGAACAAACTGGCACCTGCTGTGCGCATGTAGTTCAACGATGTCAGGGACATGTTCTCAGTGGTTTTATAGGCCTAGAGATGTGAACGGAGGAGACAGACAGGAACCCCATAATCTTCCTCATCGCTTGCATCCTCCCTCATTTTACCCCCCCCCCCCCACCCCCACCCACGCCCTCCCCTTCCCCATCCCCTCCGTCCAACACTCTTTTCAACATTTCCGGGTATGACCGTAAAGGATGAATCGGCTACTCGAAAGTTTCCTTCCCTCCTAGGCGCCACCGCAGCCCCAACGTCGTTAGTCAATTACCGGATGAAAGGAGCTCGGCGAACCTCTTGGGACCAGATGAACAATGCCACTCTTCTCCGTCCTTCGTTTAAAGAGATTATTAAATACGTTGTGCTAAATCATTTTTTATTTTACTAAGTTTCTGCAGACCACCGAATTACTTAATTAATCTACTGACAAGACCTGTTAAGGAATGCGTTCAGTTGTAGCCTAAATTTGATTTGTGTTATAAAAGGCTATACAATCACCCAGTTTTTCTAGTCAACATTTGACGCAAGGATAATATTTTATCACATGAAGATGATGCTTTGGAAACTGTTTGTTTCTTCTTTTTTTCTTTTCTTCTTATCGTGTATAAAATACGTTTGGCATTGTCAAGTTACACAGTACATTGAGACATTGAAAATAATTTGAATATTGGCATTCGTGTTAATATTGATGAATATGAATGAGATGAATATGATTAAGATTGACTGTTGTTTTTCTGTTGTAGAATATGAGGACACATGTCTAATAGTTATACATGTAATTAATCAAACTCTGTCTTCTGAGATAGATTGCTTTCCTTGTTACAATCCGCTGGGGACATCCTCAGGACAATTACCATTGTGCTTTGCAGGACACAAGTCAAGCCAGAACAGATTCTCTGCATACATAGCTGATTATTTCTTGGAGTGGTTAATGAATTAATGTTAGCTAATTGATAACATATTTTTAACGTAGACCCATACAAAATTAAATCCATACACGCAAAGGTGACTCAACAGGAGTCAGTTGTCTTCATTTCTGAACGATTTTGCATGAGCTCTTACAAGTGGATTGCATCTCTTCTGAAATGCTTTTCACATTTAATGTTTGTCCAGATTTGTTCATGATAAATTCCGGATGTTTGTTTATCCATGATGTCAGGGTTGCCACCCCATCCCATACAGGCTTCCAAAGACATACTCAAGGAAACAGGCTAGCCTCTGTAGCTCAGAGTCCATTGAGGCCAGGACTGACGTGACATGCTGGGAGGTGACCAGACTGTCAATTAAGGGAAACAACGTTTCTTAATGTCGTTGTCTGGGTAGAATTACAGCATGAACTGCGGAAGTCCTGAGAACAGTTACGTAAAACAAAACATTAAAAAGTATGGCTGTGTGCTGACCTTAGCTCCCATCCATTACCTGTACCACACCACATATAAGCTTGATTCCACTGCTGGGAAATGAAAAGTTAAATCTAACACATTATAAAACATTCACTATAGATTGAAGTGGAGCACAGATAACCATACAGATAACTGTACTCCACATTGATGTTGTGAAGTAAAATTCCTCATATTCGATCAAATGAAGGGAATTAGAGGAACATTTGTGCACACATTCCCACTGTAAACCGTGCAATCTACCAGCAATCTGACAACTAAGGTTCTGATTCATCTTCTTTGATAGAGCACATCCTGAAAAAGGCATGGCTTCATGTTTATCCTTGGACAGTATCAAGGTAATCTTTGAGGCAAATTAAGTATTGGACCAGTGATCTCCATGGAGAGAGTTTACAGTTCAGTTTCTTGCAGAAACAGAACAGAAGTCACAGAACTTCCCTTGCAAGGCAGAGGGCCTTTCTCTACTTTAGAGGATGCTCTCAGCAGTTCTCCGTTTACAGGCACAGACCAGAAAGTTGAACTGTTACTGTGGTTATAGACACACACAAACACACACATACTCTCAGGGGCGCAACATTTGCTGAGGGGTATGCAAGGCCATGGTTGGCGCCCCCCCAACCCAAAAAAGCGTATAATGCATTATACACATGAACAAAACACAAACGCCCCCCTCCCATCCGGCGCCCCTAAGCACTACATATACTGCATACCCCATTTTTGCGCCAATGCGTACGCTTAATCTGCCCAAACCTGCAAACAAAGATTGTGCCAGCCAAATTTACTGACCAGTAAGTCACACTTTTTGGCCCAAAGACCCTCAGGACCTGTCTACGCCAGCCAGGGCGTGGGTTCCCAGCACCTCTACACTGATAGCCTCTCAATGGCTGGCTGAGCTGTGCCCACACCCAGCCAATGGAGGACCAGCGTGTCCACTGAGGCCACCTATCACAGTGATTATCACCGCCTCTCATTATCGCTCATTAGTGGGGAGCGTGCTCTTTAGAAATTCTGGCACATGAAGGAAAATTCACAGTCCCAGCTGTGATTACAACTACCACCCTCATACCTCCTCGCACTCCCTTGTTACTCTTTTTATTCCTGAGTCCCCAAGTTTCCTCATTCACCTGTCTGCTCTTCTACTCTTTTACTCAGTCCTAACTTTCAGATACTTGTTCCTCTGTCCGACAACAAGCATCAGAGACCTGGACTGATGTTGGATTTAAGACTCCTGTGGTATTGGGCTCTGATGCTAGACTCTAGAGCAATGTGAGCATGCAGACGACACGTCTCCTGGTATCTTTAGCTCAAGTATCTCAGGTTCAAATCGTGGTTGAGGAATGCTGTGTTGTCCAATGGGAGCCCAACTGTGTTCCTCTCTTTGTCCTCCATGCACGCTGGTAAACAAACAAAGAGAGATGAACAATAGTCTGTTGTTGTGGAGTCAGTATGATAACCTGGTTTAGATAATAAACACAAACCACTACGTATTCAACACATACACACAAACACATACACACAGACACCAACACACAAACTCACTCATCAGTTATGTCCAATGTTTTGTGGTTCTATCTTTAATTGTGGCCATGAGCGTAAAAAAAGGACATAAAATATGATGAACCAAGTGAATCAACCATAAATAAGGATGAATAATTAAAATTCTGCCATACATGGAATTCCCAGATTGGCTCAAAGGTTATGCAGTGACATCTCTCTGTCTGACTAGCAGCTTGTGGAAGAGGCATACGGGACCGTAGATATATTTAGATATATTTATTATTCGGAAAGCAGGAAGGACTCCCTTTGTGTGGGTATCTATTAAAGAGGCTTGGCCTGTGGAGGTGCTGAGCTCTAGATAACTCAAGCTAGAGTAAGGAGACCAGAATAGAACTGTTTATGTTGTTTGATGGCCAAATGCATACACCCTTAAGACACAACACGCACTGTTTGTTTTAGGACAGTTTACATGACAACAATGACTGGGGTAAATATAGTTTCAGTAGAGGCTGGTTCATAAAATAGTTGAGACAGAAGACGTGTTGTATCTCAGGTGATGCCTGGAGAATGGTGAAAGTTACAGTCCATAGGAACTGTGCTGTGGTCACCCTTCATTATGATTTATAAGGTATTACACAATTGAACTTTGCAAGTCGTGCTTTCCGAAGGTTAGTTGATGTTAATAGTGATCTTGTTTTGATGACATTATCTACTACTGCCACTTTACAGCCTCCGCTTGCCCATTATGCCTGTTCTCCATAATGTGACTTTTTACACTAACTGCTAATGCAGTTAACAGTCCATAATAATCAGATTTACCCACAATGGTTACTAATGGCATTGGTATTTAATTGTGTGGTGATTAATTTATAATTAATGAGAAGCTTTCTAAAGTATCTAAGAGTATATTAGTGAGTTTACTGTATGCCCCTGCATGTAGCGGAATGACATTAAAGCACAACTTGGACTTGAACTTGAATACATAGCACAAACCATTCATAAAAGATAAATGAGACCTGGGATCTCCGCTAGGTTTCCTTCATTTCCAAGTCACAACTCATTTTTGTATGTAATGTTTGAGATGTCAACAGATGTGCAAGACATTAAGGTAGGGCTTTAAAAAAATGTTAACGTTTTGTAAGTAGCAAGATGTTGAAAGGCGTATTTGGCATCAGAGAGATACTATTTCTGTGGTCGGCATTAGATCCAGTCATCTTGTCTTCACATAATGTTAGTAGTCTAAACAGAGGAACTAACGTTGCCATTTATCAGATCATCCAAGAGCCTTCAATGATTTTTTTTTAGCGTACGCAGGTCTCTCTGATTATTTACAACCGTGGCCGGTGGAATTCTCCTCGATCTCCACTTGACTATAGGTGGACGTAGAGATAACTACATCCTGACGGCAATAGGTCAAATTAGACTCAAAAGAGGTTTCTATCTCTTGTTACCAAAGCTAAACCAGATGGCATTCTGACATAGTGACACAGAAGCTTTAAACCGTTCAGTGATTTAACGGTGGGCTGAGATGACTTTGCTCTTTTGTGAGATGACTGATACTAATACATCCTAACTGTGATTATCAGAGTCGTCATGATTCACTGAATATATCCTCACTGCCTGAGCTTGGAAAACTGTTGAGAAAGCTTGCAATAGAACATCACCAAACATCTGTGTGGAAAAAACCTCCACGTAAAAACAAGTTGATAAGGAAATATATAGCTCAATACCGCCTCACCTTCTATCAAGCTCACACGCTGATTTAATAGGCACCTCTGCTTCGAACGTAAAGGGGAGGGTGGAGCATGTGGCATCAAGGTTGGCCACCTCAGGACACCCACTTCGCTGTCATGATGGCATAGCCGGTTGGGTTGTCCCAGGGCAGCTCACCGGATACTAGCCTTTTTTTGATCATTGCCTTTTATGTGGTCCCAGCAGATGCTGCCATTGAACATGAGCAAAGGTCCATGATAGGCTTTAATTGCCATCATCCGGACACACACACACACACGCATACACAGACAGACGGTCTCACTAAGTGCTAAATCCTCAGCTCCTTTTACAGCAATATAGTCTCTTGCGTGGTGCAAGCTTATCATAGCATGATAAGCAAGCATGATTAGCATGATAAGTTAGCATGATTTTGAATACATGGATTTGTTCCTTTGGTCTTATTGCCGACTAGATGCTCAGCTTGGTGAGCAACATAGATGTTAAATCTGCTGATGGTGCATTGCGATCCAGACTTGTCTGGACTAGTGCAGACAGTGGTCGTGGAACCCACCTCAAGCCTACAGGGACAGTACTTAGACATGAGATAGCCGAGATAGCTTACTCTACAGGGTCATCGACTGTCTGTTCCACGAGCCAGCAATTCTCCTCACATTACCTCAAACTAAGGAAGAATCTCTTTACATCTGACGTCAGTGTTGATATACCATGCCTTTACACAGAGGAATACGCATGCACGTATGCGGACCAACACATACGCATGGACACACGCACACACCCACCCACACTGAAAACACCCCACCCTGTTTTTTTCAGCTCTGGCCTCAGGCAATTAGTGTAAATTGCAGGAAAGTAATTAGTCTTATCACTTGCCGTCAAGGCTTCAGCTGGCAAAACTGAACATTTCAGGAGTCACGTAGGGCTGATAGCCCTCAGGTCAAATGCCCTGGGAGCAGAGCACATACAGATCCTTACACTCACATGAATGTACAACTGTGTGCTCTCACACATGATGGCTTGTACATGCATGTTTGTTGTCATATTTGAGGATGGGATTTCAAATGTTGTCTGTACCACATAAAGATAATTAACATTGAAAACTTTATAAGGTTTCTGCCAAGCAAGATCTTAAGATTTCAAAGGACAAACAACAGAGGCAAAGTCTGCTCATTGCACTAATTAAACATTGATGTTTTAATCCGTTCAAACATTACTTGAGCAGTCCTGTACATCTTGGCAGACCCAATTTCATAAACGTCACCCCCGACAAACTGTTAGCTTCATTCAAAGTCATAAAAAGTCACAAACCTAGTTGACCAGTTTGCTCATTAGCAATGGGATGAGACGGTCTGCATGGGTCTGTAGGGGTCTTTGTATGTTGTCAACAAGGGACAAATATAATTCCAAATGATTAAATGAAATCTCTAAACTTACTCCTGAAAGTTTTCCACTCCACGTCAGTCATATCACAGGAGTAAATAAATATAAGCAACTGTTAATAATACAATGAAATATCAGATCTTGGTCTAGACATTGCAATGGCTAAGATTCTTATATTTCAACAATTGAAAATTGTATGGTGAAAAACCAGCATCTTGTGAAAGTACATGATTCATAATTAGGTCTTATGACAAATCACAAATTGTTTTTAACTCTGATGACATCAAAATTATACATGTATGTTATTTATAAACAAATGATCCACTTCAGAAACACACTTATATAGGCTGCACAGGTACACAGACACACAGACATATCTATCTATACACACTGACCCCACCTCACACACATTCTTGTACACACTGGCTCGTACACGCTCGCACACGCAATTTATTTTTGAATGAACTTTAGTGATTTTGAGGTACACTCAAAGGACCCGTCATTCATTCGTTTCAGTAAGCACTTTTCGGTGCCACACCCACACCCACACCACAAACAGACAATTCACTGAGAATGACAACTATAACAAACTGCCTGGATAATGATGTGTGTCCTAAAAGAATCGGACGCATTTTGAAGAAACATCCTTAAAGGAAATTGATAACAATAGAAAGGGTGCTAGCAACGTTAAGCACCCTGACAGATGGCATGGACTCCTAAGATGCAAAACATCGTTCAAATTCAGGTTTATTATTTTTCCTGTCATACAACTTTTATTTGTCTAAATGTACGCTCATGCCACTAGTAAAATTTAACCACCCTACACTTAAAACGTGAATCCTTTTCATTCATAAAAAATGTCATGAACACGAGTAAAAGTACATCGTTTTGAACGATATACCCATTTGTCAATTTAATTATTTAAATGACAGCTCAGGTAATTTGTTCGTAATGCACATGACTCCGACCAAAGATATTTGTATTCAACTTCAAGCAACATTCTAAGAACGCCTGTCTGACCACAACCATCCAGCCTGGACCCCCGTTGGAACTATCATCGTCAAAATAACGTTGCGCTGTCTATAAAATGGACACACAAGAAGGTAAAACGTTCAATGGTGAAAAACTAAAATCATTTTTGTTTTAAATAATATACAGGGCCTAAATTTATGTCAATGAACAACAGTAGTTGCCTACAGGTGTTAACATGAGGATCATGGTCAGATTACCGGTTGCTATGGTATTAGCCATGTTGTGGTGATTTAATGCAGGCTACGGTAGGCCTACTGAAGCACAAACTTTGTCTAACCAGAGCACAATTTAAGATAACTTTTGAACGTGCACTGAAATATACACCAACTTTATTTTGTCTCAATTTAATGTTGGCTGGTGATTTACTGTATGTAGAATGCCCAGATGTCCATTAGATGGGGGTGTTTAGCTAAATTCAAAATGAAGATGCGCGCCACTGGCAACCATCCCAAGCGAAAATAATATGAGGTCCTACATAAACAGGCTACAGTATAGTCAATTATTAGCTTACATTCCCACGTATTTTAAAGATGTAAATAAGTCCTATTTAATTTATTTCTTCCAGCCAGCAGATACGATGGACTAAAAAAAACAGTAATGAGTCAGCCGAGAATGGCTGGAACAGTGGTCACCCAAACCAAATGGCACTCACGCATGTTGGAATGTTGCACTGACAAAAGAGTGTGTGAGTATGGTTAGAAAGGTGACTTGCTGTCATGTCTCTAAAAAGGTCAGGCAATATAACCAGTATCGCAGAAAATGCTGGCTCAGAGCCAGAGCTATAGAATTGAGTCAGCAGTGACTGAAGTGATTTCCCATTGTGTAGCAGCCAGAGATCCAGTACATTGATAAAGCTGGCAATAATAAATTAATTACATAAAAATGAATAACACCAATTATATATATATCTTCTTAATCTTAAAATTGAAAAAATCTTAATCAGAACCTATTGAATTCGTTTGAGATTGAGTATCCTGTCCTTCAGGTTTGTGTGGCGCCTTCTGTCCTGGAGTGCTGTCCTGCCAGATGGCCGAGAAGTATGGAGAATGTTTCTGTCTTCCCATTTTGCCAGGAGCTATGATGATGATGCGTACAGGAATGAGGGAGAGATACAATATTCCTGTGAGAGTGATTACTCACCACACATAGACTAAATGACACATTTCTGTTGATTTATATTGACGTAAAAATTTACACCAGTTTATTGTCCATCTGTGTTTGCAGGGTAGCATTGTGGATGATTGGGCAGTTCATATGTGCTGTGGCCCCTGTGCACTGTGTCAGATGGCTAAAGAAATCAAGCACAGAATGCGCTGAAAAGAAGCGCAATCCTCCAACAGTAAACGGGCC
Organism: Plecoglossus altivelis; assembly: GCA_036571765.1. NCBI lineage: Eukaryota > Metazoa > Chordata > Actinopteri > Osmeriformes > Plecoglossidae > Plecoglossus > Plecoglossus altivelis. The sequence goes on along the minus strand of BROE01000014.1, from coordinate 14,444,798 downwards.
TTATGGGCCTGTAAATGCACAAGTATGCATGTTAATAAAAGTTCAGAGCACTCTACGGTTGGACTAAACTCCAAACTCATCAATACCTCTTTCTTGACTCTTCCCATCCCTGATGGTCATTGTCCCCAAAGAATAAGAATACAAGACAAATGGCATATTCCCTATCTGAGATGTTGTGTATCTTACGCAATTCAGCCAGGTTCTTATTTTTGCTACATTTATTTGCTTAACTAGAAAAAAATAACTCATAATAAAGTGACTCATAATTTACTAAGCTATCGCTCCTACTGTGGAAGTTGGCTGTATGGAAATGAGAACGCTCAATCCGTTGCTAAGAAACGCTTTTCCTGAGTCCTGTGTTCTGGTTGGTATCATCTTGTAGCACAAACTACAGACTAGCTAAATGTGACTAACTAGCTATTTACACAAAGCGAAGACAGACAGATTCACTTTATGGTATTTGTATATTATATGGTACACGTTTTCCTATTTTGCAAGCAATAGCTCATCACAGTTTCAAATCTGTAGGTTAACGTAGCTAGTCTACGTTACTAGTCGGTACAGTTGAGTAACCACCGTTTGCTTTGGCCGCTGATATAGACTACTCTCTAGTTGCAGTTAGCCTACTGTACAGTACTGCTACAGACATATTGATTAATTTCAGTGAATATGTGCAACGTGCTTGAAGATGCTACGTCAAGTCAACCCAAGGCCTTACCCGGCAATTCTAGACAGAAAACAGTATGGAGCTCAAAGTTGTGTGATTGTTGTAAGGACAGAGACACCTGTAAGTCAAGCAGATATTACACAGCACGGCAGTTTTAAAATATTAACGTTAGTTGATTCATCATACAGCAGACTGAGTTTGCCGTGTAGGCTAACTGTCACTTACACAACTACTATTCTTTATTCGCAATTATCAGGTTTGCTCGGGTGCTTCTGCCCCTTTATCCTGGGCAATTTGAATGCAGAAAAATATGGAGATTGTTTTTTGCTTCCACTGCTTCCTGGATCTGAGCTTCTGCTTCGAACAGGCTTAAGGGAGAGATATAACATTGAGGTATATGCACGACCATGTTATTAGGGTCTCATGTATATGTTTTAGATACATTTTACATCTCAGTGCTCTTAATACCCTATTTATTTCTAGGGGAGCATCTTGTCAGACTGGTGTCATGGAATCTTCTGTGGCTTGTGTGCTTCATGTCAGATGGCTCGTGAGATGAATAGGAGAACTTGACACAGAGAGCACCGTCTGTTAAAGCCATGTGCTATATCATTCTGTATGTTTATTAAATGTTTATTAAATCAGAAAGTCTGATTTGTCTCAAAATGTTATTCTTTACACATACACTACCAGTTATAGCAATACAGGATATGTAAGAATAAACAACTGGTTCCAATATGAGTAAAATAGCTTGTTATGGTGGTATCAGTATATGTCACCAGTTGACCAAATTGTCTGAATTATGTCATAAAAAATACAAATAATACAAATGTCCCATTATAATCAGAATGGGAACATCTAAATACTGGTTACTAATACTAGTTATTGGTTATAGACCGAAGGACCATCCCAGCGCCATCTTCAGTTTACTCCTAATCCCAGGGGAATGTAATATTCATTCCAGCCATTTCCTGTTTTATAACAGCTTCAAATCTGGCCTCCTGTTCAGGATTAAAATGGTTTTTCCAGTCCCCTGCAATCCCTGAAAATAAAACAAATACGCATTTTACAATACATTTACAAGATGCTGAATATTATGTTGCGCAACACCCAACGGCAAGCAGTCCAGCTAGGATATATGTGCAAGAGGGAGAAAGTCCAGGAGACAAGGAGATTAAAGAGAAATCATAAAATAAGAAATAAAAGGGAACAAATGTGATATAGCGATAGCTTCAGTACCTTTTCTAAGGAAGGGAGACTTGCTGCTGTCCATGATCTCCTTTGGAACCAAAGAGTAGTTGGACATATTGTTGGTCTTCATATTGCTGAAGCAGCAATGGTTGGCCACCCGCTCCACAGTCTCCTCATTCAGGTCCTGACCCAGGAAAGATGAGAAACGCCTGATAACGCCCCGCAGGTCCTGCAGACAACCAGGAAGACAAACTTGAATATGGATGGGAAGATGGGCTTGGAGATGGAGTAACCAGACTTGGGTATGGAGGGGAATATGCACAAAGGTAGCTAGACAGACCAGGTTGCAAACCGGTAACTCTTAGGTAAGTGGATTGTTCACCTGAACCATCTCTTCATAGGTGACAAACAGGATACGGTCACTCAAATCGGCATTCCTCCAGCTCTTCACATGGTCAGTCCATTTCCCAAACATGACTGTGCACGCAAACACAGTATAGGCAGCAGAATCAGCAAATACAGTGGTAAAATGTTATATTAGATGAGTAAGCACAGCCTTCTGTACTAACCTTTTCCAGCAAGGAACTTTTCCAGAAACTCATCAAACGTCCCAGGATCATCCAGGAAGTTGGCCATCTTGTGGAAGTGGAATGAGGACACCAAGACATCTTTGGGGTTCCTGGTGACATAGATAGCCTAGAGGGACATGGTGGGCAGCGTAGAGACACACAGCTGGTCAAACGTATATTGTATACTATACTAAATGTATAGCAGATTATGTAAATGTTTTAATAAGAACAGAATGGAATATCTTTACTGTCAATAAACACATTAGAACTGCAAATTACACATCTCATCAGGCAAGTCTGCAAAGCAGTAATGAATCACAAGTACGAAACTGAAATGAATAACATCTTTCAGTTTTACGGTCTAAATCATAACGTGTGCCTTAGGTTAAGTTGTATGACAGCCCTACGCAGGATGCATGAGGACAAGTGAAATACTACGGATGTTTGAAATGAGGCCAACTGCTTCTTACCTTAGCTTTGGAGGACATGAAAGCCGGAGGCATACAAAAATAGGGCAGGTGAGAGACCATGGCCCTGGGGGCAACCAGGCGGTCCATGATCAGAGTTGCTCGAGTCTCTTCCAACCAAGGAACTCGGTCCCAGTTGGGAATAGTTTGCACTGGCGTAAGATCCCCTCCATTGAGAACAAGAGGCAGAATTTCCTGCATCCATGTGGTACCTTGTGAATAAGAACACTCAGTCATAACATGTAATACCGTGTGCCATCTCTCTTCCATAGAGCTAAAGTCCCCATCTTTAAATCCCCCCCCCCCCCCACACACACACACATACACACACACACACACACACACACAAACAACAACACACAAAACAAACAGGTAACTTCTGATAAATCTTGAAAGCCCTGATTCTGCTTTAGTGCATGTTGTGACATTTGATGCTCTCGAAAATAATTCTGTCCAAAATCAGTCTCATAGGCTACAATAACTTTTGGGGGGGTTTACGAAATGTTACACATTGTCACATATGTGGCATTTAAATCTCGAAGGACGCACCATGCCTCTCTAAGTACCAGCCAGAACAAAAATGTGCACGCACATTTGCAGGAGTTCTCTTGTGAAATAGTCGATTGTCAGTGCGATATTACCTACACGTAATTTCTAAATTGATTGATTGTTTTATTTATTCTGAATACATTTTATGCAACATACATTTCGTGCTTATTTATAAATAGTGTTGTATAAATACATAGTTGGAAAGGTGTTGTAAATAACGCCTATTCAAGTATTATTCGAAGCAAGTTCGAAGAAAGTTCCAAAGCAACACCTCCAATGCAACCACGAAAATCATACATTTTGATGCTTCGGCTGACTCATGCAACTGACTATCTGTTTAATTGAAGATTTACTAGACTTTAGCTTAGTCTACTGTACCTGACTTCGGGTAGGTAATAGCAAATATATCGTCGTCTTGAACTTTCAGTTCTTCCGCAAATTTTAAACTCTCCGCGGAGTGAGTTTCTTTAGGAAACATTAATCCATTATAGACCCAATATTTCCCTTGTGAAATCATCATTAACCGTCAAGATCGGGGCAAGAATGTTGTCTGTGGAAGAGAACTCGAAGACAAAATAGTTTGGCTCAACTTTCCACGAAACTACTACGTTCCTTGCAGCTGTCTGTTTTAACCCTTTCGCTCAATGGTTGATATTTTTTTAAAGATTTTTTCCCTGTAAGCGAGACCCTGAATTGTGTTAAATGGAAAATTAGTCATGCAAACGTTTGTCAAATGTATTACCTGGCTGCAAACATCGTAACAGAATGGCATGTACCTGAACAACTATCAGATCGTGAGCACAATTCGGATTCTCTTCTGTGTAAAGCCCGGCTCCTAGCTACATGTCAAAGCGCAGACCGCACTTGTTCAATGCCGTGGTACACAAAGCGTCGGTGATGGAAATGCAGGCAGGAGCCTTTAGGTCCGGTGCGTTCCAAGACTTTGTCTTGTAAAATTAGAAGAAAGGAATGATAGATGTAATCCAAACCAACTACAGGGGAATTTACTCAACAAGAGATAGGGTTAAAGCTCAGGAAAAAATGCATCCATGAAATTGGCCGCAGTATCCATTGGATTTATATACCTGCGCTTTTACGGTTGGATTCTTGTTGAACTGGTGGTTTTGTATACATTTTATTCAATTAGCAAATATTTTTATCCAAAGTCACATACAATTTGTGGCTATAGAGAAGACAGCATAATGTCAAGGGTAAGGTGTGCAGAACAGTATTTTTGTGGTCTGAGTCTCTCAGTATTACAGTCTGTTTACAGGAACCCACATATCAGCTACCAGGCACAGTGAACTATACAGACACTTCAACTGCACTACAATAGCATGACTCTCATTTCAGCATTTTCTTGAAACCTTGTATTTCGCAAGCATTCCAAACATTTCTTATGCTGTGAAGGGATTAGTTGTCCGTCTCTATAGGCTACAATTAATGAAAGAGGTGCATATTTCTCTGCTAAGGTGATAGTTTTCTCTAGTTATACAGCTCAAAAGCAGCCAATTAAAATCACTGAGCATCACTCAGCAGCTCCCCCCCGCTCCAACCTTGTGTACCCAGATATTGACATGATAGTCTCACGCGAAACTTTCTATTAACGTGAAAGTCCTGAATAGTGTATAGTACAGTGCAGCACCATCAGCAGAGTCCAACATCTAATATGAGACTTGGGTAATGTGCCAACAGCACTAAGGTTGACGAACAAACTGAATCATGGTCAGATAGCCCCATTGTGCACTCCGTCATAAAGACGGCTTTGTCTTGAGGAGAGGCCCAGTATAGGTAATTCATAAAATTATCCGAACATCAGACACACATCATCCCTGGCACAAAAGGAGGCCTTGTTAGATCTTAGGAATCATGTTTCAGAAACAATGGTGCAACAAAACCGGTTGTAATCAAAAGGGAAGTTTGCGTGGGTCCAATGGTGCAATCAAACCGGTTGTAATCAGAGGGGAAGTATGCATGGATCCAAATGGTAAAAGCAGTTTGGCCTGTTGTTTTCAGGCCAGTTTTTTGGTGTTGGTAGAGCAAGTGGTCCCATTAATCCAAATGTATGATTTAAATGATTCAATCATGTGAAAAAGATGCACACTCAATACAGTACCATGTCAAATCACATTTCATTAATATTTAATCACACAGACATGCCTCTACAATAGAAACATCCTTTGCATTCTAGTTCCCTGGCATACAGCTTGAACTCTAAGATTACAAATAGCATCCAACCACGCCAGTGAGTTGATGAGGGCAGCTGTGTCTCATGAAACTGTTTAGCTTAAATTAGTACAATTACCCACCATGCTGCAGGACAAACAGTAATTTTCTAAACTCTACTGTTGCCCTTGAACAATGCACATCTCTTCCCTTCATTAGGTTCACAATTTCTGTGTGCATTTGGTCTTAGAATATGAGCAGATCCATGATACACATATACTTTCAATTGATACTTTAAACGCTTAAATGCTTCTGGAAACAGTATTGAAAATGGGTCGGTGACAACAGTAACTATAACAGAACACCCTCAGCTAACATGACATCCACTGAATTCTGTCTCTAATCATGTGGTTAAAAAACAAACAACCTCCATATTCATACACTAGTTATAAATACTTGTATCTATCTATATCCTGTACTGCTGCAGAATAAATCATACAGAAGATCATTTGAATCAAAAAAAGATATACCAGGTAAAAAAAGGAAACGTTTTGAGGATCAAATCCATGATCCTTATGTGAGCAATACAAAATGATCCTAGAGGAGCCTTCTCATACACTCCTATAAACCAGTCCTGTTTACATGACATTCTTGGGCCAGTCCACACACCAGAATTCTACACGCCAGACCTTCCCACTGGGGGATGATCCACAGATGTAGAGTGAGCCGACCCCAGCTGCTCTGGCAGCCAAGGTCAGCATCAGTTACTGTGGACAAGTGTGACGAAGAGGATCAGTGAGGAGAGGGAGATGGCTCCAGTCAGCACGGCCTTCACCAGCAGAGCTGTCCAGCTTCCCAGCAGGAACATGTGCACGAACAGTCTGGGGGTGGAGGTGGCGGTGGGGGGTGGGGAGAAGGACAAAGTGAGCACTGTGGGAGAATTCAATGACTTCCTATGTGCCTTTGTTAAACTCAGTAATAGAATTTTAGTCTGGAATGGTTATTTGTAGTAGAGGTGTGTGTTATTCTGTCTCCAACCAGTTGATTATGTAATACTCATAAACCCTAAACTTAAACTAATAGCCACGCCGTTCTAGAAGAGTTGGACAACATTTTACTCCGCGGGACTCATTACTCATTCGAATAGTTCACGCGAATTAGAAAACTATTGAAAGCTTTCAATGCCATCTAGTGGCAACTCACTACACCTACAAATGTCGAACCCACCCCTTGTTCAAACCATAGACATTTGACTGGCCATCTACATTAAATATCAAAATATTTCTCTGCTTTTGAATGTGTGAGTGTGTGTGTGTTACTTACTCCATGAGGAAGGCCTTGTACACACACAGCCCAAGCAGCACTGTCACAGGCAGACGGAAGGTCTTGGGCAGGTCGTACCGTGTGAACATCCAAACAACTGCTGCCATGGCAATGTAATGCACCTGCAGAGGCAAACAGGTCTAACATTTAAACAAACTGACCAACTTTACATAAGGAGACTGAGGAGGTGCTGATAAGAGATCAAAAGGCTTCACCAGGCTGATGTTGGAGTCAAAGCTCATCTGGATGTACTTCCAGTCAAACTCAATACCTCGGGCGCCAACCCACAGTGGCAGACACCTAGGAGACGGAAGAGCAAATCAACAAGGAGAAATAGATGAGGATATTTGAAATAGCAACAACAGAAAAAATGGAGGATAAGGAAAAAAGACAGTAGAGTAAGAGGGAGAGAACAGAAGAAAGGCAGAAACACACATGCAGACGACTAGAGGAGACAGATGTAGCTACCTCGACATGACTAGTTCAGCAGTGGCCCAGCCCATAGCGGCCACCATGATCTTGTACTCGCCCTTCCCAGCATTCCTGGACATGACTAGGTGGAGACCCAGGAGGTCAGCCATATCAACTGTAGCTTTCATAAACTCCTGAATACACACAGTATTAAAAGAAAAATGTTTTGCAGTCAATGATACGTCAAATACAAATTCCCAAGTCATTTAAGTGTGAATTTGCCACCTGAACCTCACATACCCCAACAAAGTCATAGACACCAGCCCCTCCCTCCCAGGTGGGGAAGAATGTAGCCAGGAACAGCATCTGGAACACAGGAGGGGGAAGGGGCGGAAATGCTGCGTCACAAAACCATGCATTTATAACTACCAATCATTCTTGTTCCTTTATATTGTTAACACACACACACACACACACACACACACACACACACACACACACACACACGCTGTTCGGAAGGGAAGCCCACCTTGCATAGCTGGACAAACAGATAGGTTGCTCCTGCCTGGACACACCTCCAGAAAGCATTGTATTCAGATCTGAAAGAATAATACAATTTAAATACATCATCTGCACAATAATAATACAAATAATAATACTATGTGATAATACCACATGGAGCAATTACGGCAGTATACACGTAATCCATTTGTCTGCAATACCCAGAACCACTTAATGTCACATGGTTGTTTAAAGAGCATTACTGGGGGAGATGCTACCCCCACCGCAGTCCCTAGACGGATTAGAGCCCACTTCCAAACTGCTGTCATGTCAAATTCGATTATCAGAACAGATCAAATCTTTCAACCCCTGAATTAGCACTACATGATTAGATAGCATAATATGTAATAGTGACGATAGAATAACGAGAACTGATAACCCCACGATGAAGCAGTTGCTTAGGTCTGTTCAACACTTACAATCCACTGCACTTGTAGGTGATGAAGTAGGGGAAGTAAGCCAAGGCAAAGCAGTTTCCAAAATGAAAGAGCGTCATGATCCAAGTCGTTCAAGCACTGGTATGTTTTTCTTTGACACTGCTGTTCAAACAAAATTGATAACGATTAACAGAAGAAATTAAAGCTCGCTAGTTACATCCATGTACTGTGTCGCGTTTATACAGACTAGTTGGCTAGTGGGGGCCAAATAGCTACTAGCCTTGTTCAACAACCTAACGTTAGCACAGTTTAGCTAAGCCTGGAGGTAGCTAGCATAAGGATATTTTATACATTACGATCCTAATAAATCTTTCAAAGGAAATAAGAAAATAGGCACGCACACGTAAATGCAGCCGACAAGGAGCGTTATGCTAGCTGCTGCCTAGTTAGCTATAGTTTTGATCGCTCAGTCCACCTGCCATCGGGTTTGGTACTGGCAACCAAGCGAAGTCTACTCCTGTCATGTTCCAATATTTCATTGGATTGGATCTTCCACCAACCATAAATGACCTCATCTTAATTATGATTTATATATAAAACGAAACGTGACTTACTCTAACTGAATGAATGACCTCTTCAATGCTAACGCAAAGATGCTATCTAACCCGCTGGCTAGATATGACAGCGAACGCGTTGCGTTTGTGTAACGGAAGTTGTCAGAGGTCCCCGTGGAAAGAATTCCGTTTTATGATTCTGCCAAATGAAGGTTCCGGTTGTCACACCATCAACGGTCAGTAGTATCCGATATTATAAATGATGTAATACACGAACAAAATTTTGTAAACTCAGTTTACAAAAAATCTAAATGTCGTGCAACGTAGGCATTCAAACGCACACACACACACACACACACACACATATATAATATACAAATATACAGTCGTGAGTAAAGTGGAATAAATTCATATTTCAATTTTAAAGAGTTGGATTCAAACCCAACAAATTCTGTGGTGTTTAAATTTGAATATTCAATGCATATTAAATGTCAAAACTTTATGTAACTGATTTGATTCCATACAAAAGGGTTTAGTCCTTTCACCACTATTTGCTGTCATTTTTTTGAGGGCTTGTGTCTTCCTTAGTCAAATTGAATCATTGCTTTATGCCTTCGTCTTCTTAAAATAAGAAAATTGTAAAAGCACAACACAGAAACAAGAACATATAAGATTTTTCATGTTTATTTGTTATTTTTAGCTGAATTACAGTAACCAGTTTTTCTCTAGAACTGTAATCATTTAACACCAATAGTACATGGTTACACCCAGTATGAAGACTACCATCGCAATGCTTAGGGGAGACACAGAAACAAATACTGTCAAGTCAAAACCATTCAAAGAGGGACTGTTTCATCAAGGAAAAACAAACACTCGTACACACAGCCTCCTACTAGACATCTGAGAGCCTTGTAAAGAGTGGGGCTGGGGGTGCTAGGGTGTGACACTATGGCTTGACTATGCTGGGACTGTGTGTAAAAGAGGGTGGGAATGGTCCCTTTGCAGGCTTCTGCTCTTGCAGAGTGGGCAAGGCAAGAAGTTACTCCTTGGAATGCATGTACATCAACAGGTCAGCTACACGGTGGCTGTAGCCAAACTCGTTGTCATACCTAGGGGGGGAGAGAGAGAGCATGATTAGCGAAAGTTCGAAGGCACTGGGAACACTATGTGTTTCAGTGTAAGGTGACTGTGGCGCTCACCAGGAAATGAGTTTGACAAAGTTGTCGTTGAGAGAGATGCCAGCTCCGGCATCAAAGATGGAGGAGTGAGTATCTCCAATGAAGTCAGAGGAAACCACCTACATAGAAACATGAGAACATTCAGGCAAAAATATTTGTACTTTGATATATATTTGAGCACAGTCACCTCTTGTCCTCTGTTTTTGTCCCTTGTGTATTTCTATATAATCTTTTACCACTAAACATTACATTTGCCTACATAAACTACAATCTAGGAACAAACCAGTGGAATCTGCCTATTCTCACATTCAAAGACTGATTTTAAGCAACTCACAGAGTCCTCAGTGTATCCCAGGATGCCCTTCATGGGTCCGTGGGCAGCCTTCTTGACAGACTCCTTGATGGCGGCGTAGCTAGCGGGCCTGGACAAACGGCAGGTCAGATCCACCACAGAAACGTCGGCTACGGGCACCCGGAATGCCATGCCGGTAAGCTTGCTGTGTTGCAGAGAGGGAAAAGCTACATGTTAGCATAATGCGGATAGTATGCCTAACTCACGTGTGACAGAATGTCTTGATTTTTCTCTTTTCGTAGAGATGCCACACATTTGATTTCATTGTCTTCTGTACTCAGCTGTTCTCAGCCAGTAACCAGTGCATGCTGTGTACTGACCCATTGAGCTCGGGGATAACCTTGCCCACGGCCTTAGCAGCGCCAGTGGAAGCAGGGATGATGTTCTGGTGAGCACCACGCCCATCACGCCAGGCCTTGGCAGAGGGCCCATCTACTGTCTTCTGGGTGGCTGTGTAGGCGTGGACTGTGGTCTATAAGAAAGGGGAAATGGGTTAACAGACACATAGAAAGGTAGAACCGGTTTACAGACAGGAAAAGCTCACAGGCAAGAGACACATTTAATATTCGCAGACAGGTGGCCTCACCATAAGAGCCTCCTCAATGCCAAAGTTGTCCTGGATGACCTTAGCCAGTGGTGCCAGGCAGTTGGTGGTGCAGGATGCATTGCTGTGAATGAACACAAACAATCTCTTTACAACTGTAATTGCATGATCCACTGTCCAAACGACACACTGTGGACATGTGTATAATACTACAAAGTTTGCTTCCTGTTGGATTTGACACCATCACCTATTGCTGCTGTATGACGGAAGGTTTCAACGTACCTGACGATGTTCATGCTGGAGGGGTCGTACTTGTCCTCGTTCACGCCCATCACGAACATGGGGGCATCAGGGGAGGGGGCAGACACAACCACACGCTTGGCTCCGCCCTGGATGTGAGACTGCAGAAACGAAGAGAAATCAAACACAATGAATCCGGTTTTGCATGTCTGCACTGGGCACAGACCTCCAAACTTGGGCTCTCGTCCTTTTAGTCTGTCCATATGTCATGCCATCTGTTTCTCATAATACATGCTAGGATAAATATTAGAACATATATTAACGTGGCAGCGTGTGTTAGCCTGGGTACTTACAGAGGCCTTCTCCACGCTGAGGAACACACCGGTGGATTCCACTACGTACAGGGCTCCAGAGTCTCCCCAGGGGATCTCAGCAGGCTTCATACTGATGCAGAGGAAGACAGAGACAGAGAGTTAGTGACAGAGAGATACAGAGAGTTAGTGACAGAGAGATACAGAGAGTTAGTGACAGAGAGAGACAGTTAGTGACAGAGACAGAGAGAGACGGAGAGAGACAGAGAGTGACAGCGAGGAAGAGACAGAGAGAGTGACAGAGAGAGAAAGAGAGAGTGACAGAGAGAGAGACCCAAAAATTTGACTCCTATTCTGCTACAGGGGACTGTGATTGCATTGAATTGTGCAGCCTGTTGGGCAGAATGAATAAACCAAATGAGCAAAAGTTGAATTCATTTGTTAAGAGGACGTGGGTAAAAGGGCAGTGTGTATGTGAGTGTTGTGTCAATCACCTCCTATCACCCGTGCTCCCTGCTATCAGCACTGTGCATGTTTGAGAGGATAAGTGGAACAAGCCTCCACTCACCACTGGAAGACTGAGATTTCCTGGTCATCAACAATCAGCTTGTCCCCCTCCTCGCGCACCTCGCCATGGTAACGGCCGTGGGTAGAGTCATACTTGAACATGTAGACCTGACGCAGGGCAGAGTGGCGTTCTGGTGTCAGTATACAATCATGTAACATCCAGCCCTACTCCCTTGGTTGTATTGTCTTTTAATCATGAATTTTATTTTGTTATACTCACTCACCGCAATACTATTTGCTCTTGTCTCCGCCTCCTGCCCTGCCTGTATGTTCCTGCCAGTGTTACTGTTTTCCCACGCCCTGATTAGTTTCCCTCCATTTGCACTGTATTTATCCCTAGCGTTTCTGCCCCTTTGTGTCAGTTTGCCTTTGCACCTGTGTCTGGAGACCCAACATTTATTTCTTAGCGTCTGTAGTTCTTTAATCATGCTTTCTTTGCAGGACTCTTCCTTTCGCTGGCTCAATTTGGATTTATATGCTCTGGATCTACTGACTTCTTCTGTGTTCCTGGACCACTCCTTGACCGTTTTTCCCTTTTGGATTGTATAGCTGTATTACTGACTGTCTTGCTGTGTAACGGATCCTTGCAAGTAAAGACTTTGAATTCTACCCTGCCTTTGAGTTGAGTGTCTGAGTCCTTCGCATAGTATCTGTGGTAGCGGTTCATGGTTGTAGTTAAGTGATTACTCACCATGTACTTCAGGTCGATGAAGGGGTCATTGATGGCCACAACCTTGATGCCCTTCTGAAGGCATGCCCTCAAGACCAGGCGGCCGATACGGCCAAATCTAAAGGGGGCAGAAGTGGAGATTAGTATGAGTTTTCAGGGAACTAACAGTGATAAGGAGGTTGTTTGAGAGTGTCTAGCTTTGGGACTGTCAAGCTTTGTGCATCGGGGGGTTGATTCCTATGATGCCCACAGGGGGTGAATATGTATTGCGGTCCTTTTCTGATCCTGTCAGCGCAAGTGCTCGCATATTACACTGCATCTGAGGTATTTTAAGTATGTGTGTTACAGTTGAGCTGCTTACCCGTTGATTCCAACACAAAGATCTGACATGGTTGCTGTTGATTGGATTGTTGTTGTGAACCTGCAATAATACAAGAAAGGCAGTCAGAAACAGCACACTCCATGGACAACTACTGTATACCAGCAGCATTAGGGCAAGACTAATCGTCATACTGACGCTGAAGGAAATCCAGCTCTTACAACAGTGTTCCAAACCTTCCGCTATTGCAAGCTGTTACTGTTTCAGCAACAAGGTGGTGTCATGCTGTCTTTTACTAGGTTACGTAACAGTAGCTGCAACTAGTGTCAGTTAAACTAAGTAGCCTGCAGTTGGGTTAGTTTGGAGGAGGGTGAAGGAATTTAGGAGGGTATAGCTGGGGGCTAAGGCTGGATTGTTGGGTGTGGCTAGGTTCCAGAGTGTAACTTGGCAACGATGTGGTTTTGGAAGGCTATTGTCTCCAGGTCTGCTTAGTAGGCCAATCAGAGAGTTTGAGAGCTGTAGTCAGCTACATTCACATGTTAGATTCACATGTTAGATCAGATACACCCCATTCTAGAGCTCCATGATACATATGCTGCTAGGGCCAACTTGAACTTGTCTCAACCTGTTTGGATAAATTAATCTCGGTCTTCCTGCACATAGAAACCTCAGAATGTTTCTCAATTCACATCATGCTTGGTCTGATGCCAAATTCTTCACTTCAACTTTAAAAGGAAGCACCATCTTTGTTAGGTCACAGCCTGTGCTGAATCCAGTCTAAGCCTGTTTAGAGTGCAGAAGCATTGGTATTCCTACTCTATCTTCCAGGCAGGTTGTAGCCTGTGCGGCTGCCGTATGGGCTGTCTACCTCTTAGCCATGCTTAGCATGTAGAGAGGGATTGTGGGCGTATTATGTAAGCGTGAGAAAGCGAGCGAGCTCAAGCTGAGCAACAGTTAAACAAAAAGAAGGGCTGGACAACTGTCAAGTATGTGACCTCCCCTTCCATATAAGGAGGGGTCACATGACAGGGAAGAAAACATCCAGCAGGAACACAGGAAGTGGACATCGTACAATGCATCATAGTAGACATGACACATTTCCCGCTTGATGATATTTGATATTTGATTGATAAATGAATTATAACCTTCATGTATATGGGTGACCTAAGTCTGAATAGTTGACTCAAGGCATGATCTTAACTGAGACCAAAATAAAGGCAAAGGGATTGATTGGTACTTTTGAAATGTATTAATCAAAATGTTTATTTGGGGATTGTTTGCTTTGTGATTTCATTTCTGGAGGTCAAACATACTGAGCTGAATCATAGAAAATACCGGTATGTCTTAGAATACATAGTTTCAGACTCCCAACCCTTGGTCAACAAAAGTTACTGTCGCAATAGTCAGGAAATGCAACCTTCCTTATTTCGTGCATTCACCCTTCATTACTCCCTTCTTACCACAAACTACTGTTGATAATTACACAATTATGCCTGCAGAGATTTGGTACAACTGATCTATCACTTGGGTACACACCTCTCTTTCAAGGAAGCCTAAATGACTTCTGCTGTAAACATCAAGAATTATAATTACCTCTATGCTTGACCCAAACTGATTGCAGTGAACAGAATGAATGGCTCAACCTGTCTTCAGGCCTTGTGTGAGAGTAGTCCTTTACCAAGAATATTGAATCCGTCAATGAACGTATGCCAAAAAGAATAATAGACTTATAGCATTCTTTGGCAGTTCTAGTCAGACAGACCGTAGATAAAACTTGTATCCTCTTTTACCCTATCCCCAGACAGGAACTGAAAATGGTTGACTGAACTAAACCCATCCAATCCATAGAGCATACAGGCCCATCAGATAATATGGTCTATTTCTCTGAATGTCAGACTGATTGGGAAACAGCCTGAGGAGAAGGACACAGCAACACTTCGCACCAATCAATGGAGCACTTTGGAAAGTCAACCCTGATCGTTTTCATGTGTCCAATTTATGGGGTTGTCTGGCACATTGTTAAATTAAACCAGTCTGGATGTTTGAGTGACTACCGATCCTAGTCCTGATTTAAAATTACATTTAGGACAACTATAATCTTTGGTTCAGCGAATCTATCGGAGGTCACCTGGATGCACAGTTGTTTTTGTTGTCTGTCTGGCAGCTAGTTTGAAGTGCCGTTTGAAGGGTTTTCCATTTACATCAGTCCCTGTTTCCTCTTACTCAGCACAAGGCTAACTGTCATGACATTAGATGAATCTAAAACCAGATGGTCAGCTACTGCCTCCAGCTACTGTGTTTGGGGGAATTGAGTTCATATCCTTGTGGAACAGAATGAAACTTTTACATTTCTGGCTTACGCCGAATTTGACAAACTACGAATTTGAGTCATTTTTCTGTTACATCTAATTCATGCAACCAATCAGGATACTTAGGATTGCCCTTGTAACTGTTAAGGTGTATCATTAGAGGTCCTGATAATCTCCTAATCTGTGCCTGAGTGTGTTGGTACCTGAGTGTGTGTCTGGTGTGTGTGTGTGTATGTGTGCCACTGCAATGACACTGAACTATCCCAGTGGGTTTATCCTAATCTGCTCTCTTCCCCAACCCAGTCTTTTTAAAGAGCCCCACAATGCACTGCGCCAGGATTGACAGTGTCCTAACTGAACAGGCAAACGACTGAAACCTCCGCTGACGCTCACATGACCCGAGCGACATCTGTGCCTTTAGTCTCATGAGTACGGAGATGCTACTCTGTATTTGCTGCTCCGTACGCTGCCTCGTTTGCGACCGATTTGTAGAAAATCCTTTAGAAAGGTCCTTTGTTCTCTAACCCAGTTGTGTTCAAGCATGTGTTTACTGCTCTTCTCTCTGCAGTGGCCACACTAGCATACAAGGTGACCCTAACGTGGAGGATGCCGGGAGGACAAGGGGAAAGAAAAAGAGAGCGCTCTAGAGAGCGTCATCGTGTTCTCACGTTTCCCCCTCCCTCTTTGAACATTCTGCTCACACCGTCCCTCTTTTCCTCTCCGCTCTAGTCCACCCTCCGCTTTCCCTACCTCCATTTTGTTGTATAGAACAGACAAGCCCATTATGATCTTGTGTATGATCTTCTGCAGAAAATATTTGGTCATCCCTCTTCAGTCAACGATTGGGTTGATGCTCAGACCTCCCTATTTGTACACAAAAACTGTAGGCTGACTGGCAAATAGGACCCATTGTTCAGTGTCCAGTCAACACTCAATCCAAGTATTGAGTGAGTAGGTAATTCATGTTAGATAGCAGCTCTCTATCAAGATGTGAGGGCAGTGAATACAGCACATTGTAGCAGGTTCGGTTGGCCCTGGTGTGAATATGGCGCTGACTTTAATTACAAACCAGTCCAGCAGAGACCGGAGACAGATGGCTGCTGTGTTTGTGCCTGGTTATCCAGCCTGCCTCTGTCAATGGCTCTAATTAAATACTTGGTACTTGCTTCATACCACAGCACGGCTCTACATCGTGTGTAATTATGCAAAATAATAGCATTAGGTGAGTGTATCCCATCTATCTTTACTTTAAGCAGCACAACTACTGGGATACAGAGAATGACAGAGTGCTTTGGTGTCGTACCATTTCTACTGGAGTGTTATCTCTCCACAGAACACACTGATGCTGATGGACGTCGTGTCACATCCCGTTTTTATAACTTCTTTCTGCAGTCTAGGTCCTGCTGATGAATCAAAAGAGCTTCTGGGGTAGCCGCAGCAGGTACACTGAAGACGCCCCTCCCAGTCTTTTTACAGCACCACCTTCTATGAGCCCTGTCCTCATTCTTAGCTCCCTCGCCCTCTTTCGCTCCCCTCCCTCGGCCTACCCTTCCGTAGGTACACTAACGCTTGGCTGTGCTGGGGAGCTTAGGGTGCCAGCATCCCACACTAACTGGGTCAGTCTCCCCAGATCCACAGATACCCACTCAGGCAGAAACATTCATGACAATGGGACTAAAATAGACAAACCGCAGCAGAGCAGCAATGGCATTCACTGGTCGGCGTTACTTGTCTTTTATTCAAATGTTTGGCGAGAGATTGTTTTTATAGCTGAGAACGACCCATTATAGAATATTCTTCCTTGAGGCAAGGCATACAACTTCTTTTTTTGCAATTACAAAAAAATTGTAAAACAGAGTTGAGAAGAGACTGATTGTTAGTGAAGAGCAACAGGGGACCACTCCATTGAGGTGAGAGACTGGCAGCCATTTTGAAAGAGTGCTGTGTCATAGCCACCATGAACACACACAGGAAGAGATGGAGGACGGGGGGGGGGGGCGCACATATGCTGACAGTAATGCAACAGGCTAGACTAGTACAGCAAAATGAAGAACATGCAAGGGTTTGGTTAGTAAGTACATCTTGGTCTAAATGTCCTTTTTTAACCTAGATTATGAAGAGGGGGGAGTGTCTTAGAGACTGGTGAAAAGCATCTGTAAAAGACAGCAAGAGAGAGAATGCTGCAGAGAAAAGGAGCAGGAAAAGAGAGCATGCAGCTTGACACACCCACACCCTCGTTCTAGCGCAACAAAAAAAGTCCTCCATGGCAGCCCAGTAGTTTTCCATTGGAGGGTTGAATGGCTTGACAGAGGGGGGTGAGCCAGGTAATTTCTTTCTCTACTTAGACGCCATGTAAGCTGGCACGCCCCTTGCTCATAACAAGCCAACTGCTCATTTACAGCAGATACCCTGGCAATCTTACAATCTCACCACCTCAATTTGTCAGTGGCATGCTTACAGTAGTAGGTGGATTATTCTTCAAACCAATGAGACGTCTCTGGATTGAGGATGCTTTACTTGCAGCCTCGCTGGGCTCTAGTTATGTCAGCAACCCAATGTCACATCACAGTGGACCACTTGTCCGTTACAATCCTTGTCAGCTACAATCACAAACCATCATGTCACTAGACACAATACAATAAGACTTATTGTCCATTACATTCAAATAAATAAAATGGGCAATTCTGTCTACGCAACCAAGCTTCCATTGCCTTTGTCAGCTGCTATGAAGGCCTAGCTAGCACCAATCGGTGGTGCGGTAACCTGATGCAGAGGCTCCCCAGACATAATGACACACCCCCTCTTTCAGGAGAACATGCATGATTAAATAAGTTGCAGTGTCATGCTGCAGTGGTCCTGCCCCAGATCCCCCCTCCCCCTTAGGAGCAACATTTGAAACTGCAAGTTTGAGAACATGGAATAACGATCGCAGTGGATCGAAAAGTAGAGGTTAGCGATGATAGCACACAGGTCTACTCACGATGCATCAGTCATGGTATGTAAAGTGCAATCGTGAGGGGAAAATAAAATGGAGAAGACAGTCTCCATGGCAACCTCAAAGGATGGCGAGTTTAGGCCATAGAAGGGCATTGGGATGTGCATAAGCTCACACATAGAGATTGCAAGAAGGAACTGAGTCAGAGGGGAATTCTGTATACATATTCAGAGTACTTTCATGAAACGGAAATACACTAGCTGGCCTCTAATACCGCCATACCAGCACGTACTGATCTGTTGCAGTGAAACCTGAGGCAATTCGACTCTGCTGCACGTTAAGTAAAGTTGAATAGATGGGGCTTTCATTACGGAATGCAAACGACTTCCATATCATGCCACGCAATAACGAGGTTGCCTATTTTAATTAATTTAGGCCTCTGCTTGCTCGTCGAATACAGTATCATCATCAACATGAAAAAATGGTACCCGTTTTACATTTCTCAAATTACAATATGATGACGGTATTGTGCTTTATCGCTACGGACGAGCTTATATGACCTTAAGTGTGATACGACCTTCAGCGGCGGCCGAATGACCAGACGGGCCCCAGAACCTGTTACTCTCTCAATCGTATTCTTTTCGGACCATTTAATGTAGCCTATTTTTGCCCAGGCTATAGATTATTCAACACAGCGATCTTCATTTTCTTAGGAGTAAAGCAGATAGGCTGCATAAGCCACGTTATGAAGCAGATAAGGAAGGCGAGGTAGGCCTGCTTCTAGCACATCCTATTTGACACTACTTAGACGTAAGTCGTATGGGCTCGTAATAGCCCATGTATTAATATTCAGTCACCATTTATTAGCCTACTGTACTTTCCAGGATGTTGTGACTGACGCAAGACAAGAATTCATTTGAAGGTGGTAGTGAGGCACGTAGCTCTTATAGACTCTTTCCTGTAAACTCCTGACATTTTTTTATTTATTACTATTTTCACTTGTATATCTCTACACCCTATCATCCACATGATTGAATATCCACGGGATATTGTTTAATAATATGATCATTTACGTAAGAATTGTTTAGAGTTTCTCGTAGCGGGTTCTTCCGCAATATGCATCATCGACCTGCCGCTGTTGTCACGTTCTCTCGGCACCGGACATTTCGCATTCATATAAATTATGAATACACTCTCTTCTACTCTAAAGACGATGTTATATATTTAATAATGAGAAAATATGCAAGAACAGACGTTTATCAAACATGTCCTTTACGGAGAAATGATGAAGAAATTATACCCTAGTGGTGGTTATTACACAACCGCCTAGAAAGGCCCACTGGGCGCATCCTTCCAAACCTTCCTCCCGCCCCCATCCTCGTGCCATTCATTGTAGAGAAAACTGCGCCACTTAGGCTACAAAGAGCACTTGGACAAAATAGAACTCAAAGTACCGACTAGAAGATGAGTACGCACGTAACGTTAACGTTATTTAATGTACCAGATGAATTCAGAGACTCTTTCGCTTACCTTTGCGTTGAGATGCTGCAGTGTCTGGACGAGGTAATGGAACAGCCTGGTGAATTTATAGAGGACACGTGCACTGCTCTAGTCGCCCTGGAAACGTGACGTCACACTTTCTTCTACCAGTGGTTAGGAAGGAGACAGAACGAGGAGATCGTCACGGATACCACTTGGAGCATGAGCAAAAGAACCTTGTTGCTTCCGTGGGCGAACCGGGAAGGGGAGGGGGCCATGTAGCAACTATCATGAAACTGGAAGAATGCCAGTTAAAGATGTCCTGTTTCCATTGTCAATCAAAACGTTAAAAAAACGTTGTTTTTTTCTCTGTAGATGTTTGCAGTATTAGCACGTACCATGCAATGATAGTTAATCTCCACACTGAATATTGGTAGGATCTGGCTAGCTCAAGAATATCTATTACTTATGTAATACAGAAATGGCCTACAAGTAAACTTAACCCATCATCATTTATCGTCTACCCTTTTACTAGCCTAATTCATTTAGAACGTTTGTGCTTGTGGTTTCAAACGTCTGAATGGGTGATAGTGTCTTTGGAATATGTCAATCTATCCTCCATCAGCATCTGGCTGGTCTGGGACGTGACAGATGACGCGTATCTAAGGAAACCTCGTACGTGACCATTCTGCTTCACCTAAAGGCTGATTTGTCGATCGACTGATAGGAATGCAGACGAGCTTTAAGGCGTACTCTCCTCTCATAAAAAGGATGTGAAAGAACTAAACATTGTACGCATCACGACCAAAACTACAATAACAGTAGTCATGCAAATATAACAAGATCAGATGCAGTTTCCTTAGCATCCAAAGCCTTTTATCATGTTTACCGTTCATCAAATTATGTTACGTTAATTGCGCCATCGTGTGGATAAACTTATAAACGACAAATCTAGAGAGGTTTTCAAGAGACATTTTTGTAACAGATTTGTCTTGGGTAGTTAACCCTTGTGTGGTCTTAGGGCTCAAAAATTATCCCCCGCTACGTTTATTAGCAAAGAAAAACCTCCCTAAATTTTTTCTTACACACACACACTCGCACACACTAAGACATTTAGATTTTACATGCTACTGATTGAAGTCAAACAAAACTAAATCTTTCTGTTTTATGTGGAGAATCTCCCCTTCATGATCCCTTATATGATTCAAGTTCACAGACAAAATAAAAACAATTTCAGATCAACTAAACCAAATTTCAGACATAACCAATGTCTTCGAAGCATTGTTTACTAATGGGGAATACAGTCAGAGGCTTTAAATGTCTTGTAGATGACAGTACCCAGTCTTAAAGTCTGATGGCTATATCACACACTTTATTAGTACAAATACATGTGATTTCACGCACAAGTTTTTTGGTCAATCTGTCTTGAACACAATCATAATCCTGAATATGGTGCTAGTGCCTATGGAATATAATATAGACGATGCTCTTAAATACTGGACCACTATGAACATTAACACTACTCCTATTCACACATGACTTGATTGTTTGAGTGTAACGACCTAATACCGTAGGACCCCATTAAAAGATTCGCCACCTCAGTCTGTCTCAGTAGTAAAGTTCCTGGTCCCACCAACCTGAGGAAATAAAAATGATGAAGATTAGGAGGGATTCCTGTGTTGACGGATACAATAGCTGGGCTGGATGAATAGCTGGTATAATAGACTGATGTATAATGAAATGAATGGATAGGTGGATAAATGAATGGCTAGGTGAGTTAATTAGTTAATTGATTGATAGATGGTTGGATAGAAAGGCAGGAGGATGGATAGACAGACGAGACTCACTTCCTGGATATCGTCTGACTCCCAGCTTTCTGATCTCATCATAAATAAAGATTAGAATTCCATACGGAACTGGAACAAACCACCACTGAACCCTGCAAGCGTAGTCAAATTCATCGGTTATAACAATGCGTAAACATCAGCCATTGTTTTCATTCTCTGTTATATGTTGTCATCCAAAGAAACATTCAAGCATATGCAAGTGCCTGTGGAAACTCATAACATAGTTCTACAGTATTTTGGCGGTGAGAATTGATTAACTGTGTGTATTTGCAAGCAACATTGCAAATTAAACCATGTCACAGCGTAACAACATCATCTTAACTACTTGAATGTGCAGTTTGTTTTACCAGCTCATGGGACATTAATCATGGATCATTAATACAAAATATAAAGAGTATGGATGAGGGATATTACCGAGACGAACAAGGTGTAGTGTGAACAGTGTGATGTGTACCTGATGGGCATGAAGTTAAAAATGTTTGGCATCCCCGGGCAGTAGCACAGCAGGTTACCTAAACACAGCTGGAATACGATAGCACTCACTAGAACCTTGTTCCTGTCAAATGGAACAGTAAATCGATTAAAAAAACATCAGTTTATTTCAAAGGTATAATAAAATACAGACAGTACTGTAAACAAATATGTATATATATAATGAGTATGCTTGGCTGCAGACTAACTTTGCACATGAGTTCATCATATTAAATACCTCAAATTTTTTAAACCATTGAATTTACTCGATTTTTATGAATAATCCCAATTCTATCCACAGAATTGGCTCGTTCACAATGTGTACTGAAGCAATACTGACCTAAAGAAGCCCTGCTGGAAGACAGATAGGCGACGGGTCTTCCTAATAAGGACGTCTGAGATCTGGCAGATCTCTATACTGACGAAAAAGACAGTGTAACAAGTGTACTCCTGGTAGAGGCGCTGGCTGAACGTCTGAGGAGAAAGAATAAATAAGGGGATTGTAATGTAAAAGACGAAAAGAGGAAATGATTAAGATCAGGAGGAGAAGAGAACAAATTATTAGGATTAGGAGGAGAAGAGGAGGTTGAGGGTTACATTCTTACAGACAATGTACCAAGTGTCCCCCTAGTGGCAGACAAGCAGTCTGTAGCTCCGAGGACAACCTGGATGTCATGAGGAGGGTAAAAACAAGAGAGGCGAGAAAGAAAAGAAGGAAAGACGACCGCAGAACTGAGTTCACTTTCAGACATACATACCCACTCCTGGCCATAGCTGTCCTGCACATCCTGCATGTGTGTGTTCTCCCAATGGGACCGGAGGCCAACGCACAGTAAGGGGTACCAGCCTTCCTGTGCCATGGCAGTGAAGTAATCTGTAAAGCCTGCATATGACTGGATCGCTCCTGAGGAGGGGGAGAGAAGGCGGAGAGGCAAGACAATGATAATAGGATCTGTTGGTACACATAGACATATATAGATAATGCAGTCATACACATATGTACTCGCACACGTTGTCTTGACGTTCCTGCAAGTTACCCATGGGCAGGTTATTTCTGACAGGAAGATTATGAACACACATCCAGTGCTACAGTTGTGCACAGTGTGCTTGCTTATGTATGTACATGATGTGCTATGTCAATTTCATATACACAGATGGAAGTATGACCTCTAACCTATCTGAAAGTAGGAATAGGCAGCCAGCGCCTCGTTGACCAGCCTATCCCTGCGCGGGTTCCTGGGCTTCAGATTCATGATGTCACTTTCTGCCTTCTCATAAGCGAGCGAGACGGAGGGAAACTGTGGAATTGGAAAGGACAAGGCAAAGGGTTGGCCTTGGAGTCCAAGGTGCCTTCATACCGTAGATCTATACAGCTGATGAGAAGGGAGGAGGGAATGTGCATTGAGTCAATGACAAGCGAGGGAGAGGAGAGCGTGGACACTCACAATGTCGGTGGCCAGTTCGATGAAAAGGATGGTGATGCAACCAAGAGGAAGAGGCACGCTGACAGTAATGTAGATGAGGTAGGGCGTTAGCTCTGGAATGTTCTTGGTCAGGGTGTAGGCGATGGATTTCTTCAGGTTATCAAAGATCAGACGACCTAAGGGTTTAGGTGAGGTGTGGGGGTTACAGTAAAGACCTAAACCAGGCTCAAATATACATAAGCGCGCATTACTACACGCACGTACATGCATGCATGGACAGACACACACACTCACCCTGCTCCACCCCGGTGACAATGGAGGCAAAGTTATCATCCAATAGGATCATGTCTGCTGCATTCTTGGCTGCATCAGAGCCGGCTATTCCCATAGCGATACCAATGTCTGCCTTCTTCAAAGCTGGAGAGTCATTGACACCATCCCCAGTCACGGCCACAATGGAACCCTGGATAAGAAAAGCAGAGGAGTTGAAGTACATGTGTATATTTGGATGAACATGTGTACATTGCAAGCAGACATTTACCTGTATACTGTCTTTTATGTGACTGATGTTTGTGTGTGTGTGTGTTAATGTGTGTGTGTGTGTGTGTGTGTGCATAGCTGTGTTGGCCTCACCAGGCGTTGACAGCTTTCTACAATAATGAGTTTCTGCTGGGGGGAGGTTCGTGCAAACACCATCTCCGGATGATTCCTCAGAGCGTCATCTAGATCCTCACTGCTCATTTCTTTCAGTTGGCCCCCATTGATCACGCATGCCCGAGCATCCCTGCACCCCAGGCAGATGCACACACATAGACACACACACACACACACACACACACACAATCACACTACAGAAGAAGGATACACACATATATAGGGATAGCTTAGGACAGTGTGTAGTAGATACTGACCTTTTGTTGACCTGCTCCACAGGGATACGTTTCCTGGCAGCAATGTCCTCCACTGTCTCACTTCCCTCTGAGATGATGCCTACGTTTGCCGCTATGGCCTTCGCAGTGATTGGATGGTCTCCAGTCACCATGACAACCTGCCAAGGTAAGGTATGTTGCCATAAGAGGTTGGTGTGTGTGTACTACTTGAAAGTGAAAAGCTTGAAGCTGAAAAACTGTCTGGTAACATCATGCAACTACATATACAAATCTTATGCCCCCCCCCCCCCCCACTATTGCCCCCCCTCCCCTCCCTCCACTCCTCTCTCCTTTGCTCCTTCCCTCCCTCCATCTCCTACCCGGATCCCTGCTGTGCGACACTTCATGACGGCATCTGGCACGGTGGCGCGGGGCGGGTCAATCATGGAGATGAGACCAGCAAAGCACAGGCCTGAGGTAGTGAAATTCATCTCATCTGAGTCGAAGCGATAACCTCTGGGAAACTCCTTCTCGTTCAGGTAGATATGGCAGAAACCTACAAGCAGAAAATACCATTACCGCTATATTACAGTTAGTTATGGTACTAATAGTTACAGTTATTACTCCTGTGCCTGATGGAGTTACATTACAAATCCTTTCCCCTTCCCAGCCTCAGCCACTACTCTCCCCAAGCCTCCCTGCTTCTCCAGGTCCCTCTCTTTTTTCATCCATCCCTTCATTCCCCTCCCCTTGACAACCCCTTCAGCACCTCTTCTATTTCAGGGCCTTTCCACAAATGAAGCCTTACCCAGCACTCTCTCCCCTAGGCTCCCCAGGTCCATGTATGCAGTTTGGAAGGCCTCTTTCCATTGCTCGTCCAGAGGCAACTCCTGGCCTTTGATGAGGATGGTCGAGCAACGCTCCAGGATCCTCTCAGGAGCACCCTTCATCACCAGCAGGTAGCGCAAGTCAAGGGGGTCTTCCAGCTCATGCACTGACAGCTATTCACCACCAGAGGACAGGAGAGAGAATTGAAAAAAGTAGGTGGAAAGGAGGGGAATATTCCTTTTTTTCTTGCTGGGTTTTTAAAATTAATAATTTACTCAGCTTCCCCAAAATTTCTAAAACCCACCCCCTTACCTTGATCTGTTACGTGAATCGACATAAACAAACATTTACTCACACAATTCCTGTAACAGGTTATCATGGATCTGTTGCTCAACGTTAACCAAAGGTTCGACGTCAAACTTTTTTTTACCTGGAACTTATTTGTGGAATTGAAAGGAATCTCCACTATCTTCTTGAAGCGCTCTCTGTAGTCGATGATGTTACCTATGGTCAGTTCGGTGAACTTCAACAGGGCAGTTTCAGAAGCATCGCCCACCACAACTCTCTGCAATGTAGGAGAAATAGAATATACATGCATTAGTTCACATTCTTTCCAGTGATTAAGCTAGTGACGTCAGGGAACTTTTCAAGATGGCTTTATTGCTTGTAATCTACTGGCTCTAAATCTATGTCCACTTACTCTTGGAATAGGCAGATTCTCCTGATTGGGTTTGAAGATGGCTCTGTTACACAACGCTGCCACCCTTCCCAACGCACGCCAGGTCTCTGACGATTGGTCAAAACTCTGTCCTAACAGGCCAATGAGAAAAAACTGTTGTGAACTACACGCATGTCAACAAATACATTTGGAATCTCTCCAATACGGTAAACAATTGTCACCTTCGTAACAGTGACAACGACACTTGAATCCATGGATTCTAACCTGACTGATCTTCTGTGGTGTCGGCAGCGTGTATCATGTTGTCGAACCACAGGTGGGCTACAGTCATGCGGTTCTGCGTGAGCGTTCCAGTTTTGTCTGAACAGATGACCGAGGTAGAACCCAGGGTCTCCACCGCCTCCAGGTTTTTTACAACACAATTTTTCCTGGCCAGACGCTTGGCAGTCAAAGATAGACAAACCTGGAGAGTGAGAAACAGGTGATTAAGTCAAGCAAGAGTCAGGTGGACAGAAACCATGGACGGATCAGTGTAATATCATCCGTTGTGGCATAAAAAATGGGGATCAGGGTATCTTATAGTGGATCCTCAAACCAACACTCTGGAAGAACCAGCAATACTGGGGGAACCTGTATGTGTTGGAGACTCACAGTAACAGTAGCCAGCAGACCCTCAGGTACGTACGCCACCACAATTGCCATGAAGAAGATCATGGCTTCCAGGAAGGCGTAGCCAATAAACATGGCCACCACAAAGAACGTGAATCCAAAGAAGATGGCCAGCCCAGCAATGATGTCAACAAAGTGCTCAATCTCAATGGCGATGGGAGTCTTCTCATTGCCCACACCTGATGCCAAGGAGGCGATGCGCCCAATAATTGTGCGGTCACCTGTATTGATGATGATGCCAGTGGCCACACCTGGGACAGGGACAAGGGAAGGTAATAGATGTTTACATATGTGTGTGTGTGTTGTGTGTATGAGAGAGAAAGACAGAGAGAGTGAGAGATAGAGAGAGAAAGAGAGCAAGTGCGAGAGAGAGAGAGAGAGAGAGAGAGAGAGAGAGAGAGAGAGAGTCAGAGAGAAAGCGAGAGTGAAAGAGAAAGAGAGAGTGTGAAGGCCAGGTGTGTTTGTCTGTTCCTGCATGCTGTGTATGTGATGTGTTTACACTTGTATGTGAGGTGTTTGCTTAGGTGTATGTGTGTGTGAGAGAGAGAGGTGTAATTGAGATAGTGTCTGTAACCTTCCAGGCAGGTGGTGGAGAAGAATGCAATGTTCTTGGTCTCCAAGGGGTTCTCATGGGTAAACTCTGGTGTTTTTGACTGTGGCTCTGACTCTCCTGTCAGGGATGAATTATCCACCTGAGGAGAACATAGAACACAGGACATCTTACATGCACCACAGCACAGTAACAAACTAAGTTAAGTGGCTACAGAGATGGTTGGAGGGATGGATGGATGGATTGGAGTTGAACGAGACAGTAGATAATAAGATATTTCATTCATCGCACATGGAAATTGTGTGATCTGGGTGTGAGTCACCTACCTTACAGCCCTGTGAGGTGATGATGCGTATGTCAGCTGGCACACGGTCACCGCCTTTAATCTCCACCAAGTCTCCCACCACCAGATCAACAGCGTTGATCTCGTTCTTTTGCCCGTCACGGATGACAAGGGCTTGCTACAGGGCACGAGCAAAACAGGCAGCAGCAAAAAATAAAATTCTAATAAATTCAAGAAAAAGTATTATGCTAAATGTCTCACAATACTTCTGTACGTAAATATACATCTTCATACAATGCTAAGTTAACATTCTTATATAACTCTTACATAACGTAACGTTCATGCTAAGTTATCTATATGTCAGTATATTCTTGTGGTGCAATGGGCCAAATCAGACAGCAACATTGTCAAAAGAACACAGTGTGCTTTCACATCAACAAATGCTTATATTCTCTTAGCAGAGTTTACCTGTGGCACCAGGTTCTTGAAGCTGGCAATGATGTTAGTACTCTTAAACTCCTGGTAGTAACCAAAGCACCCTGTCACCACCACAACAGCTATTAGAGTAATAGCTAGGTACAGCTACTTACATTGAGGGGGAGAGAGGTGGAAAAGAAGAGAATCGCATGTCTTAAAATTACATTTTAAACAACAAATTTCTAACGGTGGAATTTTTCGGTCCCTGAGTACCAACCCCCCCCCCCCCCCCCCCCTCCTCCCTCCATCACCTCCTCCCTCGATCTGACCCCTTTGCCTTCTCCCTCAACTACTCACGTCATCAAAGCTGGTGAGGTTTCCTCGACTGAGCTCAATGCCGAATGCAATGAAGCAGATGGCCGCCGCCACCCACATCAGACACTGCAGTCCCCCGGCCAGCTGTCGAGCAAATTTCACATACTCTGGTGTACCTTTAGGGGGCTTTAAGGCATTAGGGCCATCCCTCTCCAGCACCTGTGTTGCAAAGGTGGTGGTCAGGCCCTGTAGTAGAGAGAAAGGTGACGAGAGAAGGGAGAGAAGCAGGGAAGTTTGTTTGTGTTCATGGGGAGGATTATAAATACAATGTATACTACTGTAGACATATTTAGTACATTCATTACCTTGGTAATACTTGTGGTGTACCTAATCTCTAACTCTTCAAGAGCTATCTGATGGTCATCCTGTGAAGACACAGAACGTCGGATGTTAGCCTTACATGTATGAACCAACGGGCATTATAGCAACTGATATAATCTCCGAGTAGCCTCTTACTGCATTCATGTCAATCTTCAAGAACAATAACCAATACATTTCCAGTCTTATTTGATTCTAAAGAAGGACAGCTAAATAAGGGCTCCACCTACTGTGTCCATCTCTTTCTTCATGCCCTCCAGTTTCTCTTTCTTCTTCATTTTTTTATTTTTCTTGATTTGGACGTCCATCTTGTCACCTGTCTTGTCCATCTCCACAAACATATCATAGTCTTTCTGACAGACAGATAGAAGGACAGGCAGTACAACAAGAAGGCAGACATTTCAGAAATAATGCAACGATTAAATCAGTTTTAAAAAAAATGTTTTTGAAGAAACTCAATCTGAAAACAAGAATTCTTGGAGTCAGTTCTTCAAGGACATAACACTAGTCTTCTGCTTCTTTTAACATAACCAAATCCATAAAACAGTTTTTTACCCCTTTACTCATGGTTGCTGGTCGTCCGAAGGAGTCTCCGTCCAGATCAATAGAAGTCCAAACCCCCGAAATCTTGGCTGCCTCTTAGATCCACACCAATATTCTTCGTTAGCTCCTCTGTCTCCAACCCACTAGACCAGGACTACTCTGTATGGCTAGTCTTATATACCACACCACCCTATAACACACCTGTTAAACCCTCCCAGCTTTCAAGTAATGCATGCAGTGGCCAATGTCACCCCTACCCAAGACACGCACCCACACTCACAGACACGTACCCACACACAAGACCTGTACTTGTGCAACTGATATCTAATCTTCAACAGCACGTTTCTACTCTGACTGATAAACTGAGTCACTGTAAAGGTAAATGTCATTACGATGTCATTGACACTGTAGGCAGGTTAAAATAACCAAAGTCATTCTCAAATCCTTTTACGTCTTTACTTCTAACGTCCCCTTAAGTTTCTTGATACACTGTATTTTCCTTGTAAACAATTGAAATGCACTAGACAAATCGTTCAAACAAATAAGTATTTTTATAGTGTTGATAGTTGTGGAGAGGAGACGTTCAAGGTAAAGATGTGATTTTTCAGGAACTGTAAGTAAATGTCTGGCTGCTGTAAAATCATCCACACCGGTCATACACATGGAAAATAAATGAATCCTTCTAATGTAATGTGCTCGCTGTAATCATGTGGCCTCTTATCGTCATGAGTAAATCAGAATGGGGTGACGCTAAGGATGTCCTTTCCTGTCTGAAGCTGAAGGTCACTCTCATCCCTTCCTCACAGACCTGTTGAATTCTGGGTATATATATATCTATCCGTACTGGAGCTGGTCTGCCAATCAGATCAAAGAGCCATGTTACGTTATCATAAATACATAAGGGAAAGCTAGGATCAGTCTCTCAGGTGTGATGTCAGAGATTAGTGCAGTTGTGTAATGACGCTGAAAGTCTCCTCCACAGCATTGACCGTTTACTAAAAGGAGGCAGAAGGTGCAGCCTACTGGTGAACTTGAAGGAGGTTATGGATCTCTCATGTCTGAACATTTCAAAAACAGATGCACTTGTATGATTTGAAAACACGTTTTTTTTTTCTAAACCGATGTACAAAAAAGTTGGTTATATATAGAAATAAGAGAAGATCAGGGTGAGAACTCACTGATTAATATCTGTCATTGTGTTAAAGTTCATAGACAAGACGTAAGCCCAGTTTATTGGATTTTAGTACAGATAGCTTAAAAGGCAGACATTAAAAGCAAACTAAAATATTGTCTAGACTATATGCCCATAATTAGTCCATGATCCTTCTTGTCACAATGATATTAACAAAGGTTTTGGTATTATTGTTACATTTAATGACAGAGAATTGGTATTATAATTTGCAAGCATCGCATTAAAAACGTTTACAGTGTCTACAAATATGAATATAACACAAAGCCATACAATCATTCAAATAAAATATATAAATCTAATGTTTAAAAAGTATATTGGATATGCACGTGATAGCATTTTGCTTGTGTCATAGTAAACAAATGGAAAAACAGAATACACATTTTATTGGCTCTGAATTTGTGTGAACACTTGGAAAAAAGATGAATATAATCTAACAAGGATTAAAAAAACAGAAATACTTAACAGCTGGTCAGTATTTGGTTTAAGTTATACTTTTATAAATGCAGCATGAAGTCCAAGACAGACAATACGATTTTTATGTATGTTTTCTTATCTTACTGGTAATTTAACTACGCTATATTTTTCTGCTGCTCCCACTGATAGATACATACATGCACATACACATAAAAGCACAAACAGGAAGATGATTGAATACAACATGGAGGAGTTGTGGTATACAGGTGGTAAGCGTGTGTGTGTTTGCGTATATAGAAAGGCAAGAGGTGGGGGATTGGGGCAAAACCATTGTTGATCGATGGCAAATTTGCCAATGATGTCAAGTAGGATGATCCACAGGATGGCGATGGCAATGCTGGTCCCCCAAGGCAATGTAGCTCAGAATCCTGGCCTGACGAGAGCTGTTTAGAACCACCTTCTAAGGGAGGGTAGTGAGATGAAAGGGAGGGTGGGTGGGGAGGCGGAAGGGACGGTGGGGAGGGTGGTCGGGGAGAGGAAAGGGAGGGTGGGTGGGGGGGAAGGGAGGGTGGGGAGAGGGAAGGGAGAGGAAAGGGAGGGTAAGGAGAGGGAAAGGAGGGTGGGTGGGATAAGGAAGGAGGGATTGGAGAAAGAAGAGGGAGGTTGAGGTGATGGGGGAGAAGAGGAAAACAGATCAATATTGATGGGAATAAGCAGAGATAAAGAAATGATGGAAGAGCAGGGGAAGGGAAGGGAATGTGGTTACTGCAGGAAATCACAAATCACAAAGACAAAGAGATATTCGGTGGCAATTGAAGAGGTCTGTCATTAATCACCGATCAAGTTACAACAGATAAAGATGACAAATAATGATTACTATACTACTTTTATACTCTTTCGAATGTGCTGTATACTACAATATAACCTGCTGTATTAGCTCATAAGAGAAATATGCCAATCCATGAATTATGTTGCTTTTAATATTGACAATGACAAATATTATGCTAAGCCTACCAGGGATCCATTTTAGACAAAAATAGCCTAGCTTCAAGGCTAATCTTTATCTCAACAAGCTAATTTCATTTGTTATGTTGGGCCTTGCTACTGTCAAGGTTTCTAATTTGTTGGCTCTAAAACAGAAGAGAAAGTGAATGACTGGCAGAGAGAGAAGAGTGAAACGAGAGAAGAAAAGAGACAAAGAGCTCAGTCGTAGTGGGAACATGAGAGGAAGTGGTTGCGTGAGAGGAGGCGGTTCTACTGATTTAGACCTCCGTTGCTGCCAGCTGCAAGCCCTCTCTGAGTTAATTTTTTGTGTTTGTATGGATTCGCACATGGGTTGAGTTACAGGTTTGTGGAACAGCAGCTTTCCAAACCAGAACGTTTATCCAATATGTCACCCATTGTACTTTCCAGATCAAGACCTGAAAATATTCTACAGTTCCAAGTTTGTTCCCACTGGCTAGCCCTAACAAACAGGCGAAAGGTTATTTATGAGTGGGAACATGGGCTGCAACATCTGTCTGGAAGGGAACAATACCCTGGCACGTGCTATGTGAACAGATTACTGTAGCCATTGCCTTTAACTTTTCACAGTGTTGGAAGACCCATGTGTTGGAATTTCAGTCACAACTTATCAATTGTTCTGCTTCACATCGCAGCTACCAGGTCGTCCACTAGACATCTTTGAATGTATGTGGATGAGCAGTTGACTTAATATTAGAATAAGCACATTTCCAGGAACATAATTATCAATTAACATTGTTTTCTTGATTCTTCAAATTGTGCATCTACACAAAACTAATATTACATCGCAATGCCTGAGGTCATTTCATGTTTGTGCTTTTTCAGAATTATATACTGTCCTCTTTCTAGTGTTATGCTGTCTTTCTCATACTTTCAGTGAAAGACAGTTGGGAAGGATAGGTCATCATGGTCTATATATGTTCTTCTGCATGTCAGGGCCTACCCTTTCTCATAGGCTAAGCTTGACTGACTGAAGTTGACGAGAGTTGACAGAGATCGACAGTTGTGAGTTACCAACAATGTTTGTTGAAAGTACTACCAGAAATCACAACAGAAATGAACTTCTTTCTCAAGACAAAGAGGAACTTGGAAAAACCAGAAGTTAACAGAAACAGAAGCAACCACTGCAGCAAAGTATATTGACTGTGTAGATAACTCTTCTTTTTTTTGGCCTCCCAGCATATCCTACATACCAATGCCCTTATAAACACTTCTAAAGTCAACATTGCAAACATAGCAACACACAAGGGCTTCAGAGGGGACAAGACATAGGTCTCCTAGCAACTCTTCAGACAGAGAAAACAGAGGATAGGGGTGATAAACCATTTAAAACAGCCGCACAAATGTCAATTTCTTTCTCTCACATGCAATTCTCTCAATTCTATCTTTCTGCAATGAGACTGACTCAAGTTACCCTAGCCCCCACCTAAACTAAAATAGACTATTCCAATTATGGTCAGACAAAGTGTATGTGGAGTGCTTACAATCTCCTACAGTAAGTCTGGAAAGGTTTTCCAAAGACACTTGATAATAGGAAAAGAAGAAGTTGATAAAAGGAAAAGCAGGTAAGGTTGAGTTGGATTGATGCCATTATTTTATTGAACTTTTTTACTTTTTGAAGTTCTGTTGAGTCTGTTTCTTAAGTTTGTGTTGCAAATAGAGTTAAAGAGAGTGAGCACTTCTACTCACACCAAACAAAACGTCAAGCATGGGAACTAAGGTTGAGAAAGACGGGCTCAAAGATATCCTTGGAATGAGCTCAAACAATGTTCTGATTTATTACATGTAGAATGTTATATTTGCCATTTCTGAGCCTGAGTTGACTAGGTGTGGAGCATTTTTTGGTTGCTTGAGACAGGGTCAAGCAAAGCATGTCCAATCTAAGACATGTGTTTTTTGAAAGCTGCTACACATCCAGATCTAAACCCTGGCCTCATGGCAGGCTGTGGAATGGCGTGTGGAAAGAAGTACATGTTGACAAAAGCACGTCTAACATTTAAGTTATTTAGATGGAATCCCCCAGAAGTTTGGTGGAAAATGAAACGTTGGCAAGCTCATTTTCTGATCTGGCTTGCATCTAACCAATCTTACAGCAACCTAATGACATTTGTAATTGTGTATATAGGTGAGGTTCGATCAGTATCCAGTCAGGAGGTGGAATAAACTTCAAGTAGACATTCCTTAGCAAGTGATCACGTGAGAGATTTATTAGAAGAACTTCAAGTTTCAGGTTTAACGACTTTAAAATGGTGTCTGGGACAGTCCTTTGGAATGTGGCTGCCTCGGCCAAAAAATGTGTGGAGAGACAAATGAACATAATCTGTCTAATTCTCTTTACTGGAAACCATTTCAGAACATCCTGACTGGAAACAGGCCAAAGATTCCTCTGTACATGACCTCTTTTTGCCATCTGACTTTGCTCTCTAGTCCGCTGTGGTAAAAAGTCTTTGTGTGTGAGAGAAAGACAGATTCCAGTTACTTCCCCCACTACTTCCCGCAGTAAAAACAACCCCCTCTCTCTCCCTATTTCTGTTGCGCGAATAGACTCCATTAGACCTTGGAATAATTAGATTACATTCCAGTTTCCTTCCTCCCTATACCAAGGGTTTTATTATTTTGGAGCCTATGTGTGCAAGTATGCTGTCCTATGTACAGCAAGGATTTAGCTTCCACAAATAACAAGACATTTGAAAAGATCTATTTAAAAAGTAGGAATGTAAGAAATATCTATTTAATACTGACAGCATGGTGCCTTGGCAATCAAAAAGATGTATCTTAAATTTGCTGGATACCCCCCTGTCAAAGTGCTCAGGCCAAATTCCATTAATCAAAGACATAAAAAATGGCAACAAAAAAACCCTAAACATTCAACACTTCACTTCAACTGAATATTCAATTCTATTTCCATTCAAAAATAGCATCCATCCTGTCCTCCTAACTAGAGGTTTATATTGAGTGACACTGTAGCACTTTGGACAGCCACTCTAATATTATAGTTGAAAGCAGCTTTGAGCTGGGGTTTAGTCCCAAAGGAGACGTAGAGGTTTGGGTGCTTATACCATAGACCTATTATTAGTAGTTCAAAAATGAAAGCTGTTTACAGATGGCGCCTCATTAGTTTCTTTGGAAAGTACTCTTTGGTGCACTGAGGCTCGAAAAACAACGTTTATTCAAACCGCATTGAACTTCTGGCTCATATGGTCTTTCGCAATGGATGGAGTGGATTGCCAGAAAAGGAAGGCAAAACCACAAAGACTCATTGGGGCCTTAGCTTCAAAAACGGAAGAGTTGGGTATGAGCTAGGTGAGCAAACAAGCATACCTTGCTACACTTAACTGACCTGCAAAAAGATCTGTAATAATACTTCTTGAATGTATCAAAACAGTTGTAACATTACAAATGTTAGGTCAATACTGCTATTGTTAGTCATTAAAGCTAATTTCCACCACTTTCTCAGAAATACCTTTGATCAGAGATTAAACCGTCTCCTCAGAGGCTCTTTCATTTCCTCTTTTTACATGTGAGGAACTTGGTTTGTGTTTCATGTTTTTTTTATCTGGCGTACTTACAAAACATTTTTCTGTTTACCTTCTAACTGGGTTACTCATAATCACGTCATAGTAAAAATAAATATCTGAATAGTATTGCTTCATTGTCCATCAGCACCATTCAGAAAAAGAGGCTTCAGAAAAGACCTA
The DNA here is from genome assembly GCA_036571765.1 of Plecoglossus altivelis. Taxonomy (NCBI): domain Eukaryota; kingdom Metazoa; phylum Chordata; class Actinopteri; order Osmeriformes; family Plecoglossidae; genus Plecoglossus; species Plecoglossus altivelis. Next base: position 14,409,459 of record BROE01000014.1, on the reverse strand, counting down.
AGGATAAGAGAGTCTGAGACAGAACAAGAGAGGTAGACAGCAAGAGAGACAGAGAGCGGGAACGATCTTTGAAAGACAAAGGAAGATCTGTGTGCAGAGTTGGGCCTTTCTAGTCAGAGACTTAGACAATGAGTGGAGTCACAGTCACAGTGCATCAATGTGCAAAAGTCACATTCGATAGCTTCAAACCGCCTCACTTAAGCTTTTCTCTGGAATGGTAATTTGCATATGCACTGGGGGGAAAATAAAATGGATCTTCAACTGGTGGAACATACTGATAGTTGATGAGCTCACCTAAACGTATATCCATTAAGATCTAAAGGTATTCAAAATGTCAACGTGCTAGATAGATGGACAGGTTATCATCTGTAGTTTTATGGTAATTGAAACATATACCAACAATAAAATAACTTTATTATTGGTGAATAACTGGACTAGACATAATACAGTCTAATCCGAAAATATGAAACATTAAAAAACATCTCCCCTTCAGTTGCTACTGACTAAACAAACATCTCCCTTCTAGAGGTAATCTGGCAAAATTATTTTGAATCAGGTTTTTGGTATTGCATGAGATGTGTCATGTATTGTATGCTGTGTGAGTGTTTTGGGGTGTTGTGAGTAAAGTTCTGAACAAAATAGCCACAGTTACTCATGGTAACACATATGTAAGCAATCAAGTAAAAAATAATAATAAAATAACCTGTGTAGGATCAGAGCTTTTTCTTAATGGTTCACAACCACAGACATGACAATCCAGATGATGAGGATCGCAAGGCCAATTCCCAAGGCAGTGTGGTTTAGGGTCTTGGCCCGACGAGAGCTCTTCTGGGCAGCATCTGCATTTCCTTGGGTGTTTGCATCCCTGGTCTGGATAGGAGACAGGAGATATATGCATCGTTTGAGGTCTGAGATTCATGGAGCTACACCATTACCACTACAGTGCTGAAAGAGTTAACAATATGCCTTGTGAACTGCAATGCACTTAAGGCAATTAGGCCGAGCAACATAAGCCTGAAATATCTCATACATCAAGTTTAACGTGGGGTCCCACTCTGTTTCTCAATATTGTCATCGGGATTAGCTGGATAGCACAATGAGATTTATACAATTTGATTTGTTTAGTTTTCAGGAAAGCAATTTCCTATACCCTAAAAGACGTATAACTCAAAGGAAAATGTCAGAGTAGTTGTGAGGGATCCCCTCCTAGTCATTGTAGGTAAAGAAAAAACGCAAAAAAGGTTTTGTGAAACCCTAAGGACTATATCCAAAAAAGGGGGAAATTGTGAAGATTGTGAAAGAACTGAAGATGTAAAACCGTTGTCATGAGGCCCCCAGAGTGAGCGTGCACATAAACGACGCCTATCAGGACTGCAGCAACAGAGGATGACGTAACGTCCCTTTCCAGTAAATGGGTCCATTTATCAGATGTGCTCCCCACTCTCATAATACTTAATCACTGCCTTTCTATTGTATACATACATATTTGTGCTCAATCATTAGTTTTAAACACATAGCCAAACTAATAAAAGATGGAAAAGAAAGTTGACCAGAAAAACTTTCTGTTTCAATAGTTGGTAGTGATTAATTAATTACATTTGCTTTATTTTGGCGTGTGCAATGTTCTTATCAGTATAGGAAGATAACATACTGCAGCAAAATGTCTTGATTGGGAAAGAATGATTAATTAGCTCTGATACATTTCAGAGCAAAGAGGGGTCATTTTTCTGTCAAGGCATAGGCCTATTTTAGCTGGTGAACAATCTCCAAAACTAGCCTGTCGCCGAGTTGTCTCGTCTCCAAAGAAGAACTTGGCATTTACACCAACTCACCGCAATAGAGGAAACCAGCGCGGCGATTCCAATTGGCAAGCAACAGCACAGCATCGTGAAGATGGAGTATCCCAGGTAGTCTGGCACGGGGTTAGCTAAAGGAGCGCGAGTAACGTATACCGTGGTTGGCTGTACTGCAACTGTAGCTTGGGCGCCATGGGGGTACATGCCGCCGGAATAAGGCTGGCCGTACCCCGGGTCTCCCATAGCATGAGGCGGCGGAACGTATCCCTGCGGTTGGCCGGGGTAGTATCCAGGCTGGGGCTGGCCTGGACCGGGGTACTGGGGATATTCCTGGTAGGAAGGTGGAGGTGGTTGTCCCATCGTAGACTTTTCTCCCGAATTCCAAGCTGCAGGGGGGGCGCTAGGACTCTTGTTTGGATCCATAACGGGTTTTTTTCTTATCTCCTTTTTCCCCCAAAAAGTAAGAAAATGATGTAGCTTAACAGACTCAAAACAAAGTTGTGTCTAATTTAGATGTATTGCTGTAGGTTTTACCGAGCTTTTTCCACAATCTCCGATGTTTAGAAACTGCCTTGTTATGAAACTTGCTTATTTTTCTCTTGTCCTCTCTCTGTCTCTGGACGATCTCATCTAGGCGGGGTTCGCCAGGGAGAGAAGTAGGGGGAGGGAGAGGGAAGAGGGGCGGGGGGGAGCCAAACGTGAAGGCCAAAAGTGAACATCATGCTCAAAGTGTAACAAAGGAGTGGCACTGCAAGCACTCTAGCGCCTCCGCCTGGCGACTCAGTTATAGCAAATAATTAAGGAGTAGACGAAAGTACGGCATATGTTTGGTGGCGACTGGTTAACTTGTGGAGGACAGGAGGAAATCTGACTCACCGCGTCATGTTATTTTATACTAATTGGATACTTATCTCTACACAGTCTATTCTCCCCTCCTTCACACAGCCTTGTCCCCTCGTTGACACGCTGGTATAACATTTTAATCAGAATCATTGTTTGTGCTTTTTTCCCCCAAAGAGAGAAACTAATTGATAAATTGTACCAAGATTTGGTAATGGTTTATTTCAACCAATTATTTTTTTATATTTGGATATTCCTCTTGCCTTTGAAAAATACAAGCGTTGTCTCCTCTCCTAACTCTATAGGCCAGCTTCCACTGAAAAACAGTTAGGAGAAACATCCACTTGCTTGGTTTTGTAAGATAGAGCTCTGCAAGAGTACATTCTCTACAGTCACCAGAGCCAGATGGCATTCAGTGTCCTCCCTAAGTGCACCAACTTGCAGTTTGCGGAGATAAGCACCTCTACCCTCAACCTCTCTGAACCAATCAGCTGTCCCCTCCTGCTTCAGACCACCACTGTCTCCACCGTTGTCTCCGTATTGTTTCATGACCCGTCCGACTGCCTGCCTCCCCGAAACCTCCACCATCATGAAGTGCTTTGAGCGATTAAACTGATCTCACATTCAGTCCTCACTTCCGAACACCTGTGGCCCCTTGTAATTCATGTACTATTCACATACTCCCCAATGGACATCACCCTCTCCCACCTGGACAAACACAACAAATACATAGAGGCTGGTGATTTGGGTCACGCCTCCATTTACAACTGGGTCCTTTTTTATTGATGTAGCTGGTTCATTTCTCAAAATGTTTTGGCAGTTAACTTAACCAGCCACGCAGTTACCTTGTCATAAGAGTTTGATTCCCCAAAATGACCTGTTATACTGTGCATAAGACAAATACGAGTTTATAGGCCACAGAAGACACTCAATAAGAATGACGCCAACAAGTAGAGATATAGAAACGCTGATTTTATTTAACAATCCCTTAAAACATACATGACTCCAATTATTAATATTCTACAAAACATCAATTGACATGGTGAGATCTACAATTCCGCAATCTAGTAGTTTATAGGAATAATTTCTACAGTAACATTAACAGCACATAAACACACACACACCAGTCCATCTCCTACATTTTATGTCCAATAAGTGGAAACAAGTAGCTCAGAAATATTAATATTGAAGTTTTCTATTCGTTTTAAATATAAAAGAATTTAAACAACTAAAGTTTTTACTTTTTGTGCTATACTTAATGTGTACATGTGTTTGTGTGCATTCTAGGCTGGTTCAGGTGGTAAGTGTTTCAAGTGTCCAACTAAAGCAATGAAGTAATGAGATCTTCCACTCCATCTAAATTAACAAGTTTAGATTGGATCCAAAAAATATAAAATAATTCACCTTCACACATTTAGATTGTTGCAGAGGCAGAAGTCGGTTGACAGCTTCAGACTCCTAACACTCACTTGCCCGAGCTGAGGAAAGAGACAAAAATAGAACATTGTCAGACGGGCGGAATACCAATGCTGATTCCACACCGTCTTCAGCTTTACAAATAAACTGGACACACAGAAAAACATTGAGGGAGATGCTTCTGATCTTGGGGGAATATAGACACACACAGTCTAGTCCTACTCAGTGTCTTTAGCACCAACTGTGGCTCAGGCCGCCTCACGGCCAGATCTTGTGCAGCATCTTGGCCCGTTTCCCCACTACTTCCCCACTTAGCTGATGAGCAAGCGGCCGTGACTCGTCAGCTAATGGACACTCAACTCCACAAAAACGCAGCCAATGGGGCTCGAGAGAGAGAGAGAGAGAGAGAGAGAGAGACCAGCAAGCGACAAAGCAGGAGAGAAATAGCATGACTGTCTATTCCTAACGTCATTTGCTGCGGGCCTAAGTGGCCAATCCGGCTGACGCACGGCTCCCTGAGGAGAAGCCCTATGTGGAAGAAGCCTTTGGACATTGCTACCTTTTTGTTAATTAAACACATGGCACCGCCTTTACCTGCTTTCTGTCTCAGACTCTCTAAGTATATGCACCTCAGCATGTGACTCTCAGGGGTACACACACACACACACCCCAGATGAGTCAGAATGGAAATATTGACTACTGTTTTTCCTCTCCATGCTACATGTGGGAAAGCAAGGACCATGACAGTTTCCTCTTCAGAAATGTGTTCCATCCAATACAGCCGTGTTCACAATGCAACACAACATCTGATTATTGTCTATGAGAAAAAGAAGATATTGGATGTGTTACACCAATGCCCAGGATCAGATATGTACGCAAAAAGCGCAAAGGGATCAGTGCTACCTGATGCTGGGCTTAGTATCTGTGCCAGTGTCTGCATGCCAGACAAGCATCTCCAAGGCTGAGTGTGACATCAGGTAATCAACACACAGACATATGGAGGGCAGGCGGACTAGAAGCCACCTACGGCCTCAATGCCGCCTTTCTACTGAGCCCAAGGATGATGCATTCTCTATCTTTACCTACGTTTGTCTCTTTCAATATCTTACGAGGAAGGGTAGACGCATAATGCAATGTGGTAGAAACAGAAGAATAGTTTTAACATTTGAATGATTCCATCCAATTAGTAAACTAATTTAATATACAAAAACAAAAATTGATTTGATCAAATTACATACAACATGCTTGGCAAAATAGGGAGATGTTGTACCTTGGTCATTAAGCATCTGTTGGGCATTGCTTCCAGTCCTCCTTCTCTTGTCCTGGTTAAACTTGCATCGGCAGTGTCCACCTGCAAGGGAGCAAACACACTTATCTGCCACTGTGTCTTTGTAGTAGGCGTGTCTGTATCTACAGCTAATAATTACTCATACACCCTCTTTCTGTGGCTGTAAGACTGTGTGTGAGACATGGAGTTAATGCTTATAGTCTTACTGAAGAGAATAGTGATGCCAATCAGGCAGAGAACTGCAGCCAATATCAGGCCACCAACACGAAGCCTGTGGTAATCTGGAAAAAGAACGACAAGTTGGTTTCTAGTAAAGGATCATAAACCAATCCAGGATTTAACGCCAGACGCTAGTGAACTTACCAAAGGTAAACGGATCATCCTCAGCTGTAGAGTCAAAGAGATGACAAGTCAGTTTGTAAGTTGAAAACATCATTCACGCAAACTAGGCCTGAGTATTGCAAGCAGATGTCTCCTTGTGGATGAATTGCAATTTCTGGTTTCCCAATTAATGAACACCAAGGATCAGCCTGCCCCATATGGAAAATATCTCAATTCAAATACACACTACATACACACACACACACACACAAAAATGTGGGTCATAAAGCCTTGGTACATACGTTTCTGCTCCTCTGCAAAAACCAGGGATACAACTGGGAAGTAACAGAGAGACTTGGTAAGGCTCACAGAATACAATCTGCATGAAATGGCATCCCAACAATGGCAGCTGTGCCAGTGAATGTAGCACTTGTAACGGTTGTGTTATGTTAAGGAGATTGTCCATAAATAGCAACCTTAAAAAGGTCAGCCGTTTCATATACTGGTGCCCTTCTTATGATCTGTGCAGCTTCTTTGGTTGAATATGGTCCAAAAAAACTTGTGTATGACACAGACTCATAAGACTGTTTGATTGTGACAATTTCCTCTGCGAGTAGGAAGTGGTGGTCATAACTGATGAGTGTGTGGTCTGAGAAGAGAAGTAGACCCGTCACTCACCTGTCATCAGGACCCAGGCTGAGATCATGGCCATCTTGGAGTTCTTTGACCTGAAATCAACAAAAAAGGAGAGATTTATGTACTGAACCGTAACAGCAATGCTTGTACATTAAAGCACGCAAGTATATTTGAAAGCGTTCCCAAAATGTTATTATGAAGCGGCTGTTTTATGATGTCTACGTAACAAAGAAGACCTGAACGTCTCACCATACTGTCATGTTTTGCAATGTGTCTATTCAAGGTAGATTTATGCAAATTGAAGGTCCTTTATTCAGAATTAGGATGGGCCAACCTATGTAAAAAGAACATGAAGCCTGGACCTAGAAAAGCACTCTAATCCATCAGGATTCTAAGGACCTAAACACTACGTTTCAGCTCACCAAACAGGACCTAACTCCTAACCATAAGCCTACTAAAATGGCGCCATTCATATCAGACAATTGCTGAATTAAATCATCCCCCTGTTCCTCCAGTCCTATACTGATTCAATAAAGATGGCCTCCGCTTGGGCAGGCAGATAGCTATAGGTCTTCCTAGGGAACCAGAACTGGCTTGCACCGGCTCCCAAAGTCAACAAAAGAAGTGACGCAATCACCAACCGTTCCCTGGAGTCCGGCATTTCAGCTGATTTAGATTGGTACACAATGACCTTATAGGGCAGCTGAGCCCATGCAAAGTGAGACGTGTTCAGCTCTCCCATCTAGAATTGGCCTCCATCATTTGGGAGATCAGAGATCTCTCAATGCCATCCTAAACATATGGTCTAGGTTTAAAGTAATAGAACTAAACAGTAATCAGTAAAAGGTACTTTGGTTGGTTAAAAAGGTCAGACTTGCAAATCACTTATGCAGCAAAACATAAACCACCCACACCCTAACCTGTTGAAACACGACCCCTTTAGGTGCAGTAACAAAGGTTAAGGCTTCACGAATGTAATGAGATGATACAAAAGACAAGTTTTTCCACATTTTTTTGTCAACTCTTTTTCAAGTTGAAAGCATGTGCTAACCCTCAGCATTTACACACAGACCAAACCAGGCTTAGAGGTGGAGCCTGACTGACAAATGAGGTTTTCGTCCACACCTACACCAATTAAGAATCAAATACCTTAAACAAGAACTACTACTGCACTAGGGGTCAAAGTGAGGGTTGGATTCTCAAATAAAAAAGGGTTGCTGGTTCAAAGGCCCAATGTCTGTCCATAAATCCTCATTAAAACATACCAGGATGGACTGTCCTACTGTGGTATGGATGTACTGTACATACTGTCAGGCAACACCAGGCAGAAGTAGCTCCCTTAGACTTCAGCATAGCAACAAGGTGACAGGAGCGAAGCAAGAACCGACTTCTCCAGAAACTAGCTATGAATGCTACCTGTTCCCATCCAAAAGGGGGATGGAAAGAGAGGAGGAGAGAGAGGCAGATGATAAAGAAAAAGGGGAAAGTCGAATTTTAAGAGAAGATCAGAGAAAAAGAACAATAATTGAATAGATAAGAGTTATAGCATGGTGCACGGTGACAGCGCGGTTAGAGCCCTGGCCTCCCAATAATGAGATCGTGAGGTCGATTCTTGGGCCAAATTCAACATCACATGATCTCACTGGGTGGAGTCTGCATGTGTTACTGTGGGTTCTCTGGCTTCCTCCAAAGACATACATGTGATAGGTTAATTGGAAATTCTAAATTGCCCCAAGTGAATGAATGTGAGAGTGAATGGTTATCTGTGTGTTAGCCCTGCGACTTGCTGGCCCCAGTCCACAGTGTACCCTGCCTATGGCCCAAAGTTACTGGGTTAGGGTCCAGTGACCTGTGACCCCAAACAGGAGCAAACAGCAATCCCTTCCGGAGATTGGCAGTAGAAAATGAAAGAGTTATAGCTAAGAAGAATTAGAGAACTCTAGAAGAACAGCGAGCCATCTGAAGGGAGAGTCGAATAACAAAGCAAATGTTAGTTAAGGGTGTGGATAGGAGAGGAAGTCAGAGGTTGTTACAGAGCAGTTGTGGATGGTTTCCTCAAGCAGCAATTTCATTTGCAAAAAGATCCAGCCGTCCTCTGTTCCCATCCTTCTCCCTCAGCAGGCAAGAGAGGCAAGCAGGCTGGCAGGGATGCAAGAAGGCTGATATGCAGTCAGGCCACTCCCTTGTACAAAAGAAACCAGTGTTCCTGATGGGTCATGCTGCTCTGCCTGACTACATAGTAGTCCAACTGTCTCTAGTTGCGCATTACGGACTACCCGTTATTGTTTCTCGAGCTGCTAGAATAATCTAACATTTGTATTGTTGGGGCACAAATAGATACACCTTGTCTTTGAACGCATGCGCAGTTTTACTAAGGCCAACAATCTCTTCTTCCTTCGATAGCAAATCCTTCCTGTCCTTTTAACACAAATTCTTATATCCATCTCATAACTTCAATGTTCCAAGTTTGTAATGTCTTTTGACCTTGTCTCATTCCCAAATACACACGCAGCATCATTCCTTACATCTGCAGCAGAATTAAGAATGCCGAGCTCCAAACCCGGCATGCTAGTCCTTCTGTCGCCGCAACCCGTCACCAGCCTCTCTCAGCCTTCAGCAAAAAGCTGTGCAAATACACAAAACCCTGATCTGATTTGTACAGGCGAAGGGCGAAAGACCTAGAGGTCAGGAGCGCTGTACTACAGAGCTTCATAAAGAAACTGAGGAGGATAAAGTTCCAAGCACCCACAGGGATAAAAGAGCCAGGAGGTTGAGGCTGCCTGGCCTTGAAGGCCTTTCATTCCTGGGGTAAACACTGTGCCCAGCTGGGGCCTACAGTGGTGGAGACCGGCTGGATCCGGCCTCCTGTAATGTGGGGTTTAAAACCAGGAAATGAAAGGAATTCCAGATCATGTGCATCATATCATGCAAATATGATGTGCAAACTATTCCCACAACATCATACATCATCACTGACAAATAGGCTAGTAGCCTAGAGCATCAGCAACAGCTATCTTGACGTCTTACTATAACAGAAAGTTCATTGAAGTCCATCTGAATATGAGGTTTGTTGTATGCGAGTGTGTGTATAAGTTACTCTGTCATATGGCAGGAACACTTCGCCCCCTTAAGGTTGCCTGCCCATTGATGTGTGTGTGTGTGTGTGTGTACACGTGTGTGTTTGTCTGGCAGCCTCATAAAGGATGCAGTGCCTGGATACAGGAATCCAAAACGCAGCTAATTTAGGAACAAAACATACCGCTGAGAATAGGCATGCCCTTTGTAGTGTACACACACACACACACGTCTGAGTGAAACCAAAGTCATACAACTGTATCTGCAACAAGCACACTGGATCCTCTGAAATCACTTTTTGGGTGGAAATAAGACCAAAAAGTACTTTTCAGATTTGTTTTGGTCAGCTAACTGTGGTCTACTTCTTGTTACACTGTTTCGAAACCTGCCATGCTGTCTATTGTCAGACGAGCGTGTAGCCATTGCAGAGTTCTGATGCCATTTTTCTAGACTCAGTGGAGAGGAGGGTGCTAAAGACAGCATATTATAACCATGACTCATCTGGGCTTGTCACAAGGTTAGCAGTTAGCAACACAGTTGGTCGTAGACTCACTGGTTCAACAGCCTCATGGTCTTGAGATCTACTGCTGCCTGCGTTTCAAAGGAGCTGGAGGGCTAGAAGCCACCGTCCTGCTCAAAAGGAGAGAAAGGCTACGGCAGGATGATTTTGCGCAATGGGCTTTGGTGATGGTTGCGATCCAAACGTGCGTTTTCTGATGCGAATGCGGGCGTCTCAGTGATGAATAAGAGTCATGTGAGTCTGAAGACTATGCCAATAAAAAGAGGTTCAACTGTGATTGTCACCTTGCAGAGGTGTGAAGCATGCCTCAGTGAAGAGGTGTGATATACAGCGCTTTACCAGTCTTCTTTCCCTTTCCCATCTGATCTTGACAGACTTCTGTAAATTGCAGGTACCACGAGGTCAAAGTTTCAACCTCCCTTCATTTGAATCTGACCTATCTAGTTGAATTCCACAAAGATAATGGCATGAATAATGTATACACTAGGTGAGGCTCACAATAGGCTTGGAGACGCTTACTCTAGAGACACCCAGTGCCATGTCCTGATGCCCTTTTTATCCATTTCAAACGATCTACGCCATTAATCCATCTTCCTTTGTGTGGACAGGTCTATACAGAATCAAACACGCTGGGTCGAGTAGACACATGTGCGAGGCTACTTCCTCCAGACTGTACTATTTGACATCCACAATCCGGATACCATTTTACTCGCCTTTTCCGCATTAGAAACCCAGTAGAGGCTAGACGGAAAGCATAATAATATGCGTAAAGACAGACATATGTGATGGTGAGGAAGAGAATGACTTATGCTGGCAAAGACTCTAGATTCAACGTTGACTGTTCGTTAAACGCGCACTGGACGCGCGCTCGTTAAGTAGGCTACCTTAGCCTTTTAGAACGTCCGGAGGTTTTCCAGAAACTTTAAGGGATGTCCTCACATACTGTAGTAAAGTACAATAATTGCACATTTTGATAAGCTGTAATGTTCAAAGTGGTCAAAATGATCATATTCTAACTCAGTTAAACCCGCGCACATTATTTTCGTTTGGAAAATATTATGAACAAAGGCTTGAATTTGCCTACACACGAATACGTTGTACATCACGACAAAAAACATTGAGATGAGCTTTAAGAACAGTAACAATAACTAGAAAGAACATTGAACAGCAAAAATAATTTTATGTGGTGCAGTTACATTAACTCCAAGAAGCAAGAAAGGAGTAAAATGTGTGGAATAAAATTATATCTCAGACGAATAGTTATTCGGATATAAAGGTGATTCTCTTTTCTTTTGTCGTTTTAGACAGTATTGGGCTTCTAATTTGATATAAACGGTGACTTACCTTGAATACCCGTTCTACCCAAAGGGAAGCGTGGAAGGGAAAATGTCAGGAAATCTGGCAGAGAGATACAACAGTGAGGTGTAGCGTTGCCTACAGTAATGTTCCGAAGACAGCGCCAACACCCTTATGACGCTCAACAGGTTTGCTAGATTTGGAATTGGGCTGAGTTTAAAGTTACACTGTTGAAATGGGGAGGAGGCTATATTTCTGACGAACACGCATGTTCAGGGGTTTTGACCAGCTGTTTAAAATTTCTGATGTTAATTATGTTTTCATCGTCATTACCGCTGTAGAAACCGAATTCTATTTTGTCAATGACAAGAAAAAAAACGAGTACAAAACGATTTTTACCCAAGTTCTGACTTTTAGATGTTTTAAATAAATCATTGACATTAACTTTTATTTAAATTATTACTTTTGTATGCCTATCCTACAACAACATAAAAACGTCTGATGACTTATCTGTCCTTGTTTTTCCGAAGATGACCGCCACCGGGATCTAATTAACCACAACACTCAACCGTCGTTACACTTATTTGTTGAATTTTATATCCATACCTTTTCTACCACATACAATATAATAGATGTTTGCTTGTATAAACCCTCAAATCTCTGGAAATACATATACACTGAACAGTACATGAATGTGTAGTTTAACTAGTCTCACCCATCCCAGAATCAGTGTGCTAGTCACCTGTGTCCCTGTGTCTCTCTCTGTGTGTGTCTCTCCTCTACTCTCTTTATTTATTCTCTCTTTATTATGTCAGATGGGTGGAAACGGTCTGGTTTGTTGATTTCGTCCCTCAAGGCTCAGAGTTCACTGGTGTCATCCTCCACTTTTCTACATGCGTTGAAGGGGGAGAAGGAAAACGACAAAATGAAAAAAGACAAAGTGTAAAAATATTGTTAATTAAGTGTGAGGACATCTTTAAATTAAGAACACAAAAGGTATCGTATATGCGTATGTGCACGTGTGCAGTGCTTACTTGTTCCTCCCAGTGCACCTGTTATCTGTAGAGAGAATCAGAAAGTATTGCATAATCTCGGTTTAACACACCCATTACCTTTCAATATATATATATATTTTACAATATGTAGTCTTTTGTTACACGTTTAATGCAAGAACGTTATTCAAAGTGGTCGGTCTCATACTTACACAGAAGAACCGCTAGCCCTCCTACTACAAATAAACCGGCGATGACCAGGCCTCCAATTCGCAGTCGTTCATAGTCTGCGGAGCGAGGTAAACAATTAGAATAACAAACAATTGTTGACGTATTGAACACATAGTCTGATTTCCTACCAGACTGACACGTATGTTTATCTCTAGCTCATATTGGGCTTCTGGTTCACACGAATTAATACTGAGAGCATTATAGTGGGTAGAAATAAGTAATGATACTTACTGTAAACAAACGGATCTGCAGACGTGTGAAGGAGGGACGAAGGGAAAGAGAAAAATGGTGTGAGAAAGAATCACAGCGTACAGATGGGAGAGAGGTATGTAAGAAGTAGGAATGCGGGGTTTAGCAGACGGGAGGGGGCAAAAGAAGGAGAGGGACCAGTCAAGAGAAGAGATGAAAAAAGGAACACAGTGATTTTAAACTAAACACCAAGAGAGCAGTTTGAGCTGCAGTTTGAGCTCTCCGGTGACATCATACGATACAAGATATATGAAATACAGATAGATTATTTCACAATTAACTAAAGAAAAACGTTTTGAATCTGAGTTGAGTCTTACTGGCTTGAGTCTCGGGGAGCAATGCACAGAGAACTGAGGGAAAAGAGAAACAGGACATATCAGATATAGTTACAGGCAGACATTGAATTTCAGGTACTTTTCAGATTTTCAGATACTCAATTTCAATCCACTTCAAGAATAGAAGTTCATTGCAGCTAAATGTAGTTTGAAAAAATATGACTTTGTACCAGTTCTGAGGATTGTTTTAAAACTTAACAATGGTTAATTTTATAGTTCAATGGTGGTCATCAATGTCTTAGAAAGCCATGGTCTTAATAAACCATGTGGGTAGCTTGGTCACATGGAGTCAGGTACTGTATGACTTAGGGTAGGATGACTCTAAACATCTTCATCAGAAACATCTTATTTACCTGCCAGCAGAACCACAAGAGATAATTGGCCCATTTTAACAACCTGAGTAGAAAGAAAGAAAGAAAGAAATAACATAGTTAGGAATCCTAAAACTCCCAAGTTAGAAGACAACCCTCGCCATCAGTCATTTCTTTAGATATTTAACTATCTGATGTTTCTACTGTATATTATGAGACAGTGCAGTATTAACATGATAGTGTGTGTTGACCCCTGTCAGCGTTCATGGGAGGGTGTTCCGCATCAGAATGTCCTTGTGTGTGTGCTAGTGTGTGCGCTTTGTTAGGCTGCTTCACAACAGGAGTGCATTATGGGTGTTTGGAGAGTAAACACACTTGCAGTGCATCGTGGGACACAATTGCACTCTTCTGCGGGCAGGTGGGTGACCTTGTTTTGCCCTTGGTCCAGTGCCATGTCTAATATGACCATGTTTTGGAAATAGGATGACCCTATTGCTTTGAATTCTGGCTGAAACAAGTTCTACACTGGATACCAAGTTTAACACTTAAATGCTAATGGTCACATTTTACATATCGAAAGAAAGACTTAGTCATCTCTGTCACCATCCAACACAGACATGGACATGTTTTTTTGGGATCAAATAAAAATACGCACAAAATTCAAAACTCCCAAAATGTATTTCATTGCTGTCTGCGAGGTATCGTTCAATTGAAATGCCACTTTTACAACACTTTGTTCCAGTTTGTACCGGTCAAGGTCAGAAGGGTCACTACGGTGTGCGCAATCTCATTGGCCAAGATGAAAATCAAGGATAGACCTTGATCTCCTAGGTGAAAGCTGTGCATTAACCCACCAAATTACCACTCGCAACATATAACTTTAGGAAACCCATGGCTTGATTGCTGACCGATGCAAATATAGTTACAAAACTATCTCTGTCAATTGTCTTTTCAAACATTCCTTGCTGCTGGTTTACAAAGTCCAGAAGTCCACATGATACAGTGAGAAGAACTCTCCAAGCTCAACTCACTGAAAACGAGGAACCGGTGCCACACCAGGGTCAAGATTCTGCATTAGTTACCAGTCAACTCTACGGCTAGCAAATGGCTCAAAAAGCAACCACACAGTACACTTGAACTGACCATAGTTACTGAAAATAGATTGAGAGAGAGAAAACGACTGAATTATATAACGGTACGACTAATGTCATGACTTTCAACTTCATGACTTCATCAGCAGAGAGCAGAGGTCAATTCTTTGCCCTTCAACCACCAAAGCTTTTTTTTCTCTCTCTTCGTTTACCCTCTGCCTCAGATCTTATTCAGTTCATTCATAAAAGACCATCTGAACGCCAGGTCCGAGTCGAACAGCTTCGTTATGACGCCCGCAGCCCTGAGGATGTTCTCTGCCAAACCTTGGCAGCACTTACCTGTCAGCTCTGTGTCTTTGTCAGCGAGTGGTCCAGAGGTGTCTGCCGAGGAGTTCCCTCTGTGCACTTCTTTTTTACTAAGACAGGTGCTGATGCTCCTCCTCGTTGTTATTATTATAAACACATAATAGGAGGGTCCAGATTCATGTTGTGCATAAACGTGTGTTTGTGTGCACTTGTGCACAAATGTGTGGGTGTGTAACGTGACCTCTGTCATTTTATTACAAAGACATGGTCTTGTGTGTGTGTGTGTGCGTGTGTCTGTGTTTATGATCTTAATCATTCCATCTTCAGAAATATTAGCAAGTGTCCTAGAATGGCCCACTGTCATTGGAGTCAAAGAGCAATGGAATTGCCATGAACATAAATCTGTGAAATATCACAATCGGACTGCATGCAATTCCTCCTCCTTGATATTTGCTATTTCCTCATCAGATGTATCGCCAAAACATTTCAGATTGATTCACCTTTTGGTTTTATTCTGCTAAATTACACTGTAGGATTGTGAAAACTGTCACCACTGAAATATCACTATGGATCCGCTCTCTGACGCTCCCTCCCTCCCGGTTTTTGGAGCGAGAAAATGTCAGTGAATTATCAGATTATAGGAGCTTATCTCCCTGGAGAGAGATAAGACTGGAGGAGGAAGATGGCTAAAACTGTATGACAGGTGGGCAGTTAGGCAGGCAGGCCGACAGGCCGACAAACAGGCTGACAGGCTGACAGGCCAACAGGCCGACAGAATGACAGACAGACAGGCCGACAGGCTGACAGGCCAACAGACCGACCAACAGACACACAGACAGACAGACAGACAGACAGACAGACAGACAGACAGACAGATCTTCCCTCTATGGACCCCAACATAGATGACAACAGCAGAAACATTGCCATCCTGGCTCTGGCATAACCCCGTCACCTTCACTGGTATGGACTAGACGGAGAGAGAGGGGAAGACAAACAGACAGACAGACAGACACGCAGGCATATAGATAAACAGAGAGACAGACAGGTAGGCTTGCGAGGTGGGTATGAAGTAAGACTGCCCCAGCATATTCTTTCTATTATTCTTTCTATCTTCCTTATCACCAAGCGATAGGATCTCGCTGACAGGATATTGTTTCATGTCAATTAGCCTTCGATGCTCATGAATAGTCAAACAGTGTAAAAACCAAAATCAACAGAGAAAGTGCTGACAAAAATCCATTCGATTCATGGATATACATCACTTCAACACTCTTGCACCGGTCAGTCGCAGACCGTCTGATTTGTCAGCCTGCACACGCTTGCCTGAGGGTCCATATGTCTAAAGCAGCACGTATGCGACAGTGCCAGGGCTTACGTATGTGTGTGTTATTGCCACTGTGGCGATGTGTTATCTGACGCTCTATATATAACCCACACTCTGCAGAGAACGAGAGTGCATGCTCCCCTCAAGTGATAATGCAATAATGTGACAGAAGATATACCACAGCTGTAGTGAGCTACAGGCACCCAGAGGTTCTGCACTGAGAGGTCCAAGTCCAAATGTTAAAGGCAGAAGTGTACATGCATGTGTGTGTATGTGTGTGTATATGTGTGTGTGTGTGTATATGTGTGTATGTGTGTGTGTGTGTATATGTGTGTGTGTGTATGTGTGTGTGTGTGTGTATATGTGTGTGTGTGTATGTGTGTGTGTGTGTGTATATGTGTGTGTGTGTGTATGTGTGTGTGTGTTTGTGTGTGTGTTTGTGTGTAAGTGTGTATGTGTATGTGTGTGTGTGCGTGTGTGTTTGTGTGTGTAAGTGTTTGTGTGTGTGTGTGCTGTGTGTGTAAATATGTGTTTTGTCCTTCTTGTCCCCATACAGACAAACACGCAGAGGACAACAACAAAAAAGGTAACCATTAACAAGTCACCAACAGGCACGATAACAGAAATATTCATGTATATGATGTTACGCTTTATTTGGCTAGGTTTCTTAGGACAACATGTATTTAAGACTTCAAGATTTAAGGCAGCAAATGTCAAACATCCATCACAAGAAACCACCAAAAAACAGTTTGAATCAAGTGTGAAACACACACTTCAAACACCTGGAAAAGGAATACTAACAAAAAGAGAGTAGGGGAACTGTCCTGAATTGTGCATGTGTGTGTCTGTGTGTTTGTGTGTGTCTGTGTGTGTGTGCCTGTGTGTGTGTGTCTATGTGTATCTGTGTGTTTGTCTGTGTGTGTCTGTGTGTGTGTGTCTGTGCGTATCTGTGTGTGTGTGTGTGTCTGTGTGTGTCTGTGTGTGTCTGTGTGTGTGTGTGAGTGTCTGTGTGTATCAGAGCAAAGCAGAGCATAGCAGGAAGCCATTCTAGAGTCTATTGCCATGGCCAGCTGTATCAACAACTCAATTTTCTCCTGCTGACCCTCACACAAGCACACACACCATCATCAAACAATGTTACAACATACCTCTGGTCACTGGCTTACTGTCAAACTGTTGATAGAAGACTATGAAACAGACAAAACAATTCATTGGACATTAAATAATTACGGAAATGTATGTATCAAGGTCATTCTAAGTTACTGTAACAAACTGAAAACCATCAGAAAATATGAAAATCAAATGGCAAGGAACAATACAAAATAATAAATAAATGGAAGTCAAGCAGTTTGTTAAAAAAAACAACTAGTGCTGCCATCTGCTGGTGCTGTATTTTCACCCATTGGACGAAACCCTTGTGATAATTGTGACAACTGCGCTTTTCTAGTCCTTGGACACCAAGGTAACGTCATCAACAGGTTCACTTCCTCCTGCAAGAGAACAGAAGACAGGAGAACAGGAAAAGAGAGTAAGAACAGAGTTGAGGATGTGCGAGAGAGAAGAAAACAGAACCAAGGGGAAAGTAGACAAGAGAAAAGTGTTTCGCACTGCAGTTGCGGTCTTAGTGATTCAGTGAGACGGTGCTTGTTCTTGCTCTACTCACTGAGCCACTGCTGCAGTGTCGGAGACCTCCTGATCATGACGTAGGACAAACCAAAGACCAAGAGGATCCCGAAGAAACCTCCAATGGAACAGCCGATAATGGTGGCGAATCTACTTCCATCTTCTTCATAAAACAATTTGTTCATCCCGTTGTAATATGTCAATTGACAGACAGACAGACCGACAGATATAGACAGACAGAGATAGATAGATAAATAGAAAGATGGACAGACAGACAGACACACAAACAGACAGACAGACAGACACACAAACAGACAGACTTATTTCCCCATGTTCTTCTACACAATAAAACAATCAATGTGTGTCATGGCTAACTACACGCGTGACTGTTCCTTATTAAAGGAGAGGTGTGTTTACCATACACTCTGAGGTAAGCCTCTACTGGTGATTGACCCGACTGTGTGCACTCTATGCGCGTGTTGTTGTCAGATGAGGACGCCCCACTGAAGCGCCACTCAGCGATCAGTTGATCGCTTGTCTTCCTACAGGATCCTTTCAGTGTCTAGGACACAGAAGAAGAAACCGCAGTCGTTGATCATGCGATGAGAGACACACGTGTAGGGAGTGGCATTACTAACACATACACACGGGAAATTCCCTGTTTGTTTTGCTTCCTTCCTGTCACACATGAGAACACAGGGGCAAATTCCAGACAGAAAGACAAATTCATTCATTGCCAGCATGCCAGAAAATCGGCCAGTAGATAAACAGACAAAGAGCAAAGGAAAGTGAAGAAGATATTCATGTAAATAAGGTGCTTCACCTTGACTGGTATGAATTCCAGCCCAGGGCAGTTGAGGGAGTAGTTACGATTGCTGGTGTAGATGGTGAAGTTGATTTGAATTGTAGAGAGAGACACTCCACACTGGAAGACAGCAGGCTTGCCTACTGCCACGGTTTGGTTGAGGGGTAGAGTCGTATAGCTGGTTGTTATGGTGGTGTTCTGGACTTGAGAGACTGAGGGAAGATGAGGAGATGGCAGTGGTGGGGTGTGGGGGGGTGGGGGAATATAGATGTAAAGGGACATCAAAGTGGATTCCCCACAATTGGCAGCTTTATGTCTTTTCTCTTCAAATGTTTGAATCCTTTGAAGATTATCGCAAGCTACTGTAAGGTTTTGACAGTTGTGTACTCATCTCGTTTGACAAGAAGATCTGAGCTTGACTATTTTTCTGTTATCAGTTATCTCACTTCAGCACAACAATTGTTGTGCCCATTAAAATTGGTTTCACGTCTTAAAACCAAATGAACATCTACTCCAGTCCACTTGTGCTTCTCTGAGATTTAAGTTGAGTTCTTTCCTGCGTTTGCCAGCTATGTCAAGAAATCTGCTTATAGCGTCTAGATTTTTACCCATTTAATGTACACCTGGTCAAGCTAGGTTAAATCTAGCTTTAAGACAGTCAACATCAACATGAAAATACTTGACAAGTTGACATCGCAGAAAAATCTACATTTCCCAGTCTTACACACGGTGAAAGACAGACCCACATACACACATGATCGGTACCTGATGATTGCAGCTGAAGATAGAGGAGGGGCAGCAGGATAGCAAACACACCAGAGCCATTCATCGTTAATGTCCTTATCTCTCTTTTCTTTTCTTCAAACTATTTAGTGAAGAACTTCCTCATGAGTCATCTATAAGAAGGAACATGCCATCTAAAACCCTTTTGCTCTATACTTCCCTTTGTTCTTTTACATCAGGTGTAGTTTGCTATACACTTCCAGCCCCTTTGTTATTTCACAGAAGTTTGTCGCCTTGAGTCAATTCTCTCTCTGTCTTCATCTACAGTCAGGTGTGATTTTCCGGTGACTTTTCTTCTTATTTGCAAGAAAGAGAGGCAGAGAGGAGCCAGAGAACAGGTTTAGCAAGGCAAGGCAGGGCCACTGAGAGCAGTGCAATAGCCAGGAGCAAATCACATTGAGCCTTTCATTTCTTTCTACATCCTGGACCAATCAAGAGAGAATCTCTGGCTTCCTCCTTCAGGTAGTCCTGCATGTCCTTGGCAGCCTTTTTTTCAAGGGAGGATGCCTTGATTTGTGTAAAGTCATTTCCCTTCCAAAGCTGACACTCAACTTGACTCCTCGCGCCAAGGGTAAGAATAACAACAGAAACAAGTGCTGCTGACGCATCAGAGATGCAAGTTTCAGTTACTGACCCTTTCAGTTGTCTTATAAAGCCATTTAAAATGCTCTCGTCATCTTCAAAGATGGGTTAAATGCAACACCTGAAATAATAACACAGAACCAACGAGACGTTCAAAGGATTAATTAAATTAAGAATTTATTTCAGTACTTTATGCAACATGAGAATTGACATACAATGAACGGAACATTAATCAGTAACAAAAGTTGCTCGCTAACTTCCAGAATTAAGACTGAAGATACGTACATTCACATTCATGTCTACCTTCTTGTAGACAACGCTTGAAGCGATACAAAAGAAAACAATAAAAGGGGACAAAACTTAAAGAAATACAGAAGTCGATAAACAGAATAATTTTGGTCGGCTTCAGATAAGACTATCCATAGGGTTATTGCAAATATTACGGATGTTGCGTATAGCCTGGTAAAGATTTGATAAGTTTCATTCGGTTTAATTTGTTCATTTAAGATGTAGAAAATTTAAATGAAATTGAAGGACTTAAAATCGCTGCCTTTTAATAACAATGAAATCCTCTATGTTCCTCTGTCCTGTTGGTGAAAAGTTGGCGAAAGAGCAAGACCAGAACTGGACAGTGCATGCATCTATACATGCATATCTGATTCACTGTAACAACTCAAAAACCAGAAGACATTTATTTAATATTTACAGTTAAGAAAACAAAATACTGATTCCAATAGCAATAATATTATACATTCGCCAGCTCTAACATTACTGAATGAAAATTAGTATTTTTTATAGATTAGTTCATGTTCGCACCATAAGACACTGCATACACACACACACACACACACACACACACACACACACACACACACGCATACATACTCACACAGCCAGGCTATCTATTGCTAAGAAACTCCCACAAACAAAGTATTAGAGACAGACAGACAGACAAACAGACAGACAGGCAGGCCAGTAGGCCAGCAGGCCAGCAGGTAGACAGACAGACAGACAGACAGGCACTTTGCTTAAATCAGGTATTGTAGGAAAAAAACTTCCTTTAATGTTGGGTGAAATTGCTAACGAAATGCGTTTGTTTTAAATTCCTGATGGCCGTCTCTATGTTGTTTCCTCAGAAACGGTTGATCAGTTGACATGGCATTAAGGACACATTTGTGTTTTTCAGATTATACAACCTGGTCTTGGACTGTGAACCCTGAGGAGCAGATCAAGCACCCTACAAGAAGGGGGTTGGTTCATATCAAAAATGTAACGGAAGAGAGGTTTAGTTTTGACCACGTGTCACTGATCATTGTTCCACTGGAGAACCCTCAGCCAGATGTTTTCCTCTCCCATGTTCCTATCCTCATGTTCTAGCCATCTTGTGAAAGCCTGGAGAGTTGTGGTAGGTCTGCAGAGATGAAATGACGATTTAACTCCATAGTGCCACTGTTGTCATGACACAGAATCCTGCACTATTATGTATCTTAGAACCTTAGAAGCGACACATCTCTGAGCATTCTTTTCTGTTGGCGTGTGACACATGCATGCACACGTACAATTGCGTGGATGTGTAGCATGTCCACATGTCATATGAGACTGCTAGAATATCCTTACGACCGTGTTCTTGTGTATACAAAATGCGTTTGTGTAGTCCCACTCACCCTCATGGCGGTGGATAACCATGGCAAGAAGCGTGCCACCCTGGTATAAACGCCAGGCTTCTTGGCCATGGCACAGCCTGTTCCCCAGCTCACCACGCCCAGGAGACGGTAGCGGCTAGCCTTGGAAAGGCAGTCCTCTGCCACAAAGGGACCGCCACTGTCCCCCTGCCACACACACATATACAAGCACACACGTGGACACATAGACATGCACACCCCATTAGGGCTAAGAAATGCAACCTTCGCTTAAAAGTGCGCCTAGATACAGGCATCACAATACAAATGAGCTATCAAGAACGCTATTGTCAGTTGACAGTAAGAGTTTTAGGTCCTGACCTGACACGCATCAATGCCACCTTTCTCAAAGCCGGCACAAAACATGCTGGTGGTGATCTGGTTGTCATAGTAATCTGGGGCGTTGCACACGGCTTCGCTGATGATGGGCACGTGAGCTTCCTGGAGGACATCAGCTAGCATACCTGGAGGAGAGATGGGGGGAAGGAGGATAGGGAGTCAGGGGAGAAGAAGAGGAAATGACAAGAGAAGACAAGAAGAGGATGAAGGATATGTAATGAGGAGTGGAGGAATGAGGGAGAAGACAGAGAAAGGAGAGAAGGATTGGTACATTTGAGGACATAGTTTACATATCCTTAGAGCGACAGAAAGACTGAAAGAGAGAGAGAGAGTTGTTGAGAGCGAGAGAGCTAAGTTATTCAGTAGAGGTTATACAGATCAAGGACACTCCCCATGTAATCCTGTGACAGATAAAGAGAGAGGAGCAAAAAGAGTGAAACAGAGAAATGAATATATAAGATGAAGAGAATGCTGAGACCCACCGTAATATCCCACGTTTCCCCAGCCTGTCACTGTACCCATCTGTCCATCCACCAACCTTTGGCCATAGGTGGGCAGACACACTGGCTGTATGTAATCTGAATGTTATAACAGGGGAGAGAAGGAATGAGTCATGTGTCGTGATGAATTCAACCACTAGATGGCAGAAATGTTTGCCCTACGAAGGAGGCACCACAGAGTTTACTTTTGAATTTATTCCTCTTTTATTTCTGCAGGTTAATCAGGTAATAACCTTTAAAACCACAAGAGTCTGGTGAAATACTGATGTAAAACTAACTGAGAAACAGGGACATTGTTTGATGCTGCCTTTAGTAAAAGTGCATCAACGTGGCTGGTTTCTTTGGGTGAGTAGGCCCTTTGTCAAGCAGAATGCCATGGTAACCTGACTCCTATCAAGAATCTCCCTCTCTCGTTTCCTTCATTCCACCTCTTCTCACTTCTAGCACCCAGCGCAGCTGTACACAGAGCCTCTCTCTGTCTTGTCTCCAACAACCTTCTGGTCCCTCACCCACCCCAACATCCAACTGGCCCCCTGTCCTACTGCCCCCCTGCACCCTGTCCTAGTGGTCTCATACCGATGCATGTCTATCTGTCTGTTGGTGTGTCCTGCTGCCTATCTGTCTGTCTCTCCCCTCTCTGCATGCCTGTCTAAAACAACTGCATTTCGTTGCGACTTCAAGGTTTTTTTTTCCAACCATATCTGATTTAAGCAAAGTGTCTGTCTGTCTGTCTGTCTTCCCCCCTCTCTCCATCCAGTCCATACCAGTGAAGGTAAGGGGCTGTGCCAGAGCCAGGACGGCAATGTCTCTGCTGTTGTCATCTATGTTGGGGTCCACAAAGGGAAGGTAGCTGCTGTGGTAAACCACTGTCCGGACCTCGGCCATCACCACTGCGTTGTGGACTGGTTTATTATAGATGGAGCCCAGCAACACACGCCACCTAGAGAGATGTCGGTACCGCCTAACGGAGAGAAGGGGGCGGTTGAGTGAAGAGAAGAGATTTGAAGAGAAAAAGAAGCGCAATCAGGACAGATGGGACACACAAGATGTAAGATATACCACCTTAGTTCTCTGTATGGAAGATATACCACCATCATACTGCAGTGGCTATGTGTGCGTGTGCACAAATGTCTGTCAGTCTCCGCACATTCTGTTTACGAGTCTGCATGCATTGCTAGGGGCCTGCATAGGTTGTGCTTGCGTGTGCATGCACATGCGTGTGCGCTCACTCAGGAAAGCAGTGCGCCGCGCTGACCACCCAGCGGTCGGAGATGATTGAGCCGCCGCACTGGTGCACGCCATCGTACTGCAAGCTGACCTGCCAGGGCCAGCTGCCCTGCCGTGCGTCCACGCCACCCACAATGCGGTCCTCCGTCAGGCTGCGGCGACCACAGTCTGGACGTAAAACACATCTTTTACCGGAAGACCTGTGCTGACCTGAATAACTGAGGTTCACTTGATTGAACTCTCCCTAAACATTGAGATATATTGTCTGTCACTGTGTGGTAACAACCTTAAATACTTCGATACGACACCTTTAATACAACAAAAAAAGAGGTGTTTCCCTTTATCGTTTACATAAGGGTGTGAGTGTGTTTCTCACTAAAGGTTCTCATGTCTTACCTTGACACAGTACAGTCAGAACCTGGCCACTCTCACAGTAACTGCAACACGGAAAGACTGAGTAAGTACTAAACGACATAGACGCAGTACAGTGTTTGTGTGAATCAGTGCTAAACAGATACAGAATGGTTGAAACTTAATTGAGACATTAGGACAACATTTAAAAGCTGCACAGCAAGTTGGACATGGTGATAAGTGATTAATTACATGATGCGTACAAGCGTGTCATGCTTTTTGTCGTTCGTTGTTGCTGTGAGTTGCAACCCAAACTCCAGGTTTGGGTTTTGGGTTACTGAGGCACAAACAATATTTCTGATGCACAGCATATACAGCAGGGCAGAGGTACCAAGTTAATGACTAGTGCCAGCCAGAATCTTATTTCATGATAAATAGTTTGTTACTGAGTGTGTTGCGTGTTACCAGGGGTAAAGAGAGTCTCTGATCCTTTTCCCATAGATCAGCTCCTCCTGTTTGACACAGAAGAAATCTCCACCCTCGTTGCTTCCTTCTGGTAGGCTTGACACTGAGTAGTTAACAACACTGCAGGACACACACACACACGCACGCACGCACGCACGCACACACACACACACACACACAGGTATTATTTAAAACTCTGCATATATGACTGCATATTTATGGTCCAAGTCATGTCAATATTCATGCCTGCGTTCTCACCTGACAAATCCCATCTCCTCACAGCCGATGCTGGCTAACAGCTGATTAGACTCTGAGGAGCAGACAGGTCGCCACCTGTGCTGGGCAGAGTCAAACACGCGTAGCTGTTGGTCAATCGAGTTCACCTGGACTGAAGGAGGAAGGGGAAACAGGGACAAATCATTTCATTTGAAATCATTCATTTCATTTCTAATTTCATTTGAAAATGTCTTCATGTAAGTTTTTTGAATTGTTGAATTTTCTTTGTTGTACAGCGGAGCATTTCTCTGACGAACCTGTCGTCTCTTCTCACTTACCATCATAGAGTCCTGTGTCTTCTTCTCTGGTGCAGTAGGTTACTTTACAGGAAAAATCGGGAAATAAAACTAATTTTAGCAACATAAGAGTGTTCAAGTTCCTAAAATGTCCAACGAAGTAACAGTAACAGCATGAATGATACAGAGTTTGAGAGTTGATACAGTACATTATTAAACGTAACTGTTTTTCAGTAGGTATCAACATCGATGAATAAGACTGATGTGTGTGTACGTTTGTGTGCAAGTGTGTGTTGAGGGCAAAATCTGTGTCTCACCTACAGCCCAGACAGCCACCCCGACCATTCCTAATAGGACCACGGTCACACACACACCAACTAGACGGCACGGGGTCAACACACAGGTCAGGGCTATCCCTGGTCCTCCTGTAAACACACACACACACACAGAAGTGGATAATACCAATCAACATGTAATACTGAAAAAACAAGACAGGGTCGGACCATAACCACACGCACAGTTACACACCATAACCGTAAACACAGTTACACACCATAACCGTACACACAGTTACACACCATAACCGTACACACAGTTACACACCATAACCGCACGCACAGTTACACACCATAACCGTACACACAGTTACACAGAATAACTGAGGGCCAAGACTTGCCCCACAGTGAGCCAAACTGCCAAAGTGAATCAATCCAAGAGACAGGTTCAATAGTCTAAAGTCTGCTGCCAGCCTGTCTGCCTGCGTCTCCACAAGACTAAAACAAATGGTGAAGATCCCCCTCCTCCCATGTCACTGTGCCCCCAAAACCACCATGAAAGCAGGTAGCAAACCCAGATTGTTCGGACAGACTAATTGAAGCCTTAAGAAAGACACAAGAGTGCCATCCCCTTTGTCACAGCAGGCTGTGTCTCAGAGCCAGACTCTGTGTGTTCCCTGGTCAGGGTTGCTAAAGCTAAGACATTGTAACAGGGCCCTTCTGCAGTATGAAAATGACACCGACTTCTTCATCTTACACTTCTGAATATTACATGAGCATGCCATAAGTTAAAATCTGTGCGGGTAGCTACTGTGTGGCAAAAGTACATTTACGTGTGAGTTTATGTTTGCGTATGGATTACAAGAAGGTGAAGGAACATCGTTTCCCATCATACATCATCATTAAAGCATGTTAGTTTTAGAGTCAAAAGAGAATTAGAAAAACAAACCAGACAAAGCCAGGAGGCTAGGGGTCAGAGGGGGAAACCACACTGGGCCAACCCACCTTGACCACCTAATTCTCAGGCTGTCTCATCTTCCAAGGGCAAAGCTCCTGTTAAACGCTGTTTGGGGGGAAACATATGCATCCCATGTTTTTTGGACGAAGAGAATCACAAGCCAGAGCGAGGACTGTAAATCTGGCATCAGAAGACTTACAATGGAAACTTCACTCCTTTCATTATGGAGTCATTGCATCAGAACTCACACCTACGACCTGCAGGAAGTGAGTCCTTTGCAAGTCTACTATACATGGAGATGATGGATGGAGATAAAAGCTGTTTATTGGCAGTCTGATTGGCCAATAGGGAGTACTCATCCTGAAAGTTGGGTGTGACTGTTTGGGTTGGCTGAACGGTGAGAAAAAATGCTTTTTTTCCTGTAAAACATCACGTCTTCATACAACTTCAGCATGTGGTTTGATGTTATTGAAACCTTAGCGATCCACAACAGACGCTATTGTGTCAATAAGTACAGCAAACTATAAAACAGCTGATGCCAAGTATATGATATTTTTTCTACAATACATATCTTCTTGAATGTTTAATCTTTGAATCACTAGAATCATTTTAAGCAACAAATATTCTTGTCGAACCGTGGATCTGAGACAACAGTGTCAATAGACTGTACCAAGATTTAACCAGTTTGGTCTGTAGCTTGCCCATAGATAAAAATCTCAGAGTACCAGCTGGCATTTCCAGTCCCAAGTTGGGGTGGTTGAACAATCGCTATTAGAGCGTGGCAGTAGAAAGATGGTGAAGAAGTCAATGTCAACTCTAGACTTACACAACCTTCTGTCTGTTTTGCTGATGCACCTCAAGGTTGGGGAACTAACTAGAATGGTCACAGATGAATAATAATAATAAAACAGTCCGTTAAATATAGACCAGTGCTAGTCATTTACAAAGAAATCTCTTCTCAACGAAACATGATTAGTCTCTTATGTTCCATCAACCCTGGCATCAAGGTCTTCCCATTACAACCTTGATACATGTCTGAGCTGGGGTTCCTTCTACTACAAAACTCTGGGTAATAACAATGGCCGCCGGTCAAGGGGTCATCGTGGTCATCGAAGTGTGAGGAGAGATTCTCCTGCCCGCCTGATATTTTGTACTGTAGTTTTCCAGGAAAGACCCAGGTTTCCTTCTCATCCTACTCCTCCCAAACTGCAATGATGCATCATGGGTCAGTGGTCTTAGAACAACCAGCCTTTTGTCTGCTGCTTCACCTGAGAAGCTGTGTGTGGGTGTGTGTGTGTGTGTGTGTGTGTGGGTGTGTGTGTGTGTGCGTATGTGTATGTGTGTATGTGTGTGTGTCTATGTGTGTGTATGTGTATGTTTCTGCATGTGTGTATGTGTGTGTGTATGTGTGTGTGTGCGTATGTGTGTGTGTATGTGAATACACCTCCCCTATCTCCACTAACTTACATAGTTATAAGCCCACATTGAAAGAATTAGTATGATTATTGTTCATGTATTTTATATAAATTCAAAGTATTCTAAAGGAAGAAGCCAGTGAAATGCAACTATCATTGACCATCAGTATACCCCCACTAAGGCACTAATTACTGTTTATCTACTTTATATGAGCGGTTCTGAACCAGCCAGCACAGACAGTAAATGACTAGGGTCTGTATGACTTGTCTGCACTGGTATTACGTATGAGTCATGGGGTGTTGTGAACCAGTGGCTTCAGCTCTCTTTCATATATAATAACCTTTCAACCTACACTTGCCACACCCTATCTCAACCCAACCCTGACTCTAGTCACAAACAATCGCGTTGTGATTGAAACTTCTCCGTGGGAGAAACGGAAAAACAGAAGATAGGGCTCGACAGAAGGGTTGCTGGGCTACGGGATGTACGGGTAAACTAGCAGCTACAAGAACATTATCTGTAGGACGCAGCCTGGAGACGATGTTTTTGAGTTTTCCCTTATGACTAGATTGTAGAGGACGACAGAGGAGCTAACGTGAAGGGCTCAATTGAAGCGTTCAATTTTGAAGGTAAGCACCAGCAACAAGTGTTGGCTCAAGGCATCTAAACAAACTACAAATGTAAATTGGAACCGAAATCTACATTCTGATCAGCTTGTGTTTCAAGTGAATTGACCTGAGCCCTCGTAGGTACACTTATAACATGGCTTCATCTTATCCTTCTGGTATGAACATGGAAACCCGTAAGTAGGATGTCAACCCATTTGATGGCTGTGAAGACAGACAGGCAGCTGAGAGAGAGAGAGAGAGCGAGAGAGAGAGAGAGAGAGAGAGAGAGAGAGAGAGAGAGAGAGAGAGAGAGAGAGAGAGAGAGAGACAGAGACAGAGATAGAGAGAGACAGAGAGACAGATCTTCTGGGTTACAATGTGTGTTAGAGTACATGTTTATGTGTGTGCATGTGTGTGTGTGGGGAGGGGGAGTTATGTTCGTGTGTCTGATCAAGTGACATAATGATTAAGGACTGGATGACTGCATGGCTGTATATTAGTTCATAAAACCATGGGAGTACTGATAACTTCCTTAACCTTAGCACCCTTCCCACAGTCAGGACGGACAGATTCAATTCAACTACAAATCTAAGAAGCCAGGGTACACTTTTAATCTTTCAATTTGATAAACACAAAATAGTTTGATATGAGAGAAAACTGTTACTGGCCATAGCAGAAGTGCCAAAATTGAATGTTCTAATCTGGTATGACTCACAACAAAATGGGGACTCTTAGCAAAGCAGAGAGGAGACAATTCTATTAATCTTTAACATCAAAGTTGTCTGATGTCTGACGTCAAATACGTGGGGGTAAAAAGGTCTCTGCCAGGCAAGCATAATTTCTGACTAGGCATGTCAAACTTACCATTCTTAGTCTCTGGCATTCTAGCCCCTCGGAATAGAAAGCAAAAACAGATATGGTTAAGTTGGAGGGTCCCTCTTCGCCCAGTTTGCTCCAGACAGGTTTAGTTTAGTACCCAGCCTTCCTCCCCTATGTCTTGTCCTTCTGCAGGAGAGAACAGACTATTAGACAGGACACAGATGGGTTAAACAGGTTCAACAATCCAAAGGGCACTATGGGTTGTTTTGAAAAGATTAGTCCCACTAGTTTTTTTGTTCACTTTTTTTTCTGAGTTGATATGAAAAACTAATTATTTTTCATAGGAAATTGTCTTGATGAGGGGTTTCTTTGTGGTAAAAAATGATGGTCACACTTTTTGCATGAACTGCAAAACAGAAGAGGCCTGAAATATCTACACCTAGAACACACGATTTGCGGGATGTAAGACATAACGCACAAGTTATACATAACTAGTTATATACTTATAGCTATATACTATATACTATGAATGATGTGACATGAAATCCCTGAATGTTTTACAAGCCTAGAAGTTGTCGTGTATGCCTGATAGTTTGTTCAAATTAGTTAGGGTAACAAACATTTGTCCCAATTATTTTATTTCGGAGAATCACTCACCTTTCTCTTGAAACAGGAAAGTCTTGTCGATTGTCTTGATTTACAATCTCGAAGGCTCTAAATTACTAAAGCTCTTAACATTCAATGTAGCCTCTTGGATAACGGTAATAGCCCGAAGACACCATGTATAATGTCAGTGCTTTGTCAGTTATTTCCTTCTGTTCACAGGTGGCTGACAACAACCAACAAAAACACAGACAATTTTCAGCTCCAGAGAAGACAAAAATTGCATCCGATTCCAGTGCACTAAGATAGGGCACTTGGCGCGAATATCGTTCCAAAATATGTAAAACTGCGTTTTTTACAGTCCGCGACTACAAGTTACAGTTCTCTACCCTCTGCTCGTTCCAGATAAAACGCTCAACAGCGCAGAAAAGGTACAGACCCGGTGACGTCATTAAATAATGATACTCAGTGGACAATGGGACGTCCGGTGGTCACCGACTTCAAGGGTTTACTCATCTGATGCGAATCAAGCGTGACTTAATGACTTTCGAAATTGTCTAGCTGGTTTGTCTCAATCTTAGATTAGAAAGGGTTACATCAGTCTGGCCCAGTTGGGCAAACTTATTCTGAATACCCACTTGTGCAACAGGTGACACGATGGAGAGACCATCTCCATTAAGGCTTTTACCATCGCAATAACTTACAAATCTTAACAATCAAGTAGCAATATTTGGAATCTAAATTCCAATTTGCACTAATGCTAAAAATACAAGAAAAAATCCCTAACTCCTCCTCTGAGTGTCAGAGGAGTGTCAAATTAACCTCAAGAAATTCTTACCAGACAGATGAGGAAGTGAGACTGTTCTAAGGTCAAAAGGGAAGGCAAGTTAGCTGAGCAAAAGAAGGACCACTGAAGTAGGTATCCAAACAATGATAACCAAATAAGAAGACGAGAGAAAAGAAAACAGAAAGAAAGAAAGAAAGAAAAGATCAAGGGCAGTGATGGAGAAAGGAGTCAAAGAGCTTCAAACATGGCTTCTACTGTCAATTATTCTGCAAGGTAAGCATCCACCCTCTCCATAATTACCTCACTAATTACTAGACAGTTTTACACTTTGTAGGAACCTGGCTGTTTTTGTGTAGTGTTCTACGACAAACATTCTGAATGTTTCTTTTATTATTTAAGCTATTGCAGCTAAAACGGTTGGTAATGTTCTTACATGAAATGCTTAAGTATGTTCTCCTACGCGTTACCTGTAAGACAACTAAGGTATGCTGAAAGCATTTTAAGTTGACAACACGAGGCTCTGTATGTCTGCTATCATAGCTATTTTCCGTCATGATCCGTTATCACAGCTGTCTCCTGTGAGTGGGCAGTGCACCTCCCATATAATCAAGTGTGCGCTGTGGCTGGTTCCTCGGTGGTCCTCCCTTGCTCCTTTGACTACCCACGCAACCCTCCTCAAGATGGGGCTGAGAGTACGAGTGAGGATCTCAGTGAGATGGGGGAAGAGCAACCGTCTATCAGCGTCCTGTCTGAAATGTGGTGTCTGGAGCAGAGTCGTTGCGTCACCCCCAGGTACCGATCCTTAAACTGTTACTGCTACTGTTGGGTTGTTCCACCATCATTGGTCATTGATGCCATACAATGGTGGTTCATTTTTTCTCTTCTAACTTACCCTCAGGTATGTTTACCATAGTGCACAGATCTTCCCTGAACCTGCCTACCTGGGAAGGGTGGAGTACCTGGGAAAACCAGGCAGCAAGAACTGTTCTCTGAGGATCTCAGATTTGCGTACATCTGACAGTGCAACATATGTCTTCTACCTAATCACCAATCACCCAGTGGAGAAATTACCTGCACAGCGTGGTGTGCAGCTGATGGTGTCAAGTAAGACTGCTGCGCTAGTTGGTGTCAATAAGCTTGTTTTCCTGTATATTTCCTACCTCCAACCAACCTCCATATTTTTACAACCCTTCTGCCCTTTTCTGTCTGCATGTCTGTCTTTTTGTGTGTTTATCTGTTGGTCTCTGTTACTGTTTCAGTATGTGTACATCTTCTTCCTCTTTCCACAAGGCAACATAACAGTGTGTGCTAATTCTGTCTGTTTGGTTCCTTCTCTTATAAGAGACTCCTGAAAGCAGCAGCAGTACATGGAAAAATGCTATTTAAGTTATTCAGTGGGTTATGCTAAGGGTTCTTTAAGATGTATTCAACTTGACTTGGTGGATATTAAGTTAAGTTATTGAGTTAAGTTTCCCTGACTGAAAATAGAAATAAATTGTGAGGAGGTCATGTGATCCTTTCTGTTGCCATGGCAATACTGTGAAGGACAATTGCTTGACAACTTACACCAATACCCTGGCAACCAGCAGTAACGCAATAACAACAGCAACCACCGGATGCTGCAAGTATGCAAATCTTATGTACAAACCTCTGAAATGTTTTCATGTTCAGGTGACTCTGCTGAAAATGGTGACTGTTTGAATAAAGTAGAGAAGCGGGAGTCTGCGATGGGAAGCAAGCTGGTGATTTTAGGTGTGGCCCTGCCCATCATATTGGTCCTCCTAGTGACAGGGGCATGCATTGGAAGGTGAGACTGAGGCGTAGAGAAGAAGACTCTCTAGGGCTTCTTTGAAAAACGAACGTATAAAGGGGTACTTTTTCAATATTGTGAAGTATTTGAACTTCTAAATACCGAAAAATAACAAAATGATTAGACTGAAAGTGAACAAGTTTACATACTATGGCTTCTGTTGATGGAAATCCCTGTCCAACATGTACCCTTAACAGGAGACTGAGAAGCCCGTCAAGGTCCAGACAACAAGGTTATGCCCTGACAGAAACTGCACAGACTGCCTGAACACCCCAGCTGAACCTCAGAGAGCATAGCTCACTCTGGTCACTGTGACACTGTTGATATAGGAGGTTTAAACAAGTGATATCGCATGTTTGTAAATAAAGTATTGTGTTCATATTGAAAAAGAAAACATAATAAGAAACCATTTAAAAATAAATGTGAGATATTATTTGAGTACCAAGTCACCTTTTGTCCAGTTCTGAAGACACATCTTCTCAGACTCTAAATGGAATATGGTAGCTCACAACCTATCATGGTTATGGCGTTATAAATGTTTTGGTGTATTTAACAAGCGTTACTGCCCACAAAATGATCAGAGAAATAACCTTGTTGTTTCACTGTCCTTTGACTTTGTTTAATCCTTGATTGTCTGTGGTATTTACAATCCACATGATTTGTACATCGCTTTGGACGAAAGCATCTGATCAATAAATGGATCTCCAGATTATTACCGTGAAGTCAAATAATTAAGGAGAATGTGTAAGATGTAGAAGGGAAACCCGGACCTCCTCTTCAACACTGGTGTTCATTGTCTTCACGCTTTTGGAACAAGCTTCTTTGGCTCTGTGCTCTCTGGCTCCCTCAAGTGGACAATTTCCTATTTTACTTTGCATCGACCAATAAGGAAACTGCACATGCAGGTGTTATCGTTGCTACTTCTTTCAAATAAATGTTAATGATTCGCAACATAAACAACGTGTTCATATTTGATTTGGTGAATTTTATTCACAGTACAAGCTGCTGACGTCATGAGGGTTTTTGATCTAGTCGTGGCAAAGGACTATTGAACTGTGCTGAAAGATTATAGACTCTGTGATTGACGCTATTAATTTGAGGAAGAAGAAAAGATTTTTACCATGAAAACAGTATTTGCTACTTTTTCTGAGATCGTAGTTTACAACAGCATTCAATGTTTTCTTGTCTGAGTTTAAGCTCTCACCTCATCCTCTGTCTGATCTACACCGTCTCACCACTGTCCTTCAGTAGATTTTGATCAATTTACCATTCAAGAGGTGAAGCTTTCACCTCTACCTCACATAGAGTAAGGTACTCTGCTCTTCCTGGAATAACAATAATGACAAAACGGCCCTCCATCCCATTACACTGGAAAGTCTCAGAAAATCCAGCTGCGATAGAAGAGATCACTGCACATCTGAAAACAAGGCAGATACGTAAGCATAAACGAATGGTGTAAATGGCTCACACAGCCTATCGCTTTCATAGTCAATCACGTGTAGAGAAGACTTTAACAATAAAATGGTTTTACATCCAAGAACTCAACCTCCCACAATTCACCTGGGATTATTGATTCCATTGCTCTCGAGGGAATGCCCAATGCGGATCTCAGCTCCATTAAGTCTTTGAGGGGCACTGTTAACTGTATTTGTGACGGTGACAGAGAACACTCTGTAGGCCTTCAGGAGGTCTACCCTCCACCAGGGATTGATTATATTTTTAGTGTGAGTGCAAGATCCGTCTTCATACACGCCATTCCTATTGCCATCAATGGCGTTGTTGGCAAACCCATTGCCATACAAAGAGGACTGTGTTGCCTTTCCTGCTAAGGCTACATTTTCTTCAGGGTAAAAAAAAGCATTTATTTAGAGTCTTCATCCATTTAGCTGCTTAGACCATACTACATACTATAATCTCAGACTGTATGATTAGTTTAGTTATAATGTGTAAATATCCTTTCAATTTAATCCGACTAGCATTAAATCAGTACTGGCCTAAATTTCCTGGGATATTTGTAACAAACAAACTGCATTTTTAGGAATAAAGAAGTGCTTCAATTTACCAGTTGGCAGTGGATACCCATAAACCTCTACTTCGCAGAGGGTAAGAAGTCTTCCAGTCCCAGGAAGACGCACTGTCACATAACGTCCCTCCACACCTTTGGTCCATTTCAGTGTGAGAGATCTGCCTGCTGCTATAGAGGGAATGACCCCAGCCCTGAGGGAGATTGAGTCATTGTTTTTCAAAAGTGAGATCAAGCTGAAGTATACATGTAAGTAAAGTAACTACTGGTACAATATATTACGTTTAAAAATGAACAATAAAGACATTTGGAGCTAAATGTATAACTTTTAGTTATTGCGGAGAAAAAGTGATTATTTCAGAAATGATTGTGAATTGCTGAAAAACATAGCTACAAAAGCCAAAACAGTTGCTGTATCATCATTAACAAAGTCCAAAGTGTGAAATCTTTAAGTAAAATGTCTTACAAAGTGTTCATGGCATCGTTCAGTATGGATTTGCCAACGTGGACCTCAGCACCATTGATCCTTTCAGGGGCAGCATCCCCTCTATTAGTGATGGTGACAGAGGTGATTATGAATGTGTCCAGCAGATCAACTCTCCACCAGGGATTGGATTGAGTGTCAGTAGCAGTGCAAGAACCCTCAAAGAAATTCGAATTGCGATTTCCATCGATGGCATTGTTTGCATCACTGTAGCCAGAGTATGGATTATCTATGAGGTTAGACTGAGTTGCTTTTCCACGTAAGGCAAGATTCTCTGTAGAAAAAGTGTTATTGAATAAAGCTGTGTAAGTACCCTACACCGATAAGCATGAAACTGAAAACATTAATACTGTATATGTGGCTCCTAGAACCTTATTTCAAGAATGAGTCAAGCATTTATAGTTTGGATATTTAAGTAACACTGTCTGCTTACTTGGAGCGAGGGCACCTAATGACATCAAAGGAGGAACCAACAAACATAGGAGTGCTGTCTGTTTCCACATTCTGATGAGGACACTAATCCTGGAGAAATGATGTAAACAAAGAGTATGAGAGATATTATGACAATGATATTCTGTCGCGATCACTGGATCCGACCCTAGCCTACTTCTTTACCCTCAAGCTGCGTTCAACAACTTCTCTTTTTTTAATCAGAAAAACGTGACAAAACTAGAACAGATCAATACATCTTGGCGATCATCTAAATATACACATAAAGTTTCACCACATAGTTCCAAATAGGCTTACCTTCTGAGAGAGAAACGTTAAAATGCAGACCCGAACATCTGAATGTGAACTGTGGATGCAAACTTTGAATCTCAACACGGTAAATCTGTGCAGCTTTCCAAGTTATCAGTAGAAAAACAACATGAGACATGGTGAACCCCATAAAAAAGATACGAGCAGAATAATTATTAACTTGGCAACAAGGAAATATATTATAAAAACAATTCATGGTGACAAACAAGGGGTAAGTTGCAACTGAGCAGTGAAACTGGCAGGGCCAAACGTGTATCAAACTGACTGAATGTTGTATTTTCCCAAGATTATTGGAGGAGAATCAGAATTTAGTACCACCAGTCAGAGCTGATAAAATGCATGCATAGTAAAAGGAAAATCACCATTCAAGAATGATCGATTCTCACTGTATATTTATTCCATACTCTAAAATGGGCTAGAAAGAAATCTTTATCACAGACATGGGATCAGTGGTTGATTTAACCCGCCCGACTCCTACTCCCAACGTGCTCGTTCATATCGCGAGACTTCTCAATACCGTTTCTCGTTTCGAAAACTTGCCTGGTGAGTGACGCGTTGGAGGAGAGAGAAAAGGCAGCGGACAAGAAACAATGGCGACAGCGGCAACTGCAGCGGGTGGAACGGGCTCTGGAGGACCAGTAGCTGGCCCGGCGGGTGGCGGTACCACAGTAGGGCGAAAGAAAGATGGAGGGCCGTCCTCGAAGTATTGGGAGAGTGCAGAAACAATATCGCAGTTCGAGACGGTGCGTCTGTGGATCGGGAAGCACTACAAAAAGGTTAGCATCGGTTCAACCTCTCTCCATTGATTTCCAAAGAACAAGGCCTGTATCTTTCCGGTCCATGCAACAGTCCAATGGTAATGGAACATCCTTGACCATTCAATGTTTACACAGATGCCATATATCGTTTAGTGAAATAGTTGAGCATAGCTAACCCAACACGTAACAGCTATGTTTCTTTTCCATTCGAAGCACATGCATGGACTAAATAGCCGTACCCCCAAAATAATGGTTCGTCCCAGGTCTATCTCGAAGTTCGATTCCAGCAAATACACAGCACCATGCTAAATATGGGGGGTATACATGCTATTAACTGCTTCCACTGTCTTTCACATTGCAGGGATATCTTGTTTTCCTTCGACGAATACCATGATGTAGTTATTCTGCTGCAGATTGATGTAACTAGCTCTATCGTTAGCAACAGTCAGACATAGCTAGCAGCTACTGAACGCGCGAGCAAGCCCTACCCAGGCCAGTCACGGGACTGAAAGCCAAATGCTGCGAATGCGCTGTAATCATAATGTTACTACCTAGATACTTTAAATACTTAAGCATGGAGTAGCCTACCCAAAGTACTGCTGCTGTGAATAAATTGTATGCTAAACGCTTTGTTTACATATTATATGGTGCACTTTGTCAACAATTAGCCTAGCTTGCTAAAGTTAGCTGGAGCTAGCTCCCTAAACAAAGACACTTCCTCGACTGGCAAGATCTAGTCAGCTAGTCACAGGTCTGTGTTTTCAATAAAGCTTGCTGAAATAAGACTGTAAACTCATTCAAGTTTTGCGCAGTTTTACCGATTCAACATCCATACTAGCTTATAAGCTATTATCTCTTGTTTGACGATTCGAAGGACCTCATTGGACAACACTCTTGCTGTGTTCTGTTCCACCACTGAGACATATTCGCACCGCACTCGATGTGGTCTTCATGTTTTTGGACTTGTGTGACCCCTGGTTTTAGATGGTAGCTATGTCGGTTCTCATTTCGATGATCATATGGTGAAATTGCTTTCTGCTGAACGTTTGTAAAAGCGAGAACAAGATTGTTCATGATTGTCCCCAACAACTGTGTTCTCTTGTGGTTTTTCAGTACGTCCAGGCAGACTCCCCCTCCAGCAAGTCCTTGGCTGGGCTTGTGGTGCAGCTGCTACAATTCCAGGAAGATGCTTTTGGAAGGAGAGTCAACAACCCAGCTTTGACCAAGTTACCTGTAAGTACAAACACATTTTTAAGGTACTCCTACACCAGGCATGTTTAGTTTGTCTCTATTGGACCATGGTTCGTTTTCTCTAACTGTCTGGTTCGGTTTTAATTCCGTTTGTTTACGTTGACACCTTAAGTGACCTGAACCATGGTTCGCTTGGAACTTCTCACCCCTCTAAATGGACCGGATTTTCAGAGAAAACAAACCATGTTCCAATTCAAATGGACCAAGCATGTCAGGTGTGAAAGCACCCTAAGACACTTTTTGTGTCAAAGTGCCTAAATATGCCCCCTAAAAATGAAAATACACGTTATTGACAGTAAGGCGATAGACTGCGTTCAGACAGTTAGTAGATTTTATATTATAAAGCTATTTACACAAAATCTTATTTTTATGTTTTACCAGTATCAGTCATTATCCTCCTTTTTTGTCAGGCCAAAAGCTTCCTGGACTTCAAGGCAGGTGGTGCTCTGTGTCATATCCTGGGTTCTGCCTACAAATTCAAGAGCGAACAAGGCTGGTAAGTTGGGTTACAGTGGCTACCGCATTGCGTTCACTCTACAGAGTATTTAGAGTTAAATATTTCTAAGCCATAATGTTTATGATGCGTACTGAGATTGGGGGGTTGTGATCGACGTGGGGGATTTTCTTGTTTGCAAAGTGTCCTTTCTCCCCGAATTAGACTTGTAAACTAAGGCTTTGTCACGGCAAGTGCCTCCTCTGTCTCCAGGCGCAGGTTTGACCTGCAGAACCCCTCTCGGATGGACCGGAACGTGGAGATGTTCTTGAATGTGGAGAAGACCCTCGTTCAGGTCAGACGACAGCTTTTATATTGACTTCAATGACAGATAGTTGGGATAGAAGAAAAATACAAATCATCCTTTTAGTCTGGATGTTGAAATGCAGCCTTTGTGGTTACAGAATAACTGCCTGACTCGTCCAATCGTGTTCCTGGCACCTGACATGGAGCAGAAGCTGGCGAATAAGCTGAAAGACATCATCAAGCGGCACCAGGTATACACCTAACTTAACCTTTCACATCAAAGAGGGAAAGGAAAACCATACCTGTGTTTCCTTACCAAAGGGAACATGGGGAAAACATTCTAATGAACGCTTTATAACCGTACCACGTTTGCGTTCCTTTAGGGCTCCATCACTGAAGATAAATCAAAGGCCACCCACCACATATACCCCTCTCCTACTCAACAAGACGACGGTTTGTAAAACGCTCAACGTTAATAATAATGTTAAGCGTCAGTTAGAGTATTAGAACAGGGTCGTTTACGTGCTCATGTCTTGTAGAGGAGTGGCTGCGCCCAGTCATGAGGAAGGAGAAGCAGGTGCTGGTGCACTGGGGGATGTTCCCAGACAGGTAAGCCCCTGCCTAACTGTCCCAGCCTACTGCCATACAAGCACATCAGCAGCCAAACAGGGGCCCTATGGTTGAGTGTAACCGAATTCAAAACTCCTTTAAAATGAGTGCTTAAACTGAATGAAGCGTGGTCTTCTCAAATGGGAGAGTGTGACAAGGAATGGAAAATGGACTGTGTTCTTTACCCTACACACAGCTATGATACCTGGGTGTCCACCAGCGATGTGGACGGAGACGTGGAGGATCCGCCGAGCTCCGAGAAGCCTTGGAAAGTGAGTTCCAGCTGTCGTCCTCCCTGTTAACCCTCTTCATGGAGAGAAAGAACGAAACATGCCTGAGACCTCTCCGCTCTCGCTCACAGGTGCATGCCAAATGGGTCCTGGACACTGATGCCTTCAACGAGTGGATGAACGAGGAGGACTACGAGGTGGACGACAACAAGAAGCCTGTGAATTTCCGACAGAGGATCTTCCCACGGGAAGAGGAGGTAGGCGAAATTCTCAAGTTTGCGCGTGTCTGACCTTCTTAATACTTGTGAGATCTTTATACAAAGCTGAAGTATTTTCGTGTTTTGATGTATTGACCCCTGAAGACCAAAAACAAAGTCGTCTGAATCTGTGCACACGCTGTTTATTTTGTCTTGCTCTTCCGAGTCTGCTTGTCTGCTCGTGTCTACTGTCGCCCATCCTTTCCAAACTCTTCCTCGCTCTTTCACCCCCTCTTCCTTCCCTCCCTCCCTCCCTCCGCCTCCTCCTCCCTCATCCCAACTCCCCTCCGTGTGTGAAACCGTTCCATCCTCTCATTCTCTCGCTCTTTCTTTCTCTCATCCTCCATCCCTCCCCCACTCTCTTCCCTTGGGGTTCTGATCAGTCTTCCCGTACGCCCGATCGTAAGGAGCGCAAGGCCAACGCCGCTGGCAAGAAGAGAAGGCGCTCCCCCTCCCCTCCCAGCACCCCTGCAGAGTCCCGCAAGAAGGGGGGCAAGAAGGGGTGAGGAGCTGTTCATAATCACTCACAGTCGGGGTGTAACGATATATCGTGGACGAATATATTGGAATACAAAGTTGTTAGAATATGTGTCTGAATTATGGCAATATTTTTACAGTATGACGCACATTTGATGCTACTGAGTCTGCACCTGAAATAAGTCTGTTGATTGAATTTAAGTTAAAAAAATATTGCAATATGTATTGTATCGTTTACCCAATATCGTGATATGCGCTGTATCGTATACCGAAAATTATTATGATACATATTGTATCGTGAACTGAGTGTATGGTTACTCCCCTAATTCAATGATTCATAATTGTCCCAAACTATTACAATCCACGTTTCTACATCTTTCCTGAGACTTAATGTTAATATAACATGTTTCAGAGGTAGTTTAACATGCAGCATATTCCTATAAGTTTGTTCTGTGTCACACCTGAGTTTGACCTTTGATCCTTCCCTCTTACCCCCCCAGGAACCCCGGGCCCCACTGGAAACGTCGCGGCCATCGCGAAGAGGAGGACATGGAGGAGGACTTGACCAAGGACTTGGAGGACCCCTCGCCCGTCCCCGGCATGGAAGAAGTGACCCTTCCTAAGAACGGTAAAAACCACCTCTCGTTTCTTGCTGTCTTTATCTGGCAGCGTAGCTCTAACGTCAAACCTCCACTTCCCCTTTCATTTTGGACTCCTTCCGCCCTCATCCACACTTTGCACCTGTCCTGGCAGGTATATGTCTTTGGAAAGAGTGAACTACCTCGTTGAGTTTCTGTCAAGGTCTAAAATCCTTCTGCCTGTTCGTCAATCTCTCCATTTGTCCTCAGTGAATCCAAAGAAGGACAGTGAGAACACACCAGTCAAGGGAGGAGCTGTCGCAGATTTGGGTCAGCCTTCTTTTATTACAGTTAGGATGAAAACTCATCCTGTTCTATATAAAATGGCTAACTGAGATGGTGTTACATGTTCCAATCTGATTTAATAAAGTCCTAAATATATATATATCGTCCTGACTTTCTCTCCATCAGATGAACTGGACGATGAAACGGTGATGTCCGGTGGAAAGGTAACAGCAGCTTCTCATTGTCCCATTGATTGAACAAACCAGTGTAACAGAGGTCGTCCCTTTATTGTGGTCTTAAGCTAGCTGTTATCCTGAGGATAAAAAGCCCAACTCTACGTAATAGCATGGTGGGCAAGTCTGAAATCAGTGTCTGCAAGTGACTCCTCTGTCTCCCTCTACAGGACGACGAGGAGCAGAGTAAGTCTGAGGTCAACCGACTCATTGACTCCAGCGAGGACAATGTGACAGAGCAGACTCACCACATCATCATACCTAGCTACGCTGCCTGGTTTGACTACAACTGGTAAGGTTGAGTGCATACCTTATTCTGTGTGTGTGCGAGTGTACGTTGGGGTGTTTCTTTTGTCTCACGGGGCGGCCCTTGTTCTTTCAGCATCCATGAGATCGAGAGGCGTGCCCTACCGGAGTTCTTCAACGGGAAGAACAAGTCCAAGTCTCCAGAGATGTGAGTCCTGAATAGCATAAGAAACACTCCTAACACCTTCATTCGAGTCCCAGTGTTTCTAACCAGTGTTTTTCCCTGTTCCTTGTAAGATACCTGGCATACCGCAACTTCATGATCGATACATACCGCCTGAACCCCCAGGAGTACCTCACCTCCACCTCCTGTCGCAGAAATCTCACCGGAGACGTGTGTGCCGTCATGAGGTGAGGGGGAGTGGTCGAATTAGGTGGTGTTGCTGCCCCTGTCCAGGCTTACTTGGGCTCCTAGCATTTCTGAACGCGTTTATATCAGCGCAGTTTCTTAGCAAAAAGCAGGGAACATTTGACCCTGGAAGGGCTACCTAAGCCTGCCTAAAGCTCCTGTCTTCCTTCATAGGGTCCACGCCTTCCTGGAGCAGTGGGGGCTAGTTAACTACCAGGTGGACGCAGAGAGCCGACCCCTCCCCATGGGCCCCCCTCCCACCCCTCATTTCAACGTGCTGGCCGACACCCCCTCTGGTCTCATGCCGCTGCACCACCGCCCGCCCCAGGTGAGAGAAGAACTCTTGTTTCGACGGTTGCCTGGTTACATGTTGTAGGTTCCAAATATACTTGCACACTGCAAAATCATACTAGAATAAGAACGTTTACCTTCTGTTTTGGGATTTTGTTTTTCGGTTTTGAATGTAAAAGGCGTCTAGACATTCTTTGGTTTGAAGCTGATCTAGATGATGTTATTACAGAAAAGCCAGACATTAACCTCTGTACCATTTCTGTGTGTAGATCCCTTCATCCCAGCAGATGCTCAATTTCCCAGAGAAGGGCAAAGACAAGCCCACTGACCTGCAGAACTTTGGCCTGCGCACAGACCTCTATTCTAAGAAAAACCCAAAGGTACAAACTTGACCACTTTTTTCCTCTTGCAGAAAACCAGCGTTTTCCAACCAAACAGTCCTTATTAATCATGGAACATGTCTCAAGTTAGTGACACAGTAATAGCCAGCAATTTCCTGGTTTTGTAAATGCTTTTTGTTTGCGTTTCCAGAGTAAAGGGGCAAGCGGAGGCAGGGAATGGACTGAACAGGAGACTCTGCTGCTGTTGGAGGTAGAGGACATCTCAGCCTCCCCAAAATGCAACGTGATCTCAGGAAGCGTCCAGCTTCTTTTTTTATTTTTTTTATTTTTACATCTCTATCTCTCATTTCCCCTCAATCTCTCTCTCTGTTTCCGATGCTCGTCCCTGCGCCCAGGCTCTTGAGATGTACAAGGACGACTGGAACAAGGTTTCGGAGCACGTGGGCTCTCGCACCCAGGACGAGTGCATCCTCCACTTCCTGCGCCTGCCCATCGAGGACCCCTACCTGGAGAACTCAGAGGCCTCGCTGGGCCCTCTTGCCTACCAGCCTGTGCCCTTCAGCCAGTCGGGCAACCCTGTGATGAGCACGGTGGCCTTCCTCGCGTCCGTGGTGGACCCACGTGTGGCGTCGGCTGCTGCTAGGGCTGCTCTGGGTCAGTACTGGAGGGAGGGAGGCCAAATGATGTTTGGGGAGAGCTGGGGGCATTTGGAGACATGTTGAGGATGCTGTGAATCCCTGTCTCAATTATAGCAGCGCTTTCCACCAGAACCTATGAAATAAGATGCTACTTTACAACTGTGTAAGCAATCCTATCACGGCATCAGGAGTAACGCTGGTCTGATTGTGATTCTCTCCCTTTGCAGAGGAGTTCTCCCGCGTGCGTGAGGAGGTGCCAGCAGAGTTGGTGGAGGCCCACGTAAAGAAGGTGCAGGAGGCAGCGCGCAGCACCGGCAAGGTGGACCCCGCATACGGCCTGGAGAGCAGCGGCATCGCCGGCACCGCCCCCGAGGAGCCAGAGAAGACGGGTAACATCCTCACCCGCTCCTCCATTATCACACAGCGACCAGATGCATCGCTGTTGGTGGCCATTAGAGGGCAGCAGAAGGCCACACTTTAGTCACAGCAGCCAGCAGGCAGGGCGAGGCTCCTTAGCCTGTATTCAGCTTGGCGTGCGTGTGATACGCAGCATTTTTCCTCCATCTTTACCCCAGAGCTTAATCTTGGATCGACTCATTCATTTTGCTCAACTCGATTCGCACACAGACCCCGCTTTCACAATTGGGGGCAATGTAGAGGCGTCACCAAATTGTGTTTGTCTGTGACTGTGCTTGCTACCGTGGCAACTACTGGATTAGAACAGCAGTGGCAGATGGGGTGGGTAGGGGGGGGCTGAAACTGGGTCAGATCACTGCCATGTGCCACAGTCTTCAGCACCAAACTCACACACGAGCTCTGAATCAGCCAGCTAACTATGGAGGCAGGAGTCTGTCTGGCGTCCTGCCAGCGGGTCCCTGCCTGCGCTAGCATTTACCGCCAATGGGCACTGCCAAATGGCACTGCACTAATCTGCACTGCCGACGGCACTTCACTAGTTACACCTAAGCGAATGCACAGAATAAACAAAAAAACAACAACAAATGGGCCAAAATGCATCCTGTAATTACCCTGTTAAAGCGCTCACGCATGGGCTGGTTGGTACTGAGTCGCTCAACGCATCTAGAGCCCATCTGCGGCCCTGTCATTCACATGCGCACACACACACACACACACGAGAGGTTGGTCTCCTGCAGACGCAAATATGCTCCCACATGTCTTCTCCACACGTGACTACCATAGCAATCACCACAGGTCAGGGCTCCTGGCCTCGTTTACCTCAAGTCCTGACCGCTCGAGTCGCTCTCCTCTTCACAAACAACCAGCACCCCCGCCCCCCCACTAGGAGTGCAGTAGGATCCTCCTACTGCACTCTGCACAAGCCACTTTAGCACATGACATGACAACTTAAAACTTACCACTGTGATTTTGCACAACTGTGTATATACTCCCCTCCCCCTGTATACACCGCCCCACTACTGTTGCACTACTGTGTATATACCCCCCTCCCCCTGCACTTTTTCTTATTTGTATTTTATAATAGATTTTTATTATTTAATCTACCTTCGTTATGTTCCATATATGTTCCATGTTTGCACTTTCCTGCCACAGTAAATTCCGTGCTTGTATATCTTGCATGGCGAATAAAACAGATTCTGATTCTTATGTTCTCACTTCCTGTTTCGTCTCGGCGCCTCCAGAGACCCCAGAAGCAGAGAAGACGGACACAGACTCCGACTCCCAGCAGCCTGACAAGGTAGGACCCCTCTCAGAGGTCAATAGGCGATCCTGCCAGCTCTGCTCTCTCCACACTGTCTCCCAACGTCTTTACAGAGCCTTCCTCCGTCTCTCCCCCCCCCACCTATATCACTCCTCCCCTCTGTGTCTACTTCTCTTCCAGTCGTCCATGAATCCCATCTCTCT
The DNA here is from genome assembly GCA_036571765.1 of Plecoglossus altivelis. Taxonomy (NCBI): domain Eukaryota; kingdom Metazoa; phylum Chordata; class Actinopteri; order Osmeriformes; family Plecoglossidae; genus Plecoglossus; species Plecoglossus altivelis. The sequence goes on along the minus strand of BROE01000014.1, from coordinate 14,364,801 downwards.
GTTTATGGGAAGCTGCCCCAGGGCAAATGTGTGCCTACAAAAAACCCATCAGTCGAAGTTAGCCTTCGCTTCACTGCCTTATTAGTAGCTCGATCTTCATTAACATCCATTAACCTTTGTCAGGGTTCCAGCCCTGCTCCGCACCCATTAAGAACATGCACAGGTTTACATGTTAAGAGGTTCTACACGTTTTGTTTTACTTATTCATTTTAAACAATATGTGTATTACATCAGTCAATTAACATAGTTAAAGTAAGTAACAAACATTCACCGTTTGAGTATTTGTATCTTATGTGCTGCGATGGCTGTTAAACCTATGTTAGCCAATAAGCACATTATCACTTGAATCTGCATTCTCTGATGTCCTTGTAGTCGTGTGGCCAGTCAGTCTCTTTCTCCTCATGTCTCCTTCATGATGTCCTGCTTTTTAAAATGCTCGATTTTCTGAGCTTAGCCTAGACCTCTTTCACCTTTGACCTGACCCGCTCCGGTGTGTCCCCCTCTCAGGCCGAGTCCAAGGACGAGGCAGAGAAGCCCAGCGAGTCGGCCGAAAAGCCAGCGGACGGAGAGAAAGTCAAGAGCGAGACCGTGGAGCCCACGGAGAAGGAAGGAGAGAGCGACGGAGCCGAAGACAAGACAGCAGCAGCAGCCGCAGGTGCGTTGGGGGAAGTCGTCTTCAAAGCACCCATCCTCATCTGCTGCACGTTCAGCCATTACTCAAGTTTCGAATCGTCCTCTTTCGTTAGTCTCTCTCCAGCCTGGTTTCAAGCGAGTCATCATAGTGTGGCTTAAGCCAGGCTTAGTTTCATTTATAACCCGGTGTGCCCGACGTGCGAGTGATCCGTTTGGCTGTCCGCTTCCAGACAAAGACAAGGAGGAGGCCATGGAGACGTCGGAGGAGGACAAGGAGAAGGAGGAGCAGGAAGGCCCCACCGAGGAGGAGGACGACGAGAAGAGGAAGAAGCTGGAGCCAGACGTGGGGGAGGGGAACATCGCCACAGCAGCCGCCGCCGCCCTGGCCTCTGCCGCCACCAAGGCAAAGGTGAGCTCCACGTGGATGGGCACAGGGCGGCTTGTTGAACCACCCTTACCCACAACCACCGGGCTGTACCCTGGGTCATATACTGGGCTGTACCCTGGGTCATATACTGGGCTGTACCCTGGGGCATATACTGGGCTGTACCCTGGGTCATATACTGGGCTGTACCCTGGGTATATACTGGGCTGTACCCTGGGTCATATACTGGGCTGTACCCTGGGGCATATACTGGGCTGTACCCTGGGGCATATACTGGGCTGTACCCTGGGTTATATACTGGGCTGTACCCTGGGGCATATACTAGGCTGTATCCTGGGGCATACTGGAGATGTTTGTGCTGAGACTGAGTGCGTGTCCAAGCAACAGCCCTACTCTGTCGTCCTTCTTCAGCTATGGGAATGCTTAAGGTGCTTGAGCGCCTGTTTTTGAGGGCTTTGCCCTCCATCTCCTGCCCTCCATCATCTCTCCCTCCTTCTCTTCATCTCTCCCTCCTTCTCTTCATCTCTCCAGCATCTTGCAGCGGTGGAGGAGAGGAAGATCAAGTCCCTGGTGGCTCTGCTGGTGGAAACCCAGATGAAGAAGCTGGAGATCAAGCTCAGGCACTTTGAGGAGCTGGAGACCATTATGGACCGGGAGAAAGAGGCAGTAAGTGCTGTACTGAAGGCTGGTGGGGAATATATTACACTTACCAGTGGAGAGCACACATTCAATGTCTATGGAGTAAAAGAAAGATGGCTTTTGTTTTTCAACCTTTTTATTGTAAAAAAAAAAAAGAAAAAAAAAGGGATCTTGTTAAATAAGAAACCTGCTGTATGGACAATATTCTGCATGCGTGGACACACACTCACAGTTGTGCTTGCTTACAAGCTTGCCTGTGGTTGGTCCTTGGAGATGCCAGAGAGAGTGTAAAACTCTGCTGAGCGCCAAGATGCTGACCGGAGCCCAGTTTAGCAGCCGTAAATAGTGCATGAAAAAGGCCCTGCTTTACATAAGTCTGGAAGAGCACTGAGGCTCCCACAGCTACCACAGGCTGTTACACACTGTTCTCTGAACACACACACACACACACACACAAACATGCAGACAGAGGGGACAAGTAAAATGGATTAAACATAAACAAGCACCGAATAAGGCTGCACTTCAGTCTTGCCAATCCGAACTCCTACTTGGTGTTATGCAGGGAGAAACATCTGGGATCATCTTTGGTCAGGCTTTTGGGTGCTCGCCTGTAACGAGTCTTGAGAGTGCTTTGCGGTTTATAGATGTGAATGTGGTTGAAAATCTGTTCCACTATTCATTTTTCAAGACATTTGCCTCTTCTTGTCATATTTTAAAAGAATATTTAAAAAATATATAAATATTTATTCACTCAATCCCTCATTCAGTCACTCCGCTCCCCCTTCTGTCATGGGAGGATCCAAAGGCTTCATCATCAAATATCTTAATACTCTCATCCTCTCCTCTTAGCTGGTCTTCTCCCCCCTTCCTTTTCTGATAGTTTTGGTAAACGGAACTCTTCTTTTCAGCGTTGGTTATACTGCTGACTTGAGAGCACAGGAAACAACACTGGGAAGGTAGAGGAAGGGGCGTTACGAAGCTGCGGGTGAACTGCATATGACGTGTTGCGACCGAACCACTTATGCTTTTACGCTCATGACACGCCAGGGCTATTGATTCACATTGAAAGATGGTGATGACACCTCAATAACTGCTCTCCCCTCCCCCCACTTTGTCTTTCTTTCTCTCCCTCCCTCTCCTTTACTCTCCCCTCTCTCCCCCTTCTAGCTGGAGCTTCAGAGGCAGCAGCTGCTGACAGAGCGACAAGCCTTCCACATGGAGCAGCTCAAGTATGCAGAGATGAAGGCTCGCCAGCAGATGGAGCAGCAACAGCAGCAGCAGCAACAACAGCAGGGCAGCGCCACCGCCGGCCCCGGCCCCCACCATGGCCCACCCCCAGGCATGCACCACGGGGGGCCCCCTGGCCCCCCCCACCACGGCCCCCCGCCCGTCATGCACCCCGGACACCCCCCCGGCCCTGGCTTCGTCCCAATGCACCACCCCATGGGCCCCCACCACCCGAGTCAGTCAGGTCAGACAACAAATGTGTTCATACTCAAATCTGAACGTTCACACTGGCGTCCATCGAAAGATAGTTGAATATCTTCTAGACTGGCTAGTGGGAAACATTCGACACATGTCAGTTTTGATGCCTCATCTTCTACCTGTACAGGACCGATGGTAGGTCCAGGCCAATCCATGCCTGGGCGTATGATGACAGGCCCGCCCCCTAGCGGCCCCCCTCCTGGCAGCATGCCCACCATGATGGGCCCCCGCCACCAGGGAGCCCCCAACGGCATGTGTGAGTAGCTCTGCCCTGATTGTTTTCAGTTGAAAGTGTCAACACAGCAAATTTTCCCTAAACTAATGTATATATGTGGTCTCTATTGCAAAGTGATTTCTGCCATCTGGCAAGGTTGGGTTGTCGTAAATTGTGCCTCCAATGGGAAATTGATGTGTTTTTCTTCAGACCCTGGTCCACCACCCTCACAGCCTGATGGGATACCACCAGTGCCTGTGGGTCCTCCAACAGCCGCCCCTGGACGAGTGTCAGAAAACTGAGGCACACACACACACACACACACACACACACATGCTTAAAGTTCTCTTCCCCCATTGATGGCCTTCGCTATTGGCTGGCTGTTCTCTCAGCACCCTCCCCCCCTGAAACACACACACACACACACACACTCAGGGCTCAATGCAAGGGTGTCCCAAACTTTCATGCAAGAAAACTCACCATATTCTTTTTATGAACACACACACACACACACTCAGGGCACAGCGGCGAGGGGGCTGTGTGACTCTGGCTCCCCTTGTCTAGTACGAACACTGTTTTTTTTCCCTTCTCTTTCGGGGCAGGTCTGGGAGCCCATATTTCACATCAGGCTCCTACCGCTCATGTACTTGAGCACGTAAAGCATTCTTCTCCTTTTAAAATAATTGGGAAGCTATTCAAGAGAGGGATTAGGAACCTCTCTCTTTCTTACTGCTCCCCCCTCTCTTATATCTCTTTAGAATTACACTGTAGCCTTTTCTTTCCCAGTAGTGCACACGCACGCACACTCACACACAAACATGCTTCTCTCTGGTGCCCCTCTTTGCCTTTCCCCTAATGGAACACCAGGGGGAGCCAATTCGATTTTGAGGGCTAATTAGCATTTCAGGGACATGCATGTTTGGCAACTGCTTGGAGCGAGCGCTTTTACACATGCGCACGGAGGGCATCCAACTACTCTCACACACACCACTTGTCTCACTGAGAATCTACCTCTCCACTTTGCCCCTGTGCTATACACTGTAGGGATGTGTTTGTGTGTGTGTGTGGATGTTGGGAGTGTCTTACTTACTTGCTTTCGACAGAGAGGGAAGTTTGATGACTGTTCTGCCTTGCTGCTCAGCCCTCTTGCCCCTAAAATGACTTGGGTCAGGCCACCGATCAATTGGGGGCACTCAGAAACCCATAACTCAACCTGCCAACCAGGCGTAACACATACACACCTGAACTCACACACACACACACACACACACACCTGAACACACGCACGCAAACACACAAACTCCTAGCTGTTGAACTTCACTGGAGGCTGCTTACACGAAAAGAAACTTGGCTGGACGCTCCTTCGATGCACTGGAGACGACACAGCTACAGAGATGCATAATCTCCCACTGATTTTCACGCAGCCTTTTTAGAGAGCTAGACTTGTGGTGATAAATGAGAAACCTGTGCTCTTCCTTGTTGGAGTGGGCTTCTAGCTGTTTTAGGTGCTGGTAACGTAGTCCCTGTTCCCCCCTGCCTAGCGCTACCTCGCATCACCTCTAACCCCTCCTCCACTACACTCCCCCCCCCCTGACCCCCACCTATATCTGCTAGTACTGTTAGTATCGCTCTTCTCTGCTACCTCTTTGTAACCCCTCTGTGTTTGTCTGCTGGATATCTATCCTAGATAACCCCCATCCCCTTGCTCTCTGCTACCTCTCAAAGCACCCTTTCGCTACCTCTAGTATGCCTCTCTTCCCCTTTTTTCTTTTTTTTTTTCCTACTCTTCTTTTGCCCACATGACTGCTGCACCACTGTTATTCCTCTCATCCCCATTCCTTCAGGTAGAACATCAGCTCTTTCAGAAGTATAACACACACGCCCCCCCGCTCCCCTCTCATTTGCATTCACACACTTCCTCACTCTATCTTTCCAGGCTGTTATATCACCACCAATGATGGGACCTCCCTCCCCCTTCTCTCCTTCCCCCTTACATATATCTTTTATGGCTACTTTTTGTGTTACGGTAATGTATTTTTAAGAATAAACTTTGTGTAGATCGAGTTATCTTTGTTCTTGGAAGTTTGTAGCATTGTATTTTTTTTTTTTTTGTTTGTTTTTGATCAGGTCTGTTGGTACTTAGACCTGAACAATGTCTAATAAACTGTTTTTTTTTGTATGAATCAGTGGTGTGATTGTCTTATGTACTGGTTTAAAGAGAACGAACGAGAGAGAGGAATCCATCTGACAAGAGGCAACAGTTGTAGCTTAAACACATGCAAATGTAGGATGGCATTTGGGTGTACCGGTAAACATTGACTAGGCATTTCTATTGTCTTGCTTTATTTGAATGCTGCGTCTGTAAAGAGAGGGATTAAGTCTGCTGGGTCCTTTGTTTAGGGATTAAGGAGACTTTTACAAAAACATTATTTTTAATGCTTTTAGCCATATCTACACAACAAACAACAACAACCTTTAATTAGTAATTTAGTATCAAATAAATGACCCAGTAATTGACAGAATATTATATCGGCCGTGCATAAGATCTGTCATGGTACTAAACGGCCCTTTTGTCAAAGCATTTTTACGTTCAGAACTAATTAAATATTCATATCAATCTTGAACATACGAAACAACTGTTCTCTTTGTCCGAACACTTAAAGATGATCCTAATGAGAGGAGCTGTTTATGAGTTTGTTTTGCTGTCTTAGCTGAACCAACCCTGGTGTAGCATCTGTACAGTATGTGCATACAAAAGAGAAAAAATAATGAGGGAAAACAGCTTTCTGATGTAATTTAATCCCTAATCCCCAGCAGGCTGCAATGTAATCTGGCCAGAGGAGGGGATTTCTCTGCACCGGGAGATTGACCATAAGGATGTTATTGAGAGGGGATGAGGGTGGGGGGAAGATTCTCATCTGTACAAGGCTGCATTGGCAGAGAGGCCAACTTTAGGTCCTGTGCAAACTAAGAGCGTCTCTCAAGTGAGCATCTAAGTGACGAGTTGCTCTGAAGGATGACAGAGCATCTATTTACTAATGTATCCTGTCAGTTGCTTGACTCATACTTGAGGGTTTTAAGCTTGAGTGTTTTTGCCCTTCTGGTTAGGATGTTCATGTAGGATGAACTGCTCGATGTGCTCAAAAAGAATGAAAAAGTACATGGCGCTGTGAATTCTGTTTCTGCCATTGTCAGTAGTCTGAGTGACCATGACATGAGAGCAGATATCTATTGAATAAAATGATCCATCATTTTATTCTGTGAGCAAAGAACTGGATGTGAGTCTGAATACAAACCATTGTCATGTTTAAACCTTGTCCTGACCTCCCTCACCCTTCATAAGTCTCCTTTCATCTCTTTGTTCGTCATTCTCTTCCCTCCTTTCCACATCTGCCCTCCTACTCCTGCGAGTGGTTGGGGGCGCCCTTGAGTTTTTCCGATTTTGTCATTTTCACATCCTGCACTCCTGCCTCTTTCTGTCCTCCCCTCTCTATCTCTATATCTCTATCCATCTCTATCTCTCTCTATCTCTCTATCCATCTCTGTCTAACTCTCTAACCATCTCTATCTCTCTCTATCCATCTCTATCTCTCTATCCATCTCTCTCTATCTATCTCTATCTCTCTCTATCCAACTCTCTCTATCTCTCTATCCATCTCTCTCTCTATCCATCTCTATCTCTATCTCTCTATCCATCTCTATCTCATCTCCCACGTCAGCTGCGAAAGAAAGGACATGCAGCGCATCCGGCTGGGCTGCGGAGCTAAGAGACCCTGAGTTTGTTCAGATGTTTCATAATTAACACTGCCTCCCACAGCTGTGCCGATTCTGCCACTACCGATGAGCTCTACACGTCGCAAGTCAAGCGTTCGCTCTCCTTCACGCTCTCCTCCTCTCTCGTGGCGCTCACCTCGACTTTGACACTTTTAGCTCACCTGTTCGGTCTGTGGCTCTCTCCTTGGTTTCGGACTCTTATTGCTCTCTGTTACGTTGGTGTCAGACTATTCTGTCCTTCTTCCTCGTATATTTTTGTTGTGGAAGTGTTTCAGACCAAGTAATTAGTTGGAGTACCCTGTTATCAGGTGTGACATACTGTATACATTAGCACACTAAGTAAAAGATGCATCCACAGCAGTCAAGAGTAACAATAACCATATTGTCCGTTTCACTACTGTTTGGAATGGCTGTTATTGAAACGTACACAAATGATGACAAATGGGGATTTGTGTCAGCATTCACCTGTACATTAAGCCCTTTGGGAAGCTATAAAGACTAACCATAATATCCACTTAAACATTTATTAGCTATCTCTAGTGTGTCAAGGTAAGTAGATGCTTAATTATCTGCGTCAAACTAGAATCAACATCAATAAAATTCCCTCCTCAGCTCAACGTTGAATAAGAGAACAATGAATCCTGCATTGACAGTACTGCTATGTTACAGGTTGCTTTCATTTCTGGCAGAACCATAAAGGGTCCATGCCCTTTATCGAAGACGGTTGCCATGGGGATGTCTTCCATCAGTAGAAGTAGTGACACAACAGGCGATCTATCACACAGGTTGGACTCGCAAGGCTGTGGATTGGTGCTGCAATCGTTCTGCATTTAAATACACCCTCAGCGGTGGTGATCCATGGCAACCATTTTGTGCCACAGTTTATGTTACGCACTGGCAGTTTTGAAGAAATGGGGGGCACCAATTGAGCACAACAGAACAATAGATGAAAATAGGAATTTAATTTTTGTCTACAATTGTGAGCACATTTCACATTACGTTTTACATGTTATTAATTTTGTTGATGTATTTGATTGCATGTACTAACGGTGCATATAGAAAGTACAGTAGATTATTGAGGAGATTAGAAGAAGAAGGACACACTTCCTCAGTCCTCAGCGGGCAGTCAGGGAGCCGTCTGACTGTTGTGAAGGCACTGTTGTGTGTGTGTGTGTGTGCGTGTGTTTGTGAAGGCACGAACGTGTGTGTCTTTGTTGTCCTGTCTGATATGTTTCTGTCTCGTACAGTAAGCGCGTGTCGAGGGGAGAAGTGGGGGGCTCATTAAAAATGAAGGGTGCTAAAGTAGGCCAGTGGTTCACACTGCCAGAGGAGGTGATGGCTGAAGGAGACACAGAAACCTCGGCCTGCTTCTAACTGCCTCCCCTCCCTCCCAGACTCCGCCTCGCTTCAGAGATGAACCCCTGCAGGTAACCATCATTCAAAATACACTTACTGATGAGTACAATTATGATTTTAGGTCATTTTCCCTATGAACACATCCATAATCTTTCTCATTTTAATGACTGATTAATAAGTCATTTGAGGCAAGATATAATTTAATCTTGTATTTTGTTGGTTGCAGAACTCATAATAAGTGCAACACTCAGTTCCCCGTTTCACAACCAAGTGAAATGAGTCATGCTCTCAGCAGTGATAATAAATGTGCTCACCTACTTAAGATGAACCCATCTTGTCTTGTTTTTTTAACTTTACACTGCAGTGACAGAAGGAGAGACAGAGAGAGAGAGAGAAAGGGAGACAGTGATTATAGAATAGTAAGTCTTGCTTGAGTAGAGTACCAGCTGCCAAAGCTCAATATACTACACTGCTCTAATAGATGCATTGCAAAACACTTAGTTGCAAATATGCCTCAGATTAGATATCTTAAAGAAGGCATACTAAGTCACACTTGGCGTAGTATAATACCAGAATTTGAGAGTCCTGGCAATAGTCATGCTAGTGTTGTGATTTGAGCATGTTCTTTGCAATTCATCCATGTAGTAACAGGTCATTGTAAGAGTATGAGCGCTGTATAATCTATAAATCTATGAACGAATTTTCTGAAAAAACGGGCAAAAAAAGTACTTACTCTAAGTACTTACATCTGTAAAGACGTAAATACTTAGATAATTATCTGTAAAAATACTGTCAATAGGAGTTCTCAGTGTTCACCAATGGGCCAAGGAACTCTGGTGGTCCAAACACGTATTCCTCTACTTCTGTAGTTTCTCTTGCTGTATATTCAGTGAGACAACATTAGCTGTGAACACATGGGGCAATGACAATAGAGCAGTCCAATCTCTCCCTATGCAGTTAGTTCTCTTTCTTTCTCTCTCATTTGCACACACACACACACACACTTTCTCTATTTTTGGCACCTCTTCACATTTCCCTCACTGACTCTCTCTCTCACGCTACATTTCTAACACACACACATACACACTGACTATTATTACCTGAAATGTCATGCTCCATAGCCTCCTGGGCTAGGGATAAATACAAATTAATTTTGCCCCATCTCCCTAATCACCTGCGTTCCTTTTGTCTGCCACTATTTGCAACAGTAAAGTAAACTACAAATTACAGATGAAGAAAAGATCAACAGCACCATGCTACAGTGGCATAGATTGTTCTCACTGAGACATACTTTCCGTTTTGAAATTGCATTCATAATACAAGACACAAAGTTCAAATTGAATCAGTTTGGGAAAGCTTTGCAAGTTGACATATCTATGAGCTTCTACTAACGAAAGTCTAACTTATTTTGTATGAAGTGACTTTGATCTACTGACCACTGGGTCTCTATCACAGCATGCTTCAACTGCTCCACTCTTCCTCCCACAGTGTTTTCAACTTACTGTTTATGCATGAGTACTGTCTGTAACTTATACAGCATGACTACCTGACCCCTCAATGTTTGTGTGTGTTTGAAGCAGGCAGGCAGGCAGGCAGGCAGGCAGGCAGGCAGGCAGGCAGGCAGGCAGGCAGGCAGGCAGGCAGGCAGGCAGGCAGGCTTGAACTTCTTCAGGCAAGCATCATCCCCATTGACTCAACTAATCAGAATGTCCTGCATTGATTACTATATTATTAGACATAGCGAAATATCAAAGACATTCAAAGTTTAAGTTTTAATTGAGACTCCGACAAATTTTCAGGGGGAGATGAACTGGTCCAAGAAATTAGATGTTGAGTCAGAAAATGGTGTTGATGGTCTGTGTTTTTTATATTATGTTCTCGGTATGGATTTGTCTCCATTTCTGTCTGTTCTTTTACCATCTGTGCGACCATTTTTTAAGCCCCTTCTCTACCATTGACTGTGTAGGCGGCTAAGTACATAAAGGCAAATAGATGTTCAGGCTGAATATGAGTGTGTATGAGAGAGAGAGAGAGAGAGAGAGAGAGAGAGAGAGAGAGAGAGAGAGAGAGAGAGCAAAAACGAAATAGGGGAAAGTATTGCTGCCAGGCCCAATAGGAAAGAGAGAAGGGATGGGAAGGAATAGGGTAAGAGGGGCTGGGCTGGGGTTGGGGTGAAAAAACAACAAAGGTGGATAGGGTGTGGGAGCGGAGGAAGGGGCCAGAATTGTTTGAGATGAATGAATGGCAGCCAGACCAATGTTTGAGGGGCGCTTTGAGGATGGGGGGAGAGGAGGGAGGAGGGGAAAAGGGGGGGTGGTGGTTGTGGGGGGGATACAAACAGTTTAGTTCTGCTCTGGTTGGCAACATGACAGACCAGCCCCAGGAATAACAGAAACACTGCATGGAGGACAAAGAAAGAAGAGGTGGAGGGCGAGATGGATGGAAGAGCAGAAAAAAGAAGACATTTGCTGTGTTCTTGGGCTCCTCTTCACCATGTGGGAAGTCGATTTTAAGATCCTGTTCATCTGGAGCATATATATGTAATCAGATATCCTTTGCCTGTCTATCCGAGTAGCTGAGAATTTTATAGGCATTGCATTGTATCTTTGCATGTATGTACAGTATGTACCGTATTTATGAATGTATGTGAATGACCTATAATCTATGGCTATGCAGTACTGTATCTTGAATGTTATATTTCAAACACAGCTCACGCAGTTCTCATAACCCCTCCCACACACTGATGCACACTGTGACTCTGACGATATCAGCATATAGCAGATGAGAAAATACATAACAGGTAAATGTCTGTTCTCATCAACTCTAAAATTAGTCTACCATAATGAGAGAGATAATATAAGAACGTACGTTCATTAATGAGATTCGGAGGATGGCCTCAGGTTATTTGACAAACACTTCACCGATCTGATTCAATTATGCTGATATTGTGTTCATACTTCAAGTAGCATTAGATCGTACTTTAATATATTTGAATATACCGTAGATTCCATACCTTTATCTATGTCGTGCCCCTTATTTTTTGTTGACTTTGACATTCATTCATTGCACTGAAACATGCAGCGTACTGAGTAAGATTGGTAAATGTGACGCTGCTACTTGAAGACAGAGAACTGTAATATTGCCACTTACAAGTACAACCAAAATAAATATGTTTTTTATACGTTTCAGACTAAGTGTTCAATAAACTGTTACCTAAACAAACGTGAGGTTTCTGCAAGGTTCTTTCCACCTACATAAAGAGCTCTTGCCAAATGGAACAGCACTCTGATTTATTTAGTAAATGTTATAAACCATGACCGGTCAGTTTACTGGATTTATCATATCCATGTAAAGTTAAGGATTTACAATGTACACCCTAAATCATGGTCTGAGGACAAGAGGATGCCTTG
>BROE01000014.1:14320405-14350405 GCA_036571765.1 Plecoglossus altivelis | reverse complement strand
AAATTTCATTTGGCGGAGCAGTGTGGCATAATTTTTTGACCCACTCTCATTTCGGTGTTACTGGGTAATTGTGGCGAGCCGATGCAGTAAAGTCGCTCCCCCGAGGCTACTTCTGTCACTATGGCAATGATGGAGGCCGTCGACACAAAGACAGGATTACGGTCGGGGTCCCTGTTAAATAATTCATGAACCAATCTGAACGGACATTCTGATACACAACGACTGGGCTTTAAGCAATACGAAAAGCCTCAATATCCCACCAAAGATGTGTTGTTTGAGCAATGTCTTTTACAACGATCACAGTAGAATCCACATTGTTCTACATCTAAACGGTTAAGCCATATCATTAGTATGAAAATAGCTAGAATAAACGTTACATTATGGCGTTAATACTCAATCTCAAATACAAAACACTCATGGGTGACCAGGTCATTAGTCTAATACATTTGATCACACCAGTTTACATACTGGATGGACATCGTCCAAGGTAGGACACGGAGTAAGCCTATTCTGATGTCTTAGGGATGCGCGCCAGGCTACGTTTTACCAGTCCATGAGTGACAGTTAAACAGTAGCCATGTCCTTCAACTACTGGAGATTTGCGCCACTGTCGACGCGCAGTCTATTTCGTTACACAACATACGTGTGATTGGATACAAAATGTCCAGATGCAACATTTGCAAATGCTGAATTGAATCTAGTTGAATATTGAACGAGGTCGATCATTTTGCACGCTAGCGCTTCTTAGATTCTTCTTCTGAGGTGATGAATCAAATTCAACCAGACCCCTCCCTCGCCCTCTCGAGTTCATCGCCTCACTGACAGAGTGTGGCATTGGCCCCCTACTCCACATCTGCGAATACATGCAGTGGACACAGAGGGAGCTCTAACAACGATTAAAAAAATAAAACATTTAAATAATGTTTTTTGGGATTACATTTCGAAATATCTCGCCGTCGCCATTTTCGATATCCATTCACTTGGTACATGTAGACTATAAAACCAGGAGATTGACTCTCCCTTCCCCCATCTTGGTTTAAAGGGGGGAGGGGCAGAAAGGGTGATGGAGAAGGTAATGGTGGTCAAGGCTCATCCACATACATCTCTAGGATTTATGTGTTGTCCCCCCAGCTAGCAGTCTGCCTCTGTCTCTTTCTCTCTCTCTTCTCTCTGGCCTGCTGACACACATCTGCTGCTGACAGATTATCTTTGATGTGCAGTGTGTTAATCTCCAAGCCAAATCCCCTTGCCTTTTTATAGCAGTTTTGGGGAAAAAAACACTTTTTGAAATTTTGCATAATAACAGAGATGTTGTCCATCTTGTATTTTTAAAGACATAAATCTATTTGAGAATATTTTTACTAATATTCAAATACTATACAGAAGGCTGTCACATATTATAAGGTGAAGGTACATGATTTATAAGATAAGATAACCCTCTTTTATGTTTAAAGCTTGTGTTTTCTGCCTCTGTATGTGCACAAGAGCAAGTGTGCATCAGTGGTAAATGTATTGTTGTGCCTTGATTCGGAAGGCGTATTTGCATATGTTCCTATTGACTTGACCTAGCCAGTTCTTTTGAAGTCTGTGTGTGTCTGTGTGTGTGTATGTAGCACAACCTTGGTGGGTGTGTGTTTGTGCAGTGCTTACTTAACAAAGTAGGCAGGCATTTTTCATTTCTCCCACAAAGACACGTAAAAGCAGGATGTGTAAAAAAAAATTAAACATGTGTATTTTCGTTCTAATGTGCCTTCTTGAGTTCTGCATGCGTGTACCTATTGTGTTTTCCAGCATCTGCACCTGTGCTCGTGCCTGCGCTCGTGCCTGTGCTCGTGCCTGTGCTCGCCGCTCACTCCTGTTGTGTCATTGAGTTCATATTTATCTCCAAGCACCCACACTGATGTCGGCACATGCCTTGTCTTCTCCGCCAGAGCACAGGGCTCCGCATGCATATTACATCACTGAAGACTGCATTTCCATGCTTCCTTTGTTGAATCATGTCATATTAGCATCACCCCCCCCCATTGGAGAGATCCACCACAGTACAGCCTTCTAAAGAAAGAAAGAGAAAGAGATATCGCATAAAAAGATTACATACGGCCACATTAATTTGGCCTGTGTGATCTACTCAGTCATTTGGGATGCCTTTGAGAAGCTTGGAGTTAATCGAATCAACTCCCCACCCACCCCCCCACCTGGAGTTTTAAACAGTCTAATTACTTAAAACAATCTGGACTAAGGGGGAAGGTGAACAGGTTGGGTGTGTATGCATGGAGACTGCCACATCATGGTGCAATGACCACCTACGCACATAGAGCAACCTCATTCAGATACAAGTAAGCACACAAACATTCACAAACACACATGCAAACACACAAACACGCCCAAACTCATACTGACAGCAAACATACAGAAAAACATACGTACATATCTGAAAGCCGTTGAGCCTAACATTTCACACAAAAAAAACATACACCTTTTTTCACCGTTAAGAAGCGCACACGTTCTTGGTCGCATAGTATTATACACTGTGCACTGTGCTATATTGTCTTGCCGTGCCAGTGCATGTATTGTGTGTGTGGTTGCGTGTGATGCAGATCTTTTTTGAACATTGCTCATCGCACCGCACAGTGAGGGTGAGTCTGTTCCCATGGCAACACATCCCTCCTCCAGCCTGCCACCTGTTGAGTGCAGAAATGAAAGGATTTGTGTGATCGAAGGATGAGGGAGAGCGGGAGAGAGAAAAAGAGTAGGAGAGAGAGTGACTGAGTGAACGAGAGAGAGGTAGAAATCAATGCAGAGCTATTCAATTAAAGCTGAATGCAGACCTGTGCATTTCTACTTACATATATATTGATGAGTTGTATGGAGCGAAGATTTAAAAAAATTTTTTTTCATGAATTATTCATGATGGTCTTGCATGTCTGTATGTTTGTATTGGGGGTGACTCGGGACTTGATTGCTATCTCAATCCAAGTAAATGCAAATGAGTATTGTTCAAATGTACAAACACCTCCTCCACCTTATATGAGGTAGAGGCACTACTGAAGGAGCTAGTGACGCAGCCTTACTTGCAGTTCCAGCCAGCTGTGTCGCGTTTCGTCTCGATATCGACCCCTTTCAACTCCAAACTTGGAGCCTTTGTCTCCAGTCTGGGTCTGGGTCAGCAGACTACGTCTGGGGGGGACGCGAAAGAGGGCAAACCTGTCCGAACCAATCTGCATCCTCTTTACTGTCTGTCACATCCAGTCAAAATCTTCAGTCTCATTTGGACGCCTCTAACTGCATCCTATAGTAATCATGGAACAAAAGCGAGGGGCCGGCGGCTAGCCAACGCTAGCTAGCCAATTGTTGTCCCTGGCAACACTGAACACTTCTTATTACCACCACCCACGCTTGCCTCCACGGGGGCTGCTAGCTACCCCAATTAACTAAACATCGCCTCCCCCCCCTCTCCCAATACAAAAAACCCCACAGACACACAAATCCACCACCTTGACATTGGAGTTAAAGGGCTGTCTTGCGTAACACAGTCTGACCTCCCGAGGTAGGGACAGAGGACAAAGACCATGTTCATCCCCTCCTGGAGTTCACAGTCCTGGTGATGATGGCAGAGGGTTACGGCCAGACTTGACCTGATCATGGTA
Organism: Plecoglossus altivelis; assembly: GCA_036571765.1. Taxonomy (NCBI): domain Eukaryota; kingdom Metazoa; phylum Chordata; class Actinopteri; order Osmeriformes; family Plecoglossidae; genus Plecoglossus; species Plecoglossus altivelis. Next base: position 14,346,758 of record BROE01000014.1, on the reverse strand, counting down.
CGGCTACAGTGCCCACAGATTCCCACTGCAGCCTCGCTAAAAGACCAGATCTATTAACCAAAATATTATTTTTTTCTGTGACTTAAAAAATGACCGATTCTCTATCACAGGAGCAGAGATGGATGACTCGAAGCAAAGTTTCCATTCGCTCTTTCTCCAGATTAAATAACACACAGTCAGGCAGTCCCTTTTTTACTCTTTGCAGATGTCTCTATGCCTATAACTGAGAGGATTACTTCAATTACCTATATTGAATCAAAAGCCTCTATTTGTGCATCTAGTCAGATGATAGGACACTGTGATAATGAGTCGTGTGCTAGTGAGGGACAAAGATGCTGGTTCACTTTTTTAGACGTTTCTCCTTTGAACCAGTCAGTTGGAAACATGCACCTTAATCAGCAGCCCATCAACTTCTTGTTAATCAAATTAGACTAACAAGGTTTATGGTGAAAAGGACACATTGTTGTTACTTCAGAAAAGCAGTGAAGCACTCTGGCAAACAGATTTACTACTGCCCCCAAGAGCTAGCTGTCCTCAAGAACAGCATTTGCTTCCCCCAAGTGTGTGTTTGTGTGTACCTGTGTGTCCAGGAGAGTGGAAGATTCCTTTGAAAATCATACTCTCCCCTAGAGTTTCCTATTCCTGCTCTTTTTTCCTTTTTATTTTGTAAGAAGACAGAAAGAAATTATCGGAGGTAAACGTTTGACCCTCTAAGGCAATCTTCACTCTAGTTATTTTGCGAGTGTTTAGTTACAGACATGCAGTTCTTTCGGCGTGATCGTTATACAGCATTTGATGCCGCGTTTAAAGTGTCTCATTAGTGTAGGAGCTGTCTGTCTGTTGAAGAAGCTACCCAGGGGAGCTCAACCACAGACACACTAGCCTGTTTGCCAGAGAATCTGTCACTTAATGGGGGAAACGATTGATTGTGGAATGCTTGGTTGCTTAATCTGGGATGCGTGAGTGTATTTGTTTTTCTAGGTGTACATTTTCATGTCCCTTGTCTTTCTGTCATAGAGATGTTGGGATTGTCTGTGTGCATGTGAGTGATGGGCTGGGATGAGTGTCGTTGTGTGTTCCTTTGTGTATGTGTATACCATTCACAGCACAGTAAAGATTGTTAAAATCTTCCTTTTGGAAGACGTTGACTGGTTCACTTGATACTCCTTGCTCTATGGATTAGCCCTGAATTCACCCTGCTCTTAAAGACCCAGTTTCGGTGACTGTCCCTGCTTCAACCTGTCAAATCCGAATCCAAATCCTGTCAAATGAGACGTCATCTGAACGACTTTTGGCAAGATATTTATTCAAATGATACCTGTAAAATGTGTTAATGATAAACACGTGAAACAAACAGTGTTACACATATAATTTGGGTTTATATTGTGAGGGTGTGAACGTTTTTCTTAGAATTCCAGACATCACCTCATCAATGACATAATTCTTTAGCTAAGATTCCAAAATTGTCATGGTATTCAGTATTGACACAACGATGGTTTTAGTTTAGTGTTTCGATTACATAGAAGACATTGTTGCAGCATTGAGATGCGTGCCTTAGGAATTACATTGACAGTGAGATATTCCGCCTCTTAATCAGAAATGTACTTAAGTAAAGTTTCTGAACCATCATTTCTCTAAAATACGTCCCACCTCATGATGCTCTGGTTAAGACGATCCCCATCTATCATCCAGATCGCTACCCCCTTCCCCATTGAGAACCCCCCTGGACCTAAATCCCAACCTCTTAATCCTTAATCCCAGATCCTTGCCGTTCAAGTACATTAGTAAATTATTACACTTAATCCAAGTAGACTCATGGAGACTGCCAAAGCAGCTTTTGAAAGGAATCACAAGTGGACACTTTGATGAAGTAATTGACCATAAGATAGATCTATGTCTAGTTCCGTTTTAGTTTAATTTGTTTGTGTACTTTAGCATTAGGGTGATGACCAGACCAGACCAAGTTTGAAAACACCATGAAAATAGGGACTTACTTAAATCAGTGCTTGTTAGAACATTTACTGTTGACTTTGAATTCCATGTGTTGGTGTTATATACCACAGAAAGTAGAATTGAAGTAGGTTTGATTCACTGCTGGTAGTTTATTTAAGCACAAAATATTAGTTTGACAACCGTTTCGCCATAAGGACCCATCTGTGACATGCTGTGCCCTTGTGAGTAGTACAGGCATGTATTTCTATTTAGGTGTCACATACAGCCTTGAGCGAAGGCTGTATGTGATTTTAACATGATCAGGGCCATCATACATGTTTCCTATGTGTTTACAGGGAATACTGTGGGGGTGAATGCCACAGAGTTTGACACCACATCAAATATGACATCCCTGATAATGGAGGACGTGGCCAAAATCAACAACGTTGTTGAGGCAGCAGGCACCAGCGACCCAGCTAGTCCCGTTGTCCCGGTGACCCAGAGGGCAAGCCGCACCCCTCGGGCCGGGGAGCAGGAGCAAGGTAGTGGCATGCTGGGAGAAGGGGTGGAGCCAGCTGTGGAGGAAGGTGTAGCAGCCCCACCACAAATAAGCCTAGATTCGGCTGAAACAGAGCTCCTATTGCCCAGCACCACTCATGGACAGGAGAGTGAAGGAGAAGAGGAGGAGGAAGAGGAACATCTCCAGCAAGCTGAGGTGCCCTGGCTCAATGCCAAGGACCTGGACCGCGTCCTTGATCTGGACCGCTTCACCACCACTTCTGCCCCACACTCATCTGCCGGCAACCCCTCACACCCGGACGTCCTAACCGTGGACTTCTTCGACCACGCCTCCCGAGGCCGCGCCCTGGACCTTCCCTCTCCGTCTCCTACCCCACTAGCCCATGAGCTGCAGGGTGGGGATTCCACCTCGTGGGCCATGCCTGACAACTATGACTACCTCACACCCTACGAAGACGGAGTGTCACCCACAGCTGATGAATACTCTTACAGCACTACTACTGACACCTATGATGGCGATGAAGATCTGAGGCTCTCGGCTGGCACTCCATCCCGCTCCAAGCCAAGGGGTCCCAGCTCTGGGTCCTTAACTCCAGATGAGGCTATTCCGAGCGGGGGCGCCTCCGCCCCTGGTCGCCCTGCCATCCAGTCACTGGACGGCTCAGACGGAGTAGGCGGCTGCCGCGTTGGCTATGTGAAGCAGAACGGTACCTGCCGTTCACCGTGCGACACCTTGGCTCCGAGCTACTGCTTCAATGGGGGTCAGTGTTACTTGCTGGAAGGCATGGGAGTATTCTGCAGGTAGGTGTTATCACACACACAGACACACACGCCTCAAAAACCTTACTTACGACACGCATTAATGATGTTCTTCTCCTCCCATTGACTGAAAAATGCTAAAGACACCCTTTAATATATCTTGTTCTATGTTTGACTAGCAACAGGAGCAACAGTTTTAGATCTCAGTTTTTCAAGTTAACGGCAAGCTGAGATCAAGTGACCACATGAGAAGCAATATATTCCTATGTGGAATAGAATCCCATGTGTTCCTGGAATATTTACAAGGCAACTTTATGAGGAAACTTCCTATGTTTTGCCAGGTCATTTTGAGCAATTCATTCTGGAGCTGTAAGAGTTATGAGTCATGTAAATAATATCAGGCACATGAACTCCATGTGCGCGCGCGCACGCACGCACACACACGCACAGTCTTTGACCAACAAACATAAATACACTTCATTCTATTTGAATGTTTTTGTACAAAATGTGAGTATTGTAGTTCTGCCTACACTTGACGGCTACACCATCCCATTGTATGGGTGCACAGACCTCATGACTAACAGTTAATCAAGGTCAAGATGACTAAAGTTCCAAAATGGTCATAATACGTGTAAGTAGAGACTGATGGTCAGGTGCATTTCTATGCTTTTTTCCAGTATAATTTAGTACATTTAAGCCACAACCACACTTTGCTCACATGGTTTCTCGCATTGCATTTATCTTGATGATGGTTGCCATGACAAGAAATAAAAAAGGACAGGTTTGACATGGGTAAAAGCTAAGACTTAATGAAGGGCGGAAGGGAGGGAGTGAGATATTTGGTTTGGAAGCGATGTTACAGGTAGATTAAATACTGACAACACTTAGGCTTTTACAGACCCCGTTTTACGGTTCAAATCTATTTTTAATTAGTGGTTGAAACATAATGAAGTCTAATAAATAAATGATATGCACAAATTCATTCTTATCTCGTCAATTTAACAATGCTTTACAAACCTCTTAAGAAATCAAGCTCGTTGTGCAGATATATGCCAAAATGTTTCTTTTCTCCAGTACAAAAAAAGACCAATCAAGAGGGAGATGACCCTCATTACCGAACACCTGCATGGATTAAGTATGTACGGCAGTTAGTCTCTGGGTGGCCATTGCACTTCTGACTGGCACAGATGAAAATGATGAGTGAGAGCAGAGCAGAAATATTGCCATGCCAACGTAATTATCCGCAGGGCAGAAATACTCACACACAGATGTGTGCGTTCGCTCTGTGGTGGAAGAAACACTACCTGGTTGGTGCATTCAGGTACAGAGATGAATCTTTGACCAAATGGTTGAAGATCCTAATATGTCTTTATAGATGCTCGCAAACAAGGAAATTCACTCAAAATGCACTTTTGGACGAATCTCTAAGGCTCAGCAGATTCCTTTTTAATGGGCAGACAGTGTAACAAAGGATTGAGGAAGCTTGTTTGAAGATGAGATATTTCACTCTCACTATTGCAAGATATTTTAGATGCATCTACCAAATGGACATATCTAAACTAGACATAACCAGTCATTAGTACTCAAATCCTTTTTTCACATTCTATTTTGGACCATCACGCCTCATCTTCTTCAAGCAACACCCAATATGGTCGCAAATTCGCTTCAATTGTGATTTTTAGAATCACAACTCACACACTTATTCAAAATTATTCATTGGAAATCAATGTTCAGTCAAGCAGCCCCCCACACACATACACACAGAGACATTCATTGTTCCCTGTCTTGCTATTGTTACTAGCAACATCTCCATGACTGTCACTTTATGGCCCAGCCATATCTCACCTCCCACTTCATAAGGTGCAGAATGTCATACACAGGGGCCTAATCATGACTTTATAGCTTTACCTCTCTTCTCATTCTAGTCTCTAATCATCATTAGTCTGTGTGGGCAGTAAAGAGTGGTGATCTGCGGTGGTGATCAAAAATGCCAGAGTGTTGGGGAAACCGAGAGCAAAACCGCTGTAACCTGCATTCATTTATAAGTCAGTAAACTCTAGATACAAGGAAAGGCAGTTTCCTTCGAGTGAGTTAATCGTATTTGCAGTGTATGTTCAGACCAAGTCCAGTTTGACTGCTGGGCACAGAGGCGATATGGGTCAATGGGGCTCTGGGACAGCTGGATTCCAATTTGTGTGTGAGTGTGTGTTTTGTGGCAGACAGACATAGGCTCCAGTCCAATTCAATTACAGCTGGGTGAATGTGAAGGGCTTTGCCCTCTGTTTAAAACACTCTCCTAAAAGTGCTGCTTGTCCTGTAGAGGCAGAAGAAGATGGACTTTGGGTTGTGATTGAAATGAATACCTACAGTACATACTGTATTTAATGAGTTTATGTTATTATGTTTATCAGGGTTTTAGTTGAGTGTAACGATATTAAAAGGAACCAATCTAAAACCAGTTTTATTTGAAAATAGGAATAGGCTGTGTCCTGGACGTTCTGGCTGCTAAACATTATGGCACAGTCTCCAAGACATCTTTGTATCTGTGTCAGGAGTGCTGTCTTTAAGTGGTAAACACGAATAATTGTTTCTTTCCTCATTGACCTGCAATAACTCTTATTCTGTTTTTTCAGTAATGCATTTGACCTGAAAACACAAACATCATTAATCGTTATCATTACAGCTGAAGGACTGATCACAACAGGTCTGAAATAAAATATATAGAGAAGTTTGACAAGAGAGAAGAGAAGGGAGGAGTGGAACAAAAGTGGATGAAAAAATAGGGAAAGAAACAAAGAAAATGAGAGAGTGTGAGAATGAGTCAGAACTTACCCAGCCTGCCAGTGTGGAAATGGAGCCAGGTCACATTTACTGTGTTTTTCTGTGTGTGTGTACTGCAGCTTGATATAATTAGAGCGAGGTATGAACACCCTAGCAGCAGCCGTCTGTAGCCACGGACATGTTATAGAAACGACAAAATAAACACAGACAAAAATACACACAACCACCTCGCAGAGTCCCCCTCCCTCTTCTGACCCTTTTAATCAATCTCACCACCCCTCCCTAAACCTCACCCTTACCTTGACAGCCCCTTCCCCCCTTTACCCTGTCTCCCCCATCCTTGTTACCCTATTCAGACTAATGTCCTCCATCAACCCATTAACCCTTCCCATTTACCCTTAACCCTAAATCCAGTTACTCTCGCTGTTATGCAAGGGTCAAGCCTCTTAATACTACTTCAACCACCCTAACCTTCCTCTTCCCTCCTGTAGAGCATTAAAGGGGGTCCTTCCAGTAGGGGGGCGGCTCCTTCTCTGCCTCCTCTGACCCTCTGTTTCAGCGGAATGTTTTTAGGATTCTAGATTCTATAGACTTTGCAGATCTTAATCAGGTAAATATTGAGGGTATTTGTGATAGAGCTTAGAGTCCAAGTAATTCTGCCATTTGATATAGGTTTTACTGGAGGTTTGTGGTGAACCTGAGTGGCTTAACCTAGGATAATGTTTTGAAGATGGGCCCTGTGGGGTTGGGCTTTTTGGTGGAGCTGGAGAGAGAGAGAGAACGTGATAGAAAGAAAGAGAAAGGGAAGAGAGAAAAGGAACGGTCAAATGTAAGTGAAGTAGGACGACATTTTGCATACCAGAGGCACGGGGAGACAGAAACAATGACAAAGACACGTCTTGAGACAGTCGGTGTAATAAATTTCCAAAGACGAAGGATGAACACTGATGTCGAGAGATTTGTGTGTGCTTGTGTGTGTGTGTGTGTACATGTGATGGAATGTCATGTCAGCACAGCATCTGCTTCTTGCGCTGCTCAGCTGGGTCACCATGGCAACCAGACATCCTTATCCTCTACCCTTGTGTGTGTGTCTCTCTCTCCCTTTATCCCTCCCTGGCTCCCTCTGCCTTCCATAAAACTCCTCTTTGTACTGACACACATAGGGATCACTTACAAGGAGAGCACATTGAAGTCCCTTTGTAAATGTCTTATCCACTCTCTTCCTTTTTGCCCTATGCCATCATCAGTAGTCTGGGCACACCTTCTCCTAATGGAGTATGTTCCTTGGTCCTGTCTCAGAGCCCCTTGTCTGGCATGCTCAGCCTGGGCACGAAAGAGACAGGATACAGGAAGCAGGGTGAAAGACCAAGAGCCTGTCACACCCATTGCTGACTCACATTGAAAATGTAAATGTGAAAGGTCCACACCTCCATTTATTAGAGCTCATTCACATTCATCTGCGTGTGTGTGTTTCTGGGTCTCACTCTTGTTTGCATGCGAATGTGACATTTCTGCTTTTTCCAACGATTGGATCAATGCCGTTAATGTCATTTGGATCTTGTGAAGAAATTAAGTATAACAGCACGTTCCCACTCTGTGGTTAAAATAATGTTGAACAGCAAGATCAATTTTATTAATAGGGTCCCAGTCTTGTTAAGCGGTGAAATAGATTGAAGGATTTAGATGCCAGAGTCAGCAGACAAAGCCATCTGCCTCTCTTGATTTTGTCTCCAGGCGGACATTGTAGGCTGCCAAACTGGAGCAAAGAGAGTCTGGAACTCAGATGGCGACAAAAATGTGTGTTTGCACGCGCGTGTGTGTGTGTGTTTGATTGCGTGAGTTTGTACGTGGGTGTATGTGACTGTGAGTTTATTGAAGGAAAACAGCCCTTGGCTCTTTGTCTTATTCTTGTTTTATTTTCAGACAGGGTGATGGCATTATCTTCCACATAAAGCCATGCTTCCAGCCTGACAACTGTATTATGCAGGTCTTAAATGGTTCCAACCCAGAGTGGATGTTTCCACCCCACGTAACCTACAAAGAACAGCTGACGGTCACTTCTGAAGTCTAGTTTGGAAACCCTTTGAAAAAAACCCACTCCATGGTTTCAGACCCATATTGAATATATTTAGAATGTACTGAAAAACAATCCTGAGATTTGCAAACAATTTAATTTAGATTAAGGCTGTCATTCAAATCGTCTGACTGAGCAAAGGTCTTTAAAAGTGTACACCCAGGTGTTTAATTACATTATGACACAATCACTCACAAGCATGTGCACACATACAGTATGTATATATATGAATTTACTACACGCACACCTTGAGTAACTGTTTTTTTGAGGATTTAATGTCTGTCAATACCTTTTGTCAGCGATCGCACAACTGAAATGTCCTCTCCTCTCCCCTTGTCCCTGTCTCCAACCTCACCTGAACCTCCCACCTCATCTCTCCCCAGGTGTAACGTGCAGGACTACATCTGGCACAAGGGGGCCCGCTGCGAGTCTGTGGTCACGGAGTTCCAGGTGATGTGTCTGGCCATCGGAGCGTCAGCCCTCATGGTTCTGTTGCTCTTCATGATCATTGTCTGCTTTGCCAAGAAGCTACATGTGCTCAAGACCGAGAACAACAGGCTGCGCAAACGCAGGTGAGAGAGCAGAGGGCAGAGGGTAGAGGGCAGAGGGCAGAGGGCAGAGGAGAGGATAGGCTTGTCTGCCATTTGAAATCAGGGAGGGGGTAAATATGCTGTCAGTGAAACTATTTCAATTTTGCGTTTTTTAAAAGTACCTAAAATCCGTATATGAAATGTTCATAGATTTCCTGGATATCATTACAGGATATCTTGAAGGGGTCAGACAGGGTTTAGAGCGAACCAACTGCTCTTACAAAACTGTTTACGTAAATAAACCCTCAAATCACACTGAAGTTACAGCATTTGTGTTAACCAAAACAGCATTTGTGCAAACAAATTTTTTTTTTTTTTCGTTTTAGTTTGGCTAAAAAGATTTTGGATGAACAGAAATGGCACTGTCACTTTTAAAACAAAAACAGAATTAAACATTGAATACACAATTTACAATGTAAATACGTCACACTGTAATATCAGACCATGGCTGTGCGTCTGCTGTGTTGGTGTACAAAATCCTTGTCATGGTTTAACTGTCCTAATCTCACAAAGCACTTCAAGCAAATACTAACTCAAAACGGATACCTGGGTGACCTTGCCTTTCAGTAGTGTTCTGGCTGCAGATTCATTCGAAAAAATTATTTTATATGTGAACAGCTGCCACTGCAACCAACCTTGATTCTACATGAAACCTTTGTCGATGAGGGGAATCAGGTGTGTAGAGAAAAAGGAAAACCGATGATCGTCATGAAATTAAAAGAGATTGAGAAAGCAAGAAGGGTCAAGATGAACGATCCAAGATAGTTGAAGTTGAGGTAGCAAGTGGACTGACTACAAGGGAGAGAAAGGGAGGTGGAAGGGAGCTACAGGAGAAAAGGAGAATGAAATGGGCAAGTGGATTGGATTGAGGAAGGGGGGATGGGTGGCAAAGAGATGAGGCGAGCATCAGGAAAGACTGGGGGAGGAAATTAAATGAGCTAGAGAGACAATGAAGGAATGCAGAAAAGAAGGAGGAGGGAGTGTGAAAGAGAGAGGGAACTGACAGCGTTCAGCAGACGGAAAACAAGACAACAAGACAGATGAGAGAGGAAACAGGGATCAAATGAAAAACATAAAAATGCAATAAGAACCAGGGATGGGTTGAGTACATATTGAAAAGGAAGGAGAGGTGGAGAAAAGGAATGGTGTATGGTATACAGAGATGCTGTTGCTGTGGCTTTGCCCCTGCATAGCGCTTTGCCTAGCAACAGTGCAACCATGTATGAGTGCAGTGGGTAAGTGTGTGAATGCTAATGGAGACTGCATTCATAATCCGCTAACTACAACTAACCATTATTCTCAGTCGGGGATGACAGTGAGACTTGCTTTGGCAAAGATTTCAAGGAAGATGGTGAAAAAAATGGCGCTCTCAGTTGATGTTGCGCTAATGCGCTTGCTGCAAAAGGGTGATGTCATTGCTGCTTTAGCTCCAGCTGAAAGTAGGGCAGAACGATCTGGAGTGGGGGTGAGGGGAGAGTAGAAGGGATGCAGGGAGGGGAGAAAAGAGGGGATAGAGAGAAACAGGGCCGGGCTGGCGGGAGGGGTGGAGGGGGGGAGGGAGGGGGGAGTGAGGGGCGGGGTTGACCTACATACAGCTGTGCGACCTGAGGTGTATACATGTATGGCATAGAAGAGGAAAGACTACACTCCCTATCAAGTGATTGTCCAGAAAATGTTAGAGGGAGAGGAAGGACATAGAGCGGACAAGGAAAAGACGGCAGGATGAAACAAAGGGGCAGAAGAGGGAAGGAGAGGCGAAACAGAAAGGGGGGCAATCATGCAAGCGACGGGAGATACAAAAAAAAGGGGGAGGAGGAGGGAGACGGCTGGAATAGGGAAGAGCTTTTACAGAGAGAAAAACTCAGCGTGACACACTGAATAGTGTGTATGTGTCTGTGTGTTTTCATGCGAGTGTGCTTACGAGGGACAGAGTTTGTGTCAGTGTGTGTGTGTATCGGTGAGTGTGTTGTATACCACATGTAGTATGTGTTGGGGACTGCTAACCAGACTCATGAATACATGAGACTCCCACTCCTCCATCTGTTGTGGGTGATTGTAGTGGAAAGCACAATGAGTTTGTCACAGTCAAGATGGTATCTGCATCCTTGACAATGTCAGAAAATGAGAATTAGAGAGGGAGGAAAAAAATAAGGAGGGAGAGAGACAGAGGGGATGAAGTGATGTCTCTGAATCGTAAGAAGGAACAGGGTAAGAGCTCTGCCAGAGGTCCTGTCTTAGAAACCATACCTCTTTACACTTATTCACACTCTCGACATATACCTTTTTATCTCTTTCACTCTTTCATAGCACATTTTATAGCTAGTATATGCAATATATAACAGAAAAACCTTTCATATTGCAAAACACATTCATGTGCCAATGTCAGCACACTACATTATACACTTGACAGACACGCACAATCATTTTTTAAAGCTGAATAATTCCACGCACCCATGCGCAGGACTTCAGTAGCAATGCACTTTGGTGCTGAGCTAAAGGGCAGCTGCTCTATTCCCATCATCTCCCCTAATCATTATTGCATCTTTGATTGGCCCTGTCACACTGCTCATGAAATGTTAATCCTGGAGCTGCATCAGGATCAGAGAGAATAGAGGCACCACGGACGAGTTGAAAAGATTGAGAGGTTCTTTAACTATGGATATGATAGAATCAGTAAACGGCGTGTGTGTGGGGAGGGTGGGGGTTAGAAAGATGGAGGGAGATGAGGAGTTTGAGCGAAGGGAAACGGTACACAATATACGATAAAAGGTTTTGATCGCTTGGATGGGATTTGGGGATAGGGGTTTGGGGTCTTTTAGAGGTGTCTGTTGTTGCACTTATAGACTACGTTGGAAACGTGGGGAGAAAAGTTCCTTTGTTTGACATCATTTGCGACAAAATATTGAAGTAGGGAAGTCACTTCTATTACTAAAAGATGGAGATGTGAGATGCATTCTGTTGTTGCTTATATCTGTTGCTATACTCAGTATTTCTGTTTGTCCAAATGTCTGTAGGTCTGTACTGTAATTGCTCTAATGTTGCTCTTGCTTTTTTCCCCCTTCTACTTTTCCATTTTCCTCCCTTCTCCTATACGAACGTGCTGTTGCCCTGTTTCTTGTTGTGACCTATCTCATCTGTTCTGTATCTCCTCTGTTCCTCTTCTCTCCATCATCCTCATCATGTCACTTTCCTTTATTCTTCATCCTTTTATCCTTTCCACTTCTCCTATCTCCTTTTTTTTCCTCCAATACTTGCTCTTGACCCCATGTCACCTGTCTCTTACCCAACCTCATTTTTCTCTTTCTTTATTCTTTACTCTGCCCCGGCCACCCCTATTCTTCATCCTTCAACCCTCCACCTCTCTCTTTCTTTTGTCCTATCCTTCCATTCCCAGCAGTAAGTACCGGCCTCCATCGGAGCAGCACAATGATAATTTCTCCTTGTCTACCATCGCTGAGGGCTCCCACCCAAATGTAAGGAAACTGTGCGACACCCCTCCTAACGTCCCTCATGCCCGTGCTTTGGCTTACTATGATAACATTATCTGTCAGGTAACGTGGTTCTAGTCTCTCTCTCACCCCTTTCCTCTACCCCTTCCCCTCTGCATGGGCATGAGTGTCACTTCCTATGGGGGTCAAAAAAAGGAGGGTTGCAGATGAGGGTGGATTGGTGTTCTCTCTCATTTCGAAGCAGGCGCGTTTTTCCTGAAAGAACAGAAGGACGGACAGACAAACAGAAATATAGACAGACATCTTTACACACGTCTCACACACCATTACTGAGACATTGCCGACTGTTACCAAGGCTACAAGCTGCCTGTAAAGTAACCAGATTTTTGTAGGTTATTGAGTTCTCTGGTTTATTAACTATTGATTCCACTTGAAGGTGTCTTTGGTATATACGCGTACGTACACGCACGCCCCTACGCATTCATACCATCTTCAATAAAAAAAATACCAATACATTAGAGCTAACAGTGGAAATTGTATTGCGATCTTGTTGGGTTTGGCCAAACGCGAGAGGAACCCTGAAGCCCCTTCTTGTAACCCACCTCCCCCATCTCCTTCTTCCCTGACCTGATCTCCCCCTGACTACCTGTGCATCGGTATGTCATTGCATGCTTGCTCTATAGCTCACTCCTCCACTGCATTGCTTTGATATATATATATATAAATGTATGTCCGTTTCACTCGTTTATCCTGAATTTGAACCGATAGGTTTGTGGGACAGAAAGAGAAGGGACTCTTTGACTAAGGGAATGAAACTTTAGAATCAACGTAGCCGTGAGCAAATGGACGGGGCTGAATGATCAGGATAAACATCTGAGATGTAATGCCTGGTGGCTGCCTGTAGGTGGCTTGGAAGCTACAGTGGAGGCAAAGACACCACTGCTACGGAAGCAAAAGAGGCTAGTAGTTTGGCGCTGGTGCTAGCACTAACACGTCCTGATTCAGTTTTTGTTTGACTAATTCTGTGTGAATTAGTTACGTATTATGTGGTTCCACCCTCTAGCAACTCTGTCAGTAGCTTTTTGTCATTCCTCCCAATCCAATTTCACTTTTATCTGACTGACCTGGAGTGGACGGTGTTGACTCAAGCCATACGTTTTCACATTAGGCTTCTCAACCAATATTTCTGTAGCAAATAGTATGGATGTTAAACAAAGACAGAATGGCTTATATGATATAGCCAGTGGTTTACCTAAAGGATGGTTTTACGTCATTCTTTTCTTACATCATAAAGACAACTCATATCCTCAAGCAATTTCATTTAGCTTCGAATTATTATAAACACTGAAGTCATGAAGGTACACAGCAACGATTTATATTCATAAGCCTCCATGCTATGCCACAAGACACTATTAAATACCATTAATATCATTCCGAAAGCCTCCAAGAATATATCCACCATCACCACAAGTTAAATACTGTTCCAATTTGTATTCCTGGCCATACAGTGAGCTGTGTCCACTGTCCAAAGTAAATGACTAATTTTACCATTTGTGCATGCCTAACCAACACCGCAAATGTAGAAGTCATCTGTAAATACATTTAAAAATAACATTATAGTGAACAACCAACAACTAGGTATATAAACAACTGCAAACTAACACCACTGTATCCCTGTTCTGGCCCATTCTATAAAAAATCCCCAGAGCAGCCATGCTGACAGAATGTCCTGGTGACTTAAAAGGAAGTCCACCACATCCATATATGGGTAAAGCCATGGTGAGCTGGGAGTATTATCTCACACCTCAGGAAGCTCTTTTCCTACTGGGTGCAACAATCAATCTTCTCTCTCTTCTCTCTTCCACTCTATGCTCCTCTCTCTCGGTCTCTCTCGCTTTCTCTCTGTTTCTATCTCTTTCCGTATCTCACATTCTGTCGATTTGGTTCACCTTTCTCTTTCTCGGATTCCAGATGGTTTCACTGGTCTGTTTCTACCTCTTTATCTTTCCCAGTCTATCTGTTCTGTGCACTTCTCTCTCTCTCTCTCTACTCCTACATCTCTCCCCCTCTCACTGCCACCACTCAGTGGATTTTATGTATATTCGAGGAGTGTAACCCTCTGCACCTGCCCCCCCTCCCCTCCCCCCAGAAAACCATGAGCAGATACACCTGGGAGTGTAAGACCAAAGAGGAGCCCGACTGTGAGGTAAGAAAACTCACCCTCAAATGGCCCTGCCTCCTGCCCCTGCACTCCCCCAAATGGCTCTCTCATCGTACTGTGACCCTGTCAGTCAGTCACCCTCTCTGAACTCAATAGATCAATCCACACCTACCTCCCATTCCCCAACATGGCAACATGGTCAGTAAACGCTATAGGCAGGTAAACATTAACTTAGTTCCTCTTGGTTGAAATCAATTGAATAGTGATCAGGATGCATAGCTTGGTAGGAAAGGATGATCCAAGAAACTGAATGTACCGCAATAGATTATTTTACATATAACGTTTCTAAATGGTGAAGTATTTTTAAACGGTCTACTGGAAATCATTTTATGATAAGATCGATTTAAAAGGAAGTTAATTAAATATGCTAATTCAATATGTTTGAGTACTTCATTGTTAGTGGCATTCAGGAGCTGGCCATTTGTGACCTCAAAGTGTCCTTTGCGTGAGTTTGCCAGACAGAGGGTACTGACAATATTCCAAAAGAGCTCCTAACCATACACACAAACACAGATGTTTAACGTAATAGAGAAATAACCCTCTAAATATTTCTGTGCATTTAATGGACCACGCTACTGAGCACAGTGGATTGCATCTGAATGCCCTTAATCTCCTGTCAATATTAATACTTTTCCTAGAATCAGCATATGTTGCGTTAAATCCACTCTATTTAAACTCTAATGTAAGCCAATCAATTCCAGGAATCAAATCAAAAGACATTGTGGAACTGTACATTACTTCAATTTGTTCTTCAATCAACTCCCTAAATAGCCGATCAGCTCCAGGAATTGACTGAATGAAAATTTGAACCATAGCCTAACATCAATACACTGTATTGACCTATCAAATGGGTTATACCAGCATGTCTTACTAATTCTGACATGTTTCGGTATTGCTGTTATGTCCTGTCTGTGTCAAAGTGTGAATTCAGAAGCAGGTATGTGCCTGTGTCCCTTTCAATGTCCATTCCTGGCCAGTGCTCCGTGCTGTTCTGTGCAGAGCCATACTGTGTTGTGCCTTGCCAGTGTAGCGCGATGAAGCCCTCTTGCTGTGACACGTTGTTTGACTCAGTTACGTCCCGTCCTGGCCTCTTCGTGTCCTTCCAACACTAGACGGTAAACACACGTTCAGTTCTGTGCCCACACACACGTACGTCTGGTTATTTTTTATTTATTTTTTATTTGCACTGGCATGGCCGCAAACCAAAGACAGGCGTAAATAAACCCGCAAATACGTAGTATGCCCAATATACTATGAGGTGGGTTTGTTTTCAGACTGTATCAGTCTTCAGTCATTACAGCAGCAGCATCAGTGGCAGGAACACTCCCAACCTGGAAGGATACAAAGAACTGTCCATGTGTCATCCTCATTTCAACACTCCCTATATCTCTGTTAACCTCCAAACACACTCCACAAGTCCCCACGAGTGTCCCTCTCACCCCGTACCCCCATGCACTGAAAACAAACAAACAAAAAAACACATTTTCCAGTTTCACGCTGACGGAAGAAAAGACGGCCCCTACCCAGTAACCATGGAAGTGACATATCCCCACGTCCTGCCTGAAGTTACTATCTAGGCCAACAACCGAATGGGTAAATGTTCTCACCGTTCCTTTGAAAGTGCCATTAAAATAACAAACCTTACAGTTTGTGTTTGTAATGGCGCAGCCCTCAAGATTCTGTAGGAAGTGAATGAACGTGTATGTGTGTGTTTTTTTAAAGTGTGAGTTTGTGGGCTCTGTATTCTAGTCTGTTTTCTGTTGTTTTGTTTGTGTCTGTGTGTGTACGGAGGGGGGTTCCAGTCAGTTTGTAGTGAGTGGTGCAGACAGACACATCCATCACTGCACAGCAGTTGGGTCAATAACGCCATGCCACATCAATAATGATAACCAGCCAAGAAGAAATCAACCAAAATGACCGTTCAATGCCTCCTTCTGACATGAATGAAAACCCAAGGAACTGAAATGAAGAGTTGTCTCTTAACGACTTGTTTATTAAATCCTCTTGCAGTAGAGTATGTATGATGGTGGTTCCACAGACAATATGTTGGTATGTGATAACATGCGATTGGATTGAAAACATGTTTCATTGTTTTCATTCACAATAGGATGGGGTGAGGGAGGGGATTGTACGAGTGGTAGAAATACGGATGGGGGGGGGGGCTTTACAGTAATGCATGTGCCTCTATGCATGTGCTTCCCAGAATGCCTGGATGGGTACTTGTTTTGTGGGGTGGGCTGTGAAGGGGATGGGGTGGAGGGTGTTCTTACTACTCTTCAGTCAGCCAGATGAGCCGTTAGTCAAACACGTGCAAACCCAGCATACTGATAATGCCTGAAACAATAGTCATGCGAAAGCAACTGCCCACTTTTGATTAACGCGTGCATTGAGCATACTGAAAAGAGTGGCTCACATATTTTTCATTCACATTTTCTACAAATGAATAGCGCACACACATGGCTCGTTGAATTGGGGCAATTGTGGTGGTGATAGGTTTGTTAAAAAATAATCTGATATTCGTCATAATTACGAAGGGCAATATAGATTTTTCAGGTATGAGAGCTGGGTGATCAATTTACGACCAATGGAAACACTTTAATTTAGCTAAGTGAATGTTTAAGGAGGTTCAACAGTGGAAATTGTGGGACTGTGTAGGGTTCAGATAGATCAGAGTCAGAGAGGTCATTCATAAGAATACATTGATGAGAATGGATTGAGGACAGAAGTGAATAGGAGGGATGATCTTTTAGGGGATGGTGGCACTCCGGGGGGTCTAACTGTAACTTTTATACCCCCCACCCCTTCCCCTCCTAGGATGATCCCAATGCCCAGAACAAGCTGGAGGACCCTGTGAAGGCCCCGCCCAGGGAGGATGAGTCCCTCAACATACACAACTCCCTGACCCCCAAACATGAGAATCACAAGGTCCTGGGCGAGGAGAACTCCTCAGAGGTCAACTCGCTGCAGAATAACATGATGTAAACAGGAAGCGTAGTCGAGGAGAGGAGGTAGAGCTCTTCATCCCGTCTGTCACGCCAACTAGTCCAACAAAACCAACCTACCACAAAACTACCGTCTTCAAACGGCAACACTGCCACAGATTGGCCACGGCCACAGCAAAAAAGAACACAATCCCCTGCTTAAAGCTCCTAACCCCCTTCCTGTGACCGCCTAGCGATTCCCTAATGTCCAATCACGCCCCTGCCTCGCAGCCCCGCCCCTTTGTTGCTGTCACTCTCTTCCCCCTCTTACCCGCACACATACATACTCACGCTGATGTAATCTCACTCACACAAGCACACACCACACACACACACTCATAAATATATATATACACACATTCACATACACTCCCCTGCCTGCATTGGTGTATTTTGTAAAAAGAAAAAAATCATAAGGAATACAAAAAGAAGTTAAACATCATTGTAAAAAAGATAAAAGCTACTGAGAGGTTTCAATGTTTGTCAGACTAATTAAGTGAGTATGTATAAATATATGAAAAAAAATGCTTGGATTGATATAAAAGAAACAACACAATGTGTCTTTGTTTTCATTGATGTGATTTCTAATCCTTTGATGTACTTGTTTTATTTTGTACTTTTTTGGGAAAACAGACTTCAAACTGAAAAATTCAGACAGTTGTTGAAATAAACCTTTTTAACATGATCTCTGTGTCTTGGTTTGTCCTAAACTAATGTCTTCTCTGAAGTTTCTTTACTCTTGTATAGCCTTTTACTGCTTTAAATGCTCATGCCTGTCATTACACAAAAGTAAACAAGTGCACAAACATATATGAAATAAATCTGTAATGTATACACAAATTCATTCCATCTAGGAGACTCCCACGTACACTCACGCTCCCACTTTACCTTTCAAATGTCATCTTTGATACAAACTTTGCAACTTGCAAAGGAGGCCTACACCTCATCGGCCCCAAGCTTTTGTTGAGCTGCAAAGTGTGAACTCTGAATGAGGTCACTCTACTCTTTCTGGTCTCTTGTTGGATCTTGTTGGAGTATTGTTGGTCCATTTACCCCCTCACATAGAGAGAAAAGCATTCAAACCCCCATCATGAAAAAACAGATTTTATTTAGAGCTTTGTTAAATGGCTCAAGTTTCAAATGTTTTTCTATTGTATTTTTCCCACTTGCAGAAATACAGCTACATTCCCCATTGTTTTTAACTCAGTATGCATTGACTTTGAAATTAAACAATGAACGTGAAAGTGTTAAACAATAAGCTTCAATTTCAGGATGTCAGAATCACATACTTTTTTCTACAGAATCTAGAATCTAGACCATCCTGATGAACACAGTTATTACCCAACGGTCAGTATTGTATTAGTGGTCACTCTTTAAAGATGAAATTGCTATCCATTTAACAAGGATTCAGGTGGACAAGTTGCCAATAATGCAGCCAAAACTACGCAGTTAAATACACTGGGTCAGTATCCAATATTTAGTGATTAAAATAAGTTGTTTAACCTTACACAATATTCTCCACACCTTAGTGTCACGTTATCTACATCCATGCACATTTTTTCTGTCAATTGTCTCTCTCATTTTGTCTTTTTCTCTTTCTCTTCCTGTGCATTATTGCCAGCGCTGTTTAGCTACTGGTGTTGTCATTCAAACAGCCCCTGAGGGAGAAAGTGCTGTTGCCATGGACACCATCTCCGATATTCCTGTCCGAGCAATGGATGGAAGGTGGAAACTCAATGACCTCACAATTCTTTCTCTCTCACAGTACTTAAAACGCGCCCACACACACCAAAAAACACCTACACAACGAGTCTCCGAAGTGTGTAAACTGTACCTTTGCAGGGCGTTAAATTCAACACTGATGCAGTCATGGATAGATTAGATCAGGCTAGATCTTCACGTAATTTGGCTAGAGAGCATTAAACATGTTAGTGAAAAATTCCGCCTGACCCCCACATTTGGTGGATTTATATATTGGAGGACTCTACTGCTAACCTGTTCAACAGTGAATAATTCAGGACACTCAAAAAGGTCAACAGGGGAGTTCAAAAAATCGCAATAAGTGGATTTTAAGTTCAACCTATTGTGACGCCAGATTTAACCACGCACAAGGATTGGTTAAGTGGTGGACCAATGGCGTGTAAATGTCAATGGGAACTTCATGATTGGCCGCATCAGAAACATATATCAAATTCGTATCATTAAATGCCATTTTTTATTTTACCTGCAGATACAAAAATGTTTGTAAAAGAGCAGAAACAACATAAAAAATTGAAAAGTCTGTCATAGACGATGCGGTTCAGGCCGCATTGCATCCAGTGTGCTTTAAAAGACATGTAGCAGAGGATGATTTTGCCCCATCAACCTCTGGGTTATGGGCCCAGCATGCTTCCGCTGTGCCACTCTGCTTCCTTGATATCCTGCATGGGACTGGAACCCATAGAAAGGTTTCATTTTAGAACAAGGCTCAAAGACAAGTTTCATTTCAACCATTGTTTAGAAGTCTCATACTGAAGTTGGATGGAAAATGGATTTCATCAAAGAATATCAACACATGCCCACTGAAGTTTCTAGACTAGCTTTGTGTAAAAGTGTCCTAAAAGAGGATGGATTCGATGCATCAACCTCTGGGTTATGGGCCCAGCACGCTTCCGCTGCGCCACTCTGCTACAGTGCCACCCCAGATGGGACTTGAACCCACAATCCCTGGCTTAGGAGGCCAGTGCCTTATCCATTAGGCCACTGGGGCACAGAGGTCAGGTTTTTCCCGAACACAAAGCCGTTGGTCCGAATGGATTTCATCGAAGAATATCAACACATGCCCACTGAAGTTTCTAGACCACCTTTGTGTAAAAGCGACCTAGCAGAGGATGGTTTCGATCCATCGACCTCTGGGTTATGGGCCCAGCACGCTTCCGCTGCGCCACTCTGCTTCCTTGGTATCCTGCATGGGACTGGAACCCATAGAAAGGTTTCATTTTAGAACAAGGCTCAAGGACAAGTCTCAATTCAACAATTGTTTAGAAGTCTCATAGCAGAGAATGGTTTTCATCGGAAATGCTATCAACATAGACAACGTGGATCAGGCTGCTTTGCATCCAGTGTGTTTTGAAAGTTGCATAGCAGAGGATGGTTTCGATCCATCGACCTCTGGGTTATGGGCCCAGCACGCTTCCGCTGCGCCACTCTGCTTCCTTGGTATCCTGCATGGGACTTGAACCCATAGAAAGGTTTCATTTTAGAACAAGGCTCAAGGACAAGTCTCAATTCAACAATTGTTTAGAAGTCTCATAGCAGAGAATGGTTTTCATCGGAAATGCTATCAACATAGACAACGTGGATCAGGCTGCTTTGCATCCAGTGTGTTTTGAAAGTTGCATAGCAGAGGATGGTTTCGATCCATCGACCTCTGGGTTATGGGCCCAGCACGCTTCCGCTGCGCCACTCTGCTTCCTTGGTATCCTGCATGGGACTGGAACCCATAGAAAGGTTTCATTTTAGAACAAGGCTCAAGGACAAGTCTCAATTCAACAATTGTTTAGAAGTCTCATAGCAGAGAATGGTTTTCATCGGAAATGCTGTCAACGTGGATCAGGCTGCTTTGCATCCAGTGTGTTTTGAAAGTTGCGTAGCAGAGGATGGTTTCGATCCATCGACCTCTGGGTTATGGGCCCAGCACGCTTCCGCTGCGCCACTCTGCTACAGTGCCACCCCAGATGGGACTTGAACCCACAATCCCTGGCTTAGGAGGCCAGTGCCTTATCCATTAGGCCACTGGGGCACAGAGGTCGGGTTTTTCCCAAACACAAACGCGTTGGTGGGAATGAATTTCATGGAAGAATATCAACAAGCCCATCTAAGTTTCTAGACCACCTTTGTGTAAAAGCGACCTAGCAGAGGATGGTTTCGATCCATCGACCTCTGGGTTATGGGCCCAGCACGCTTCCGCTGCGCCACTCTGCTACAGTGCCACCCCAGATGGGACTTGAACCCACAATCCCTGGCTTAGGAGGCCAGTGCCTTATCCATTAGGCCACTGGGGCACAGAGGTCGGGTTTTTCCCAAACACAAAGGCTTTGGTCGGAATGAATTTCATGGAAGAATATCAACAAGCCCATCTAAGTTTCTAGACCACCTTTGTGTAAAAGTGTCCTAGCAGAGGATGGTTTAGCGTTCGTATTTATTTGCAATAGGACGTGTCAGCTAGTAATACACGTAGTTTAATCTGTAACTTAGCTTAAGCTCAAGATCCAAACAACAAGCTAGTTAACGAAGTGGCTGGAATGCGTGAGTCTCACGGCGAATGCGTGAGACTTGATCGATGTGTGTGTTTTCAGGGTTGACATTTGGGTGGCTTTTGTTGTTTGTACATGGCTTATGTGACAAAGGAAAAAACATAGATATATATATATAAGATAGCAATATCCTGATATTATGTATATATACTTATCTACTATCTACTATATAATAATATATATATATATATAACTATATACACACACACCATATATGAGAATAACATCGATACATCTACTCATAGGTAGGTCTATGGTAGAAAGCTTTGGCTATGTTGGCTAAAGTTAAGAGAATAAAAACAACTAGATGAGTCTGCTGCCTAACCAGAGATGCAATACCAACTAAGTCCACCAGGAACGTTGCCTCAAGTCAAACAAGAGGGGGTCAGGGCCAAATAAGCGGCAACAATTCCGCATTCCTCCCACTTCACGAAAATGAAGCCAAAAGATCCCGGATATGGCTCCTTCAATTTGCGCTTATAATGTCGTATGGAGTCTGCGCAGTAGTGATAGGGTGGTGGAGCCGCGGTATGGGGGTCCCGATTGACACTTGCCCGACCTAAAATGACATTGAATTATGAAAAAAATAATTTACAGTCATTGAAATAAACACTGACAGAACAGACACAATCCGGCCTGGCCTAGGCCGGGGGATGTGATAGATGTCATGCACAAGTAGAGCTTTAGCTTTATGGAATGGCATACTACTGTTGCCATTGAATCTACTACGATGTCAAAAGGACATAGGATCAGCCTTGTGCCTCATGGAACATTCCACAAAGAATTTACATTCAAATCAGGTTAGGTCGAATAAAAGGAAATCAAATAAAAAAGGCATCCTATAATCCAGGCCCATTGCACATATACTAGTGCAATGTCCATGCTGTAGAGGGGGGGGGGGGGGGCGGGCAACGATTGTAGAAAGTAACGTTTTCTGGGGGAGTTCAGGTTTTTCCCCGCTGACAAGCGTGGCAGCCATGTTTCAATTGCAGACGCAGCGGATTTATGGACCTGCATGCCTACCGTTGCAACCAGCATCAAGCTGCACAAACGGTGCCTAGAGAGGCATTAATCAAGGTTCTCACACGTAACAGAAAGGTTTTTGTCACAGAGAGCTGCCAGCCACAACGCTTTAAAGGTCCATTAGCAGAGGATGGTTTCAGATCCATCGACCTCTGGGTTATGGGCCCAGCACGCTTCCGCTGCGCCACTCTGCTAGCTTAGCACCCCAGATGGGACTTGAACGAGTGGCTGCTCTTGCATCTTTTTGCGGCGCCATTACAGAACTACAACTCAAACTAGAGCGCTACATCAACGTCATCGTTATCTGCCACTCTCTCTATTCGCGCCTTCAGATATCTGCGTGGAGAGACCCTAAGCGAGTATATCAGGTCCAGCCCTACTACAGAAGCAAATTCCAAGGTGAGCGGAAGGACGTAGGACGGCAATGCCAGGCTAACCTGACCCTGCAGTCCTAACAGCGTCACAAATTGACTGTGAGGTCAGCTTGTTGCGTTCTCAGTTTTTTGGTCGGAATGGTTTTGATTGCAGACACGGCTGACGGCCACACAGGTTTCTATTCCACTGTAGTTTACATGTCCTATGGCAGAAGATGGTTAAGTCGGTGACTTTAAAAGTCTCCTAGCAGAGGATGGTTTCGATCCATCGACCTCTGGGTTATGGGCCCAGCACGCTTCCGCTGCGCCATCCTGCTTCCTGCTTCCTCAGCACCCCAGATGGGACTTGAACCCACAATCCCTGGCTTAGGAGGCCAGTGCCTTATCCATTAGGCCACTGGGGCTTGAGTTCCACAAGTTTCCCCCTTACACAAAGGCGAGCGGCAGAATGGTTTTTGTCAAGTTACACACGGCTCACACAAACCTACGTAGGTTTTATGTAGGAGGCCGGGGAACCCAGGAGATACAGGGACTTCAGGGACAACTGCCAACTGAGGGGAGCCAGGGAACCCAGGAAACTGTGGACCATGAGAATTCTGGGAACTGAGGGAGGCCGGGGAACCCCTTACACAAACACAGGATGGATTCTGGACTTTCTAACCGAAAGACCTCAGTCAGTCCGTGTCGGCCATAACACCTCGAGCACCTCAACACTGAGCACAGGTGCCCCACAAGGCTGTGTGCTCAGCCCGCTGCTCTTCACGCTGCTGACCCACGACTGCACTGCCAAGTTCAGCTCTAACCACATTATCAAGTTTGCTGATGACACAACAGTGGTAGGTCTCATCAGCAACAACGATGAAACACACTTTAGAGAGGAAGTGGCACAGCTGGCGAAATGGTGTGGGGCAAACAACCTGCCCCTCAACTTGAGCAAGACAAAGGAGGTTGTGATGGACTTCAGGAGGAACTCCGCGGATCACCCCCCACTGACCATCGACAGCTCGCCTGTCGAGAGAGTCAAGCACCAAATACCTCCAACCTGTCATTGATGATATGCCCAAGATATTTTGCACATTGAGATACACAGAGGGATTGCCCTGACAGGTACAACATTGGAAAATGCAGTTTCTGATCCTCCTTGGTCCTACATATCAATACAACACTCTTTCTTGCATTGTACTTTACATCAAAGTCAACCCCATACTCAGAGCATATATCCAACAGCTACTGGAACCCAACAGAGCTGGGGGACATAATAGCCAAATCATCTGCATACATCAGATGGTTTAACAAAGTGTTCCCTATCAGATAACCTGTCTTACACTTCCTCAACTGTTTCGACGGGCTGTATAGGTGGAACAGGGCTGGAGACAAAAGGCCCCCCTGCCACACTCCATTGCCTACACTGAAGGGTGAGGATAGGCTGTTTCCCCATTTAACTTGCATATGTTGTTTGCCATACCAATAAACCAGGATCTGTATGACGCATCCTCCATACATACACCCCTAAGCTTAAGTTTAGTAAAAAGATGGTGATTTACCCTGTCAAATGCCTTGGAGGCATCAATAAACCTTATAAATATTGTAGAACCCTGCCTTCTGTAGGATTCAACAGCTTCGTTCAAGGCATAGATACATAGATTTGTACTAAACAGAATGTAAGAGGGGGAAAAAAACAGAACTAAAGACAATTTAAATACAATCCAGCTTCCCTCTTCCTCCATCTCTTAACTCAACACTGAAAACCACCATGGTTCTCCAAGGTCGCCATGCTTATTATGAAAAAAGATCTTTCTCTTGCACTGCCAAAACAATTCAGCTCAAAATCACTTGATCCTTCGTATTAACTTGATTTTTGTATGTTTTTACTTGATTGTTGTATGCCTGTACTTATGTAGCTCTGTGAGGCACGACATTTCGTTCCACTGTATGCCCCCGCATGTAGCGGAATGACAATAAAGCTCAACTTGACTTGACTCGATAATAAGAGGACATGAGATATTTTAATTCAGTGCTAAAAAGACATTTAAGACCCTTCTTTAGTGAGGGGAAGAAGTCTGTAGATCAACATATACACACTAAGTCCTGTTTTGTTACGTTTTACAGACAAAGACTGGTTTGTTGAGTTCCACCGAACACATAGTTCGGTGGAAATGTTTGAAAATTCAAATGTGTTCAACAGGATGCATCATTTGCTTGAAATGCAGATGCATGTGGGAGGGGCTTCACTCGTACAAACAAAGCAACCAGTGATCTGCATGTTGCTCTGCATGTTGCTCTGCATGTTGCTCTGCATGTTGCTCTGCATGTTGCACTGCATGTTGCTCTGCTCTGCATGTTGCTCTGCTCTGCATGTTGCTCTGCATGTTGCTCTGCTCTGCATGTTGCTCTGCATGTTGCTCTGCATGTCGCTCTGCTCTGCATGTCGCTCTGCATGTTGCTCTGCATGTTGCTCTGCACTGCATGTTGCTCTGCATGTTGCTCTGCATGTTGCTCTGCTCTGCATGTTGCTCTGCATGTTGCTCTGCTCTGCATGTTGATCTGCATGTTGCTCTGCATGTTGCTCGGCTCTGCATGTTGCTTTGCATGTTGCTCTGCATGTTGCTCTGCATGTTGATCTGCATGTTGCTCTGCTCTGCATGTTGATCTGCATGTTGCTCTGCTCTGCTCTGCATGTTGCTCTGCTCTGCATGTTGCTCTGCTCTGCATGTTGCACTGCATGTTGCACTGCATGTTGCTCTTTGCACATGAACAGTATTCATCTGAAAGAATTTGGCATTTCTGTCACCATGCACACATCACAGCAGAACGCGGCCTCTATGAGATGGAAGCATCCCCACAACACCAATAGGAAGACACCATCTTTAAGACTCAGACCAGTGTGTGAGTGTGTGTGTGTATGAGAGAGAGTTCAGAGTTAGTGAGCATGTATGAGAGCTTGTGAGCTTGTGTGTGTGTGTGTGTGTGTGTGTGAGACTGTGTGTGTGTGTGTGTGTGCGTGTGACTGTGTGTGTGTGTGTGTGTGAGACTGTGTGTGTGAGACTGTGTGAGGATTCAGAGTTTGAGTGTGTGTGTGTGTGTGTGTGAGAGAGAGAGAGCGTGTAAGTGCGTAGCTCGTACCAGGGAACTGGGAGACCTGTGCTTGTTGGAAGGGACTCTGTGCAGGTTGCTGTGCCTGTTGGAAGGGGCTCTGTGCGGGTTGCTGTGTCTGTTGGAAGGGACTCTGTGCAGGTTGCTGTGTCTGTTGGAAGGGGCTCTGTGCGGGTTGCTGTGCTTGCTGGAAGGGACTCTGTGCAGGTTGCTGTGCCTGTTGAAAGGGGCTCTGTGCAGGTTGCTGTGCTGGCTGGTCGTG
>BROE01000014.1:14217596-14319905 GCA_036571765.1 Plecoglossus altivelis | reverse complement strand
GGATGGTTTCGATCCATCGACCTCTGGGTTATGGGCCCAGCACTCTTCCGCTGCGCCACTCTGATTCCTTGGTATCCTGCATGGGACTGGAACCCGTAGAAAGGTTTCATTTTAGAACAAGGCTCAAGGAGAAATTTCAATTCAACCATTGTTTAGAAGTCACATAGCTGTGAATGGTTTTCATCGGAAATGCTGTCAAAATAGACAACGTGGTTCAGGCCACTTTGCATCCAGTGTGTTTTGAAAGTTGCACAGCAGAGGATGGTTTTGATCCATTGACCTCTGGGCTATGGGCCCAGCACGCTTCTGCTGCGCCACTCTGCTACAGTGCCACCCCAGATGGGACTTGAACATTTAATTATTGGATTCATGAGTGCATCAACCGACCGGTAAATTGCCCGGTATGCCATTTTAACCATGAAACAAATAGTTTATAGGAAGGCCGTAAGACACAATATGACGATCAAGATAAGACTTCCGGCCAGTAGGTGGCGAAAGTGCACTTCTCAGTGATGGTTGCAATCTATCATTGAAGAAGAAGTATTCACTATTTAGCAATCAGGATGCCTCAGTTTTAACAAGACTTATGTCAATTCTGTCTAAAAATGTTTGGAGAGCTCAACAGTATTCTGAACACCAGTCCCGACGACTTCACAAGGGTACAGTAACTACCCTACATACATTTTTTGGGGTAAAACATGGGCAGTTAGCGAACGAATTTTGAATGTCTTGGTAACCAGTATTCATGCTTTTCTGTTCGCAGGGAGAGTTTACTTTGGTGTCCGATAGACAAACAGATGCCTCTTTCTTAATTCACCATTTTCTTTCATTTTATTTACGAGGTGAGTGTTTCGAATCACATCGAAATGCAGCAGGTAATTTGAAGTAAAGGAAGTTAACTAGCTCCATAGCGTCATGTTTTGTCTGTGTTTCAGCGGGCTGCAGAGTTTGTTTTCTTGGTCTTGTCCAGTCTTTCAGTCACTACAGCTCCGTCAGTCAGAGAATTGTGAGTTTTCTTGACATATAGCTATTGACTTACAGGTTCAAACCACCCCAAGGGTCCTTAGGAGTTCCTTGTTTATTAGCTAACTTCAGTGTATCTGTCCCTTTTCCAGGGTGTGAATCTAGCCCAGGCAAGGGAAAAGGGGCAACTGATTTTTCTCGAGGGACTGAAGGAATCCCTTAAGTTCTTGCTTTATAAAGAAACCAAGCCAGTGTCAACAGTGTATAATTTTCTACGGTAACTTAACGTCTGAATAACTGATGGTTTCTGAATCACACACACACATACACACACAGTAAACTATTTTTCTTTATCCTTAGAAATTCTGACGCGGGCCTGAGAGAGCTGTATGAGTTTGTGAGTGGAAGTGTTGTGGCAGAAAGTGAGGAGTGGGGTCCTCCTGTGTTGCTGGTGGATGACCTCAGTGTTCTATTAAGTCTTGGTGTTAGTGTTGAATCAGCGCTGGATTTCAGTCACTACTGCAAGGCCACCATCTGCTCTGAGCTCCAGGTTAGATGTAGCCCACTGCAAAACAACATACATTTATGTACATGCATACGTTTTAACATATAGCACACATTACTTTGTTCAATTGAATCACATGAATGTATCTTCTGAGTTTTTAATTAGACTAAATAAGTTTCTCATCTCTTGTCATGCTCTAAAATACATTCACAGATGCCTCTTTTGTTCTACTCTAAACGTTAGGGCAGCATGGTGATGTTAGTACGATGTGAAGGGGAGGATGACGAGGTTGATAATGATGACAGCTCAGAGAGACTGATGAAAGGTCTGACCCACCAATGCAGTCTTGCACTCAAAGTCCAAGGTCTCTCTACAGGCTACTGCAAGGACATCCATGGACAGGTAATGTGGCTTGCTTGTTTGTGAAATCTAGTTATCAAAAGGAAAACTCCAAACTAAAGTGTGTGTGTGTGTGTCTGTGTTTCCCTAAGGTGGAAGTGTGTTGGCGGGGACAAGGCTACAGGCAGCAGAACCAGAGAAAACTGTTTCAATACAAGGTCCATGACAAGGGTGCTTCTTTCTTTGCCCGAGGGACATCCAATGCTGTCCTCTAAGTCCAGCCACCAATCAGCCATCTTTTAATCATTTATACACCCTTCAGTTTAAGGAGAGGACATTTTTGCCATCTGGCCCTTTTAAAATGTCATTTGATAATGGAGGAAGATGGGAAAATAATGTAAATAGAGAAATCCCTTAGGTCTTGTTTCTGTTTTTGCTTAGATATGAGTTGGAGGTGTCATCTTTTTGGCACTGGACTGAACATACTGGCCTGAATGATAATTGAGGTCAGAGGTTTGTACAAATGATTAAATAAACAAAAACATGAAATTGATCTATTTAAAGTTTTGTGGAAATTATTGCCAAGAGATATGTGAAAATATGTCATAGGTTTGGAACTAAATAACCACGAGATGGCGCAATTTGAACACATTTTATGAAGGGTGAAGGGTCGAAGTGGAAAGGTTCTACTTTGACAGACATGATTTGAAATGGTTACAGAGGTGTAATTCTTGCCTCGCCGTATATTTATAAGTTGCTTACCTCGTATCTTTAGAACATAGTTGGCAGTAAGCTAATAAAAGTATACCACGGCTGGACCTCAGGAACTGCACTAAGCGAAAAATCCAAGCAGGAGATAAAGTTAACCAGGCAAGTAGTAGCTAGCGTTAGCTCTTTGGTTAGCCACTCTAAAGATAAACTGACTTTCTGAGCATGAAGGTATTCCTGGATTTTACAATGGCTTTAGTTTGTCCGGTCAATGATGAAGTGGCTAGCTTGCTAAAGAGATTATGCAAGTCTAGTATTATTTAAGATAAACATCAACACCGCATGCACGCGGACACAGGTCTCAGGGGCTCACGAGGTGTATTGTCTTCCGAGGAAAACAGCTATCTTAATTGGCTATGAGTTTTGTATTTTCCAAATAATAGCTATCTAAACTATCTGTCTTAAAATATATGTCATTGTATGTTATCAGTTACAGTATGAATGTCAGCAAATTGGATATCAGTCTGCTAATAACGCATGCTTCCTCCTAACATGCTAACTAGCTTGTTTGCCCAATTTGTCAATCCAAACCATATAGCTTGGACAAGTGACCTAGCCACTCACTTTGTATATGTTTGCGCGCTGCTTGAGGTATCAACAACACAATGAGGCTACTGATCATTTTATCTGGAATACGTCTAATTGATAAAGCCTATACTAAGATTCCAAGAGTGATGATGTTGCGACAGTGTTGCATCACTAGTTTGTGAGAATTCCTTGGAGATGATCTGCTACAGTAGTTGATATAAGCGTCAATGTAGCAGAAGGAAGCACAGCCAATGACTTATGTTAAAAATGAAAATTGAAAGTGTTTGTCAGATAAGATCTACGAAGTTTCTCCTTGTTAATCTTTGTTTTCTGTAATCACCAAACACGATCATCACCTAACCAAAGAAGGGAAAAGTAGCCTACTTTCGATTGAGCTCGTATTTTTTTACGCCTGTTTTGTAAAGGTCTCGTCTTATTATGGGTGTATTATTGGTTAATTATTGACTGGCAATTTTGTTGCGTTGATGTGCAGCTATAAAAGAGTTATTGCATTAATACCCACAACCATTTGCCCACAATGTGGCAGACTCAAACTGTTATTACTCTCTCTGTCAACGCTCACGATTTACGCGTAAACTATTGTCTAGTTAAAGTGAACTCATTTCCGAATCTCATTTAACTCCGGATCGATATAGCTATAATTGTTGAGAAATCATCGTGCACTATACATTTGCTGACCTTTTTATGAATGTCAAGTTTAGCACTGTATGCACTAAGTTTAGGGTGTATATATGGATATCGTAGGCCTTAGAGATGCCTGTAGATTGGGGACATTCAAGAGGAGGTAAGACTATCATATCATGATCATTGTAAGAATTATTACGACTGTGTGTGGTTGTTCATTCTTGAATAAATTGAAGCTTTAAGATGAATTGCTCCGCTGTTGCCATGCAATATTTGTTTTATTTTGGCTGGTTAGTTCAATTTGGTGATATTTTGGTGTTTATTTTTGGTTAGTGATCATGTTTTAAGTAGATGGTTATCAGAACCTGCATTGTTGTCTGGTTGAACCAAGTATAGCGTGTCCAAGTACAGCGAGTCCACTGTCTAAGAAGATGGACTGCATGCACAGGGGTTTTGAACTCTAGTCCTATGTCAGACCTCATGAGGGTCTTGGTCCATAGTTTCATAATATTAATGCCAACCTGAAAAAGGCTCAAAGTAGCAAGGGCTATGTATTCAGTCTTATGTGCAAACTGTCTCTCAAACTAATCTCCATACACACAGGTTGTTCCCTCTCACCCTGTACTCATAGCTGTACCGTAGAGTGGAGGGGGTGGTGGCAGGGATGGCCCTGAGCCTCATTGCATTGCAACTCAATCCCAGATTAACTCACTGACGGAGAGACGTTGTCCTGTACTCAACCGAACATAACCCTACTATGCTAAAGGTAGAAACGGAGAAAGTGACAGAGGGAGTTCCTTTTTTCTTGGAGCGTACGGTGGAATGACAGAGGTTAGGGTGTAAAACCCTACTGATAGTAGAAGGCTTACTCTAAGGCTAGTCTGTTGTTCATCCTGGATAGCCATGCGTATTGTATCAGCGTGAACCTGTACAGTTGATTTGTGCTTACTGCATGGTTTATTTATAGTCCAAGATCAAGCGACTCCGAAGGTGAATTCCTTCGGGGAATGTTTCCGGAGCTCTCTTGCGGTAGAACTGTGCGAACGCCTGAGCGATCACGGACTTTAGCGGAGGTGTCTGAAAAGAGAGCTCTGTTTAGGTCAAGGATTTCCACTAGACATAAACAACCAAGACACTGTGCTTTTGGAGAAGGCAAACGGTCAGGTGCGAGGGGGGGAGCCAGGACTTCCTACAACAGGTAGGCTATGGCAACTGAACAAAGCACGTCTTGTATGCAGTACGGAGTTTCTGCTAAAATTACGACACTTATATTCTTGGGAAGGCAAACATGAGCTGGAACCTGGTCAATGCCACGTGATGAAGTGATGACCGAGTTAGTGTGGTGTTGTGACAAAGCAAGCAGTGTAATTCTAGTGTCAAATACAAGTCGCTAGACGTTTGGCTGGCATGACCATATTAAAACATGTTCATGTTGAAATACTTATTGTTGAGTTTTGTAAAACATATTTTAAAACTATACATTTGTGCTAAAATGTGCATTGTCAGGCAGTGTTTACGTTAAGTCAACTTTTTCATAACAAATTTACGCTGTCATACACCGTGACATGAGCAACGCTACCACAGTAAAAGGGGGATAACAACCTGGTAAAGGGAGACAGAACAACACATTGATGCTATATAGATTCCCGTCCGTGTAAATCACTGGATGGCGTCAATACGGTTTCGGTCTGGACATTCATAAACCCTAATCCTCCAACCTGATTGTCTTACCTTCATTAATGGGATTCTAAATTAACCGCAATGTACATGATGCTGAGCGTGTGACGCTTCACTGCCCACCCGAGTGGTGAAAGAACATTTTGATGGCTTAACCGGTTCAATGTTAACCACAGTCGCACAAACGATGCTTGGCTGGATGTTGGAAGACGCAAAAAATTACAGCCCAGTTACCTCTAACAGTATTAGTTACTTCTTTTGTGCGGTATTTGGTTATAACCCCCCCCCTCCCTCCGGTACAATATATCTTAACAAAATAGTGTTTTAAGTTGGCTAATATGTCTTTGGTGTGCACACTTGATTTAAATCACTGGGTTGTTAAACAGTTCAGTGGAAGCCTGAGAACTACCATTCATTTGAATCAGGTGTGTTAGAGCAGGAAACATCTCAAACATGACGATATGATGGTGACATAAACTCTAACCCTGGTGGGCTTTTTATTTATTTAAAGCACTGATACACCTGTCTGGTTGTTTCTGTGGTCCTGAAACCTAAACCCGATCTCTCCTGCGGTCCTCTAGGTCCCTGGATGCCCCGCGGCGCAACCTCCTCGGTCACGTGGCTCCGCCTGATGGCCGGCAGCTGACCCCGCCCCCCAGGATGACTGTGCGAGAGCGTCTGCGGGACAAGATCTCAGCAGCATTCTACCGCCACGGGCTGCTCTGCGCCTCGTACCCGGTGCCCATCATCCTTTTCACCTCTGCCAGTATCCTGACCTGCTGGTGCGTAATAAACCAAAAAGGGGAAACGTGTGCGTGTTGGGTCTGCTGGATGTGGCCAAGTTTAATAAGTTATCTTTCTTAGGGATTCACATAATATGAGATGTAGACCCGAGGACACTGTAGGCATGCTGAGTAAAAAAAAATGGTCCATTTCGAAAATCATAGATCAACAAAAACTGAGACATGATTCACATGGAACTTAGCCAGTAAAGTCAATGCACACTCCCTCTGCAAAGAATAGTTTAAGAGCACTGTAAGCATATCCTTCTGTGCTGTAGTGCAGATTCTGAACAGTAGTTGAAGGTGGATCAGAGTGCATTGAGTGAAGTAGAGGCTGAGGGGGAGGTGAAAGCGAGATCCAGGAGAGGGCTGTGAGGAGGTGGCCTCTGGGAAATGGCTTTTTGGGCCTGACTCTGTCTGCCTGGACAGGAGTGTGCTCTCAAGGGGACAAAAGGGTCCTTTGTGGAGGTACAGTGACCTAAAAAAAAAGAGAACGACAGAGAGAGTGGAAATAAAATGTAAAAGACAGAGAAAGTAAGGCTGTGTCCCCTGGATCTGAGCAGAACTTTATTGACTGTGTGGAAATTCAGGACTGAACAAAAATGCAGGACCGCCCCTGTGTGTTCAGCAATTTTCCAGTGACTTGTAAGGATTTGTGAACAGTGCAATTATATCCCAGGTTAGAGTTGGTATTCGTCAACAAGGAGTGTTCTCCCAGATGACACAGACATTTGGGTGTTGTTTTGTAAATTACTTATGTTCCCAAGAAATCCTCAGTGCTAGAATAGAATCATTGTCCGAAGTTTCATGTTTCAGGAAGTACAGTTACAAATACTTTAGAAATCATTACAGATGAACACTGTTAATTGGTGAGATGCTTTCACAAAGCCTTTCTTTGAAAGAACAGCAAATCTGTCTTGTGTTTGAGCTGCTCCAGGGGTACCACATCTCACAGAACAACATTTTAAACTGTGTTTGGGGAAAGAATGTGGTAATTTGGCAATCAACAAGGACTGGGAACAGACTTAATCCAAATTTATGCTGCTTTGCCAAATTGAGAAGGGAGAGCTTGTCTCCAGTTATATTTCTAGTGCATATATCCATAAGCATAGACACAAAAGCAATTGTTTGTCAACCCACAAAATCCTCCCATGACTAAATAAGTAATTAGATTGTTGTCTGCATATGCTGCTCCTTTCTGTTTTGATAACAGTTTATTTATAATGAATCAATGCAAATGTTGGCTTGCATCCAAGTGTGGATTGTGGGTAGCAAAAAAGGGGGGGAAAGGGAACATTTCTAAGATAATGGCAAAAAAAAAGAAATCATAATTTTAACATCTTCCTCCCTGTGTTTTTGTTGACCAGTTACCCTCTACTGAGGCTGCCTTTACCAGGTACCGGTCCAGTAGAGTTCACTACTGGGGTCAGAGATTACAATGTCCCTTCCCATGAGCCACAGGGAGACCTAGGTGAACGACCTGACTGGGTAAGATGCACAGCCGGTGGCAGAAGGACCCTCTTAGATCGCAGTACCCCTAATAATTCTTCTGTACAGAGAGCAAATATGAGCGAAGACTAGTATCTTGAGAAAAACAACATCTTTGGGGAGGGGGGAAAGCATCAAAGTAATATTACTTGTCGTTCTGTCCCTGTTTCTTTTTTGCATCCTACTGTCATCCCTTAACCCTCCTGCCATCCTGTGCGGTGCATGGTGGCAGTACCGAGGTCCTCCGGTGGCGTACATCCAGCAGGTGTTGGTGAAGGCGGCGGTGTCTCCCTGGGACAGCAGCTTGGTGCCGGTGGACGTGTTTCGCTCACCGCTTGGCAGGGTCTTCAGTCTGCTGGAGGAGATCCGTAACCATGTATACTCCGACAGGTACAGTCAGTCTAAAATGGGCTTCACCATTTAACCATGTGTGTAATGTATGCATTAAGGAGAGATGGCAAATTAGTGAAAAGAAATAAGCAGTGCAATGTGTTCTTTCTTTCTATCTGTCTTTTTTCTGTCTCTCTTTCTCTCTGCCTCTCTTTCTCTCTACCTCTCTCTTTGTCTGTACAGTTCTGGGGTCCGAAGCTTAGAGGCATTCTGCCTTCAGGTGACGGACCTGTTGCCGGGGCTTCGGAGAATGCAGGCCCTTCTGCCGGAACATGCCTGTCTGCTGATATCCCCTGGAAACTACTGGCAAAACCAGCGGGATCTTTTCGACTCGGACCCTGACCTCCTGAAAACCGTCCACCAGCACGAGCCCAAAGGCCTGCATACCTCTGCTACTCTGAGAGGTAGAAAGGGAGGCAGGGAATGATAGGGTTTTGTCCAGAATGTAACCCAAATGGGAATTTTTCCATCAGGATGTGAACAAATCATGACTGTTTGTGGTCAGAGGGAAATTTCCCCGTCTCCCAAAGATCTGGATTGTATCCAATTGAACTTTACTCCATTTTGTGCTTGATCTTCTCCTCCTAGTCACCTGCCTATAAGTGCATTTGATTGATCTTTATTTACTGACTTTGTGGTAATTGCATGCACAGGCTAGTGCAGATATTTTATGACTAAGTATGTGTTTGTTTGTTTGTTTCAGACCTTCTCTTTGGTGTCCCAGGGAAACACACAGGCGTCACCCTATACAGCAGAAAGAGGGTGGTCACATACACCATCACGATGGCGCTAGGCAACTATGATGCCAGGTTTGTTATCACACCCGTTAGAACTTTGCACAGCAATGGAATACAGCGACTCCAGTCCCTTGTCTATCCACAACCATTTTTCTGTATATGTAGCCAAACCAATATAGGTGCAGCTTTGAATGTAGACTTTTTCCAAACGCTATCTATTAAAAGTAAACTGTTATTCTTTTATACTGCTGCACTACATCCAGGTTGGATATAAGCTGAAGGAATGTGTCTGTGTGTGCAGGTTCTTAGGCAGCCTTCGGGCGCGTCTGAAACAGCTGCACCCCTCTGTGAACTGCAGCCTGAGGGAGGACCACATGGTGCACGTCCACTTCAAGGAAGAGATCGGCATCGCTGAGCTCATCCCTTTGGTCACCACTTATATCATTCTGTTCGCCTACATCTACTTCTCTACACGTAAGTGTGCTTGTGTCTGCGGGCCCTTGTTCTTTTATTCCCATCCTCCTTTTAGTCTGTCTCCTGCGTCTCTATCCTTCATACACCAGGTACCTTCTGCTAAACTAGTTCATTCACTGTGCGCACGTGTGTGTGTGTGTGTGTGTTTGCACGCTCACACACATTTGTATATTCAGGAGTCTGTCTGAGCCCCAGCCAAGGCTGTTCCAGTCTGTAGGGATAATCCTTGCACACGGGAAGACTAAACTCCATCACAAGAATGCCCTTCAATAAGACTGACCAACGTGTGCCAGAAAAAGAGATTTTTACCCGCTGTTCATACCTCTCATAATCATATACGCAGAACTGTTGGTTGACATTTGGAATTTTGGAAACTGTGCCAAACATTAAAACCATTGTATCATGTAGCCATTTACTTGACTCCAATATACGACCAATACACGAAGATGTAAAATAAACCAAAAATGTGTGGTAAGCCTACATAATATTAAAAAACAAACCATTTCTCCACAGGTAAAATTGACATGGTGAAGTCCAAATGGGGCTTAGCGCTGGCTGCCGTGGTAACGGTCCTGAGCTCTCTTCTCATGTCTGTCGGGCTATGCACTTTGTTCGGCCTAACACCAACTCTCAACGGAGGGTGAGCAAACACATGCGTACCAACAACACATCCACCCCCCCCCCCTTGTTTGAAGCAAAGTCAAGGTGGAGGACTGAAAATAAGGGAATCACCTTGAATGGCATCAATTTCCCCCTCTAATAACCACTGAGCTAGATCCACCCACAGGCATTATCAGTGTTCCACGTATACAGATTCATTCAAGTGCCACTGTTTTATTGAGTCAGTGCTGTCTTTATGTATTGTTCTTTATTATCTTATTATTGTTCTTTATTATTGTTCGTTATTATCCCTATTACTGAAGCCTTGCGTTCCGTAAGCACTTCAATGAGATAACTCTCATAACTTCTGATATTGTGGTTTGGAGTGACTGCTATTGTCACTTTACTGTACTCCCCATTTACATGCAATCATTGTCATACATTTTGATGTGGAAACTGTAGTTATTGTCCTACTCCAGATCATTTTAATGATGTTTGTCTTTGTACTGTCTGCTGTCCTCTGTCAGAGAGATCTTTCCCTACCTGGTGGTGGTGATTGGTCTGGAGAATGTGCTTGTCCTTACCAAGTCTGTGGTGTCCACCCCAGTTGACCTCGAGGTGAAACTGCGCATTGCCCAGGGTAAGCTGCCGTGTGCTTGTTTCAGGAAGCCAGATGCACAGAAAACATATGAGGGAATGATGGTGTGCACTAAACACACGCTTACACGTTACACATTCTTTTGCGAGTTCAAATTACATTTTAAGTCTTTGAGGTAGAGTTAAGAAGCTAAGTGTTCTCAAGTCTTTTGTCCGATGACTGCCGTTTTAACAACCCAGTGTCCTTCTCAGGCCTTAGTAATGAGAGCTGGTCTATCATGAAGAACATGGCCACTGAGCTTTGCATCATTCTCATTGGGTATTTCACGCTGGTGCCGGCTATTCAGGTAACCAACACATACAAATCAAGTTCGGAGACACTTACTCTTTCATGTTTGTTCTATGTTTTTCATCTGTAGGCTACATTGTAGAATATATTGAAGACATCAAATCAGGTGGTTGACTGGTGCACAATGTTGTGTGTGTGTTTGTAGGAGTTCTGCCTCTTTGCTGTGGTGGGACTGGTATCCGACTTCTTCCTACAGATGTTCTTCTTTACAACGGTGCTGTCCATAGACATCCGCCGCATGGAGGTAAAACGCAAACGATTCTGGAGAGATTATCTTGGAAATACACTTGTGCTCTATTCTATCACGCTAATACAGCCCCCCCCCCCCCCCCCACACACACACGCGCGCACCCACACACACACACACATATATTTTCACGTGTATACTCTTCCTCCCATGCGCAACCACAGCTTGCCGACCTGAACCGCCGGCTCCCAGCCGAGGCGGGCATGCCGGCTCCAAAGCCAGGTCCTCTGCGTCCCCGCGAGGTACCGCCGCCCCCGCGCCCTTCCCCCCACACCATCACTTTGCAGGCTCCCGCCTTCAGGAACCTCCGTCTCCCCAAGAGACTCCGTGTAGTGTACTTTCTGGCCCGCACTCGGCTTGCACAGCGCATCATTATGGTGAGGGGGAGTAGTGTTTGACCAGTATCTAGTTGACTTTTCACTCAAACTTCCTGTAAAGACATTTGTAAAACTTAACCCCAAATCTTTTTTTATTTGTATTTTTTTCCATTGTAGAAAGAGTTACTTAAGTGGATTTTGAGATATCAAACCATCACATTTAAAGTCTCATTTTACACTAATACTGAAATGCTTGTGCCCTCCTTAGGCTGGCACAGTGATCTGGATCGGTATCCTAGTTTACACAGATCCTGCTGGCCTCCGCACCTACCTGACTGCGCAAGTGTCAGATCAAGGTCCCCTGGGGGAGGCAGGAGGAGGGCTGCCCTCTCACCTGGGTGTTGCCCCAGTCTTCCCAGGGGCAGACCCCACCAGCACCCTCAGCGGCCTCCCTGCTCCTGAACCCACCCCCATTCCCGAGAACCAATCGCAGGGACACCATGAGTCGGCCAGGGAAGACCCCCACCCACAGGCTCCACTTGTTCCCCAGATCAGCTGGGGGATGGAGGACGAGGAGGGCTGGAGGAGGCTGTCCTTCAGACACTGGCCGTCCCTCTTCAGCTACTACAACATTACACTGGCTAAGAGGTAGGTGTGTATGCGTGCATGAACATTGACTGAGCCTTTTGATTGAGACACACATTACGGTTGTACTCTAAATGTGCTATTATGTTATCACAATGTATGCCCTGCCTCTTCTGTCCTAGGTATATTAGCATCCTGCCTGTCATCCCTGTCACCCTGCACCTTAGCCCCCAGGAGGCTATCGAGACACGTCACCCCCAGGACACGCGTCACCCTTCACCCCCCATCCCCAAGGCCTCGGACCTACAGACGGACCTCACACTCTACAAGTCAGTACTGCAGTGCGTGTGCACACAGTTAGTTCTGTCCATGTCAGCCCCAATGACCCACCTGTACAGTGCCCTTGACATCTCAGTAGCCTTCAGAAATGTACACAAAGGCACCTACCCGCTAATGCTCTTTAGGTATAATAGAAAAGAATTAGGGGTCTACCTAATTCTATTTTCCTTGTTTAAAGGTAAAAGCCACCAAACGAACTAATTTCCTCCAATACCACTTTGATTCTGGTTTTGATTAACTGTTGTGTGCAAGCCCGGACTTGTCTAGTCACACTGTGTGGAGCACCAAGGAGAATTCTATTTGTCTCACACTGATTCCTCTCGTTCCCCTCTTTCCCCTTCTGGCCCTCAGTGTGTCAATAACCCAGGGAAACTCCCTTTGTTCTCGTCAGGGTTGAGCAAGTGCAGCCTGTCACTGGGTTGATTCTTATCGGAGAAAAGAGGGAGGAGTTCACCCCCTTTTTCTCCTTACTCATAAAGGGACGACCTGCCCTCAGAACCTCCTCGCTGCTGGTGATTGGCTGTGGCAGCACTCGTAAGATGTCAGTGGCTTGATGATGTCACTCAGTTTGAAGCTGTTCATCCTGTGCCGTTGGAGCAGCATGTCTTACCACTGGTGTTTCCCTTCAGAATCAGATGTAGGGCAAGAGCAAAGGTTTAACAGCAGCAGGCTAGGTCCTGTTGACATTGCCAACATAAACATTTCTCTTGGAACTGTGCTAGTAAAAGTTATCTGTATTCCAAGGTTGTAAATTACTGTTCTAAGACAAATGTAAATAGAAGACCCAACCGTGAATTATTGATTTACCAGATGCTTTTATCCAAATTGATGTACAAATAATGTATGTAGGAAGTGTAGCAGATTATCCATGACTTGAGGCAGCTTGAACAGTGTTACAATAGTTTTAGCTGAGAAACAGTTTACACTTTCCAAGAAACGGAATCATCTCAATTACATCATTGCATAATCCCGCTGAAACAAACCATTATAATAACAGCCAAATCATCTCAAATATAACATTTGTAATCATGTTGCATTAAATCTATACTTAGATTTGCCAAAGTTTTTCAGGTCACACAGCTCCTCATGTCAATTAGCCAGTAGCCCCAACTACCAGAATGTCTAATCTCATACCATGGGATCTGTTACAGTGCATGGAAATGATGGTTTGTTTCAGACTTTCAGCTCTAGTTAAGAGACACTGTGCATACTGGCTCATGTTTTCAATACACACCCATAGGATGTAAAGGCAGCGTAGGAGGGAAAAGGTGTGGTTAAAACACTGTTCGTTTTATTACAGTGTTTGGCATTAGCACTGACTCCTTTAATGTGTGCTGTCAATCATTATTGAACCAGCATGTCTAAAACAACATGTCTTTTTGGGTGTAATAAGGTCCGTTAGTGCGCTGTAGGGAGATGGGTAACATGAGATGGGTTTCTGAGCCTGCTGGCGGTTTAAAGACTGGTATTTCACGTAGAGCTGGTCTCACTAGCGTGTCAGGCCTTGTTGTCAACTCAGTGACACATTCTGTACCACAGGTGTCCAGTAGGGGGATGTCTTCAGGTCGTTGCTACCATAAGAGAGACATATTTAGATCATAAAACCCAAAGAAACTGTATTTCATACTTGGGTGCTACTCCTTCACCTGAGTGCACGATGTCGGTTCTCATCAGAATACACCCAGTGCCTGGAATCCTAATAGTAATCGCTCTCGTAAGATAATGCCACTGACATTTCCACTGATAGGTCTGTCATACAGCTCCGGTCTCTGTTTTTTTATGTAACTAGAATACATATTTAGGAAGAGTTTGAGGTAGCAAAACTCAATCTTGACTGCTGAGCTTCGCGGTGGGCATAGATCCCTCCAGCTGTTTTTTCCCTTTAACTGGGAAAGGAATCAATCAGGGTAACAACAAAAAGTTCCGAAATGAGTCAGTAAACTTCCTTTATCAAGGTCATGGATGTTTGATCCCGGTTTTCTCAATCTCCAAACTTTGATAAGCGCTTAAACTATAACCAAGCCCTTTCCCTTCCATGTGGTCTCCCCCCTCCCCCTTCCCCCTCCCCCTTCCCACTCCCCCTCCTCAGGGTGGCAGCTTTGGGTCTGGCTGCAGGTGTCCTGCTAGTACTGCTGCTGTTCTGTCTGTACCGGGTCCTCTGTCCCCGTAACTACGGGCAGAACGGTGTCCCCCATGGACGCCGTCGGCGTGGCGACCTGCCCTGCGATGAGTACGGCTACTCGCCACCAGTCAGCGAGATCTCTCCTCTTCTGCTGCGTGGACACAGCATGGTGAGGAATACTGTTTGCATCAGGGACAGTTGGGAACATTTCTCCCAAATGTTCCTCTCACATAAACTCATGAAACCAAACCCATTCAGGTACTGCACTGAAAACCTCTCAAACGCTGTCATGTCAACTGTTGACAAAAATGTTTGTTCATATACAGTTAAAATGTTGTATTGTGAGAACCATTTTTATAACAGATGCCCTTTACAGCAAGTCTAACATACAAACTCTCTCTAGGATATTGAGTGTCTTGCCAGTGATGGGATGCTGCTGGCTAGTTGTTGCCTGGCTGGGCAGATCCGTGTATGGGATGCCCAAACCGGTGACTGCCTCACCGTCATCCCTAAAAATGGGTGAGTGACACACAGTAACGCATTCATTCGCATTCACATGAGAATGCTTGCATGTAAATCCAGGTCGACGCACAATAGACAAAGCAGTTTTTGTCTCTCGTTTTTCGTAACGGCATGAACATCATGAACTTGACTGTTTGTTGAAGACGGAACACCCATCAATAGTCTTCTCAGCTACAACTGAATAAAATGTTATTCTGCCAATGTCTTAAGTACATTTAAATAAGTTCAAATTATTTACTGAACTGGTGTAGTCTTTGTAACTCCAGTCAAGTAAATATGTTGCATCGTCTTCAGCACTAAGTTCCGAGTCACTGGCGCAAGTTGTGTATGTCTGATGAAACAACTTATGACTTAGTGAATCGCTGATTTATGAGAATCTAGGATTTACATGCACCCTTCCTCTCTCCTAGGTTACGGCGATGCAGCAGCAGTGGCTGCTGGGAGCAACGCGATGTTTGGGAAGCTGTGGGTATGGCCGACCACGAGAGCATGGGCTCAGAGGCCCTGGACGGCTTGTCAGACACTTCAGGAGAGGAGGGCTACCCCCTCCGCAGACGAACTGCCTCTTCCCGCCCTGTCCTTTTTAACGACCAACCTGACCTCACCCCGCTCATCGACACCAACTTCGCCTTGCAGCCCCCCTCCCACCTTGCCACCCCGCCCAGGGAAGGCTTTGATTTCGGGGGTCTAGTGGAGAAGGCCTACCTTGAGCACGAGCCACCCTCGACATCCACCTACCCCCCTATTTCACCCTCTCCCCCTTCGGGAACTCAGCTCAAGAGAAGACTGAGCCTAGGGGATGTCCCCGCTCCTCAGGCCCAGGAAAGGAGCCCTTCAGGGGGACAAACCTGGATCCCAGACTGGAACAGTTCTGTCTGGGCCATGGAACTCAGGGGGAACCTGATCGCTGCTGGAAGGAGCAGCGGCAAGCTTGAGGTGAGAACAATGTCACTTTTAGTTGGTGTCTCTTGGACAGTCTGGACTATGAGCAGCAACTTTAGCAATCGTCTGTGGGTGTGTTCATATGCATGTGTGTTCTTTAGCTGTGGGATGCAGTGGAGGGTTCTTTACGCTGCTGCAATGAAGATGGAGTGTCAGGAATCACAGCACTTGCCTTTCTCAATAACAGGTAGTGCAAACTAATATCATAGCAGGAATGGCAACAACAAAAAATCTTCAGAAACTCCTTAATGGATTGTCTTTAAATCAGTGAATAAACTTAAGATTCTCGGCACATCGAATTCATGTCTTATAAAAACGTGTTCATGTATATTTTGTAAAACAGTCATGATACCATTTGTTTCTTTTCGTACCAGGATTGTGGCAGCTCGATTAAACGGTTCTTTAGACTTCTTCACTGTTGACATCAATAAACCTCTGGGTCTGCTGCAGTACAGAGGTGAGACCGAACGAAAGCCACAAAGTAACAATGTAAAGAAACGGTTTTCGTAGTGTGTTGTGTAACTGCCTGGGAGTAAGTACTCCTTCAGATCATGAGCATCGTATCTGTCACACATAACTTGTAAGATGATGACGTGTCATCTTCCCGCGTCTGCGTGCCCTCCCCCAGGGCCCCCAGTTCGTGGCAGCATGCCCTCCTCGCCCTGCTACAGCAGTGAGGATGTGATCAGCTGCCAGCTGACCCGCTCTGTACAGTGTGCCCACCAGAAGCCCATC
The DNA here is from genome assembly GCA_036571765.1 of Plecoglossus altivelis. NCBI lineage: Eukaryota > Metazoa > Chordata > Actinopteri > Osmeriformes > Plecoglossidae > Plecoglossus > Plecoglossus altivelis. The sequence goes on along the minus strand of BROE01000014.1, from coordinate 14,303,254 downwards.
ACTGTGCTTAGAGCAGCAGCAGGCAGGGTTGTTACTGGCAGTCAGGACCACACCGTCAGGGTAAGAATGCACTGACGTACCCCACACACATACATACACACACACACACACACATACATACACACACACACACACACACACACACACACATACAGACACGCGCACAGACACAGACATGCACGGACACACGTACACTGATTCGGATGTACAAGGCACTCAGAGACGGTCACATGGTACGCCTACATGGTAAGCCTAGCTTATGGAGGGAAAAACCCTGAAACTTGCTTAAAAAGCGAACGGCCCAGAATCCAGCGTCTGTTCCGTGCTTGTGTTTCAGGTGTACCGTCTGGAGGATTCCTGTTGTCTCTTTACCCTCCAAGGTCATTCTGGGGGAATCACCGCCATCTACGTCGACCAGGTCTGTACAAGACCATATCCCCTCCCCCATGTTGGCCCTGCCCATGCTATGTCCCTGAAATGACAGATTGTCTTTCTCGCAAAGTCTTTCCCGTTAGGGAAATTTGTTTAAAAAATGGAATCTTTTTGTTCTGCAGACCATGGTTCTGGCCAGCGGAGGGCAAGATGGGGCAATCTGTCTATGGGACGTCCTAACTGGCAGCCGTGTAAGGCACGTCTACGGACACCGCGGTGACGTGACCTCGCTTGTGTGCACCACATTATGCGTGATAAGCAGCGGTTTGGACGATCTCATATGCATCTGGGACCGCAGCTCAGGCATCAAACTCTACTCCATACAGCAGGTGTGTTTGTAAAGCACTCCTCGAAAGCACTCTTAATATCTCTCTCACCCTTGTTACATATTCTCAAATCCATCATATTACTGTTATTTCAATACTTCTCTGTCACCGTTATTATATATTCACTCCATAAACCTGCATCTTGTCGATCTCTCTCTTCCCTCTATCCCTCTCTCTTGCTCTCCCTTTCTCTTGTTCTCCCTCTCCCTCCTTCCAAGGAGGTGGGCTGTGGATCCAGCCTGGGAGTGATCTCAGAGTCCCTTCTGGTGACAGGGGGCCAGGGCTGCGTCTCCTTCTGGGACCTCAACTTTGGGGACCTTCTTCAGACTGTCTACTTGGGCCAGAGCAGCGACGGCCAGGGCGTCCGCCAGCTCCTGGTCCTGAACAATGCTGCGATCGTCTGCGACTTTGGCAGCGAGCTCAGCCTGGTCTACGTTCCCTCTGTGCTGGAGAAGTTGGACTGAGGAGGGGAGGGGGGGGGGGGGGGAGAGGTAGACGTTGGAGGTTGCCACCTTGTGGCCTGGAGGAACAACGAACATTCTGAGCTGTGCGTGTAAGAGATGACTTTTCTGTTTTCATCGTTGCCCTGTCAGTAAGCTCTGAGCTGCATTTTTTTATGAATAAAAGCAAACCCATCTGGTTTGATCCACTTGCATGCAGGGCAGTTTCTGGAGCCATAGTATACTTTTTTCAGTAAAGCTCAATTCTGAATGTGGATGAATCTATGGTCAGAATGAGTCCCTGAACAAGAGTGAATCTGCTATGAAGTTGGAGGTCTGACTGACCCTGAACTCTAGCATAGTTTTGGGTGGTTGTACTTGAGCTTTAAAATGGCTGGGATTCAGTCATCCCAAGAGCTCCTCACCCAATGGTCTGACAGTTAGTGTTTTTTGTACACAATATTCAGGCACTGCCCTCTATGCTGCTTGTGGATGTGTCTTTTTTTAATACCCACCCACCTGGAAAGGAATATTTACAAACCGTTTTTATATTCCTCTTTGCTGCCTGGCTGGAAAATCAGTGTAGAGTAACCACGGCAACTTTAAGAGCTCTCTTTGGCCAATTGCCTGGGCTAAGCAGTTACGTGTGAGTGTGTTTGAGTGTGTGTGTGTGTGTGTGTGTGTTTGAGTGGGAGAGACTGAGTCGAAGGAACTGTTGATTATTTTAAGGCTGAACACTGCTGAATCGGAACAAAAATCAGAAATTGTGTGAAAGAGTGCGTGTGATCATTTGTATGTAATAGAGGGAGAATTGGATATGATTACCTGTAACTAAAGGAACCTACATGGAGGTTGTTTATATGTTGAAATCTATTATTTATTAGTGATGCATTTTGAAATTAACAAATGGTTTGAGAATTGCTTAACTTGACTTTTACAAGATAATATAACATGGAGATGTCAAATGTGAGATGGTGATTAATATAATTGGTTTTGCTAGAAATCTTTTTGAAAACCATGATTTATTTTGACTTGAGCAGGGTAGAGGCTATATACCGTAATACCAGTTTTTGAGCTCTTATTATGTCATTACTGAAGCTATGACAGCCCTTCTGATCCAACAGAGATAAGGCCTATTTACTTAAGACCTCTAAGGCCATGTTGATGCATGTCTTCCAAACTTATGAATTGCATTTTGTATCCATTGGTATCATTAAGCTTACCAATCCTCCTATCAAATCTATCCCAATTTTTCAAATTGATCTGCAAACCCATTTTTGCACATTGATTGACAAAATAACAAAAAGAGCATTTGTTATTTAATGGTTTACATACATCCCAAAAACATACTTATTTCTTCAACTTAATGTGTACCCTGATATACATACAGAATGACAATCCAATATCAAGTCTGTCTGAACTGCAATAATTTATTTCCTTGATCAGTCCTTCAAGTTATTATTGTTATTTTTTTAAATCCTAACCTTTTAAAAATGTTGTGTATAAGGATGGGGTCAGGTACTTGAAAGAAGGTGCCTAATGGTCAACCCTCACAGGTCTGTTGGAGATCATCCTGTCCCTTCGAAGCCCTCACATCTGCACAGAAGCTCTGAGAATGTAGCGTGCATTGCAGGAGACGGCCTGTAACATGTATTAGGCTTGACATCAACAACATTGTCGTGGTGGCTCCACCTCCACACACCCACACGAACCTACTGCACTAAGCTGGTTGAATGTTGACCCACGACGCTTTGATGAGCGGATCCTCTCGGAACACTAATTTGTGCACTAACTGTTAACCCTCTCGAATGCACACGATCAAACATGCACTTTCAAACATTGACACATGCACACGGACATTCAGACATGTAGATACTGACCTTTTTAACAGCTTCGAACGCACACATCAGTCGTGATTTCAGGGATGCACTGCTCCTAGTTTTCAAGGTCAGTTGTGTCTGTTGGTTTTCATTCCTAATTGAAATCAAGTCATGCGTTTACTGTTACTGTAGAAGAAAACATGTTTTGGTATCATGAGAATTGTAATATTTGGGCATTCAACCCTTCTTTGTTAACACTGGTTTAACATTGTCATGAATTGAAATCTGAATGAAGGCGAAAGGGAAACTAAGTGACACCTTGTGAGTTGTGCATCCCTGGACACTATAACCATTCTAATTTATTAGCTTTGTTTTATGGATGTAAATAAATACTAGGGGATATGGCTTTAGAGAGGAAGTGTATGTTCACTTTTTATTAGTTGTTTTTTTTATCAACATTTTGGATAATGTACATTTCATTTATATGGAGGAGAGGGTGGCTTAAATAACGTCATGGGGAGATGCTGTATACGTTTGTTTTTTTTAGATTAACTGTTCAAACACTACATTTTTGTCATTAGAGGCTGCCTTTCCTTATCTCTGAGTACACAAAAATACGAATGTTCCCACCAGGTTCAGCTAAATTTGTAGTTTTTGTTTCATTTCACAGCGCCAGCCTCAAATATAATTTCAAGCCTCAAGTTGTGGTGGGACGGTGATTGTGAGGTAAATTTGGGTTTACAGATCGTAGTGACCATGTCACTACTCATGTCATTTGTTCTACCAAATACAGAATGAGGAGGACTGGCACAAATGGAACAGGGGCAGGCAATCCTGGTCGTCAGGGGCTACGGTCCTGGAGGTTTGAGTTTTTTACCCTGTTCTAGCACACCTGATTCTAATTATCAGGCTTCCAGAGAACTCTAATGGCCCAGTAATTAGAATGAGGTGTTCTGGAGCAGGGAAGCTACTAAAACCTTTAGGACAGTGGCCCACCTCCGATGAACATGATTTCCCACCCCTGAAATAGATGTTTGGATTCCCTGTGAAACCACAGGCCTGCTCTACTCCTTGTCCTCTTCCTATGAACCTCTTACCATACTCTGTTGGCTACTTAGTGTATACACGCAGGCTGTAGTGGAGATGGAACTAATGTTCTGTACTATTTTACTATTTTTAACAAGAATACAACTTTGTACTAATTTCCAAATAAAGAGGTTTGGATACCTTTCCTTTGACTCCTGGTCTTGTTACTTTTGGCTTGAGTACACAAGTTGCTTGTGTTTAAATTGTGACTACATTGAAACAGTATGTAGACAACGACACAGAGTTAATGTTACTCTAATTTTATTTAAGATGCAGTATATTTACAATGTTAAAAGATCACTGACTCATTAAGTGGTGCTGATTATGCTCTATATGTACGTAACCATAACAACGAGTCATACTGTAGATTAAGGTTGCTCTGATAGGGCTGCCTGTCTGCAAGTCCCTTCTACATCCCCACTCACACATCCTTTGGTCTCAGTGTCTCCCGTCATCTTAGTGCAATCTTGTATTCCCGTCTGCTCGGAGACCCCCGACCAATCCCATCGCCTAGCACTGCTACTGCTGACAGAACTAGGTGCTAAAAGCGAAGACACTGTGCAGCCAGGACAGAAGTGCATGCTGGGATTGCGGTACCAAGTGGCCCAATATGGGGCAGGGAGTCAACAACAGATGGAGAAAAGAGAGAACACAAGAGGGAACGAAAGGTGCACAGTGATTTGGTCCCAGATGCACAGGCTACTATTGAGGGGATGAGGCAAGTGGGAATGTAGAACCCATGGAGTGCAAGTCCCTAAAGCGATAGCCTGGTTCCAAACCAACCCCTAGCCCCTACTACTACAGTCCTCTGATTAAATGCACTAGCCAAGTCTCTGCCGCATTACTGCCCCTTAGCCACGCAACACAAGGAAACACCTGATAGAATTAGTATTACAAGCTTAAGGTTGGCTTAAATACAGGCTATAAAGTGTGATATAAAGCAAGGTACATGTAATGTGCTCCTATGTCTCAGCTCTTGTTGAGGCTCCATAAGGGATCCAGGTTGCCAAGGGGGTCCTCTCCCCCCTCCTCACGGGGCCCCCTCAGGCCTTGTCCCTCGGTCGGCTGAAGGAAGCTCTGCTTGGTGACGCGATGCTTCCCCATGCCACCTCCCTCCATGGAGAAAGCCTCAGGGGTCAGGGCGGCCAGCAGCTCCAGAGAGGAAGGTGCGGGGACTGCCACAGGAGGGGAGGGCTCAGGGGCGGGTCTAGCCTCTGGTGACCCGTGATGATTGGCTACAGGAGAGGAGGATGGGTCGGGACCGTACACCCCATTGGGCGGTGGGGAGTGGACCTGTGCAGGGGAGGAGGATGGAGAAGAGAGCGAAGGACTGAGGGAGGAGGGTACTTGGGGTTCCCCAAGGGGTAATGGGTCCTGTGGGGTGGCTGTCAGATGGAGGTCGCCGTCTAAGGAAAGCTGCGATGGGATGACAAAGGGCTGGTCTTCCAAACCACTGACGGAGGCCTCCATGGCTGGGTCAGTCGCACTGGGAGGCCGGATGCTGAGTTTGGCGATGGTGGCTTGAATGGAGCTGATGGGCATGTCTCCACCCAGAACCAAGTCTAACTGGGACTCCTGCCGTGAATAAGGCTGGAGGACCAATCAGTCGGGTGGGAGGAAGAGAACAGCATTAAGAATAAGTGGAACACACTAGCATAGAAATAAAAACTTAGAGATTGTTAAAGTGGTACCTGCTCCAAACAGAACTGGTAGAATCCCTACCAGACCCAAGCATGCACAAAGTAGATAAGTAAAAACATTAAACCCAAAAAATGACCCTAAATCCATATCCAAAGTTTAGACATAACATAGACAGCTAAACAATAGTGCATACTCTTTCATCAGCTAATCTACTGCAACCTACTGCCTGCTTCAAGCTTGTTGCTAGCCTATATTATTTTGAACAAACAAGTGAAGGGGTTTAACCTTGTTGGCTGTAGTGTTGGAGGTTTTGCTGCAGGGGGCAGCAGCGTAGCCGTGGCGCTGAAGGACCTGTTCAGCGTGCTTCAGCACTGCCTCATAACAGAATTTCAGGTGCAGCTGGGAAAAGATGGGAAACCAATGAGCTGTATAGAAACTGACTTGCAATTATTTACAGCAAAATTTAACCAGCTAACATCGGGTCAATACTCGTGAATCAGAACTAGGATTGCCTGAATCTCAGAGTTAGGATGCGGTTCGAGGGAACGTCTCACCTTCTCTTGCAGCATGTTTTTTCGCTGTTGCCTCATCTTCTTGACCAGCAGAGTCAGGTCAGGGATGCCGTTCCCTGCCTCCAGCTCCTGCAGGGCAGCGTATAGCAGACAGAACGCACCGGTGCGCCCCACACCAGAGCTGAGGGACAGAGGGAAGGCTCAGTTTGAAGTACACGTACACACACACGCACACACACACACACACACACACACACACAAGACAACTTTCCACACAGAAACAATATCCTTTGACGCATTCTCGAGATCCTCAAACCTTATCATACTTCATCTTAAATGTAACCAGACATTGGAAGGCACTTTAACCAAAGTCTTTTTAAACATGAGTGTCTGTACTTTTCCTTGAGTGAAGGATGTGTGTACTTTTGTGCAATTCCCGAAATGCAACACACTCGCAGTAGCAACATGTAAACCCTTTTATAGTCTGAATTACCTGCAGTGTACCACAATGGGAGTGTGTAAGGGTCTCTGGTGCAAGTAGTGTCCATGGACCTCCTGGATGAAGCGGATCAGGTTGCTTTTGCTGTCAGGAAGACCCCTGTTCAACGAGAGAGAGAGAGATCAGAACAGCGCTCTCCATCAATTTAGTTATTTCATTTCATTCACACACCACAGTTTTACAAATGTAATCAAACAATTCCCTGGTGGTGTTTTGACTCACAGCTCAGGCCATGAGGTGAACTGCAAGTGGATGACAGTGCGTTTGAGGCTCTGGTCCCGATATTGTAAGCCAATCATACGCTCCACATGGGTGGGCGTGGTCTTTTGTGTGGTCAGGGTGAGGGTAATTGGTCCCTGAGAAAGCTTCTGACCACGCTCCGTGGGGAAGTAGCGCAAAACCTTTCCCTAGGACAGGAAAAGGAAAAATAATCGTACAAATTAGGCTTACTTTGACAATTTGTGCTTAATCTTAGCCTGCCTTTGGGACATTGTGATTCACCTTCTGTACCACAACGGTTGGTCACAGTGACCTGAAGGCAGCACCAGGGTTAAATAAGTACTTTAGAGAACGCGTGTTGTAGCCTTTTTCTACACATACCTTCTCCAGCTCCTGCTCCGACACCAACATGACCACCAAAGACACCTTCTGCTCGTATACCATCAGCCAAAAGTCTGCAGCCGTGCCTGTTAGCGGAGCCTGCGTGGCAATGAGGCGCGGACAGTAGGCCGACAGCTCCTCGACGTAGCTGGCGTTGATATAGTCGTCTTTGCCCGAGCGCAGAATCACGCGGTTCGCGTCGTAAGGCATGACATCCTGGTGGCGGTTCTTCATCGTGTAGCAGCGGGCGATGGCGATGGACAGCTGCCGCGCGTCCTTCTCCTGTTGTTCTTGAAGCTCCTTCCACCGCGCGTCCAGCTCCGACAGGCCGCCCTCGTCGTCCGTAGGCTGCTCCAGACACTCCACCGACGACCGGAATTGCTCCAGCTCGCTGCAGAGGTGGGCCACACGTTCTGGGGCTTGGTAGGGGTCGCCCTGTATCAGAAGGACCCCCTGGGAGCTCTTTTTCCTGCGCTCGCCGTCCTTGGGATCTGCTTTGGTTGGTAGCAGGACGTTGGTGGGGGCCTTGGGACCTCCAGGTTGGCTTTCTGGGCTGGAGGACAGAAGGTCATCTGTGCTGGAATTCTGACGCTGAAAGAGGGACGGAGAGGGGGAAGAGGAAGGGGAGGGGAGAGGTGGGGCCACACCTGCCACTCCGGGTGTAGCGGCCGGGGAAGGACGCTGTTGTGGTGTCAGGCCAAGGGAGGGTGGGCCTGGGGAGGGGGAGGGAGAAGGTGAGGGGGAGGGGGGGATAGCGGTATTGGGGGGCTGGATCATTGCTGGAGGGGCTCCTGACGGGGTTGGGAGCATATGCTGCGGTGGAACCCCCTGTGGTGGAGCCCCGGGAGGGCCCATCGAGGGGGGCTGCTGTGGTGCCCCGGAAGCAGCAGGGTACATGGGGGAGGCTGGGGGTGGCTGTGGATGGGTCATGGGCAAAGATGCCAGGGGTTGTTGTTGAGGCATCATTGGGCCCCCTGGGTAGCATAGAGACCCTATGTGAGGGGGCTGAGACTGGGCCTGGGCAGGCATCCTTATGGGCTGCTGCGACATAGGTTGACCGGTTTGGGGGAGCTGTTGGGGTGGAAGGGCATTTGGGGACATTTGAGACTGTGGGGCAAGGGGGCCCCTAGGCAGGTGAGCCTGAGGGCCAGGGACCATATTGGGCTGTGAGGCCGAGGGCATGGGTTGGTGGAGGTTGGGGGGCATGGGTTGGTTGTTGGGAGGCAGATATTTCTGTGAAACTGGGGGCATCTGCTGATTGTTGGGCGGCATTTGGGGTTGGCATTGGGGCATTTGCTGATGAAGCTGAGGAGGTACCATTTGATGGGCACTGGGGTGCATCTGCTGCTGCGGGGGCAGCATTTGCTGGTGAAGGTGCTGAGGGGGCATCTGCTGGTTGCCGGGGTGCATGTAGGGTTGGGAGACAGGGGGCATCGACTGGGAGGTGGGGGGGATCTGAGGGTGGACCGTGTGAGGGGGCATTTGACCCTGAGGGGGTCTTATCATGGAGCCAGGGATCATTTGAGGGTGCTGTTGTGGTAGATAGCTCTGTTGTGGGATGTAGCCTTGTGGCAACTGCTGTTGGGGCTGGTAGCCATGTTGAGGCTGGCCAGGAAATGGCTGCTGATACTGAGGGGGCATGGCCGGTCGAGGCTGAGCAGGCATGTACTGGGGATACCCTGGCTGGGCTTGGAGAGGGGGGCGAGGGCCAGGCATTCCCCGAGAGGCAGCTTGATATCCTGGAGGCTGCTGCCCCGGAGGGGGCTGTGGGTACTGCTGCTGTTGTTGTTGTGGGTGGTGGTGCTGAATTTGTCCTTGCAATGGCATGGGCCCCCCTGGCTGAGACATGTACTGCGGATAAGTGCCCATCTGTGGGGGCACTGTGTAACCTGCAGAGACAGGAGGTACAGGATGGCGTGGGGTAGGAGCGTAGCTGGGGATTGGAGCCTGGATGCTGTCTACAGTCGTGGTGGAAGGGCGGACTGGCACAGGACCCGGCATGACACCCCGGTGCTGGGGGGCTTGGTGTGGGGAAGGGCCATATCCAGACACTGGCACCTGGGGTTGTATCTGAGGGAGGGGTCCACGAGGCAAACCCTGAGCAGGCATGGGATTGGAAAACTGGGATATTCTCGCCAGGAGTTCCGGTGGAGGTAGGTTGGCAGGGAAGCGAGGGGCACCGGGCCACGGCAGAGAGGTGCCGAGGGAAGCACCAGGCAGCATGTAAGCCTCAGGCCCCGGGAGCCGAGAAGAGGAGGATGGGGTCATGGAGGGGTGGTCGGAGGGCAGGTGGCGAAGCTCTTCAGGCAGGTCCCCACCCAGGCTGAGAATGGCAGCATTAAGCTGGGCCAACTCAGGATCCTCCAGGCTGGAGCAGGCCGAGTCCACGTCCGAGCCTTTGGACTGCAGGGTGGGCTTGGCTGCTGTGGGCCGCGGCGGAGGCTTCTTCTGTGTCTCCCTGGGTGAAAAGAACAAAAAAACTATATTAGAACAGTGGAAATGCTCCATGTCACCATTAAATAATACATCTCAACATGCCATCAATTCTAACCACTTCAATTCACAGTCCTTCTTCTCCATCACACATTTCCTCCTTCCCTTTCTTTCTCTTACATGCTCACCTGTCTAGAATAGCCTTTCTCTCCTCCTCCCTGCCCTGGCACAGGTTCTTAGCTTTCTCCAGCAGACGCGAGGATTTGGCTTCCAGGTCTTCGTAAAACTCCTTGCCCTCCTGCGACTTTTTCATCAGGTCCTCGTAAGCCTCGTAAGAGGCCACCAGCATCTGGACCATGGTGTTCCACTTGTGCTCCGTCTCGCTCAGGCCCTTGCGGACTGTGGCATATTGAACGTTCGCCTCCGTCAAAGCCTTCAAGATGTTTTCCTGGGCCGCGAGGTTCTGGTCAATGTAGACTTTTACCTGCTCATACTTCTTCAGCTGGTCCTCAAACAGCCTCTGAGAAGGTGACAAGGAGGATTGTTTATATGATTATGTACGTGTTGACATTTTGATGGTTTGTATGTTCTCTACGTGGCTTAAGAGTATTTTTAGTACGTTGCTATGGGATAGGGGGTTGCTTGTTAGACCTAGGTTACTGTTGGTTGTGATTGGTCCTTGCCTTCATGTCCGCCCGCTCGGTGGTGACCAAAGCAGAGGTGATGTCATCTTGTTGAATGAGTTCTCTCAGCTGCTTCTCTAAGGAGCCTCTCTGGTCTCTCATTTCCTGTACTTTCCCCAGAATTCTCTTCATACACTGCAGTCCTGCTACCTCCTCTGAGTGAACACAGATCAACCACGTATGAATAAACCTGTAGCAGCAAACTCACTTGATAAAAAATAAAATAAAAACATTTGCATCATAGTAACCGTCAAAATATGTGCACACCTTCACTGAGTTGTGGTCTGGGCAGGGCATCACTCAGGGCCTCCAGGGGCCCGCCTAGCAGCCTCAGGTTACTGATGTGCAGATTCATGGCCCTGTGAAGCTCTGTGTTGGTGAAGCTGGCCTTCTCGTGGGCCTCCATGTACTTTTCCAGGTCTCTGCGGATCTCCGCCAGGGCCTGTGCCTGGGTGGGGGAGTCCAGCGTTGCAGTGGGTCCCCCGGCCTCCTGGAGAGCGCGGACCCCAGCCTCGTCCTCCTCCAACACGTCTCTGATCTCTCTCAAGGACGCCTCCACATCTGTGAACACCCCTGACAGGACTAGAAGGGAGGGCGAGAAAGATAGGGGGAAAAAACAATTATTAATAAAGCAAGAATAAGTGAGAGCATCTAAGGCTGGCAGACTAACATTGATTTAAATACATTATATCCACATTTGTATGAGCAATTTGTTGTATTGCATTAGATCTGCAAAGAGCCTAACTTGTGCAAGGAAGCAAATGTATTGATTATGGTAACTTGAGTATGTTTACTGAGAGTACAGTCACTTACCCTGCATGGACCCGATAAGACTTCTGACAGTGTCGGGTCGAACACTGAGAGCCGCACACTTCTCCATGAGAACGGGAGGGATGTGACTATACATGTCCAGGTTGTCCACAGATTCTGGCTCAAGACCCAAAGAGTCCATGAACTGCCTTGGAAACAAAACGAAAACGGGTCAGGTGATCTATATGATACTGCCATTCACTTTGTTCAGTTCCACTTGCATGAACGTTCCTCGACAACCATCAAAATCCTGTTAGAATCATACACTTCTGATCCCTTATCTTCTCCTATGGTGCCACAAAGTCTTAAGCACAAAATGCCATCAGTACTTACTCTAGTGTCTCATTTTTGCTGTCTACCTTGGCCATGATATCCCGGAGCAGCTTAGCCTTCTCTTCACTATGAGAAGAGGACACAAAATGGAGGGTAAAGGGCAGAAAGTCAATTTGAGCAGAATATTACGCACCTTGCTTTTTCACCCACCTGTAGAGAGAAGAGGCTTCGTGGGCAGCCATGGGCACCAGTTTGGCAAACAGGTCAGGGCCAGTCACACTGGGATCAGTGGGGTTGACGGGCAGGGCCTTCACCAGGGGGGCACCTAGAGAGGTGTGGCAACAAGGAGAAATAAGATATCTACACAATATGATGATGTACCTTTTATGTATTTTGATATATACACAAAAAAAACTGCAACTGGGAGTATATTTCTGTGTTTTGAAGGAGTATTAATTGAGCCGTTGTCTGAGTGGAACTTGACCTTTAACTGAAGCCAGTGTCTCTAAAGATGGGACAGTCTCATGGTAGATAAAGTCATTGTCTTTCTTGGCAGAGTTAAACCTAAAATAGAAAGGAGAACACGCGTATTAGTTTGAAAATATTTGTCACCCATTATTCTGACTGGACACAGTAGGACATGTAATCAACTTACTTTCCCCCAATCACATCCATCGTGAATCTCAACGCCTCCTGAACACTGTCTGGTTGACCCTGCTCAAAACGGGAAGAGGGGAAGGAGAGAAAAGAGGCAGGAAAATAACAATGATAAATGTATTTGTCCACATGAGCATGAAAAAACCCAAACGTGTAAGAGTGATTTATTCATGAAATGGAGAATGTGAATTCCCAAAACAAGAGCGCCATACCTTTGCCAACTTTATGGCTTCACTGAGTTTGTCCATTGAGCTTTGCAGGTAGGCCAACTGTAAAGTAATTAAAACAAAGGTTAGTCTTGATAACACAGGAAGAATCAAACATTTTAAGATGGAAAAAGAGACAACATTATTGTCTCACCCGTTCTCCATATTTTTGTTGCTCCTCCGCCTGTTTCCCCATGTGTAGCTGTAGAAACAGGAAAAAGGGAAATATATATTTAAAAATAGGAATAAGATATTCTTAAACAGCAAATTTTTCCAATATGATCTTAGCTTTCTCTGATACCTACATGGGCAATAGCAGCAAAGTAGTAGATTTTCATCTGGACCAGTTTTTTCCAGTCCTTCTGAATCTTTCCCAGCATAGAGGCAGTGTCTGAGTTCTCAAGGGCCCGGCAAGCTTCCTTATAATAGTCCACCACCTGCGCCACAGCAATAGCAGAAGGACTTGAGACCAGCTCTAATTGAACTGTGCCAGATATTGCTGTAGTTTAATAAATACCATCAACGTCTTATGGAACACAGAAAACAAGCTTTCCGTGTAGGTTAGAAATACTAAACCTACTACATAAACTTTATGGATTACTAGGAATGATCTTACCTGAGCGCTGATTCGGGCAACAAGAAAACTCTTTCTATTGTCCAGCATGGACTTTTCTAGAAGACATTCTTGGGCCTGACCCTACAAAATCAGAGAAAGGACAGTTGATTTCAGACATTTTGAAGTAGGTAAAGAACATGCACTTGTGCATCCATGATAAGACATTTACCAGCATGAGGTTGATGTTGAGATTAAGGATTTGGTGACTCATGTCCACACTAAAGTTGTGGCTGAAATGATCCCTCAGGTAGGAGAAGGCTCCTGCCGAACATTGGAAGTGTGTACATGAAACTTTCATACCCTTGTGGAGAGAGCAGGAGAGAGAGAGAGAGACGCAACGAAACACACAGAGAAGATATGTGAGAGAGATACATTTGGTTGACTGACACATGCTTTACATGCTGTATGAAGACAAGACCAAGACCACAAACAGCTGGTTTTATGCTCACCTCCTCTGAGACCCGGTTATCCATGGCTCCCAACATGGAGTGGAGAGCACCTAGAAGTAAATCAATGGAAGAAATTGAGCAATCACTTGGGCAATCCACAAATGGACTGTCGTTCCACTTCAGAGTTTTTGCACTCAAATGTAGGTTAATCTCTTCAGAACTTCAGTTAACCCAAGATCGGTCTAACCAGTACACGCCAGCAAATATGAGCACTCCACTCTTTTTGGTGCGTATTTGAAGAATTGGAAAGGCACAGTTGGATCTTGGGCCAAAAACAGACAGGAGAGTTGTTTTATGTTACTGCTCGCTCTGAATCTCACCAAGGTTGTAGAGGATGCAGGCTTGCTCATAGCTGATGTCATCGTGGGTAACTGTCTTTCCAGAGAAAATCTCTGTCCTGATACAAATTTGTAAGATGGTCATTAGTTGCAATATACACCAGGCAATACTGTTACTGTTTGTGTACAGAAGATGTACAGCACTTTATGAGTTTATAGCCTTTACAACCTTCAAGCCTGCAATCAAAATAGTAAAAGGCATTTGTGGGTTCATATCTTACCATGAGATGGGTACTGCAGCCTCCTGCCCAGGGCCTAAGGGCACTCGGCTCTGGAGGTAATGCAGTTGACCAAAGTACTTCCTCAATGTGCTGCATCCCTCAAAGTCCCGTGTCACATTCACCGCACTCTGGCAAAACGGAATGAACACTGTATAATTTATAGTCATAATTTGCGGCTTTCAAATACCAAGCTGTAACTTCAGTAATCAGATTGTCTACACAAGGTTTTTGTTGCCAGGGGGGTTGGGCTAAAAAAACGACAACAGAAAAATCAATACCTGTCTTAGTGTTTCCAGCTTTTTCAGCTGTTCATTGTAGTTGTCCGGATTCTCCCCATAGTTCTTAAGGATGAACTGAAATAAATGTGAGATCAAATACATTTCGGGTTATAATTTATGTCAAATAAACAATGGAGGAAAATAGTGTTTCCATCTTCATCTCTCAATGACTTTATCCTAGCATGCCTTACTACAACATAATCTACCCCGATTAGCCTACTGGTATCTAATAATTAATCTTCAGTCTCATAGGACAAAGGTATGAAGGTAAACAACATATAGTAAACAACATGTTATATTCTGGGCTAGGACCTTACATGAAGAGTTCCAAATGCACAGTATTAGTAAATGTATTCATTCAGCTCATTCATTTAAACCCCAAAAAACTAAACTGTACAAATCTGTATCTCCTCGCATTATTCTATTATTCAAATATGATATTGAACCACCAAATACAGTCTCCCCACCAGTAATAACATTTTACAATGCTTGGGAACGACCAGTTAAGGTAAAGGGTGTTAAAATATTATCTGGGGCAGTGAGAAGGAAAGAATGAAAGGTGGAAGGAAGTAGATCTCGTAAATTCCGAGTCAATGTACTGTAATGCCCTTGTCTTATGCTTGTATGACTACAGTACAGTGATTTAGATTGAGAAAAACGCAGTTAGCACTAGCTATTTTGTACGCTGTGTGACACAGCAACCGCTTAAGCAATCGACTGCATGTGACAGTAACATAATGCTCTATTCTTTCCTTCGACACAACCACTCCTAAGGCCGATTACTTTGGGATTCCGAACTGGATCAGGAAGACTTCAGATGCTGTTCAATACTTGGTTACCAATTTAAAGCAGTTAGGGTGGCTAACGTCAACTGCCTGGTTATCTGACAATTTATTCATGTTGCTTGCTCACTAGATAGTTCTATTTCAAGCGTAGTTATGGTCAGCTAGTCGGCTACTTTAATAACTTGACTCGCTCTGGCCTGATGTAAACAAAGGCGGTGCCGAGGGTGGCTTGTACAGTAGTGCTGGTACTAGCGACCTCTTACCTAGCTTACCTACAGTGACTACTGCGTTACCGTAGCTAGCTTGAGACAACGCAGAAGCTGGCTAGTTACTGAAATTCGCTGAATATTTTAGCCAAACTCAGTGTTTACGTTTGGTTAATTAGTCAACCACTGTGTCGCTCGTTAGCTAATCTTGACGGTTGACTTCCGATTCCAGCCCTCCCCCACAGTGCCCTGTTGATCCACGCACTCCCCACCACCAAGCTCACCTGCCTAACAGACGGGCTGAACTGGAACTCCCCAGCCTCTTTCAGATCCAGCCAGATCATCGGCATTCGGGGGACCGCCTCCATAGCGGGGAATAATACTGTTGTCTTCAAGCCTTCCCTTCAAATATAACCTTAACAGCGGTGGCTGGTACCGTTTTTCTTAGAAATCATGAAACAACAGTGACATGTCCCCGTTTACACTTCACCAGGAAACTGGATGGACGGTAAGGATATGACGTCAGCCAGGATTTTCTAATGCGCAAGCGTTCGCACAAACAAGAAAGCCCGTATGGACTCAAAGATCTTAGAAATAACAATGAGTTGCTACTAATGCCCAGAGATGGATCGTTACTGAACTTAAGGAGATGTTTCTGGTATCAGTGCTTAACTTCACTATTTATTTTTCTGACGACTTTTTACACAAAGGATGTGACAGGGAGTTAGCCATGTCGACATGACTGAGAATAGACATTCCTGATAATTGATTACCCTATGAAGGAAATGTTTGATATCGTCGGTGTCAAGGGATTCCTGGCGATTGCGCTGCGTGTCCGTTGTGTATTTTTGTTGTATTGTTTTAATATGATGTGAGGTCCAGTTAAAATTACTAGTATACTTCAGTAGATATTTCTGGTATCTTATTTCTCTATTTTTGTGACATTTTAATAAAACAGATAGTTATTAGCACTTTTTACTAAAGTACATGTCAGAGGCCATACTTTTTACACTTCTGCTCTTTTAACTTTCTTTTCTAACATATATGTAGTATCTGTCATTCTACTTGAGTAAAAGATGTGTTGGCAATTTCTGGTCTTTGTCAAAATGTGTGGTTTGACCAGGCCAAACAACCTTCATTCAACAATAACCTAATTCAAATGTACGACTATACATTTGACAGTGGGATAAGTGATGGAGGGGGAAATATTCAGGTACTTTTAATCCGGTCAATAGCTTTCCGAATGTGACGAGACGAATGTGGAATAAGAAAACCAACTTCACCTTCTTACTGAAAACAATAATTTAGTTGATAAAAGTCAATCTAGTTAACTCCGCTAATCCCTGCAGCACAAACTATGGCATGTGTAATACCATACCAGTTTCTACTTAAATGCTAACATAGAATGAGTGAAAAGCACTTGGGCTAATAGCCGATTTTTTATAACGTTTGAAAAGTGCGCCAAGAATATACTGCGCAGTCTGCACTATTTCCAGTTCCGTTGTGTCAAGCCGCCATATTTGACCCACAAATAATGAAAACAATGATATTTGCTTAGCTTGAAAGTTTCGAAAGTGTATCAAACACACATTCTGGTTTATAAACATAAGAGTTTATCTTGAGCCACTGAGTACCTAAGGTGAGTTATGCTTGATATTATTTGCTTTATTAAATTTCGTAGAATGTTTGGCTGGGCTTAATCAAATCTGTCATAAGCTGCAGTAGCTAAACTAGCCAGTCAGATAATACCTACAGGGAGTTTGCACTGTTTGTTTAGCTAGCTTGTCTTATATAAAAACACACGCATTGCATATATCTTCAATCATATTCTGTCTTTCTGACCTGTAAAATAATTACTTGTAAATAAATAATTCCAAGGTTTTAATGTTTCTAAATCCTAGCTAGCATGTTTGTCTTCTGTGCCTCTCTCTTGGTGGCTTAGTTTGAAGCTAGCGGATGTGGAAATGGCAAGTACTGTATCGGTGCCTCTGATTTGGCATCCGTAGAATAGGTTCAACTTCCACCGGAACATCAATTATCGGGATATAATTATACTTATAAAAATCCTTATTTCCATGTTAAAAAATGTCATAGGCGTGCCCACCATCTATGTCAAACTGTGCTGTGTTGTCTACATGCAACTGTTCTGGATTCGCATTGAAAAAGTAAACTACGAATATCTTAACGGTCAGGAACAGAGACACTATTAAATATTAAACGTAGATAATGGACATCGTTTTTACGTCATCCCTCTGTAAATGCGAATTTGTGATGTTCCGTTCCGTGCAGTCTAGTGGAAAAAAAAGTTTGACTACTCTCCCAGCAGATGTCGCTAGTGGATCTGGGGAAGCGCCTGTTGGAGGCAGCACGGGCAGGGCAGGACGATGATGTCAGGTCTCTCATGGCCAACGGGGCCCCGTTCACCACGGACTGGGTGAGTCCCTTAACATACTGTACATGACATAAAGGGGCTTTTCAAGTTATTACACAACATAAGCTGTAGTCAATAAATTGAATGAGGAGATTGTTACTGTAATGTTCTCTGACTCAGTGGTACAATGTCCAATCAAGCGCAAACCATTTTTCCAGCTAGGAACATCCCCTCTTCATTTAGCTGCCCAGTATGGACACCATTCTACTGCAGAGGTGCTGCTCAGAGCAGGCGTCAGCAGGGATGCCCGGACCAAAGTGGACAGAACACCTCTTCACATGGCGGCCACAGAAGGCCATTCAAGTATAGTGGAGCTGCTTGTAAGGGTAAGGAGACATGTGTCACTGTAGCTATACTATTGCAGAGAAACAGAAAAGGGTGTTGAAGTGAAATGTTAGGTGGCTCATCCAGATCCTGGAAGGTTTCTAGATCACGACATGATCTATTACTCGGTTGACATTTGGGTGACTTATTTTGATTGAAATCACTAATTATATGAGGGGAAAACATGCTTAAAGTCCTTCCTGTTCTCACCTCTGCATCTCTCTGACATGCTCTTCAACAGAGTGGGGCGGACATAAACGCAAAGGACATGCTTAAGATGACAGCTCTTCACTGGGCAGCCCAGCATGGCCACAGGGAAGTGGCCGAGCTGTTACTCAAATACGGCGCTGACGTTCACTCTCTTAGCAAGTTTGATAAGACCCCCTTCGACATTGCCATGGACACCAGCAACACAGAGCTTATGATACTGCTACAGGTAAAGGGGTTTGTCTGTTAATGCTCGAAATGCGACTGATGTTTTTTTTGTGTGTATTTCTTGCAAATGGCAAACAGATCCCACACTCTCAGGTTTTCTGCCAGTGTTGCTATGGTTTCAATGCTAGTAATATTCTGAGCTACAGAAATACAAATGATCCTATACTTTCAGCAACCAAATCCTCATTTAGAAAAGAGAAATGCATTATGCAACATATTTAGGCTCTAGGCTGGGAACAGTTGTACAGTACTGTATGTGGGAGGTATTGTATCAGCGTTAGATCTTTGTTTATTGTGTGTGTGTGTGTGTGTGTCTCTCTAGGATGGAATGCAGAACCAGGTTAACATGAATCCAGAGCCTCAGTACATCATCCCTGCAAGTGGTGTCCTAAACCTCTCAGACTTAGTGTCTACGACTAAGAGCACTGCAGGTAAGAGGCCACGCCCACCCAGCATCCGCGCAAGTTCCACATCCCTCTACTTCACTATGGCTCGATAAAGCTTAATCAAAATGACACTTCAAAAACAAGTTCGTTTATGTTTCACACAGTGACTGTATGGTCTATAGGGAGTGTTTCAATGGACACACATTTCAACACTAAAATGTTCTGAGTGAGGAGGAATCCCAAGAGAACCCCATGAAACAGATTAAATGTGATTTTAAATCAAATCAAATCAAAAGTGAATCTAACACTTCAGGGTAGCACTCGTGTTTTAAACAATGAATGCATGTTCTGTACGGAATATTTAACTCACCCAAAATAAAATACTCAACACCATGCCTCCCCTGTGGTCTTGGTACGCGCTGTTAAGCAGTATCATTCTAATCTCCAAACCCATAAAGGACAGCAAGAATAGGCCAAAAATTGTGCAGTGCGCAGGTGGCTTAAGTCTACTGTGTACACAGTCTCTCAGAAATGCAAGGTGATGAACAGTGCACCATCTGTTGTCACCCAGGAGAACCTGGCTCAACCACCTCAGTTCTGGCTACCCTTGCAGCCCTGGCAGAGGCCTCTGGACCCATGGGGAAGTCCAATGGTGCTGGTAACAATACTGAAAACACATTTAACTTAAAAGAAAGCGTGGCACCTCACTTAGGAGGGGTGCTGTTTTGAGAGACGACGCCTCAGAATGAGACTTTCAAACACATGTAAATTATTTGTGCGGGGGGCATGGAAAACCTGTAAAAATTAGACAAGAAATACTAAAAGACAAATCATTTAGTCATAAAATAATCATTTCAGATCACTTTATGAATTTACACACAGAAGAGTCTTGAAAAAGAGCTTTTGGGTCATAGGTATACATTTTGAAATAAGCATGCAAATCCATAAGTCAAAAGGCTTGGGGAGCCTCTATTAGATTGTGGTCACAAAAGGATACCAGTGTCTTGTCATTATGCCAGCATTCACTGTAGATTTGAAGAAAAAAGGATTTAGTTGTTACTAAACAATATGATCCTTTTCCCTCAGGCAAATCAGAGGATGCAATAGCGGCAGATTCCGTGGACTCAGCCATACAGCATATGGTGGGCGATGGGGGTCAAAGGGTCATCACCATAGTAACAGATCAACATGGTAACCTGCAACCAGCCGGGATTGGAAAGCAGTTCTTTGTTACCATGCAGGGCCAGCAAAGTGAGCAGAAAACAAAAATATATATTTATAATCTGATTTTTTTTTACAGATTATTCTTATGGTTATCATTAATATTATTAGGTATTGTCATTATTGTTATTATTATATACTTTTTGAGTTATCTGTGTTTTCTCTGTATATGTATAATTGGTCTGTTATGTTGTATGCCGAATTACTCTGTAGTGGTAGCAGTACCAGCGGGTCACATCACAGAGGAAGTAGTGGAAGAGGAACTTCAGATACCCACTCCCTCACGGAAGAGAAGGACAGAACCATCAGCCAATCACAGCCCCAAGGTTAGTCAATGTTTGCATGTACTTACTGCATGTATCACTGATCACTATGCACCCGAGTCCCATATTGAGTTTATGATGGCTTCTATCCTCTTCACCATGTGATTTGTTTGTGTGTTTTTCCAGAAGGGGAAAGATAGTCGTGAGCAGCTGCAGAAACAGCTGCAGGAAGCTAACAGGAAGGCCCAGGAGTACCGTCAGCAACTCCTCCAGAAGGAGCAGGAGGCTGAGCAGTACCGCCTCAGACTGGAGCAGGCTATGGCTAGTGGGCAAGCTAACAAGGCTACTGCTACCTCTAGATCACAAGTGAAGGAGGAGGTCGTTCAGGAGGAACAACTGGAGGTGGAAGACACTGGCGGATTGGTGATGGGAGTTGGAGAAGTGGTTGGAGTTGGAGAGGTTGTGGGAGGTGGGGAGGAGGACAGAGTTGAAGGAGATGAGGATAAGATGGAGGGAGAGAAAGAAGTAGGGGAGGACATTGTAGAAGGAGAGGAGGATGCTGTCATTCTCCCAGAAGACACCATTCTGGTAAAAGTGGGGGAGTTGGATGCAGGGGAGGGGGAGCAGGTGGCTCTTGAAGAAACCGAGGAAAGGGAGAAGGTCAAAAGCAAGGTCACAACGCCAAAACGAGGCAGAGGTCGAGGGAGAGGTAGACGCAGGAGGTTTTAGTAATGGGTTGTTTTCCTTCTTCTTGTTACAATATCTTATAGTCTATGTTTTTATATTAATACAAACTGTCGTAATTGTCATGTGGTATTTGTAAATACATTGCTAAATCTTTTTATACACGTCATTGGTTAGCACTAGTTAAAACCCATAATGATTCCTGGAGGGTGCTGCTGTCCAGGCACACACAAGTCTTAGTCTAATTCCCCATAATGATTCAGTCGCAGTGTTTGACTGCCTAAAAAAGTTGTGGAATAGTTAACGCTGTACATATTGAGAGTTTGATGTGATGAAACCTTGAAGCAAGGTTTTTCAAAAGCATTTTTATAGATGGCACTGCGATTCACATTTTTAACATTCACGAGAGACATTTTGTCATGTAAATACAGTTTGAAAGAATGATGTATGTTATATCATGTAACACCATGTAGCTTTACCTGTGCTTTTACTTTAACAGATTATTCAACACCTAGAAAGTTGTACCTAGAATGTTTCAATGAACTAGCATTCAATACATCAGTAATTGGTCGGTCTTCTCTCTGCCCACCTTTGCTACCTTTCGGTGAACAGCTCATTTGAATATTTGCACCCTCAGTGCAAACTTGTCTTAAAGAGTTGTTAAAAAAATGTTTGAATAATTCATAAAACAACTGTGAGAATGTGACAATGTGCGGTTAAGGTTGGTGTGTGTGTGCCATACTATTCATATGTTTGTGGTGCGTGCCATCTGACTGACTCACTACAATTAAGCCTTAATTTCCCAACTCTATGATTTTGTAGAATGGTTAGGTGTAGCAGGCACAACATACTACCTATGTGTTTTTGACCACTGCAAACATCTAGAAACTTTTCATTTGTCCGTCATAGAAAGGTTGTATTGCCTAAATATTTTTCCATTATAATATTGTAACTTTAACATGCAACACCATTAATGTGATTTGTAAATTATTCTTTTTTTACTGGATGTGATCTCAAAATGCAGCATCATTGTACAGTTTTTAAAATATCAAAACTTACTGTCAAAGAAACACTTGTAACACTTTGCAATCTTAAGGAAGGTTTCTGATACTGGTTTGTAACTACATCATTTAACCTCTTTATAAACAGTTTTGTATTTTTTGTATAAAACACTATTGGGAGCTTTGTCTGTGTAGTAATAGGGTTTTTAAAATAAAATTGGAATAATTATGTTCTTGTTTTTTTTCTCACAATAATTAAGTAGATTTGTTTGAGACATAACCCTCTCTTGAGCAAATGGTTGTAATCAATAAATTCCTCTACTGATATTCTAGCCATACATGTTTTGTCTATTGCCATACTTCAATTGACCTGCCATGACAAATGCTGTCTTTGGCATACTATTGAATTCATATAAATCTTGAATGAATGAGCAGAACACATTAATAATACAACACATAGGAGGTCTTTGCTCTGCAAAATTATTTGTGTAATACCAACACAGCTCTTCCTCTGACAAATCTGTTCATAGACCATATACCATGTCATTGATTGATGAATGCAAAAATAGTTTTTTTGGTGGTGGTGGGGGTTATATTAATTTAAGGTCTACAATTAGGCTTGTGTGGATTGCAGACTCCAAAAATGTGTCTTAGCCTACTTAAACTAAACTAATTAGTCCTAAGGTGCTTTTTGACCTTGTTTAGAAGTATGGACCCTCAGTGGTTCATGTCTTTAATATTATCATTAAACTTAAATTCACTGTAGAATATATGTCAATGATTATGTCCTTCAACAAGGACAGGAATATGATTACCTCCAAGATGGCTGTGTCGAGCATTTTAGATAAACAACACATATGTACTAAAAACATTATTAAACATACAATGCATCTGTTAATAGATCTAGATCTTCTGCTACAAGATGTACAATTATTTGATGGTAATTTCTGTATCAGGTAATTATAAGTAAAGGCACCACAGTTTCAAAGTAGATTGTTATTCTGCACGGTATTGGATTCGTCTCACTTGAAAGGACAGGCCCTGCCTGCAGCAGAAGCAAAAGCGGTTATGTCTGTATTGGCCTGATGAAAGCCAGACAAAGTGTCTGGATTCATAAAACCCAAGCAGACGGCTGTAAGCCACCTCTGTCATAAACTGATAAAACATTCCCCCCTCTGTCTGTATGCTGCTGATATCAGGAGCTTCAACAAAAAAAAAAAGGTTCACTGAAACAATGATTTTGTCTGTCATTAACACAAACGCGGAAAGGATTTGTGATCATTTTTAATATGAAAAACAAGATCACTTCAGGCAAACATCACAAGTTCAATGTACGTTTTTAACACTGACAAAAGCAACATATGTTGCTATATTTAAGCAACATACCAAAGTTGTAAAACACTTATTCAAAGAACTACACAATGCCCGCCATCATGCTATGAGAGGATACCATATCACAAACATGCTTTAATACTTCACATTAACACAGACAGCAAGATATCACTATAGAACAAATCCTTTGGGATAGGAAAAGGCCACAGCATATCACAAGAATCCCATATCAGGTGCCGAGTCCCAGCGTGGTGGAACAAGCATGATTTGCACTGTTTGGCAGTTTCATGACTCTTAGCAAAGTGCAAGCCATCTTAATGTACGCACAAGGCTGGTTTATCTCACAGCTAACTATTTGTAAACAATCTACACTATAAGGCATACAGTTGAAGATTTTCCCAGACAAAGAGCCACATACAGAGTTCATAAAGGGATGGATTTAAGATTACATTATCATTTGTGCAAATCTGGCATACCAACTGTGTATATGCCAACTGCAGGCAGTTATATGGTTTATTTTTTGTTTGTATGTTGTTTATTTTGTTTTATAATTAAAAAATAATCTAAAGTGGGTACTACACAGAACCATATCCAAGACAAAATGATGAAACCTTTTGATTCTTTTTCTTAAAAACATATCATTAGGCACAAGGAACAGCACAGTAAACATGTTTTTCAAAATACCTCATTTGGTTTATGACTCCTTAAACACCAGAGGTCTGGGGCCATCTGAAAAGACCAACATTGAATAGTTAACACATCCATTGCTGACATCAAACATCTATGGTTGAGACCAGAGAGAAATTAAAGGTAAAGTTCACCCACTTTTTGTAATTCTCTGTAGGCCTAAACAGTTTTTCCAACACTGATTGTCTACATCTTTGTATATCCTTCCCACCAATCTAAACCACATTTGCAACAGAGACATTGCAAACGTACAGGCAACACAACACAGCTGGTATGACATGGCATATTCAGATTTATGGAGATAAAGCAGAGAAGTAGAAGCACGGAATCTGAGGGTGGCTGTGGCAACGAGGTAGTCCAACGAGGGATGGAATGCAGAAGTTATGGATGTACTTTAAACAGCAAATATGACATAAGCGCTATAGGAATTAATGGGGTTGTTGTTTCTCACATTTTATGGCCAGCATTTACAGATTACAGATTCAGAAGCTTTGACTGTGAACTGTGGTGCATTGATAACTCACACTCACTCGTACGGAGGTGTTTACCACAAAGATGTGGCCCTGGTGATTTGGCTGTCATTGGTTGACAATTGGGAATTTCGACAACGTCTGACAAGCAGTAAACAGCGGGAACAATTAATTGGTTTTCTTCAGCAACAAGGGAACACTTCAGGCCTTAGGGGCACTTCAGACGATGCGATAGTCAAACGTGTCCTTCTCAGTGTGGTCGGTCCAGTTGGAGGAGGGCATGCTGCGGTAGGGGTCCAGAAGGATCCGGAAGCAGCGCACGATGAGCAGTGCCAGGAATATAAACAGAAGCAGAACAAACACGAATGCAGCCTTCTGCTCTAGTGTCAGGTAAGAAGGCATGTGATGGCCACCGCCCGAGGCAGACAAGGTACTGCTGAAGAATCCCTCGCCCATCCTGGGCACATCCATTATTGCTCACTGCTCCCAGTCTCTTTCTGTCACTCGGTGATGTCGGATGATGGTAGAGGCCCTGTGAAGTAAGTTCCTGTGTAGGATGCCAAACAAAGTAAATAGAAGACAAGGCGATGCACTCAGGAACTAAATCTGTCGGAAAGGGATGATTGAAGGTTACAGTCATGCGGCGGGGGTGGGGGGGGGGGGGGTGGGGTGGGGGGTGAGGGGGGGCAAGGATACTATTATCTTGTATTCTCGCTACGATGAAGAGAAAAAAGCATTGTAGTTTAGAGCATATCATGTATTTTGTGACTCAAACACACAAGTGTAAATGTCTGGGCATCTTTCTCGTCGATTTCAGATAGCAGAAGCTTTGGTTGGAGCCGCCAGAGCGGTTAAGGCTCAATGGCCAGTTCCGACCATCTTTGCGTCAGAAACCCTCTCTAGTCATGCCAGCAGAAATCCAACAGCATCAACCTGTAATTATAGGTTACCAGAACTGCCTGCGTTGTGGGATCGTCATGGCGACAAAGAGCGGTGCTGCAGGGCGAGCGGTGAGCGGACCAATATCAAAAGCCACTGTCCCTGGTCTCCTTGCCTTCCTCTAATAGGACAACACCCATCTCTCGCCAGCCCACTCCATCCCATTCGAGATAGCTAGGCATCTTTTCACCCGTGCCGCGTCACTGTGACAGACAAGAAGAGCTGGCATAGGCTTACAATCCCATAACACTCTCTCACCTACCAGCGATCCCATTCTAACCCAGTGCTGAAATTCCTATTTTCAACCTACCTCCACTAGTACTAATATTCCCTCGGTTAATTGGTGGAATTCGTGCAACCCCAGTTGATGTTGAAGGTTAGTTTCGGTCCAAGCTCCATAACTCATTATGATGATCCAGCTAAGAAACCCCACCCCTAAGCAAACCGATTTTCCAGACCCAACAATCCGGATACATTCATAGACTTTACACTTATACTAGATTCACCATCCATAAATCAGATTGTAAGATAATCTTGTTATTGGGTCTAGAATGTAATAAAGGTACGTCCACCTATTCAGCCATATTCTGAAAGGCGGTGTTAAAGATGTTACTATGTATGCATAAACTACACACATTGATCTCCCACTCAAGGACCTCGTAACCCGATATCTGATACCCCCCGCCCCGCTCTCTCGCCCCCCTGGTCCCCCCCACCCCACCCCCGGCCCCCCTTTAACTCCATTATGAGAACATTATATTGACAGCTTGTACTTATAATTGTATGATGCCGTCTGTTGTTTGACAATTCTATAATGGTAATTTGCATCGTCACTACCTGTGTAAGCCTGCGTCAGTTCTTGTGTCTGAAGGTATTTGGCCTACAGCTTACTAGCTTCAATTACGTGCAAAGGTAGAATATACATGGGTCTTTCACTGGATCAAACAATGAACTGTTTGATTGCTTTTGTAAAATTGTGAAAGATGTCAACATTTCATGTTTTAAGCACCTGAAATAATGATAGCTATGGTCATTTTCTTCAGTCCGTTTGTTAAGGCGTAGTACAGTCATTAGCTCTTGAAAATCGGGCCTAAATCATGTGGCATCAATGAATTTAACGAGAAACCCAGTCACAGATGGCATTTTTGTGCTATCATTTTTGGGGAATGGAAACAAGTTTAAGGTCCTACTTTATATGCGAAAACATCTAGTTGCCAAGCCTTAAAATTGCATTGCTTTAAAGACCAATATACAGTTGTAGGCCACATACTACATGAACAAAATGATACAACATGTTTACTGTAAAGCCACTTCAAAGCTGATAATATTCAGCCACTGTTAGTGCAACGTGCCATTTCAACACCCATCTCACAAGAAATGTGCAATGAAACTGGCACGTGTTGCGCATCGAGCAACTACGTTTCTAAACATATCATATCCATTTGGAATGTAATGTTGAGTAGGGCGATAACCTATCCCTTAAAACGCATAGAATAAATAACACACAAGTGTACACATACATTTGAGACAACCATAGCCTTTAAAAGAATAGAAAACCACAGATTACTTAAAAACGCCACTAACCTGTTACAAGAGCGCGGGAAATTATTTCGGTGCAAACCCTATTCCCAAATGTATCTGTCGTTACAGTCTATATCATAAATGGTAAACAAACTAGAACGTTTATCAAAACGTTGCTTGCTTCATCTATATTTTCATACAACAACGTTCTCTCAAACTCATCCTTTCGTCGTCTAGTTGCCGATCTAACTCACACCTACACTGAAGAAAACGATGTGGCGGCGGTATCTCGTCGCCAATGGCAACCTGTTGCCATAGTAATCCTCTCAGCCAGGTATTATTAGTGGATGTCAAGGTGTGGTTCCTCTTCACTGAAGGGAAATTAATTTAGGCTACTGATCCCCTCATTATTATTGACATAGCCTACTGAAGCCTTGCACTTTTTATTAGTCTGTGGCAACAACAATGTACATACTTCCACCAAGGGAAATATAGGCTACCACATCCTCTCATGGAAGATACCTTCAGTCTTTACTCTGGCCTGTATTTCAGAATAATATTTTTTTTGAAAACCCCAAACTCGAAACTACAATGTTTTTAATGCTTTGTACTAATGTCTTCAAATACACCATTCATCATTGTCATGGGCTCTTTCATTGCATGGCTTGAAAAGCGTGGCTTCCCCAAATTCGAAATGAATATAGGGCACAGGCTACTTTTATAAGATAATGCGCTCAAGTTTTACATTTGAAGCCTATTAAATCTAAGGTCTCCAACCTTTATTACTATTTGACTTTTTTCGAACTATTTAACCTTTAAAATAATTCAACTTTTTGCACATTTCAGCAATTAAGGCTATCGCTTGTATATTAGAATAGGTCTTAACAAAAGACATACTCATGTATTGGAAACAGCTCTTCCAAGTTGTCTAAGAATGGTTAGTAATCCTCAAATCACGACACAGATTTTAATTTCATGTAATCTTATTCAGTTTTTCAATTGTGACCTGTGTCATCAAGTAGAACATTTTCTTCCCATCTACATTTCCAAGGAAGCATTGGGTAGATTTCTGCACTTTCGATTCATCCACTTAATTTCAAACTGGATTCAATAACTATTCATTTGACTTCAGTGTAAACAGGGGCAGCTGGAGTGAGCAGGGTAAAATCTTCTGAAGCAATGTCTAGGTGGCAGTGGAAATAAACCTTTTTGGCCTAATAATAGGTAGATACAAGTTCAGTGACTTTAAGTCTTAACCTAGCATTTAGTAAATTGTCATATTTCTAAGAACCTACAACATTCTCCATCCAAAACACTTGATGTATTATTAAATACAGTGAGGCAATTATTTTATTGGGAAGAGCCAAACTGTCCTTATCTTAATCAGCCCAGCAAAATTACAAATGTATTCATCCAAGGCATCGTTTCCCAAAACTGTCAATTAGTCCACCACAAAGGCTTATACTGCCCTCTAATGGTAGCTTGGCGCTACTGCTACCGGCCACCACTCGCACTAAAGTATGTTTAGGCTTTTTTTTGTAGTTTATCCTATATTACAGGCTAAACTTGTGTGTTTTTTTTAAACATTAGGGCATAATGCCAACAGTGGCTTTCCATGTCAATATGGACGGTATAATGTAATGAAGTATGTATAATGTGATTATTACAAAGCAACCTCTAATTAACCTTAACCATTTAATTATTATTATTTGATTACCAAGGTCAATTATAACATCAACAAAATTGAATAATCCCACTCTGATCGAAAGGTAGGAGATGTTTGTAATCATCAATCGAGTATTTATATTATTTGATGGGGGTTCATAGTAATGTAAGGAATAATGATCAAATGTAGATTATAATAAAAACTTTAATTAGTTGAGCAGTACATTTGAAAGTAGATACATCGTTTCTAAAATGTTTGTATAAAAATGTTGTTTGTCTGCAGTTATTGCTAAATACCTTGTCTTAAAAATAAAAGCAATTACAAATGTGAGGTTAGCATTCATAAACTTGTGTCTGCTCATTACAAATGTTGCATTTAATTGTGTTCCTTTATGCTACAATTAATTGTTTTGTCTCAGTGGAATGATAGTAAGTCGGGTTGTGAGTAACATTATTTGCACAGAAAACCACAAACTAAATGTTGTGGGGCCAAATCAGGCCAGTCAAGGAGAGCATTATTGGTTTGTGCCACCAGATGTCAGTACAGAGCTGTGAATCACATAGTCATGACGCAAACATTTCACTAGGACAGTTAGATGGCATCCAAGATTGAGGAAGTAATATACCATCAGAAATAGCAAAAGCACATCATTCGAATAGAAGTACAGAAGCTCATGTTTAAAAAGTCTCTGGTAAAGTTTATGTACTTACTACACTTTAAAGTAAAAGTAAAGTATGGGCTCTGACATATACTTAAGTAAAGTAAGTTAAACGTAATCATTACTATATTCCGTTTTAGTGTTTTAATAGTTGTCTATCTAATGAAGTACATTAAGAAGACATTGCAAGTGTAACAATAGCGTGATCACAATGTAAAGATAGTGTAATAACACTGTACAACCGTGTAACAACAACACAATAAATGTGTAACATTAGTGTAAAAACTGTGTAAAACAATGTGTAAAGTATAATAACAAAATAACCGTCTTACAAGTTCAAGTTACAACTGTGTTATTTGAACAGGACGTTGGGCAAGCGTTACATTTCCTGGAATGACTGAGAGAGTTATGGGGGTTTGGCTCTCTGACATAGCAGTCTACTGCTCTTCTGTGTCCTTCTCAAGCTCAAAGTCCCAGATCCCTCATCACTGGCTTTCTCTTTCTCACTCTCACAGTCTCTCACAAACTATAGAAAGTGTCGATGATGTCGTAGCATGTCTGACTGGTTCCCTTTGAAAAGGGACTCAGAAATCATGTTCCTCCTACCACTCCTCCTACTACTGCTCCTATAACATTTCAATGCATTTTCCTACCAAGAAGACCGTATATGTTTCTTAACTCAACTCATTTACCTTTCTCTTGCCACAAGAGTCTTTTGGGTTGTTGGATATTTCATTCATTTTGATTAATAAGGCAATGTGCTTTGAGTCGATTTTATCGCAGGTGCAGTGAATGTATTTGCACCCCCTAATGTTTGGATGAAAACATTTACATTTTCAAATGAATGTAATAAAATTATGAAATGTTTAATTTCAGCGTTGTATGTTCTATCATGGTTTGTTGTACTCGAATGATTCATTTTACATGATCAGATCTAGTATTAATTTTTAGCATATATTAGTCGGCAAAAAATAAAAGAACTTCCCTTTTGCACCCTCCAGTTTTAAACCTACAATTGCATATGCTGAGAAGGTTGGGGTGGAATACAATAATGCTTCCAACATGGCTAGCTTAGACACAGAATACGTTTCGGGAACTATCTTTGTCATATTTCTATTTGAAATGTTTCGCATGATTCACAACAAACTCACCAGAAACATTATAAAGCAGAATATCAGCACAATCATATCTGAAGTAAAAGCTTTAAAAAATCTATAGAGTTTTTTTTCACTCCAGTCTGTAGACACTGCAACCCTGTTCTCTGGAAATAGCCCAGACAATTTGAAATGACAAAAAGTAAAACTCTTCCTAGCATGAAAAGAAAATCAGCATTTCTTTAAACTGTCAACCTCTCAGTCTCACTATGACAGTAATGATTCTAAGGCTGCAAGGCTGTGCCATTTAGAGCGAGATGCAATTTAACACAAAAAATTGTTAAAATGGTAGACAAGAAAGAAGAAAATGACACGTCAAGGACAGTTGGAAAATAAGGGTTGAAAAAAGGCTGGGTGATGTGCGTCTGTTAAGGAACTAATTGAATAAGCATGAAATGGGTGAAGGTGGTTCAGGTAGCAGTAGATTCTGAGGGGCAGTTGATTCAGTCGGCGATATCACTCCTCAAACTCATTGCTCATCAAACTCATCACTCATCAAACTCATCAGTGAAAACAGTGCGGTCTATTCATGGCTATGAAGACTGATGCTCCTTCCCATTTTTACATGACATTTTGCCTCATTTGTGATTGTGACAGGGTAGATGAACAGGAAACATAGGGGAAGGACAAAGGGAAGGACATGGCCCGGGCTGAAATCGAACAAATGATGGAACGAAGTGTGAGGTTGGGTTTCAGGCCGAGAAGCTGTCGCGCAGCTGAATTAAACCACCAAAATACAAAGTGAATGAAAACTCATTAAAATCATGCTTGAATACAATGAGTCTCCTGCCTAAAGCAACTTTTCAAAGATGTAGCCTATGTTGTCAGCACTGGCAGCCTGGATGGCTTTATGTCTGAAACTCTGCTTCAAGTCTACTGTGAGATATTCAGACAATAGGTGGTGGGTAACTGGGGAGTACACAACGGTAGGAAAAATGTGGAACACATTACCAGAGGAACAGGCTACACGAGGTAAGACACTGTCTGTCGGTTGCGCAACGTAGTGATGATAATGAACACCTGGTAAAGACTGAGGCAGAGAAAACTTGAGTCATAGTTTGGGTCCCAGTTGGTCGTGTTTCCCTCTAAGCTGTTGCTTAAGTATCCAGGTCACACAGCTGATCTCAGAGACTTCAAAGAGGTGAACCATGGCTGAATGCTGCATCATAATGTTGACATTTTTATTTGTGCCCCCAGTCTTAAATCTCAAAGCACCAAGATGACTATTAAGAATATAAATGAGAAGATTCTCCCTCAGGATAAGCAGACTATCATTACTTTGTTTACAATCCATGCAAGTCATATAGGCAATTAACTGAAGGTTAGTGTAACTCATATTTTATCAACTCCGCTCCAAGGCAGAGTTTTGCCATGGAACATTGTATTGACAGAGAGTTAGTTACAGCTGAAGACAAAAGGCAAATATTAATGATTCCAGTTCATGGTACGGTGCTAAGTATTTGCCTGGCTAAGGCCTGATAAATGGCTGGAAAAAAATCTCAAACTGTCACCTTTGTTGGTCTGTAATCACTTCTTCAGCCCATGGCAAACAGGTTGTCATGGGCACATAAAAACACTGTCAGGTCCAAAAAACTAAATGTGAACACATTTATACAGACCAACAAACTCTGAACTTGAAATTTGGCATCTGGCAATACATCTTATTTAGACCAGAAACAGTCTACAGAAAAGTATAGGTGATGTGCAAAATAGTACAGTTCTTATTTGTACATGATATGAAGTATGATTGGTATCATATGGAACTGAAGGAGGTTGGTTTGGACTGGTTGAGCTTGGGGACTTTCAGTTGGCTGACAATAGTCAGTCTGACAGGTCTGGACAGGCTGGAGGGGTAATTGGGGCGGGATGTCCTGGGCAGGACAGGTGCAAAACTGAGCAGGTTGGGACAGGCAGGGAACATTGGCATGGATAGGGAATGGGGATGGCAAGAGATATAGGGGTCAGGGCAGTGAGGCGGAGGAGGGTGGTGGCCAAAGGGAGACTTTAGAAACAGACAGGCACAGGTGTCTCCTTGTCTCTGGGTGAAAGTGTCAAAAGTGCTGAGGTGAGACTTCTGATGAGCCGGAACGAACTGGATTGAACTGGTATTGCGCCATGTGCCCTCTCTACTGTAGTGTTGGGGGTGTGCTGCGAGCCATGGATTTAATGCGTGCCAAACATACCAACCACACCACATTGCTTCCCACTGACCTAAGCTCTTATTGTGGCTGGGTTCAGAGTAGCTACCCCCACATCCTCCAGTATAAAGGCAACAGGGCTTGAGTAAAGATAGTGTGGTTATGTGTGTATGTGTGTATCTACAGAACTATATTCAAACATGCCGACTCAGCAGTGTAGATTTTTTCAATGACTCTTCAAAGATTGATGAGTTGGCATGATTTTTTGTGTGTCTGTTACTGAATTTTTTTGATTGTCTTCATGGGGAAGTAAATCAAATCAAGAGTGGAGTAGTTGGCTGAGGGAAAGAAAAGAGCAAGATGGCTTTACAGTAAAGCTTGACCTGTCTGCATGGTTCTAAATTTGGCCAGGCACACCACAGAGGAACTGTTAGTTTTAGTAAAATAAGGGATTCAAGGCAATACTTTATATATTAAAGTTTTACCAGTCAAACTATGTTTAATTTCATGACAGCTACATTTGTGGTATACGGAAATGTCATGCATGTTTGTGTCATTCATCAAATTTACTCTACTGCCATAGCAATTTCTGTCACTAACATTCTTTCATGAAAACTCCATGAAAGGGGATTTTAGCATGATATACGGAAATAAGTATACATCTAGTATCATTGTGTTGATGTTTTGTGTTTCCGTTGTGTTTATGGACCCTATAAAGGCACCAACATGTGCCATGATCTGTGGCCTAGCCCTCCAAAGCTCTTCTCTGGAAGTTCAGCCAGAATGGGGCCTACTTTTCGAGCAAATATTGAAGGGAATCTAAGGGCTTTGACTTATGGATACTATACTTTGAGTTTCCAGTAAGCGAGTTCTATTAGTATTTGCAATGATCAATTTACAAGTTGTTTAATTACATTTAAGCTGTGCTTAATGTTTCATCATGAGAATTGCAGACCAAACTTCAACATCAAAATCCAACATTCACCCTCTCAACACATAGTATATAACAGTTCACTCCAAACAAAATCAAACAACTTAAATCACATTATTTCCTCAGTGTCAAAGCACTTTGACAGGAAACTGAATTAGAAATCACAACGTCTTCATTGTCATCTTCCTGTCACAAAATAAGATGAAAGACTTGGTGGCATAAAACAAGCTTAAATTAATATCCGGCTTAATGAAGAGTTTCTTTAGATCCTTTGAATTGAGTCTTGGGGGCAATCATTTTAACACTGCTCATCCGTAAAATCTCAGCATGACTTTACCTCCCCCCCCCAAAAGTTAGAGCCCATATCCAGAACTGTTGTTGAAGCACAAACGCAGAGTCAGTGAAGGAAGAAAACTTTTAGTCGCTGATTAAGGCAGGAGACGTCGGTGGTGTATTTCAGAGAAGACTGTATGTGCAATGAAGTGGCTACAGTTACCTTCCTTCCTTCCTTCCTTATTTCTTTCCCTCCTTCCTTTACAGATACTTTTTACAAAGTAATGTCAAATGTGATATAATCTACGTTCGGAGACATTATTACAGCGCAATCCAGTCAGATTAAATATCTTTGATGGTCAGGCTCTGACCTTATATTTTGTGGAGACTGTCAAATACTTACCATGTGCTAAGTGTTGTACAGTAACATTACATCATGGGCACCACCTTTGTTTCAGGTGAGTGACAGTGATGAATGAGAGTATATCAAAGCGCCACAATGAAAACCACAAAAGGGTGATGGAAAGGTAAAATATGACCACAGGAAGGGAACAAGCAGCATTACATGTGTTATGAAACTGGTATCAATGTTTCCCCTTTCTTCTTCCTTTTATATACAAAAAAAAATGTCACACAGGCAGTGATTATTTTACAGACAGGTCTCTGTGGTGAAAAATGACGCCTGTTTCTCCCCTGGCCTTTTAGACTTTTCCCAGCAGAGACATAATGAATTCTGATGCTGGCTGTCACTGTGCTGTCGCTAGGGTTGACACGTTGGGAATAGGAAGTCATTTCAAGGCGTGTCTCCCATGATTCCACTGGAGAGAGAGAATGTATGTGTGTGTTTGTGTGGGGGGGTCTGTATGGAATAGCTGACAGCATACAAACCTATTTAAAACCCGAAAAATACATATTCCGTAGACTCAATGGTCAAACAGAGATTAAGGCAGATGTGGGACCATGCACAGTAATTGGAACTTTTTTTCTGTCAATCACATGAAATGTATCTTTTTAGCTCTGTATTCTATTAGCAATTTGAGTCTTGGTCAATTTAGTATGTTGAATTGCCCAGATTCATTATACTGCAGGTTGCATCTGAACAGGTGAAAAGGGTCGTTTTTTTGTGTGTTTTTTTTTTTTTTACAAAAGAGGTTTTTGTCAAATTAATTGGAGAAGCCATACATAATAAAATGCCAAGACATAATAAAAATTCTTACTTATGGTCTAAAAACACGTTTGTTGCATTAAGAAAATTCAATTTTACCCTTCATAGTTTACTGGATTTTATATATTACTGTATATTCCTACTGGATACATTTAAGTGAACACATTACTTTTGTGCAACACAGTATGATCAATCAAGTGCATTCAATATATATTGGCTCATCACATTCTATTGTTCATTCTACTGAAACCCTTAAACAGGGTTTTTCATGCAGTTTTCACTTCAAGATGGAATTATGTTCTGTGGCTTTTCAACAAGCTTGATGATGGAAATAATTCAAGTGTTCCCTTGATGTCAAAATACAATAATGTAACATATTCAACATGTAGATAGTCTTACCATCATTTTACATATTTGGGACACACAAGACCATGATTGGACTGCATTTTTTGTATTTATTTCTATTATAAGAGACATACAATGGTATTATTTTAGACCAAATTCATAATAGCTCAAGATATGTAGCCCCAAATCAACAAAATACATAACTAAAACAATGATACCCCGTCCAAATAATCTATTTACACTCTGTGCAAGTTTAGATAATTCAAATACTCGTAGCTAGTAGAGAAACGATTCCCTTTGCCATACAATCTCAAAGTAAGATCAGAAACTACACTTCAACTCAGCAAGAACTGGTGTGAATCCGTAGCTGCCCCATCTCTCTGGTGAGACATGGTCACATTAAAAAACAAATCCTAATGTTTAATGGGAGCATCCATACAGAATCACATTTGGAAACTTGAACATGCGCATGTTATACCTAAATAACTATTTGGCTAACAGCACAGAACATGGTCAAAAATCTGTTTTTAACATTATGAAGGTTTTAGTTTTCTTCTGCTAGATAAGCATTCAAGTGTGAGCAGTAAACTTTGGGTCAAACCAACTCCAGGTACCTTAAGCATATGTATTATAAAACATATGTTATGCTCACAATATCCTTTTCAGATTTAGCAACAGTAGCTTTTTTTGTTTTTCACCATGATTCCAGTAACCCATTTTAAGAATAACTTTGCCAGAAAGTGCAACTATAGACAGTTCCAGAGGGAGTGACACATCTAAGGCCTGATCCGACTGCATCTTTTCTCCTTGAGGATAAATGTCATCAGACACTGGCGAAACCCGGTGGCCTGGGCGTCTCTTGCAAATGCTCTAAGGAGTGCTGCTCTGAGGAACGTCTCTCAGTGTCCAAGCTCATCGTATCAGAGAGTACATTTTATTTCTCCATAGACAAATGTCACAATTCCAGAACAGGCCTGAATTACTTATTCATGACTAGTCTTTGTCCCCTGCGGGGTTAAAAAGGGGAAACCAATTGATATGTTTGAATACCATAGGGTATCACAAGAGATCTTCTCTCATGAATCTATCCAATACTTTGTGTGAACAATTAAAATGTACAGTTTACGGAACATGAAATCCAGGGTGCCAGACATAAAAAGGAGGCAAACTAAGAATGAGTTGCCTCAGCTGGGATAGTTGTTCTGAAAATATGACAGGCTCACAGTTCAGAGATGTCAAAAACTCCTGGATAGAAATACAAATCTACAATAGCTGTGACACATACAACCATAAAAAATTGAACACCTAATATAATAGCATCATAGCTCCTTGCATTTTCCCTACCCCCATATCACATATATACTATTTAAATAAGGCACACATTTACACATACAATTAAAATTCGGCTAGTATTATTCCTTTATTTACAACCAATAGCCACAAAGTTAATAGTTATAGTAATCACAGTCCATACAATGAGAGTTTTTTTTCCCAGATGGTCAGATTTCTAACTGATGGGGCTTCAGTTTGGTTGTCTTTGGGTCCAAAAGGGGTGAATTAACTTGTATTTATGAGGCACCAACATGAGAGGAACATCACTGAATGGACCTGTGCAATTGTTGTGGCCACCATTTATTAATTTCCCCACTAAAAACATGTTAAGTATTCACTTGTGAATTCACATCGGCAGTAAATAACATACTCGTGATTTTTCTAAGAAGAAAAAAAGCTCAATATTGTTACCTTGGAACTTTCCTTCTTGACACAATTTACCAGTTGGTCATCATTTAAGTGGTCAAATTCACTACAGATGTGTTAATATACTGTATAATCAACATATGGTATCCAGCAGGATATTGCATCACTATTTTAGATGTCAAACAACAAGGGGTTAGATACTGAAAAAGGGATATTTACTTTAAAAGTAAGGCCTAAAAGGAGATTTTGATCCCCAGGTTACATATACTGCATATGTATATGTATACGTATACGGTGTAGATATGAACACACATATATACACACACACACATGCATATATATTTATATAAACACATTCGGGGATCAGGTTTGGTTGCCAAAATTACACCAGAAAAGGTAAGCAAAAGCATTGCAAGAGGTTCTGGTTTGAAAGTCTTTAGGTTGTTCAAACATTACCTAACGTCTCTGATGCCAGCCCCAATCCATGAACTCTTTTAAAATATCCGCACTGAGGACGTTGGCAGCCTAATATAAAGTGAACACTTCCGCTACCAGAGTCCATTCACTGTCTGATAAGCAAGTAGCAGTGCAATACCAATATGGTACAAAGATATTAATTGGACAAAAAGGGCAAAAAAAGAGTTTGGTTGAGGTTTGGACAGCAGCAATAGCTGTCATGTAATCCAGGGTGATGTTTTTAACCCTTCACCCTCAGCCTTGTACTTTTAGGGATAAGAGGAGGCACAGTCCCTCTCTAGTCCAGATCCCCTTCTCCTTCGTCCTCTCCTCAGTAGTTGAACTTTCCTTGTTGATTGACCGGTGAGGTGGCAGGAATGAAGAGGGGTTTGGGTGGGACATCGGGTTTAAGGGAGGCGGTCCGGCGGACGATAGCTCCACGGTGGAGAACATCCTGCTGCTCGCTGTTGTAACTGTGTTGCCGTGTCAAGTAGCCGTTGGGGATGAGCGGGTAGTGGACCTCGCAGGCGCTGCCTGTTGAGTTCATCCGGGCCAGAAGGGGAGGTGGCGGATGACCTCCGCAGTTACGTTGGCTGAAGCTGTGCTGCCTGGACACCATCCCTCCTCCTCCGTTGGACATCTTAGTGGCGGCGGCGATAAGCGAGTGCCTCTGTGAGGAGTGTCTCCGCTCTAAAGTAGACTGGTGGTGCAGTGGTATGTCCGGAGGCACATCCATTCGGCGGGTAAGGCTGTCTCTAGGCAGGGTAGAAGAGCTGTAGTATGGTGCCGATTCCGTCTCTGGGATGTGGGGTTGGACGCGGTTAGCGAAGGCTAGCTGACCTCCACTGCTGCTGGCTGACAGTCCAGATGAGGTCATGACTTGGGCATTCTTGCTGGCACTGGCTTCGTGTATATGCTTGAGCAACTCGTCCAATGAGGTGACCTCCATGACCTTCTGGGAGTAGCAGGGATATGGTTGCTGAGCAAGGATGCGCTCCGTGTTATGGATCTTACGCTCTTCCAGGTGCAGGGGACCAGTGACCAGGGCTTGGCCATTGGACAAGCCATGAGAGTAGGGGAAAACCTGTTGATGGAGCATGGCTGAGCTGGGCCTGGAGCTCAACCCCATATTGTGGGACTTTGGCTCCTTGGCATTGTTACAGTTCTGGTTCTTCTCCCACTGGTTCTTGAAGGCCTTCATGCTCTTAATGGGTAGCTCTGGTGTAGAGTCTGGGGTGGGCAGGCCTGAAAGCTCTGAGGAGTGGTGGAGGTGATGGGGGTGGACTAGGTCTCCCATGGTAACCCCGCTGTGATGTCTACGATGTTGGTGGTGCTCTTTGCCGTTGGGGAAAAAGGAGTTGTAGAGCTTGGGTGAAGAGACCTCTAATTTGTCCTCCTTATTCTGACTGTCCAGGAGGCCGTTGAGCTTGGCCAGACTTCGGAGGGACAAGGCGTGGGGGATTGGCGCCTCAGGATCCTTCGCTAACCTCTTGGACTTGTGGCCTGTGTGGTTGCAGTAACAAGAGACTAGGAAGCCAGAGAGGAATGCACCGAGGACAAAGGCTACCAGCACACAGGCGATTAAGAGAGTGTAATGAACACTGTGATTGGTCTTCTCGATCTCCGGGGGTCGCCGAACACCTTCAAATGAAAATAAGAGAAAATGTCTTTTAGAACTATTACAGAACAAAAAAAGATAGTACATTGTTGTTGAGAGCTAATATAGCTTAGTAGCAGTAGCAGCTGCTGGGAAAGACAGGTTGTGTTTATAGAAGCACAACAATGTGTGGGGTAAAGGTTTTTAAATGGGTCCCTGCTTTCTACCATTCACTGATAATGAATCAATAAAAATGTTCTTGCCAGGACCATGACTTGTGTCTGTAAATGGAGAGCGTGTCAAAGGGCAAGAGCTCCCCTGTGAGTGAGAAATCAACTCAAAGTTAAGGAAAGCATTTAAATATTGATGAAAGTACCAGCAGGAGTCTGATGTCATCTCTACAGGCTGTGCTTTCAATGTGAGGATCAGTGATAACACACCTGGCATGATGAACTTGCCAAGTAAAAAAAAAGTAAATGAAAAACAGAATAATACAAAAAAAGGGTCAGGCAATCAGCTCCTTGTGTGTAGCATCCTTGCTAATACAGATGTTAGCCAAGTTCTAATTTCAAGGTTAAGGAGGTGGTGCTCTGAAATAAAACAACTCAATGTAACAACTGCGGGGAGAAAATTAAATGAAAATGTCCTTGCTTGATGTGACCCTGCCACCGTATTTGCCTAATGGCATGCAAGAAGTGACAAGAGGAGTGAAACCTGCCACCTTTCGCAATCAATACTCATTTGCGAAGCTTGCTACCATCTGTGGTGTTGGGCCCTTGTCCACCCTTAATGACAGACTGTGGGAAAATGATTAGTCTGCGGAGAGGATTGTATAGGATGCACCAGGGGGAGAAGTGCAGGTGTTCCAAATGAGCTAATTTCAGCACGTAATGGATGCTTAGTTTGGGTTGCATAATAGAAAACTATGCAGCGAGTTCTTAAGCCTTGATGGTGCTTCATGAGAGGTTGAACATGATGATAGGGATGATAAGGAGTGTGAGGAAAATGATTTGTGAAAGGAGTGTTCATTCTCAAATTAAGTTATAAAGAAATATAATTTACGCACAACACAATGAGGCTACTTATGAAAAAGAAAATGTTTGTGTTTTTGAGCAAACATTTTAGACAAAATATTTCTCATTTGCTGTATTGTCTTCCAACTGCCATGTTTATCTAACATGTTCCACTGGACCAAAATATTGCCCAGTGTAAAAACATTTATTGATGTACTAATTTAGGTAGTGAACAATGTTTTCAAAACCAAACAGTGTGCTGTTGTCTTGATTAGAAGAACCACTCTACAGTACGTTTCCAAATATTATCTCAAAATCAAACTACATAACAGTGAGATGGAAAAGTAATTATTTATGACTGAGCCGAGAAACTCTTAGCTGCGTTCATGTGCTAAAAATACATATTTTGTACCATGTATTGGGGATTCTTGTGAAGAGGAGTGAGACAATAGTTTATGGAGTCTGGTAATGGTTAAACATTAAACATGTTGCCTGAACGATGGAAAGATGATTGATCTGCTGTCTGTTCATGGCTTTAGTTTATCATAACCATCTTCAGATGCAATCTTCTATACATGACGTATAAACCTTTACCTGGTTACCGTTTTCAGATGCTCCTAAGATGCCTCACTAAAGTTCAATAGCAACCGGTACGGCTGTCCTAGGACAATGCAAGATGAAGCAGCAGGAAAATGTTTCTCATAAACAGAAATACTGCCTTCATCTCTGTGACTCCATCCTGCTTTCCTGTGGCTTTCTCCCAGCTACCTGTGACTCAGCCTACGTCCCCTCCACTTCGACCCCCAAGGGCATGGTGACTTATTGAAGGGTTCCACATGGCCAGGGACCTATGAGTCAAGCACCACAGTGGGGAGTAGGGGGAGAGGACGCAGGGGAGTCACACAAATCTCACCCCACGCACAACTTGTCACAACATGTTTAAGAACCTGGCTGGATGACTCAATCGGCCCGTATGCGTGACATATGGTGGCGCGACCACAGTGAAATTAATACCTAGTGAATCATGTGGGAGGACTGGCATGCTGTTAGGCAGCACACAGGATGTCCACTACAAGGGAGGTAAACAATACACAGCCCTGACTGTAGAACTGACTCAACGGAAGTTTCAACAGAAGACTCAACAAAATAACGGAAACTCTGAAATGGCTGAATAGGCAAAAGCAAATAAAATACTCATTGATGGTTGATCTTTTTCCTCAAAGGTGCCTGAACGATAGGTTTCTGTCATGCAGATATAATCTCCAGGGCAGAAGTGG
The DNA here is from genome assembly GCA_036571765.1 of Plecoglossus altivelis. Lineage (NCBI taxonomy): Eukaryota > Metazoa > Chordata > Actinopteri > Osmeriformes > Plecoglossidae > Plecoglossus > Plecoglossus altivelis. The sequence continues at coordinate 14,261,878 of BROE01000014.1, read as the reverse complement.
TCATTAAAACTACTTGGAAAAAACTAAATACTTACGTGGCATTTGAGGCATTTCAAAATATTGATTTTAAATTTTGAAGTATGATTTTCAAATGGATGTCCGTTCAAGAGATACATAAAGCAGCATCATGTATAAAGAAAAGGAAAGCTAGCATTAAAGACACCCAAGTCTGCCAAAAGATAAACTGACAGATTGGATGTGAGCAGAAACAAAGAGGGAGAGAGATGTGCAGAGATGTGCTGGGAGAGAAAAGAAACATAGGAGGAGGGGGATTGCAAGGGGATAGGCTAACATTCAACAAGGGGAAACTGGCATTGGGGAGAACATAATAAATAATAAAAATAAAACGAGCGGAAGAAGACAAAAAAATAGAACGCAGATAAAAGCAGGTGAAACCAAAACGACAGAGAAAGGAGGGGGGGGGGTAGCTGATAAGAGAATATGCAAGGGCAGATTGTAAGAGTGAGCAGGGAGGGGAGGAAAAGATGGAGAGAGAGAGAGACGTGTCAGAGTGACAGATTGTCAAGTCTGGTGGGTTTTGAAGCACGGCTCTCAGAAGCAGCTGTGTTGTGGTTTGAGAAAACCCCCGCCTGGCTCTCTCTCAACACAGTAGGAGAGGAGCACTCAATTCTATCAATTCCATATTGTTAAAAATAGACAATGCACCAGCTTATGTAAGCAGAATAAAGCCATAAACATGTCTGTTCGCCACCAAACTAATTGGTGTTAGGTTCGGTTGGTTGGGAAGAAAGTTTTTTCCCGCGGCAGGCGACAAAGTGACTCGCTAAACAAATAGCTGCTACACAAAAAATATCTTACCAAGGTGGTGTTTACTCCCCAAGATTACATCTGAGAATACAGTGCCTCTTCAACAGAAGTACTACAATAGGGATTCAGAATTATGAATGGCCGTGAAGTGCCCAGACGTTAGCTTTATTAATATCCAAATTATCCTGACTTCACAGAAAAGTATTTTGTTTACTAAACAACAACTTTTCTATCAACCTCAAGCTCAATAACAAGGCCAAGTATCATTCATCTACTGGTGGTCCCAATAAATATGATTGGTTACCTTAAAATTAAGTTACAAACCTGTTTGACTTTATTTGGACCATGGTTTTCAGTCTTCCTAATGCTTCATTCATTGTAGGTTAAGTGACCTAGGACCTAAGTGACCAAGGATTACCCATTCTTTCTGTGATACTACTCACAAAAGGGCTATGTAAATACATTTGGATTTGATTTGGGATGCTAACTTAGAGCAGGCCTACTGATAGTTTGGATGGTTTGGGGTATCTCTGTGCAATACAGACACTCTAGACTTTGGAAAACCTTTGGAGGTATGAACATGTCTGTGCTGTTCTCAAGAGTGCACCTTTGAATTGGAAGACTCATCCTTAAGACTTTTTTATAATTGTTTTTACGTTGAGGGAAGATTCTCCAAAATAGACCAATTAGTTTCCATTTCTCTCCCTTGAGGAAAGGATCTAATAAAGGCCATTAATGGCTGCTTCATTCCATTGGACACCAATGAGTCAAAATAGCCTGGGGATTTGGAGACGAACACCCCCTCCTCATGCCAAAGATGTATTTTTTGGTGGGGTGGAAAAAATAACAACAAAATTAGGTTCTGCAAGACTTCTGGCACTCTGGTGGAGGTAAAATGTTGAATATAAAAATCAGATGCAAATGTTCCACCACCTTTCAAAAAGTACCTGGGTAACTTGCTTTGAGTGTTTGCGTGTTTGTAGCTATAGTATGTGTGTGTCTGTGTTTGAGAGTGCACCCATGTAGAAGGGTCTGGGTGTTGAGTGAGTAAATTCAATCATGTACTTTCATTATACAAAATTTGCATAATATTCCACCTCAGTGCACAACCAATTGGATGCAGCTTGATTTATGCATTTTAAGTAATATGATATGTGATGATTTAACGGAATCATTAAAAATGAAAAAGTGCTAATTTATTAGTTTTTCAATATAAATATGTTGATGCGTGTTGAACATCAATATTTCATTACCATACATGGTGAATAGCTGTAAGCAATCAAAGTAATGTCAAACGTGGAAAGTAGAAGGACACTCTTGTCATGTGTCTCTTATATGTCACTTAACCAATGTTATTTTCTTTCACAGACGCCAGAACAGACAGACTGTCTGATGAACTCAAGAAACTCTTATTAAGTCAGGCATAGCACAACATGCAATAAAAGGGTAGATTTAACATGCAATTGCATCAGAAACAAAGAGAAAAGACATTCATCATTCAGAAACTGGCAAAGCAAAGCTATTCCAAAGCAGTTCTCTTTAATTCAAAAGATCCCCCAAAATTATAAGGTACGGTAACAGTGGAAAACCAGCTTTGGATAGACTATACCGAAATCCATGTGCTTGTAGACCACTGTTTGTAAACAAACCAAGCACAGTTTCAGGTACCAGTCCATGGTGCTGAAACTGAACAGAGAGGTCATAGGAAAGGCAAAAGATCCGGAAGGAGAGTTCAACAAAGGAGGTAGGCAACTTAAGGGTTAGTGCAATCGAAAGAACAGGCAGGGAAAACAAAACTCTCCCAAGGGTTCAAGGAGACAGAATAAGGGGTAAGGGGTTAGGATTAAGAGTCAGGACCACTGCATGGCTGGATCTGCACTGTGGGCCCGTGGTTCACTGTCCATCTTAAATGTAAATATGAACATGGATTGCTAACAACCCATTTATTTTGGTTGATAGCAAGATAAGACACCCGTAGCACACTCAATGACATTGTTGGATGAAGCAAGATTAGAATAGTTGACTTTCACTTGAGTGGTGGCGTTGGCCTGGAGAAATGCCATCAATAATTGCTCATGGAAAGTTATTTAGTATGATTAGTTGGTGGCTGTACAGTAATGTATATTTTGAGTTCATGTGAAATTATATAGTTTATAAGTATTGTGGAAAGTGAGTTGGCCACAGGAAAACGTCATCTAGTTTTAATGACCTTTATTAAGTGACATTACGACATGCTTGTGACTAAATTACATAGTATTGCCTCAACAAACACTGGGGATATACTAAATGGGAAAATCACTTTACTGTACATGTTATAATTAATTACAACATCCATCTTGGGCATACTGATGCATGGTAATTTTAAAATGACATAGATTATACGAACCATTTTTCTAGGGAAAGACATTTCATATTTGTTCATGTTAGGGGGGAAAATATAATCTATCAAATTGCATGTAAGCCTAGCCAAGAATGATGATGAAGTGTGTGTTGCTGTGGTCTTCCCTGGTAAAAATAGCTTTTAAGAAAATAGCACCACGATATAAATAACTCTTAAGAAACTGAACCTAGGGAGGTTAGGACGCCAACGCTTCTTCAATGGAAAGAAGGTTCAGTGGGAGTTCACTCTATCCTCCTATAGTGCTATAATAAGTTTCATAGCCCTGCTTTGCTTGCGTCCGGTATAAAGTTATTTCTCTGTGCTTGTCAACTAAATTATCTGGCGGAAAGGTTTGTGTGAAATCCACACAGACTCATTTGATTGTACTAAGTCTTTGGGAAAAGGGTAAATAAAAAAAGCAATGAGAAAAACAAACAAATGGTTTCGATAATGCGTAGGATCAAGTATTTTCACACTATTCAAAAGTAGGCGTTCTCCCTAGGTGCAAACTAGTTGAAACTGAATGCTGGATATTTTCCAAGCAGTGAGGTGTCCATAGGTTACTTGTGTTTTGGTCCACCCTTATCTTTATATAACACTGTATTTAGAAAAAACTTGGGTGAATTATTTCACCTTTTAAATATATAGATCTGTCAGAAAATGTTACGTAAATTGTTAACACAGAAAATGTGTTGGATGATTGAATTGATGGGACTGTTTGCTCTTTCCCCTTTGAGTTTGTGGTGGGAAGCTTTGTGATCACTTGCAGTAAAAAAAGGTTTTAGTCTGACTCTGCTTGTTGGTGCTTTGCTGAATCTGTTTGCAAGTATCAGTTCAGATTCAACTGGCATTCAAGTTCACCATGTTAGCCCTTTAACACTTGGACACATCTATCCCGTTATTCCCTGAACCAAAACCATCATGTCCTCAATGCACTTCCAGGACAGGGTCTAAGTTTGCCAGGTAGAGTAAGTGAGACCCTTATGGAACTGCAACACTGTTGCTTCCATAACAGTTCCTCTCTTGCCTTATCAGTCCCTGGTTTCTTCTGATTGAACTGGCAGGCCAGCAACACGGTAGCGGCTGAAATAGATTGTGTGTCGCCCAAGTTTCTATTACGGTTTTTCCCTTGTCTGCCCGCTGGCCTCCGGCTGCCGGTTATTTATTTGTTATGGGCTTTTCTCATTTGAGCCTGAGTGGCTCATCATTGCAGCCAGAGCCACTGTCAGCCTGAATGGAACCTCTCACTACCTCAGAATTTATGGACTCTTGACAACGTGCCAGAGGAGCTGCGAGAAGGAGAAAAAGATATAGAATGTCCATTGGAAGGCTCTTAGACGAGCAGTCTTACGAATATGCTGATCGTTCTGCATGTTCCGCGTGGGTTTTCTGGGAGCTATCTGGGGAAGTCACCAAGGGACAGCCTGGTTTGAGGTGTGTGTGGTTTGTGTTTACATTGTTGATGCTTCTAACTGGGGAGAACGAATTGGTAGTTTGTGAGTCGATCAGCTGAATGAGACATGAGAGGGAGACAGACTGGTGCAGTTTGGTTAGAACATGCACGGTGAATCTGATTTGAGGACTTAAATTAGATCTTCTGCAAAACCTACCCAAGCAATTACGGCTCTTGAACTCGTTCCTGCTTTGCTAAGACAGTCTAGACGTATAGTTCAACGTAAGGGTACAGCTTTATTTACTGTTCTTGAGTTTTCTAATTGGCTCTCTAAAGATAGTTTCATGACTGTATTTAAATGCAGCCGTTTTTGATCCACCGCTTATGGATCATGCAAGTTAGTGTGCTTTGACTTTTTAACTCAGAAATATCATGCACCAGTTACACTAGTTATCATGCAACCTTTTCATCGAGCCATGTTACTTCAAAAGTGAGTAAGTGTGTTGGATTTGAAAGCGATATATTTGTACGTTAGTGACATTAAGCCATTACCAGTGAGTTATGCCTTGTATTTACTATTGCATATTTTTCCAGATCAGACAGTGTGCTCCAAAGTCTTGTGCTAAATAGCGTTGGACTACTGTGCAGGAAACAAGCCCTGATATATCTTACACTATGTATATGTACATATTAAAACATGAGCTTTTACAACTCAAGTACCTATTACGACATGTATGTCTATTTCAAAAATGTACTTGGTGAAACGGCACTGTGAAATAGGAATTGCGTTGAAACTCACAGCACAGTCAGAAAAAATTACGCAATAGTGAGAACAGAGCGTTAGTCGTTAGAAGGACAGTGAAGCCTCAGGGCCCAGCAGTAAAATCCATTGCAGGTCAAAGTTCAGCAGACACATACACCCCAACCCCCTTACCCTCCATCTCCACACTGATTGGCTCCGAGTCAGGTGACCCATGGTCGCCTACTGGAGGACTGCCATCAGGATCAGTGCCTCCCTCAGGGTCACCTGCCTCCTTTGGGAAAGTTGCCCACTGATAGGTTGTGCTGGCACTTGTGGGTGTGGTCTTTCCTGTTGTTGTATGAGGCGAGGAGGTAACAAAGTGACCCATTAGTAAAATGAGGCAAAAACAGAAGGATAGACTCCTAATCAACAAGGTCAAATTTTGGGGGCCACCTGGAAAGGCAAGCAGACACATTCAGCATGAAAACAGATCACTGTCAAGACCTGCTTTACAAAATATCTTTAAAACAAATGAAGACAACAATGTAAGTGCAACAATTTAAAGTTGTTAAAATTGTGTTTAATTCACTACTCCAGCGAATATGCATCCTACACTGCAGTTCCTCAATAGCTATTAAATGTTTCCTTGATTTCATACCAATTTATCCAGCTTTTTCTCTCTCTGAGTAGACAGCAGTCACGACTGGAGACATGCATTCATGCCCAATATGGTCATAATTTGACTGTAGAGACGACTTAAACTTTCAAACTCAAGACCTTTGTTACCGAACCACTGAGGAATCTGTATCCCTTGGCAGTTCAGTACATTTTACATTAAATCCCTACTGTTTTGAACTTAACCAGCTGGCAGGAGCTTCTATGAATTGTTCCTCCAGAAGAGACAAACACCCACTCCACCTTGTTTGAATAGTTCACTTTTGCGTCAAGTGGTTTTGCAGACATACATTATCCTAGATGAGAAAGGTCACAGCTTACAAAACTGTCTCTTAATTAGATTTCACCTGGGTAGGACATCTTTCTAGAAAATAGGCCAATTCTTTTTCAGAAAAACCTACCTTAAAGTAAAAAAAAAAAAAAAACCTAAAGAATCTAATCTTGTTACAGAAGTTGCTTGGTTGGCGCAAGGTCTGTAACCTACTGGACACACTCATACTGATTGCACTCTAACTGATAGTCTACAGTATGTCCTTGAAATGCTAAGCTGTACATACTGCTTTCAACTTGGGCTTTTTAACTAATAAGGCAGCCAAAATATTAGCATACCGGTGAGCACCATCCCAGATTGAAAGCGCAAGGTCTGTTTCTTTTCTCTGCCTGCCAGTTGACAGTTTTCGCTCCGAATAAGGTGCCCTGTAAGAGCACCATCTGTGCCAGCCAAATTAAAATGGCCCACCAGGGGAGTTTGGCCTTGGCACACTGGACAAAAGCTTCGGGGTTGAATTATTTGTACAATTTATACCAATTGTGTGTACATTCGAGTGTGTACATTTGCTTTGTTTTCTCATTTACCGTGGAATAAAAAGCACAACATGCTACAGGGAATCATTTGATTATCCACCCAGCCAAGTGTTTGTCTTTCATCTCTACGGGATGGAATTGTTTGTGTCGAAAGGAGGAGAGTGTCTGCCTTTGGTGCACCCTAAACAGAGACCAGTACCCACAAAAAGAGATCTTCTGCGTGAAACACATCAAACGGTGTAGAACAGCATGGATGTGCTAAGAGCCCTGCAGGATGAACCAACAGGGTAGCTCATCAAGTTCCACTGCCCACTGAGCACATCCTCTATCAGTGAGTACAGCACAAAAAGCAAAGAGGGACGTGAGTCGGCTGACAGGGTAGCCTCTGTTCTAAGGAATGGATGAAGTAAGTGGATGGAACACTCGATTGATGGTATTGTTCGAATGTAATGGGAAACATCTCTCATCGGAATGGTCTCGGAGCTGTGCTAATCACCACTGAAGACAAACGGCAACCATTTGAGATTGTGTCTAATCTATAAGACAACAGAATTGTGCTTCTTTAGCCAACACTGATGAGTTTAGAGGAAAAGTAACCTCATATTAACTACGCAAAAAGTTTCTACACAACCAACATAATGGAAATTAGCGCATTAGAAACTAAAATTAAAATAAGGACAAAAAATACTTTAGCTTTTAAACATTGCATATAAAACGCGGCTAATCTTGCATTTGTGTTTGCTGATGTCGAAGTGCACCTCAGTGGACTGCTAACATTAACATTCCTCTCTGAGCTTGGCTGTCCTTTGAGCTGTGTGGCTACTCTGTGGGCAGTGGAGAAGTAATGGGACGTGACAGGGATGATGATCCTCCCAGATAGAGGGAATTAGGCAGCTTGGCCACCGAAGCCGCTGCCCTATCAAAAGAGTGATCGTGCGGCTGCTTCGGACAATAAATCCAATGTTAAAGCTGTCGTTTTGCGAGAGAGAGGTGGTAATGTCATTCTCCTTCCTTGACATGAACTCCCTTTTGCAAAATGGGCCACCGAGGGGGATGGAGCATGCTTTGTTAACCGCAGTAAAACGGTGCTCTGTGGCAAACGAACCACGTAGCTGTCCACATCAATTCTTCCAAATTCAAACTGGAAGATAAAAAGATGTCAACTAACCAAATGCTGAATCAGCTGCTGTGTTTTGCTTTCGTGTGGTCGCCAGGACGTCTAGAATGGAAAGAGGGATTGGAAGACATGAGACACAAAAATGGGCTATTGTGTACAAGTCATGATGGCTTAAGCCTATGCCCAATGAACTGCAAATGAGCAAATTAGTACAATGGTAGTACATTGTGAAATATGGTAGTGAAAATGTCTCTGCGTGAGCCACTGTTATAAGTTCAGTGTATAGATGTAATGTTTGATCAAGAGCTATTAGATCTGACAGCCTTACCATGGCAGCTATCAGGGTACTGAGGGAAGATGTTTTCCACATCCTGTTCAAACCCGGCCCTAAGAGGGGGAAAACAAACAAAAAGAACAATTGAAAACAAGTCATTTTATTGCAGTGTTGAGTCTTCCAAACTGCATTTGCGGAGAGCATCTAAAGGAAACACAATTTGCATTGTCCAGTCAAGGTCTATGTGTTGTGATTCACATCAAAAGCGAATACAGTAAGGAGTTGAAATACTGTCTCTTTGTGGCAGTGGGACTCAGTGGGGGACAGTGGAACAAAATGTGACAGGAGGAATACAAGACGCAAATGTTCTGATGTACTGGAACTTTTTTCTTGTGGTGGAAAAAATTATGTGGGTAAGGAAGTAGAGAAAACACAGCAGAACATTCAGCATGATGCCATTTAGCTAGAATATAATAAGGATATTTGGGTTTAACAGTGCTAAACAATAGGTATAGGTAGTCTACTTTTTCTGTTCTTCTATAGTTACTGTGATGTAGCTTTTATATATTGTTTTAAACAATATACAGTTCCCATTGCAAAATACTACTCGTTTTTTTCCCTGGGTCAATCACAAATACAAGACTAAAAGCCAGTCAGAAACATCCCAAGGTGAATAATGAGATTCTTTAGATGCGTAGTGAAGCGACTGCCCTATCAATGAAGCAGAACGTAACATGAGTGACAGTGATAGGTCTACAAGGCGTATCGACTGTGGCGCCGATCAAAGCAAATGATGAACGCGAATGTTCATGGAAGTCGACTCAAAAGGCGTGCAAGAAACCCACCAGAGACAACACACAAACCCACGTCCACACGCAAGCTGACTTTACAGCCGACATAAACATATGATGCTTAAATGAGTGAGCACAGACTCAGTGAGCAAATCAAGACACAAAGAAGGGAGAGGGTGCTGGTGTCATAGGCGGGTGCAACAGAGCAAATATAAGGAATAATAACTTCAATCATCTTTCCATATTTGGCGAGGTCCTGACAGACAGCTGACGTCATGTGTGCCTGGGTAATGCGTTTCTGGTGTTGCGTGTGCCAAAACGAGGTGACCAGTGTTAACATTTGACTTTATACCCTCTTAGCACAAATGAAAGAGTGAAATAGAAAGGAAGGGGGCATGACTGAATTTGGCCTGCTAGATGTACCTTACCCCTGAGAAAGAGAGAATGAAAGAAGGAGAGACAGAGAGAGCGAGGCAACTGTGGAGACACTACAAAATGTATGTCACCTTTGGAGGTAGAGAGTAGGGAAGGAAAGAACGATGGGATTTCAGTTTTTTTTAAGGCCAGCACTATTACAAGGTTTATAAGCAGCTGCATTTGGAGCCATGGTCATGCTTCGGTTATGCCTATTTCACACCATTTCACCCCCCTTCTCTCCTGAACCTCCTCTCTCCGTGGGTTGAGGGTAATGGCTCTATGTAGATTATTTTACCAATCTCTTACGTCCTACTCTGTTGCTTTGCTGCATGGTGATGTGAACCCCATCTAAACCATCTAGAAATGAAGCCTGGGTGAGATTTTGATGACCTGACTGCCATGCACCCCCATACACTCGTGGATACACACACACACACACACACACAAACACACACACACAAACACACAAAAATGGATGTCCACACATACCAAAAGCCTAGAAAGTTGGCCAGGCCATAAATGACCTACCACAGAAAACCCCCCAATTCAACCACTTATCTTCCATCAAAAGAATCAATTAGAGGCAGTAAATTTGAGAAAAGTTCCTGGACAATGGCTGAGGTGCAGGCCTGTACACCCACACATTTGTTTTTAAAGGGGCATGTTTGTAGAGACAAAAATCTCAGCAGGTGATGAAGAGACATGCAGTATATCAGAGCAACACATACAGCTATTTCACCAAGTGTCTGGAGGCAACATAGGAGGAGAAATAATACCTTTTACAGGCTACTGCACTGGCCCTCCCTCCCTCTGTCACTCCCCTCTCTCCCTTTTCTCGGTTTGGCAGACAGTGAGGTACACACAATGTGATTGAAACCCATACAGCTGAACATTATTTTCGATTCCATGCAACAGGGCAGGGAGAGAAAGATGGAGGGGTGGTGGAGGGCGGGAGGAAGGGGTGGCAGAATGGGATTGATTGGCCTTTTGCTTGCGTGCACACATGCACATTGGCACACCGCCGCTCTCGCTGCCGCCACGCTTGGTCGATAGATTTAAGTGTCAAATGGCTCCCTTCCAGTTCATGAGAATGTATAAGTAAATTACACTGAGGTCATTTTGATCGACGGCTCTTCCCTTCTCTCCCTGCAAGTGATGCTAAGAGCCCTTCGAACGCCCTGCCCTCAAAAAACATTCACTGTTTAATTTCCCAGTGATTGGACACGTGATGTATGTCTACCACTTGTAAATAAACAAGATGGATGATGTAGTTGAAAGATAGACTTGACACATCCATTTTTGGTGGCGTTCAGAGGCACATATTCATCAGTCTGACAATGCAGTCAAGTCAAACTCGAAATTAGGTATCGATTATGGAAAGAGTACATGAAAGTGGCCTGCACAGAACTGAGGTAAACAGCTAGTGCGGCTTCATTCAGATGCTGCATGTTTGCGGTATGATTGTTACCAAAGACAGAACAAAACCCCAGGGTCACACAGATATTTTCCAGAGTTCTGAGACAAGATGTGATACATGCTGCGGTACAGAACGTGCATTTTTTCTTTTCAATTAAACAGTTGCAAACCTAAAACCTTCAAGGTGCAAATTATGAGTGTTAGGACACCAGACTATGCTCATGTTGATAAAGAACCTAAATAGAACTAGAAATTGAACATGCCCTAAAAAAGTAGCTTAGGGAGTTTCTTTTGAATGTTTTTTTTGTGTGTTTATTTTTAAAACGTAAGTGGAACACTCCTACATTAAATCATTGTTTTATTTCCCAGAGTCCTCAGATGCAAAATACCAACATATGTTTGAAAAATGTAAAATCTAAACTAAGGTCTAAATCGAATTTGTTTGAGCATGTGCATGTGTAAAAGAGACTCACTTTAATGCAGGCGCCACCATAACACAGGTTCCTGTTGACCTCATCCACACACAGTAGGGGTCCCGTGAGGACAGACAGCTCCTAAAAATCAGACAGACAGGCAGAACGTGTGACAACACTGTCGCTTTACGCTAGAAATGACTGGATGGCAACTTGGTTTTGCCACACAACCAAATAACCGTACAATATTTCGGAAGAGCCTGCAAAATACAGTATAACAGCTGTTGCAAAACAATACATATGGATACAAGTAGATTTCACAAGATAATTTCATTCATTGTAGAAAATACAGCATAATGGGGCCAATCTTTCTGGCTGAGAAAAATGAAAAAATGAAGGAAAAAAGTAGGAGAGGAAATAAATCAAATTGATGGCACTTCTTGGTTTAAAAGTTTGCACTAACTACCTCCTTAGCTTAAAGGTCACCTTTGTAAAAACTCAGAAGCACAGCGCGTCATAAGAGGGATGGATAATAGCTGCTGTAGCGTAGTTTGACAGTTTGCCTACGTAGACAGCTCTGCTTCAACTGCCCACCCAGAGTCTCAGATTGGTAGAAAGAGGCTTTCTGGGACATGGCGATATAGTCAAGTTCACAAGACACAGGGCAGGACTCCTGGGACAAGGGGACTATGAGCAAGAGAGGTTAGTCATTCCCAGCATGGTTAGTGAAACAAACACAAGGCAAGCTGTAGACTAAAAAATACTGTACAGGTAACAAGGGACTTGTTATGTGGGGTGAGGGCCTAATAACCCAACGTTTTTACCCACGTCTGTGAAGCAGACTGGAAACAAACATCATTCTTTCTCTCTTTTTGTCAGCATAGGATGAAGATACAAGTGGTGCTACCCTCAAGCACTGGGGGACCATGTGCTTGTGTATGCAGAAGCCCACTGTCTCATCATGCCTGAAATCATGACTTCTTGGGGTTGGAACTGGAAGTCACCTGTTTACTGTTCGCTATTCATGGCCTCAAAACTCGTGTAAAGTGTATGGAATATAGTCCTTTTGTAAATGCAGAGCAATAATACACTTTTATAATTTTCCTTTGTATGACTAAATAGCTTGAACATAACTTTGTGGATCTACTTGTGCCATACTCCATTTTGATTGAGGTCTTCTTTTGATCTGCCTCGCAATATTTTTCATCAAATGTCTATTTCACACAATGCCTTGCTGTCGTCATTCATAACACTGCCATTCTCTGAAATCTAATAGCGGCAGCTTGAGTGATAGAAAACCTACTTTTTCTTTTGTGATAAATACGGAGGCTACACTGTAAAAAGTGAAAGGGGGTGAGGTGGGGGGAGGGGGGAGGAAAAGATAGACCAAATCTCATTTAGTCCTAGACAGATGGGGCCGCATGGAGGAGAAGGATATGGAACTGACACTTGACCCCTTGCAAGGCATGATGGGGCTTATGGGGCCTCCTAATCCCTGGATGAGGTGCGCTGCGGTTCTTTCTGAAAGCACAACAGGCGAAGGCTCCGTAAGCCCTCTAAAAGTGAGACAGGCCCTATCTGCTTTCTCCACTCCTCTCCTTGGGCTTGAAAACACAGGCCTGGACTTGGCTTTCGTCCAATCAGCTGGTTCCAATTTGTGCGTAAACGCTGTGAGTACTTCTCTAGGCCCCGCAATGAGGCTTTAGCATGCTATGGGGGGGTTTGGCGTCCCAGTTCGAATTTGATACAAATCTTTTCCATTTTTTCTAATTCTCTGGATTGAAGGACGATGAGGGAAGGGGTTACTGGGGATAGAATTCCTCACAATCCCAAAATAGAACATGAGATGGGAGAGTATGTTGGCTTGGACAAAAGCTTGCCTGACAATCTGCAGGAGAACTGGACTACACAGAAATGTCATTGGAATCATTATCATTAACTCTGTTAAACTGTGTGCGTTTTCAATTACATACAGATAACCAACAAGGTGAAAAGGACAAACAGATGTGAATAGATTAAAGTATCGTAAGATTTTTGTAAGTATGAACCCTGCAGCATCAGAGTTTAGCCCGGTGCGACAGTGACACAAACCCCATGACATGATTTCACTACAGCATTATTACAGTGTTAGAGCTAACAGGAATAGTAACAGCTCTCTGAACATGATGACACTCACGTCTTGCAGGAGCCATAGTCGGAGCAACGACTGAGAGGCACGCGGATCACACAGCCGGAGAAAGCCACAAAGAGGGCGTGGTGATCCCTGTCCAGCTCCAGTCCCAGGACTCGTCTGTCTTCGCCACGAATGTTACACCTACACACGAGAAGAAGAAAAAAGAAAAACAAACATGAGGGATGTACGGAAGCAGTAAGCAGAAGCGGTTGACAAGTCACAAGCACGGTGCTATGGTGACTCATAGATGCTGGCAGTCCTGTAGTACGTTAAAGCGAGATACAGTACTGACTTGGTGGGATTATAGACATCAACATCCTCCAGTAGCTGTGTGCTGAAGGAGGCGTTGGCGTGGGTGCTGGCTAAGATCTTCAGCACATGGCCATTCTCCGACCCAAGAAATACAACTGTGTGATTCTTGTAGGGTCCTGCAGATGTATCCACGGCGATCTGGGTCAACTTGAACCTGGATGGTAAAGAATGAAAACGCGATCAGAAATACACACCTGTGATGTTTATAAAACACACCATCAAAGCAACTGCACACTTAATAAGTTAATAATTAAGTGTGGGAGGATATGGATGAGCAATGTGTAGTTTCCACAACACAGCACTTGCAGGCAAAACCCAGATAGTTTGTCAAATCTGCCCTCTAAAGACACTGGTGCTAATGAGGGCCAAGTAATATAAATATATAAAAAACGATACTGCGATATTGTCCAAATGTCATGGATTATTTTAGTTTACATTGTTGTGAAAATGATTGCGATATTATTGCTAATATTTGATATAACGCCAAGCCCGAGGGCAAATACACCAAATTGACTTGTGTTCAGTGAACTATGGGAAGCTTTGTGGCAGATGTAATGCCACAAAGTAAGCAGATGTGAGCCTCTGCGCCTCGCCGCCTTTCCGCAGTACGGAACATGTGTCTGCTTGGCTGTCAGAACTCTTTGGGCTTTTCAACGTGAGCCTCACAACAGGGGGCACAGCAAGAGGGCTGTCAGACACACACCTCTCACATGGATTCAACACTCCCCATTGCTTAGATGGCTGGATTAACAGATGAGATCTTCCACGTAGACTGTCAAAGAAATCCCACTCTCAATCGTCCTTCCTTTAACAAGCACGTCGGTTTCCCTCTCCAGGGTAAATGTAGTGTTTTAAATCTATCCACTCATCCATCCTTATTGATCAAACCCTCCCCTCCCCCCCCTTCTACCTGCTGGTGGTACGGGTGAAGCAGGGCCGATCGTTGACAGAGGGCACAGCCTCGTCCATGAGGGGATAGGACTTGATGAAGGTCAACGTGTCATCAGGAAAGGTGGTAGAGGACTTGTAAGCTGCAGCAGATCCGTCACCTGCACAGCAGCCTGGTCTGCGGAAGCACAACGGAAAGGCAGAGACAGTTGAGATTCAAACTCCATGGGACAGATGCACCCTGGTGAAAAGACTGCAGCTGTTCATTCCCGATAGCAAAGCATGAGTGAGCGTCAACATTTAGTTTCACTGAATAATAATGGATGATGTTAGCAAACTCCCTTGTAAACCCTCAATAAAAAAAATGATCTTGTACAGTTTGTGCTTCTCCCACTGAGTTGACAGCCTTACCTGGGTGTGGGCACCTGTTCCTCAGGCACGGGCGTCCAGGCAGACTCACTGGTCCTCTGCTCCTTGAACTTCCCACTGAATGACTTCTCAATGTCATCCATGTAAAAGGCACACACGGCCGAGCCAGTGATACTGAAAAGCACACGCACAGAGGTTGCACACGTCATACGGGGAACGAGTCCATGGAAACGAGTCATTTCACATGTTCATCGTAGATAATGAGGTAGTGTGACTGACCTGTTAGCTTGAGTGGTAAAGACCCCAAGCACAGCAGGACGATGGTTGATCTGCAGCACGTTAGTCAGTGACTGTAGAACATCAAAGTAGAAGAAGGAATCACCCGGAACCGAGCAGTTGAGCCGCGCTTTTAGAAAAGAGGTCCAGTAACGCTCGAGAACCCGTGGAGAACCTCCGTTGTCGTTCTTGCAAACACGGGCCACTCTGGAGAACACAACCTTCAGAAGATAGAAAATGCAAATGTACTTTTTTGAGTAAGGGTTTTAACATTTCATCTTAATTGTTGTTTTTTAATAGTGATGCTGATAATAATACACTATAAATCTAGCTTGTTTGAATTCATTTTCGAGGACATTTATCATCACCTTGCCAAGCGTGGTGTACTCTACGGCTATCTCACTGAAGAAGAAGTACACATAGTTCCCGTACTCAATGGCATGAAGAAAATGCGGCTCTGAGGAAACAAAAGGTGACTTCTGAAACCTTTACATGAATCTACTTTTTATTCACAACAACAATTTTCCAAGAGTAAAGGGGTTTTACTGGAAGAAACCCAAATATGGATCCTCATATACTGAGTTACTAAAGTAACAGAATGTGTTCTGCGGGGGAAATTTATTGATTTCCATGACAGATATATGGTCTTACCTCGAAGCCATTTGGAGTCATACTTTACAGTACGAAGCACCGGACTGCTTTCTCCCAGACTACGGTAAATCACAGCATCACTGGCCAAAAAGTCTGTCATGGTGGCCGAATAGAAATCTCCACCTAGAGAGGAGAATCCAAAAATGTACTTCATTAGAAGGAAAAACATTCCCTGATTTTCACATTTTCACCAGCGTAAGCCCATTATCTCTCTGTGTGTATTTTTGTTCATCCTAACCTATTTTTAACCTGTAAGGCAGCGTGGAAAGGATGAAGCCACACTCAGCCATGTGAACCTTGTCTAAATGTCACTGGAAAATTGGCAGGATTGACTGCAGGTTAAGTTATGTTCACGCCCAGATGACAAGTTCCTCTGTCCAGGACTGTACTTACCAGCAAAGAGGCCAACATTTGATTGGCGTGACTCAAATGGACAACGTGCCTGGCCCACCACTTCTTCCCCATCCTGCTCCAGTGTTGACATCTAGATATAAGAAGACACCAACCTCTTAGAAATAAGCTATGTGAGTGAAAGTAACATTAACGTAATATAAAACAATACTATGAACTCTAAACGAGTCCCTTCTGTAACAATTGGATTTGCCTGGAAGTTCCAGCAATTGAGGTCGTCACGGTCTATTCACAACAAAACCAAGGAGTGTACACATTGCTGCAGTAAAAAAATCGTGCCCTTCACCCATCACGAGGAGGAGGGAATTGTGGACCAAGAAGTCACTTTAGATACAAAGGAAATGCTGTACTGTACATGCATCATACAGATTAGTTAGCAGATCAATCACAAATAAAGGTAATTGTCAGTAACCATTAAATCTTGGCGGCAACCAAGACACGCGCTCCTGACATACACACTGACCACAGACCTTAAGCAGCTATTTTTGCCTCCCCAGTTAACAAGGTCATAAACGTAGCCCCAGACAATGAGTGTGAATCTCACTGGTGTGGTGGGGAAACGAGGGGGCAAAACATGACCCCTGGAGGGAAGTCATACAAAGCCATGCTCCGCTGAACAGCTGCCTTCACACAAGTGGTGACAGCCCGTTAACGTGTAGGTCTGTGAACGCTGCAATGTGACTTGTTCCAATTAGGAGGCCATGTAAAGATGAACTGGTAATTATTGTGATCCAAATCCAACGACTATCATTTCAAGTAATGTATTTAAAGAATCCAGGTCCTTTTTATGTGCCACTGGTCCACTTCACTGGTCCACTTCACTGGTCCACTTTACTGGTCCACTTCACACCCAACATTTTCTCAAAATAAATGTCTCAGTTGGAGACTTGACTTTCCTGGTCAAGTAAACTACCTGCTTGGTACATGCAACCTCTGACTTGGGTCCAGCTGCCTCAGATTACTACTTTACTAAAGGCTAAAAGTGGGATTATACGGTATTTTCCCAAAAAAACACACCCCAGTACATCTGAATCCACCCAGACCCCCACCCATGTTCTTCCACCAATCATTCTCCTGCTCCCACCGCAGTCCTGTCTTTTCACAGACAGTCCATGACATAATTTACGTTTCCACAAACTCTTCCCAGTTTTCCGGGCAGTTTCCTTCCCCACCTCTCCCAAGAGCAAGAAGGACCAGGAGATGAAGATGGGGGAACAATCTGTTAAACAGAAAATGTAAATCAACGACTTCTACAGGGAGTCTGCAGTGGAGGGAAAGTGGAACCTGGGTCTGTGCACGGATCTCCTCGGCTCCCCGCTGACTTCTCTCTCGCTCGCTGAGATTTACACACTGTAGAATGTTATGTCCCTGAATCCTCCAGAATAGCACCCTGTGAGTCATGGTGGATGACTGTGAAGTCATCTATTAAACTCAACCAGACTGATGAATTGCTATTCGCCCAAGCTGATCTCAGACTTTAAAGTGACTACCGGTATATGTGTACCATTATTGTGACTTCAGAATCAGAATTTTCCCCCGTGTATGTTTTCAATTAGTAGTTACATCCTTTTAGAACCTTTTGCAGTATTAATCATTTTAACAGTTGAATAGGCCTGCAGACTCACTGGCATTGTGCTGTTTCATTGAACAGAAGCACCCATCCCCTCTAGGATTCTTACTCAAGTTTCCTGAAAGGACTTTCTCTTGTATCCCCCTTTTGACTTCCTCTTCCGTTTCCCTTGTCTCCCTCCTCCCCCCAATCTCACATGCATTTAAATGTCATGTTTGCTGTCAGGTGAGTCTCCACTGTAAATACATTACTTTTCCTGATCAAATTATACCGTAGATACTGATCCTGTTATCAACAATGACACGTTTTAATTGTTCCACAATTTAAACAGTTCTGTCAGTGTTTGTGTGCCAGAGTTTGTGTTCGCAGCTGTTTCTGGCAGGCACCCATAACAGAAAGATCTGCATCCTACCTTGTAGTTGCGGCAGGTGGGGTTGAAGGCATTGGTCCCGCAAGCAAACAGAGTCTCGTCATTGCGCGGCACCAACACTTTGATGTAGTTGTAGCACTCATCCTGTCAAAAACACAGCTGGGTTTCAAGGTACAGCAGTGGCTACTGTCACTCCAGCTGCAGTATGGTTGCAGAGCTTAAACATGAGGCTATACACGCTGACACACAAACTCATATTTCAGTCATTATCATAATCCCTATGCTGATCCCCATGGTTTCACAGCAGCTTTGTGAGGCTGAGGCTATGCCAAACCCGGTGTCTGTGTCTACAGATACCTGTAGCATGGAGTTTGATAAGAAATCTGCACAATAGTTTTGTGCCACTGAGTTGTTTTGCAAGGGGAGGGAGGGAGAGGTGGAGAGAGAAATACTCACGCTGTTTTTCCCCCTCACGGTGCATTTCTCCACATCCTTTGTCTTCCAAGTCAATTTCTGAAAAGCACAGACAACCAACTGTCAGCTTGAGGACACTTTTTGTTGTTGCTCACAATCACTGAAGTGCTATTAGGAGACAGCTGTGATGAAAATCTCATTAACTTCAATAAACTGTCGGGAAAAAACAAACAGACAAACATCTAAAGCGCTTTAGGAGGTGTGACTAGCTTCATCTGTGTACATCTAAAGGCTTCTGTCACTGAACAATAAACATCACCCATACAATAGCTCTAGAACTAGGATTCCACCCGTACATATCCAGGATGATAGCACACACGAAGCATCAAATACTGATTGATCACCACAACTTTATGAACATATCTAGGCAGTGTATTAGTGAGTCGCTAGCCCCTGGTACTCTTCTTCTCATCTCCTGGCAGTGGCCACCCAATGCGGCTTCACCAGTGGTGGTAATGGGAAGAGATCCATCAACATGTTAACAAGGTCGCCAAGATGAAGATTTAATGCACTGTCCACCCAATCTGATCCACCATCGTTTGAGCCAAGGTGATTTACTGTCCGCCCCATGGGAGCTTGCAAACTAATCAAGACTGGGAGGACGCAAGACACGAGCAAAACTGGGCGCACTCGGGTGTGATAGAGTAAAGGTTATCCCCTCGTGACAAAAAAGGGGGATAAGAAATAGTATCTCCCTCAGTCCTCTACTCTTGCTTCTCTTAAAATATCTTAGTTGAATGGGTGTCAGCACTATATTAATAAAGTTGCTACTAAGTACTCTTGGGCAAGTTAAATTAACTTTCTTAAATCATTGCTCATGTGCACAAAAGCCTCTGGGATCTGGAGTGGAGATGGTTTTGGTGAGGATGCTTGGGACTGTTTGGAATTAGGTCAAAGAAAACCAATAGGGATCAATGAATCAGGGACTGAAGCACACTAATGATCTCAGGGTAGTAGATCAAGAAGCATGGAGAAGCGAGAATTAAACAGCAGGGTGTTGCTATGGTGAGGGCTGCAGTCGGATGTACAAGTCTCTGGCTTTCTTCCTAGTTAAGCAAGGGTCTGTTCTGTGGACGTGTTCAATCTTAGGCTTCTGTCACACAGTTTACGGTGAGGGCAGACTGTGGCTCAAGCACATCATGCTTCTCATTTCCTTACACTAGAATCAAAACAAATCAATAGCTTGGTTCTCCTTGACACTGAGTGAGGCCCTTACTGGAATGGAACCCGCTACCCGCAACAAATCTAAATACAATGGGGATCCAGCCTTGAGCCATGAAGGGCTTTTTATTTAAGTGCAATCATGTTTGACAAATGAGATTTGGATGAGAGTGATAGCCCTTCAAAAGCCAGGAGTAAACTATTGTTGGACATGTTTTTGAAGTATGTCTGGGTACTGCTTGCATTAAAAATGATAAGAGTGCATGAAGGAAATGCAACATTTGTAGACAAACATTTCAAAAGATGCTTCAGTCGAAAGCGGATGGTGTTTGTCAACTAAAAGGGGCGTCGGGGAGTACAAAAAAGGGAGTCATCTACACTAAAGTACTGTCGCCAAAAACACACGTCTCATTGTGAAGTATTGCAGAAAGATAAAATCTTTAAATATGATATGTAAATCAAGTCATTTGTATTTTTACCTGTTGTGGGATAATATTCTCAGAGGATGTGGCAAGATTGATCGCAAAAACATTGTCCCTGGAAGAAAAGAGAATTGGGATTAACAATGTTTCTCCTCTGTACAAGCTATCCTTTTTGCGTCAACAAAAATTTATTTCACCTCCCAAACGAATTCCCCTACATTAAATGTTATTAATTAGGTTGAAAGCGGACAAATAGAGATGAAAGAGGGAAGCTGTATGTTGTAAATATGAAAAGTGCGACACAAGCATTAGCTGAAGAGTGGCCGAAGAGTAGCATGAAGCAGTCCAGTAGACCAGAGGTAGTATGATGGGACAAGTGGACCAACCTAGCTGCAATATAAAGCATGTGATTGATCCGGAGCATCCTTTGGAAGTCCAAGCCCAGTCGTAAGGTGTCATTGTCCGACAGTAGGCCTTGAAAGCTTGGGTATAAGTAGGAGTCTGTGTGGGGATGTGAGAAAAGAAAACCATTAGGTCCATGAATTTATGACTCAACCAATTGCACCAGATGCTATAGAAATCAAGAATGTGATTCTGTTGGAAATTGAGTGTATTCAGGCACACAAAAAGAGACAATTCGAGGGCAATGGAATAATAGAGAGACAGAGAGGGAGGGAGAGAATCTGACTTAGCATTGTGTTTTCACTACTTTGCCTTTTTTATTTTCTTATATTTCTTCTCCTTCGCACCTATTCGCACCACTAATATCGTTGATCCAACTAGACACAGCGGCTAGACCATGACTTGCGCCCTTCTGAAGTGTTCTCCCATCAGGCCATGTTGCTGGCACTGTACTAGCGGGCCTCCTGAAAACACAACACCATGTGTGATGTGATCTCCCATCGCTGCAGGAACCTTGGCTTTCCCTTAACAAACATGACTGTTTAAAGATTTAAACTTTCGGACGGCTGGCTGAGCAACACAAGAATTCTGACTCTCCCCCCCTCTCCTCCTCACAACAGCCCACCTTGTCCGACCCCAACATCAGCAGCCTATGCCTTTAATTACACCTCAGCACTTTTACTTCCTTTCAAAGATTTTTTTGTGTGCGCCTAACAACCTTTAACCCAGTTCCCTCCAATTAGCTGGAGCCAGAGAGATTTCTGGGACGAGTCTGAGGATGTATTACCATACATAATGGACATCCCGCAGAGTTGTGAGGGCTTGTGACGTGCTGTCACCTGCAGGAACCGGGGTGACAAATGGCTCTCATTACACCTGGGATGGAGCTCCACATATAGGACTATTAGCGTGGCTATTTCTGCTAATGGCCGCGTTACACTCCTACAGATAGATCAATTACAGTGTGTGGGGCCATAGTCTCAGTCACCTCTTAAATCAATTATGGGACCAGTGCATTTACCACAAGGACCTCCTCCGCAGACCTCGCCATTGATTTGGTGCCACAGATGGGTACTCAACATGGTCCAAAATGACTGTGCAATGAATGTCACTGAAGTCAATAGTCTTCACAGCCAATTTTATTAGTGTGTAACTTTTAGACTGTACTCTGAACTTAATAACAGTACACCTTTAAACAACTGCCCACATCCAGTACTCCTCACAGAAGAAGAGTAGAAAGAATGTTATAACCAAAAAAGCTGCTATATTGCATGTCCACACTCCCATGCATCCAATCCTGGACAAAAGCTAATTATATCAAGACAATGTATCTGCCGCTTACACTCTCTTCCCACAATGCTGATTGGCTCCAGGTCCTGGGGGAAGGGCGTGGCTCCTGAGGACAGCTGAGGTAACATGGCAGCGAGGGAGAACGCCAGTAGTGCCACCAGAAGGGGCCGAGGAGACCCGGTTACCAGCCTCATGTTGGCAAGAGTTCCCAAGCTTCACCAAAAGTGCATGACCAGCAGCAGGGATGGCTTCACCTATCAGAGAAAAAACAAATGCGCGTACATTTCAGGAAACGTGCAGAACACAACACTGTCAAATGTACATAATAGAGGACACCGATGCCCAGAAGTGTTATGGTATGACATTTATTATAAACACAGTATTCCTAGTAATACCAAGTCAGCATAGCCGTGCCTCTAGCCAGCTGAGATAAATGATAGATCAAAAGCAGTGCGTCTGAATGCAGGCAAGGGATAACATTTTTGAGAGAGCGAGAGACAGCGAGAGAGAGAGAAAGAGAGAGTGAGTGTGAGAGAGAGAAAGAGAGCTAGGGCACTGGACACCACTCCTTCCTCATTTACTCCCACTCTCTAGGCTTTCACAGGTGACTTAACCCCATTAACCACTTTTCACACTGGGGAGTGCACCTCAGTCTGGCTACAAAGACACTCTGCCTTAGGAGGGGTCATCAACTATCAATGTTTAACAGGATATAAAAACAGGATATAAAAAATAACAGGAAATAAAAAACATAAATAAATCAGACTTTAAAAACCTAAGACCGGCTACTGTCAAAAGGTTGTATGGAGTCCTGGAGCTCTGAATTATTAATAGCTCAGGTAGCTATGCGTCAAACTGGAATTGTCTAGAAATGCTAATTAGCACATCTGTTTCACAACCTGGGTGAAAGACAGCAACAGATGGATGGCACTGGGATTAGTTCAAGCAAAATTCTGAAAAGCTGTGACCTGTGTTTGGAGCCAAGCTAACAGGGGCGAAGTGTCCTCTAAGGTTTACTTCTCAGCCTTTTCAGGTTCAAGTACTTTGTGAGGGGAGTCGAGCGGTCTACTTTTAATGTTCGCCGAAAAACAAAGTCAACACAGATAGCAACCGCCATCAATATTGATAACAGCTCCTCATTCGGATTCAGAGGCGATGGCTGCATTTAGCGATGAGGTCGAGCGATGATCACGCGCCATAAATCGAAGGGAGGGGGCAGTGTCTGTTCCTGTTTACTTCATGAATTACAGCCTCTTGCGTGTCCTGCCCGGGCGATATAAGAAGACATTATGGCTGATGGATGAGACTCACGCACCGATACAGAATCTTTGCTCCAAGGAGAACCTGCTTGCTTGAACAAACAGGATGTGTTCCTGCTGAGCCACAGCCAACAGCAGGTTTCCTAAACGCCATGGTTGACTAATCTGACCTCCATCTACTCTCCATCATTATCCGAGTCTTCAAGGTAAACCTTGGGCCTTACTGCTGCTGCTTTATACACGCTTGAAATGAACTGGAAAACATCTTCACAAAGATGCAGTTATAATATGCTAAGTGGACTGAAATACTGTATATGAAGTGCTCACATTCCTTGACCTATGATCCAAACCTGTATAAAGCGACAATTAAAACACATAGATCTGGCGGATCATTGCCTGAAGGAATGGACAGAGGCAACAGATGTATCGACGGGTACAGGATACTTGATCCAGTGGCGTATAGCCAGAAGATTTGGAAGATGAATCACACACACACACACAACATCACAACTATAGTTAGCACGAATAGCTTATGTAAGATCAGCCAATGTTCTGCACCTCATGCCCATCCATTTCCACACAACAACACAAACAGAACGTGGCTTTGAATCTCTATTAACGCTTTCAAATCACCGAGCGGGGGGGTACTGAGTACGTTCTGTTCAAATGAACGTAATCCAATTAAATTATAACTACAGCAATGTACTGAAAAGCAAACAGAATCTTTTTTAATGTGTCGCTACCGTTTCACGGTATAAGGTAGGGGTGGTAGGGATTTAGTTCGGAGTCACGACTCAATTAGAATAGCATTGCGAAAATGTACTGTATAACCTAAATTGTTATGCATCGTGTAAGAAGGGGAAGCATGTAAAAATAAGGATGTCTTCCATACTTCCAAGTGAGTGGCTGATGCGTGGATAGGTATCAAGTTTAATGCTAATTCTTCTTGAAAAGATGTGAGCGCTCTGTCCAACGTTGTCTGAGTGCGAAGGCTTGTGCTGTCTGCCTTAAATCCCAAATGAGAAGCTGTCCAGTTTGATTTCCCCTGGAATCATGACATCACCCCTTGTTTATGAAGCATCTGATGCGATCTGTAGGACTGAGATTAGTTTGAATGATATTAAATACAAACCAATGTCCACTGGCCACTGCCACGCCTCAAACTACCCACCAAAAATGCAAACCACACCCGTCCATACAAACATCTGAGTGATGTAGTGCACTTCTGGCATTTAAAGCTTGCAGTATTTCTTTAATTAATCAACAGCCTACTGCAAAGTGACTGGACAGAAGAAGCCGATGAGCTGACAGCTGTCGATAACATATAAGCATCTTCTTATCCGGTTCCAGACGCACTCTCTTCACCTCTCTCTCTCACTCCCTTTCCAACCCCCCACATCTCTTTCCCTGTGTTTCGGAATGAAGGGCAGAGGCTTTTGTTTTTAATGAACTGAGTTGCTCAGCCATCTGTGAGGCACTGGCAGTTGGGCCTCTTTGCAGGGCAAGAGATTGCAGGCCGCTGGGGCAGTTCTATTGATTATCTGACATTCATTTGGATTAGCCAACAGAGCTGGTTCTGTGGTTTGATGAGACATCCTCAGTCTCGCCTTCTTAGAGGCTTTCATGATGTAAAAGGAGACTTAATGACATGGAAATGTGAGTCTTTATGGGGTGGGGAGGGCAAGGCCATGGTATCATCTTCAAAAAGTATCCATTTTCATTGATAACATAAACTTTACGAGTCAATCTTTATGACCCAACCCATTTGGCCAGGGACCACTATTCCGTAAAAAGACACAATTAAAATCATAAAATGTCAATTTTATCTTCAATCAGCTGTGTTATGCACCTGTCTGCTTTGAGAATGACAAATCTTGTGCCGACACCTGCTACACAAAACTAAATAAAAACCATTCCCCTATGACCTCTTCTAATGAACACCAGCACTTCAACTGGGATTGAGGCTAAACAAAAATTGTTTTTGATAGCTTGGGAATTGCCAAACTACTTTTCACCTCTCTACCTCTGTGCATTGGGAAGCCTATGAGCTCACTCAAGGTCTGAGTTTGTAGTTTCAGAAATTGAAAGCCCCCCTCCAAACACACACTTTCCCACCCTAGGTATACATTGGCCTACATAATGAGGGAGCGTGTCCCTTGCCTCTTTTGTCATTTCAGACACGATTAGCCATATTAGCCTCTGCTCTCCATGGACCATTACCCACCCAGGGCTCGGGTGGGAACCCTGCCACTGCAATGGCAATGAGCAGGGACAGTGGCCAGATGACATGCTGGCTGCATTTTGTGTATCGTGTGTGAGGGCATGCGAGTCCACTTCATTTCAGCAAAAGGCAGTTTTCAGTTTGGCATGTCCAGAAAGTCCAGGAAGTGAAGTTAAGGGATCTTGGTCGAGAAAGTACAGGGTACTAGATTAAATTAGTTAAAGAAAAAACAGATACTTATACAATGCAGAGCCCAGGACAACACAATATTGTCTAGATTTGCTGAATTCTGTCTAAGCTTGCCTTATTTTCAAATAAGCCTAAACAAAATTCCCCAATACCTCACCAATGTTCTGCTACTAAGATCTCATGAGATCTTCAAGGGGACAACAAACCCGGGACACGCATCTCCTGTGACCTGACAACACAAAGGATGTCTTTGTTCGAGTTTGGAGTCCGCATCATCACTGCCCTGCTTTTGCAGCGGACATCTGACTGCCAATATCCAAACAAGGTCCCATGATGCAGCTCACATGGCTAACAATTAGCCACAAAGAGTAGCTCTTACTGAGGTTTTGTGACACTCTCCTCTAAAATCATACTCACAATGATGAAAAGGACATCGTTCTAGAACTCTACCTATGTCTAGACAAACTCCTCTTTTTAAGAGGTTTAGGAGTGACAAACCTCTAAGAGTCCTCTAAGAGACAGGAGGATGATGCTTCTCGTGAATCCTTTTGCTGCCCGGCGGTCATTCCAACTCCCCATGCGACCCCCTTAGACGGGGGGAACTTTGCTAATTAGATTTCCAACGGCTAACCACACAGACGTTGCAGAGGCAAATTGGAATTGGGATCAAGGAGCACCGGGCAATAATTGAGGAACAGTCCCCGAAGGCGGTTTCGATATAGGATGATTTTCTGACAAGAGTTCACACTATAGAAGCACCAAAATTAACTTATTTTAAGCCTAGTGCCAATGAAAGCGCCTTATAAAGGCACCTCTGCAAGTTCACTAACATCTATCCAATCCAGTAGGCTTCAGGCCTTTCGATGAGCCTACTTTAATGATACAGAGACGGGAAACTTTGGAAAAAGTATCGTTCCTCTTTTATTATTCACTCAAGCGTTAATGTGGTACATTAAACTTAAAGGAATTGCTAGTACGGTGTAACTTGGACATGTCAAGTGAGGAAACGGTGATTTGGATGAAATCAAAAGACTAAATGGGCTGTTAAATAAAGAAAACATATGTCAGTGAAGTGATTGGTATCTTGGTGGGATTCTAGAAGTCCTACAGTGGTAACACCAGTGAGGGACCACGTGATAAGATTTTGAGGTCTCATTTACTATGCAGGGTCAACTAGGAGTGACGTCCAGCTCCTTTTCTCCTGGCAGAAAATGAAAATCAATGGTCCCAATAGCCCCCGAGGTTTGGGATTAGAGTGTCAAATGGATGGTGTCCGTATCAGACAATCTTTCCTCATATTCTTTATCTGAGCAGTGGCATGGACAGCAGGGCCAAAATGGCATTCCGAGTGAGAAATGTCTGGCAGTGGAGGTCATGACCTCCTCTGCCATCAGTGCCACTCATTCCGCCCTCTAAGGACAATGCTTCACCCTCCATACCGACACAAACTTCTAGCAAATTGATGTATCATCCATTGGGACCGGACGTTTATCGTCACCTTATGTCCCCCCCAGTTTTCCTTCTCCATATTGAACAGTCTGTGTAGATTAGACACAGTTTGTCAACCTGTTCAATTGTGCCTCACACAGTGTCACTGGCTCATCGTTATAAGATGGAAGCAAAGCTCAAATCAGGCAGGCATACAGCGCCAACAAAATATATAGGAAGTGTCTATTCAATTAAATAATAGCACAGCCTTTGCCCCTAAAAGGTATAGAAGTTGCTCGCTCCAACACAACAACATAGGGATTTATCATTGAAAAGGTAAAAACTCTGGTGGTGCTTTGTGTTCTTGGTGTCCAGTATCGGTACAGTATGAAAAAAGTGTCGTTTTTTTGCCATCTCCAGTTGTGCCGTCAACCTGTAAGGCATCCCACCACAACAGGCTAGCTGGCCAGACTTCAGAGGGAGGGATCTATGCCAGACAGACACAGAGGCGGTTCTGCGATCGATTGGAAAAACGCTGAGAGCGTCATCCATCGTCTTTGTGTCTACTTTGGATGAAAATTTCCAATCAGTGAAAGAGATACTGGACAATCTAATGGTATGCCTTTGATTTGTCTGCTTCATGTTAATTTCTTACTTTTATCTTCAGATAGGCCTGTAATTCAATAACCTTTAATAATTATTGTGCGTCATTTTCCAAGGATGTGCCCATGGGTCATCTCATTAAAAGCAAGCCCAAAAATATACAAGATGTCGTTGAAGCTCCCTCTTCACCTCCATCCCTAATTCCCCACTTCACGACTAACTCTGAATGTTAACCACCCCTTCTCTCAATCACCCCATCATCAATAATTCAAAGTGTTTTTCAGAAACACTACCTGAACCTGTATTGACAGAAACTCAAGCACTGTCATTCCCTCAAGGGCGTCATAATTGGATACCCCAAGTCTGCTGCTGTAAGATCCTGGTGGGAGAAAGAGGTCTGTGCTGCTTATTTTTTGTTGTTGGTCTGTGTGTGTGGTTTTCTATTTTTACCTTTCTATTTCAGTACTTCAAACCGACAGCCTCCAGACCCAACAGCAGGAGTCATCCCTCTCTGACTTTAACTCAAGGATGTTTCAAATGTGGGCGGGAAAGTACTTGGGTATCTTAACCGTGGAGAACGAATTGTGGAATAAGTACAGTGGTGACTTAGCAAACTCATCGTTAAAGCTTTAGAAGAGTTATGCTGTTTTTCCAAAGGGTGCAGTGTGGTTTGCTGGATTTCAACTGTTCTGTACATTTTTACAAAAGTTGTTTTAAAATACCTGAATGACTTAAAAAAAGACACTCAAGTACACCATTACAGCTCATGCCTCACATCTCAATGTCATTTTAAACATGAAATGAGACTAATTTTAACCTGAAACAGTCAGCATGGAAAAATGCAGCAAGCATAGAAACATCAAATATACGAATGTCATTTGCAGCATTTCTCCACCCGACAGCTAAAACAATAGGTGCAGAGACAGTATCTAGCACACACACACACAAGCACACACACACAAAGTATGTAGACTGTGATGTTGTTGGAACCCGTCTTCATTTTCCCAGAACCTCTCCCCCAGGGTTCGAGAGGACAGACGAGAGCAGCCAGAAAAAGATCTTCCCCACACTGCTGGGAAGATAAAACGCGCTGCAGCCACGGACAGAGGGAAAGAACAAAGGGGAGAGGAAGAGGAGGGTGAACAGGCATTGCTGTCACACCTCATCAGTCCCATCAGAATCCTCCTGTGACTCTTTAACATCACCAAAGGGGAAGGTGGCCCCAGACACTGGCCCTACCCCATATCACAGCTACCATCCTGCAGGGGTTAAAAATGGCAGGCTCCATTGTTAAAATGTCCCTTGGATGGGAAACAAGCTGATGGTGTGAGGTAATATCAAGGTAAAGCGCTTGTATTCCTTTTGTTGATTAACTTTGGGCTCCATGGGAGGCTGGGTGTGTGAGACAATGAGGGGGAGTGTGTGTGTGTGAGACAGTGAGTGTGTGTGGGTGTGTGTGTGTGAGAGAGAACAACAGTGAGGGAGAGTGTGTGTGTGTGTGAGAAAAACAGTAAGGGTGTGTGTGTGTGAGAGAGTGTCTGGGGGTATATTCATTTGTGCCTGTGTGTGTGCGGCGGAACCACCTAATAATACTGCTCTGATTACTGATTAGGCACTGTAGATGGCATTCTGACTGGGCATGGTGAACCCTGGTTGCTGCCAATACGGAGAGCAGCAATCACCCAAAATAAACATGTTGCATAGGGAAAGCCTGTCAATCAAAAGCAGTGAGCTAGGATGACGGGGGAGACTACAATAATTATACCAATTGCTGACAATAAAAGATCAAAGGTTGAAAAGACTCTAACCTTGGGATTCAGAACGTTTATCCCATGGTGTAAAACAATCACCTTGAACAGCTTGCATACAAAAACATCTCGTGAAATCAGGACGATCATTGGAATCGAAACCGCAGGGAAAATACTCTAATCTGAACAGACATGATCTCACAAAGAGATGAGAATCATCCAAAAACAATAGAAGCATGGTCAATAGAATGGAAAGGCACACCAAAAACAGCCATCAATGGAAGCTTCATAACCCTGAAGGGTGCTTCAACTGAGGTCTTTATGATCCTTTCCTTGTGCTTTTGTATGTGTCTCAGTTGTGGAGGTTGCACACAATAAGAGAGTGAACCATCTATATTAACAGAGAAACTCTTTGATCTCCATCTCCATAACTTTCCAGCAAATGGAACCTCCCGAGGCACCAATTAGCTCAGTGCACCGTTTGTACTTCGAACTCTCCTCGTTCAAAAATGGCAGACGAACTGTATGAATTATCCATGTGGCAGAAATGTTGTACCCTTCTGATAAAAAGTGGATTTGGGTTTGCACTGTGCTCCAAAGTTTGGTTTAACTCAGGAATCAGGAATGAGGGATTGTGCATAAAACACATATTTGCTAAACTCTGCTGCTTTCTGCCCTGCTGAAAATGACAATACTCCATCAGGTTGAATAGTTCAATAATCGACTTATCTAACAATTCCAAGTTTGAGGGTATTCTGATTCAAGAGATGTGTGGATTTGTACGAATGCTAACTTCCAGCCTGGGCTCAGGGACATACATAAATGCAAAACAAAGAGATGGAGCAGCTTAGAGTTGATCAACGTGAAGTGAAAAGCCGAGAATCGTATCTGTTGCCTTTTATCCCTGTTTAGCAGATGCAATCACACAGCAGTCTTTGCCCTGATCCATCCTTGTCACATTACCCTCGAAGATAATAAGAAAGAGAAGGGGTGTGGGTAAGAGAGGATAATGGGTGTGACATTGTATGTTCTGAGCACAAAATGGCAGCCCTGGTTTTATAAATGAATGATTTTTCCAATCTTAGTAGTCGATGCTGATGAAGGGGAATATAAATCAGAGGAAGAGTGGAGGTTCTCAGGGAGAACGCTCCTTCAGGGTAATGGTATTATCATGCCTATCTGCCTGACTGTTCCTAAGGAGATTAAACGCTTCATCATTGTCTATAGGACAAACAGTCCTGTTCCTGAACATGCACCCCATTATCAAACACCCTCCTCATCAAGACCCCAGTTCCTACTTTTCATGGCAACATCAGCCCACACTAGGCGCCTGAGGAACGGAGTCATTAAAAGGGAGTATCAGGGCATCTCTGCCCTTGAGCATGGCGCTCTTCAGGGGCCTAGGGCCTGAACGTCATCATTTGCACTGTCTCAAGCTGATGACCTAGTCTTGAGGCATCATAAATGCCCTGGAGGCTTTTGGCTCCATTTATTTCATCTTATTGCTGTGGCTATATCCCTTTCCCCCCGACGAATGTGAATAGCCATCGGCGGCTAGTGTAAAGAACGAGAAGTGTGGCTCTTCACAGCCTGCTAAAGGCTGTATTGTGTCAGTATGAAGTACCATCAAATGCTGGTGTTGCTGGATGTGACGGTGGTGTTTGGCCTAGGGACAGAATACTGATCTGTTAGCGAGACGGTTGTTGTAAATGAGTTGAGGATAGCGTCCAGACGGCTCACTGGTCTGGAATCAGCTGCACAATCAATTCCACCATGCCGCAGCAGTCTGCCTGGTTTGCTACAATGAATATTGTTAAAACTTCTTGATAAGATATCGGGTGAGGGGGGGGAGATAGAGGCATTGATAAGCTGCTTGCCAAAGAGTTAGTCGAATTAATTTCAGTGGACCAACTTCACAATCACATTACATTTCTGTGGAAAAAAACAAACTATCAAACTGTCATTCGCTAAATGCCAAAACACCCAATAAATTGAATTTGAGAGACCATCAGAGACCCCCAGAGCTCAGAAGTCTGTTTAATTGGAGCTGAAGTCGTTTTCTCCACCTTCAACTTGGGCCACAATGGATTTAAAATATTAAACAGCCATTGTGTTTAGAATGCTACCGAAAGAAGGGAGAGGGTTTTTGATTGACATCAGCTGATGGGCCAACTTAATAAAAAGCCTAACCTTAAACAGGTAATATATGATTACATCACCACAATCGCAGAAACAGATGCACTGCAGCTTTCAATAAACACTTTGAAAATCAAGTCATATTTAGCTGGCTACCACATTGTTTCTTTGTGATCCGAGCCAACACTATATTCTTTACAAGCATTTCTTCAAGGTTTGAAACAAGGTGAGAGCCACGGAATGCAGCTCTGCGGTGTTCCAAAGAAAACAACAGTCTCCCCTGTGGATCAAAGCAGTCCATGTAGTATTTATCTGTCGAGTCCCCCGTCGTGCTGGTGTCGATGTGTTCCCCTCATCTGCATTTGATGTCCTGAAGTTAGAAGTGTGCGTGGTAGGCACAAAGAGAATAAAGGAATCAAGACAAGACAATTCCGCACTGGGAGGGCCGGCTTGAAAGATGGGCCGGAAAAAGGACAAGGGAGACAAACAAAATCTCTCGTCGTCCAATGCAAAGCTCACACCCAAACTCACTACCTCCGACTCCTTCAGCCACTCACAGGACTGAGGACGAAGCTACAATAATAGGACAGAGGGGAGACGACCATGTTTGTCTATAACAGGTTAGATTGGGATGTGTGTGAGCTGTTGGGCCCGGAGAGCGGTGTCATTAGGTGTGAGGGCATGATAAATGCACTCCGCTTGTCGGCTTTGAGATTCTCATTAGTCTGTGTGCAAGAAGAGACCAGAAGCCATTACTCTTGTGTTTGCTGCGACACGAAGAAGGGTCGTTTCTGCGTTTATGTGAGAGGTTGTGTGTTTCCTGTCTGTCTTATGGGAACATGTTTGTGCTTATGGTAAATGTGTCTGCAACAAATTGATGAAAGACTGTAGTGGTGTGTGTGTGTGTATCTGATAAAAGGACAGATATGCATGAGTGCATCAGTGATCAGGGGGTCATTTTGAACAGAAGCATATCTGCTAGACCAGTCTGCATGTGTATCTTGCGCATTGCTTCTTGTGCCATATCAAGTTAATCAGAGGCACTTTCTGTGACAGTGTCAGACAGCCACAGACCTGCATGTCTCCATCACTAGCTAGAACACAGTCGTCTGGACGTCTGGTCCAATCGATACTAGGGTGATTGTGTCTGGCCAGATCTCCTGTTACCCCTTTCCTCCAACTGCAGAGCAGGTGACATACCGTGTGTGCTGGCAGCCAGTCACATCAGTGCTGGCCTATCATAGAATGTAGAAGGAAATGTGAGAACAGAGGCATACAGCGCCAGTGACATTTTAATTTGTCTCAGGGTGATACGGTTTGTCAAACTATTCCTGGACCTCATCTACCAGCAGTCTTATTTGCTCACTTGGAGGACGGCTTTCCACCCTCTCGAGAAATCCCACAATGTTGTCGTTGTGACCTTGACGTTCAATTGCCATTTTCTTCCTCCTAGGAAAGGTCTTGTGGAGTGGGAATTGGTTTGAGCCTCAATTGCAGGTGGCGCTGATCCTGCATAGCATACTGTAGGAGTAAGGCAATTCCTTTGTCTAGAATTAGACACGAGCAATGGGGTGAAAAGGTTGATGGGAGTACTTCACTTAGCCTGAGGGTAGCAGGATAACTACAGAATTGGGTGACCTTTCTGACATTACTTTAACATAACATTAAAGCATATGGAAAGACCATCCTCGCCCATGGGTAGAATAGCTTTACAGAAATAAAATTAGCTACTGTTGACTTACATTAAGACAATATTTAAGAACTGTTTAAGCACATCCAGCATATAGTGACACCTAAGAAACTGTATCCATGCATAAAGAGGGCCAATGTTGAGGCATTTAAACTGAGATATGGCTGAACATCTATCTAAATAACACCAAAATAAAATAGCTAAATATGATGGTTATCAAATGTCAGTTAAGATCTAATCAAATGATTGTGATTGCAATTCATTCCAAAATGATTACAGCAATATTCCCTTGACACTGATTAAAAAGTTCATTAAATACTGAGCAAGAAAGACTACAGTACAATAACCACTACAATAATGCTAGTAAAGTAAAAACTGGTATAACACTTAAAAATATATATATTTAGGGATTCACTCCTACATCGATGTCTATTCATTATGATTGTAACACCCATTCCGTTTTCTATTCCACTTTTTCTTTGTAAACATATTAAGCAGGTCAAGTCAAATCAAAAGAGACTGACCATGTCCTTGTTCATCCTTTACCAAGTCTAAGTCTGACTTGAAGGAGCCAAACCGGAGTACTGAGCAAGTTAAACAACCAATAATTTAATAGAGCACTTTCCATTATGTCCATGTACGATCTAAAATTCACCGTGCTCATGGTTTTGCTCATGGATGTCGGTGTGAAGATCCATGTTCATGTTTGGGATTTTCCTTGGTTTCCCTGGATTGACAGTGCAGATGTTTTTTTTTGTGTGAGTTTAAGTTCCAGCCATATGCCACCACCACCCTGACCGTGAGACGAAGACTTTTTAATCAGTAGTCTCAGTGACAGAGCACATTCTGTGCTCCAGGCAGGGGCTTTGAGTCCAAAGCTGATGTCAGTCTTATTCTCTGACAATTAGATGCGCCAGGATTAAGACGTCCGAAAACTATTTCAGTTGCCATAAAAATTCCTTCATAACTGTCTGCTTAGATGACCAATTTAATGACTGACCATCAATAGAATTACAAAAGGCTTTACCTACAGCGGCTTGCCTTGAGTGGCAAGACTGATTTAAACACACTGGTCTAATATAGTCCAAATTCCCCATCCAAATCTATCCATTGTCCCCAGTACTACAAGGACAGTGGAAGGTTTTTTAATGGGGTTTTTTAAACATTTTGTGTTCACCTTGGTGGACATAGACATGGGGCAAAGTCAAGATGACAAGTGCAAACAGCCAAAAGCCAAAAAAAGAGAGATTCTATTAAAACTCAAGTTGCTATTTTGGGCGACAGCCAACTGTCCAAGTAGATTAATTTAAATTTGTTCAAGACTCGTTGGAAGGATAAAAAGCGACATAACTTTAATTTGAAAATATGAACTTAATAGTGATTGATCTTATTAGAATTAAATAGTGGCTCAAACCAACACATTAAGTTAATGTTAAAAAACAACAACTACCATGTAGTACAGTGTTAAAAGCAAAATGATGTGCATCTTTTTACAGATCCTGTTCAATCTTTCCTCTATTATCCTTGCAGGGGCTGAACAATGTCCTACATATTTATGTAGTGAACATGACTTTAAGCACGCAATCTTAAATTGTCTAGAATTGTTGTTTAAACAAACAGAAAAGAGGCCCTAAGATTGAATCACCTCGTTAGAGTCGACCACAATCACTGGACCAGAGTCGTCTTCCCGATTCAGATCCTTATCCTAGCAGTCACCAAGAGAGGGGAGAGGGGAGGTCACACAAGGCCCTTTATAAGCAGCCTGGTTGTTGACTTAGTCGTTCTGTGGTTTTAGATGCATTGCTTTCCTATTTGGAGGAGTGATTTATTCAGACATATTGCTGCAGCTTTTATTTCACAGAGTCTTTTGAGGGTTTCTGTGAATCTGTCAACCCCAGAAGAGGCCAAGTTATGGGGGAGTGATGTCTGCAGACTGTTTGTGCTGACAGTGGATGAGCTGTTATCGTAGAGGGAGTACTGATTTTCTCCTCCCAGCCTTTGCGTGCACGTGTAAGTGTGTGTGAGTGTGTGTGCGTGCGTGTGTGTCACACTGGGGTTTGGCTCCATCCCAAAAGCCTGGACTGTCTACAATTGTGTGGACAACCCATTAAATATTTCACACTGTGTAGTGTTACTGGGGAGGATATTTTACTGTCCAAGGAAATTTAAAAATCGAATCCCTTACCTTTTACGCTCTCAATGAAATAGGTTAAGGTACATTTTGATTTGTAGATGGTTTCATGTTCGCTCAAAGTTACCCATAAACTGAAGTGAAAACAAGCAATCTTTCCATTCACTCATACGGAGATAGGGTTTGTGGAAGATCAAACTCAAATATTCTGCAACTAGGCCTTGTCTGTTCTCCTTCATACTGTCTCCCAGTTCTGTTTAGACCTGGTGAGGGTTTGAGAGGGGAGACCTTCAGGTTCCTTCTAGGCAGTTGATTCAGCAGAAGCTTACTGGGATATTCCATAGGATGCATCACATCCGTGGACTGATATCCGGGGCTTTATTCAGTGTGTCCGCAGAATATTAAGACAACGTGGGAAAGTTATTCCAGCACACTCAAGGTGAAAGGGCCCAAAGCCTTTAATTATCCCATCTATCCATCCATGGCTCAAGGAATTGGGAGGATGAATTTGATCAATTAACATCAGAGAATTGCTTTTAAGGCAGAGTCTAAGCACACACAAATGCTGCATCTGCTTGCGAAAATGTTGAAGAACGCGTTTATTTTTACTCGCCAATGCGGGTAGAAGAATCTGCATGCTTCCCACAGAGCTAAACCACATTGTGAATCATGTTTCGGTGTTCCAGGAAAAACTTTGTTAATAGGTTCAACTGGGACTTTGACCTAAAGCTGCTAACCCTTGTCATTCTGGCCGTGGCAGCTCTTTAAACATGATGTTCACGACATGCAAGGTACACTGCAGCCCAGCTAGGTTATTCCTTTAGTGTTAAGTCCCCTAGGTCTGTCATTAGTCTGGAGTGCCATCTCTGTGAAATCTTTACCCATCTCTTGATGCTTCTCTGGGGGGAACGGAGCAGAGAGGGTTTGACAGTTTGAAGGCCACTCCACTGCACACATCATTGGTAGTAATGGGCAGGGAAACAGGGTATAGGGGAAATGTGTGTGAATGTGTGTGAGTGTACACACAGGGGGTTAGGGAGTCAGGATTACACAAGCGGAGCATGTGTGGCGGCTCAGTGGAGAGATCAATTCATGTCACCGCTGCAAACGGCGTGACAACCAGTCCCCTCCCCGTCGCCATCTGCCTCTTCTCCTTTGCCAATTTGTCACAGCACATCCGAGTGTGGCCATGCCCTCGTTTAACATTGAGAAAAGCGGCTGCGGGAAACCAAGGAAGGAAGGAAGGAAGGAAGAAAGAAAGGAGGGATGGAGAAAGGAAAAAATAAAGACACTAGCAGAGAATGAGAGGCATGAGCCTTGGAAATGAAGTGAGAGGGCAGCTAAAGTTCAGAACTGAGGTCAATGCCAGACTGTTGAAAGCCATTTCTGGGTCAACTGGGAGTATCTTCACCGAAGTGCTAAGTTGGAACCAGTGTTCTTGTTCTGGCATCAGAGCACATACAACAACATATGGGTTAGAACTGAGACCATACGTAGTTTAAGCAAAGATTTCGTACGGATACTCAATTGTATGCATATGTGCACTGTTGTAATTATGTCAGACAATGGTGTTTGGGGCAGAGGGATTGATCCAGGCAGATCAGACATCATGAAAGCAGAGCACGCAAGAAACGTGCTCATGTTTTTGTACATTACTTGAGAGGCAGTGCAACAACAAGGCTTGTAGTGATGTATGTAAGATATGAATATATTTTCACCCCCCACCATGTCACTACAGCAGGAGGGAGCAGGGCCTTTTGTCAGGGAGTGGGTGACAAGATAGCCAAGAAATGTAAGACTCATGTCCTTCTTGTGTGCGCACACAAACAAACACACTCCCAGACATTTCGCCATGACAATTCCTCCATTCAAGGTACCAGTCTGATCATGTTTCACGCCTATGTCCCTGCTTTGACTCTGCAGTTATTCCCCATTTTCAGCCCCTTTCAGATGTCTTTGTGGCGGCCATAATGAAAAGGAGAAAATGGTTGTCCACGTTGGTGCCAACCACAGGACCACTCTACAATACCACCACCAAGCCAGTGACCAAATCCAACTTGGCACACCAACCACACATCCCCCTTCATACACCTCCTTCATACCCTACCCAGACATATTCTCTCCTTCTGCCAACAACATACAATGTATCAAGCTGGCTTGCATTCACTTTGACACACAATGGCCCCACAATATCCAGGGGTGTACGTACACATACCCAGCCAGAGGAGGGATGACAGTACAAAGACAACGCTTAATAAGGTGCATGAATAGAGGTGTTCAATGTTCATCCCCATGCCGACAGAATGACAGCAAATGAGGGCACAGGGGAACGTACATTGTGACGGGGACAGAAAAGCAGTGTTGTCGTTATATAAAATGTGTCTGTCACAAGGCTCATGGTGGTACGGTAAGCACTGACTGAAAGCTCTGAAGGGTGCTGTTCCACTGTGGAAAACACTCTTGTTGATACAGATACAGGCTTACACAATCAGCTATGGGGCATTATCTAAAAAGGCCATTACAACGAAAACAAGTGACACAAGTGTCTCTTATGCTGATCATCCATTACTGTAGCTAATTCAGTCCTCGAGAGTTGAACCCATTGCTAACCTCTGGAATGCCCTGCAAAACTGTATGATTCAGCATGTGTTTGACACACTTCATAAAATGTATCAAATAAAATAGAAGTCCATGACTGGATGAAGAGGATTGCATTGGTTTTGCTATCAACATCATTGTCAAGCAAATACTCAGTGAGCCTATGTCTTCTCTAAATTCTCCTTTGTAGGTACGAGAATGACAGTTTGAACGTCATGTACTGTGTAATGAAAGGAGGAGTTTGTTAACGTACAGTGTACTCACTTGCTTGGTCAGTAAAGACGGCTGACTGGCAGAATCTTCCGTTCCTTCGAGCAACCACAGGAGAATTCAGAGGGGACAGAGCAAGGGGGTTGGGGGCCAGCTGTGCAGCTGAAGGGCCTGGGGGTCAACCCCACCCCCACCAGCTCAATTTTAAACAACTCAGCAAAACTTCCTGTGAGGGTAACCAGGAGAGAAGAAAAAGTGAGTGAGCTGCCACAGTGTATGCTCAGTATGTGGAACGACAGGACGCAAAGCCTCAAAGAGCAGCTGTGCTACACGCACACACTGGCCAGTAACCCCGGGGTCTTTCAACGCAAGGATACCCAGGCCACTGACCAGTGACCGACAGCGATACACGACGCACACTGTGTGCGTGTGAGTGTGTGTGGCAAACATCCTTTTAGCGCAGTCTTCTTTGTCCCTTCACTGTCATAACATCGCGGCTAACACAAGCGGAGGGTCTGTAAATAGAACCAGATGTGATGGGCCTCAGCAGGGGTAGAAGGGGCTAAGTAAGGAGCAGGGAAAGTCTGTAAGAACATGTTTCTTTAAGTGTCGAAAACATCTTGTACTGTGTGGACCAAGCTACATTTCGTCCTAGTAAGGAAACTCAATACAGGCATCAACCCCTTTTGTTTGTAAGTTTCTTCCAAACAAATAAGGTACTTGTAGTTCTTGCTCTGAATAGAACAGTTGTTGCGTAGTTCTTCCATTAGTTCAGGGTTGTTGTTGCTTACGACTTGGATGTTCTTTCGGGGAACTGTTAAGGACAAGTTTGCAGATTTGTAAAATAAATAAATAAGGTTCCCGGAGCTCTGTTCAGATCCCGCAAACTAATTTACTCTTGACTCATTTTCACTATCCATCAGGGGTTTAGACTACAGCTACTCTATCACCGTCCCGGTTCCTCAACTGTATTGTCATCCTTTTAACAACCTCCCTATAAAACCAGCCTTATGCTGATGAGAGCGCAAGATAGATGATTCTGTCTCTAATCCATTCCAGCAAAGCCAGCACTTTTATGACTGGCTGTCTAACGACCGCTGGTGACAAATGGCAAGTGGTCAGTGGATGATGTTCAGCAGGATTCACTCCTACAGCACACACTTGCACACAGAAATTAGCATACCCCCTCAAAAAATGGAGACAGATTTCATGGTTGTAACCACAGAGTAATCCGATACATCCTGAGCTATGGTTAATGCATATCCCACTCACTGACTGACTTGACACAAGAGACACAAGGGTATTTATTTAGAACCCCCTGGAATCAGGCAGCTGACTACAGCTGCTGGGAACTTAGGCTGAGTCACAGGCTACCAATGAGGGTGTCATGAACTCCTGAAGGGTCTATAAACCCCTAACCACCTCTGCGTTCTCTACATTAACTTGTCGTGCATGGCTGCATTGGCATAGGGGCTCATAGTGACTAAGCCTGTGTGGAGAAGTCGAAATCTGTTTCGAGCCCTTTATGGGAATGACACAGGCACACAACCAAGGGATGTAGCCAAATACTGAAAAGTGAGCGATGTCATCTGGTAGAAGTTGTTGAAGACCACTATAGGGTCAATTACAACCAATCTCACTCATTTCCCTGTCCTAATTGTTAAGATGGAGACCACAGCTGTTAATTATGGAAGACCACAATCCTTTTAAACCACCATCCCTTGGGTGCTCAACAACAACAACAATGACCATACAAGGGTAGGTATATCAGCAGTCACTGATAAACTGCAATGCTGAATTCAAATCAGCGGACATAGCTACATAGCTCACAATGAACTCCATGTCTGTCCAATGTAAAAGCTAACAGAGTAAGCAAAGGGTTCCATTGTTTTTCGAGGGTGTTTTTCAGAGCGTGACATGGAATAGCTTGCAATATCGATTCCGCAGAACGCAAACTGCTACAGGGCTTCTACTTCATAACTTACACTGTCATCTCTGTCAATGAGAAGCCTTGTTTCAATGTCACGGAAGTACACGCATAATCTAGTCTTGATTGTTATGTGACTGTGCTGCAATCATTCTACCCTACTTGAGTCCTGTAATTTCTAATCTTATTTTATGGAAATAGTCCCATTGAGAAGCCCTCCTAATCGTGCTATAATAATGTCTAGGTAAGCCCCATTAACCAAACTGGCTTTTCATAACACAGCACTCCTATTACACATTGCCCTGTGCATTTTCTGATCCGTCTTACCATTTTGTCTTCAGTCTCCTCACGCCTCATATCATTTATTTGTTTTTTTACACTCTTTATGCCTCTGTAAATCTTTCATCCTTTAAAGCCCTAAAGATTTACCCCCAAAATGTATGCAAAATCTTCTCTCCCTCCTCAACCCTTCCCTGATCTCTTCTGAAATCCCCCCCCCCCCCTCCTCCAGATATCTCCCAGCAGGCCTAGCGATGTTCACTGGGCTGTGATGGAGGTGATCAATGGCCCCTGGCTGTGGGCGCCTAGGGGCCCCCAGGCTTGTGAAATGGAGGCATTAATAATGCAGGGTCCGGTCTGTCATACAGGCCATTACGAGGGGGAGGCGGGGGCCGGGGCAGTTGATTGATTGCTAATTGGATTAATCTGCTGTGTTTCAGGAGAAAGGAGAATGTAATAGACTGGAGCCCTGGCAAGTGGGTGTGTAATAGGGGGAGCTTGGCATTCTGGAATTCAAGACAAAGGATAAATAGGTTGATGCTAGTTCCTTTGATTAAGAAGTTGTCAGGATCAGAAGAGAGAACATGTTAAGATATGTTTGCAAAATGTGCACAAGTTTGTGTACTTTTCTAGAGTTTGTTAAACATAGGGAGGGTTTAAAAGGCTTAATTTTGTTGAAAATTGGTGCCTTGGTTTCATAAAGACAACATTTTTGTGCTTTGCTCCCTTACCATTTGGCCATACTACATCTGGCCATACTATATCTTCTGTACTCTCTATAATGGATAATCTGAGTTGGGAGTATTCAAGAGAAATGTAGTATTTACCACAAGGAAGTCCATTCTGATGATTATTTCAGTTCTTATGACACAATTTCCACCTTTAGTTCCTTCAAATTATTTGTCAAAAAAGCAATATGACCAAGATCCAGATTTGGTGTAATATGTGTAATGATAATGTTCAGCAGCAAACAGTGCTGTTTACAAGGTCAACAAAAGGGCATGGGAGTTTCTTTAAGAGGATACAATAAACCTGGTCAATTGTTGCATATGGAAGAAATACCAGCGTTTTTCTTTTTGCTTCTGAAAACGGAATCAAACATGGATGTGTGTTTGAGAGCCTGTCTATGGCAGTGCTATGGTCCCCTTCATTACCCACACCCACATCCCACTTTAACGCTTTAGCACTGATCCACGTCCACTGGCATCCAGCACGTGTGCACAAGAGAGTATATGCCTCTCAGCACAGCAAACTTTAGACAGCCACCTTGTACTCAGCTGGAGAACAGAAGCATCCATAGCCAGAGGCTTTGTGGCACATGATGTTAAAGTTTAGCTTGAGGAGCTAGACAGGAGACCACTAGAACGGCTATATTTTTGCTCAGAAATGGTGGCAGGATTTTGGTAGTCGGTTTCCAACTGTTGGAACACCCATGGTTGCAATGGATGAATAAAACATGCAAGTGAAAAATATACAGCTGTATGTACATAATGATTTTAAAGTGCCATTTAGAGCTTTTTCACAGAAGGTTAGAAATAAAAATGTATTTGTTGAGCTGTAAGATAATTCCATCCATACGCCTTTGCATTCCTTTATAATTATGTGGATACTCACTCTCTCTCTCTCTCTCTCTCTCACACACACACACACACACACACACACACACACACACACACACAACTGATCACCCCACTGTGTAGGGGACTTTTTCACACAGCGCTATCCAAACATCCGGGGCTTACTCCATTGGTAGTCTGAGCCTATCTGTTCTGTCCCTCCATGTTCTGCACCTGCACCCCTTTCCTCTCCCCCTCCCCCCAACACTTTCTCCTTTCTTCACCCCATGGCCAGCGCCTGTGGCTGGCGGCAGAGATGGCACGCAGCGCTAATTGAAAGCGACCCTGACTCGTCCTTTTTCCCAGGCGCTCTGGCCAATACCCCATTGCTCGCCTCTGCTGGCGGTTGACAACTGACCTTTCTGCGGCGGTGTGCTATTGCATGAACTCTGGCCTAAGAGCTCTGTCCTCTTTCTCTTCACCCCCATCCGCCCCTGTCTCCTACACACACACATCGTCAGACCCACGGTGACAGGGAGAAATTGCAAAGTTGCGCTTCATCATCAGTTCTGTTTTTAAATGAGATTTAAGATTGACTGAACAGCTGGGGTGTGATCTGTTTGGGAATATATGGATGTGTTCTTCTTGAAGTTAACAATGCTTTAGTTTTACAAAAATCAATGCCAGTGGGTGCCGGCACGAAACAGACGGAAATGGATTACTCTGATGTATGTCTACCTATCTAAACCTTTCAGTATCGGTAACATTTCGAAGCAGGACGTTTCAACGGTAATTCTTTGTCATCCAGACAGAGAATTTGATGACCCCCTAAAAAGTAATTCAAAAAGATGATCACTTTTCCATTGCTTCATATGGGATTTACCTCTGAAACGAGACACACATTCCCTATAGCAATGGGCCTGTTCTGATTTTCTCTGGAGAACAGGACTGCAGCCCATAATTGAATAAGCTCACAGCTGACTCATAAATCACCTTGAGGCAGCATGCTACACAAGCTGACACCCCCAATCTGCAAACCTGTGTCTTTATTAAAACTTGCATTATATTGTTAAAAAGGAGACACCCACTGCCCTTTCTTTGCCCTATGCATGTCCCCAACCCTTTTCCCATCTAACCCACGGTCACACACTCACCAGAGGACTCCTGGACCACAGATTACATGTTGAGGGTGCATATCATTGTTAGTAGTGGGGTTAGTGATTGCCTGCGTGAGAAAGGCATGGGCATCTCTGGGACTCGGTGAGATTGCTTCAATCACAGCGCATGTGAGGAAAACCAGCAACAATGTACTGAGCCGCACAAAGATGTACAGTGGTGAGTTAAGGCTGCTAAAGAACAGACATGGATGACGTAGGGGAAATGTACAGCGTAAGTGCCCTTGCCGACAAACTGAAGGCAATTTGCAGCTACAATTGAGTTTAGCCTATTTGCTGAATCATTCATGAGGGTTAAGGAATACATCTGCCATTTAAAAGTTTCTCAAGCTGAGATGCGCTTAGGACAAAGAAAGGAAGGCTATTACGAAGTGTCTAATTTTGGAGTCAACGCCATTGAGCGCTTTATTCATGTAAGCAATCACACTCGACTGGAAAAATCTCTCTCTACTTTTGTCTTGTACACAGCACACATTGAAACCCCCATTTCCCTTATCCCGTGCACACAAGAGGCTTCCCTTAGTAAACACACTGGAAGAAACATAAACCTTCAAACAGAGCCAGGCTGTTGTGAGACAGGAACATAAACAAGACACAAACAGCATACTTTAAATGGATACTGTAGCAGTAACAACAACACAAATTTCAATTGTACAAAGACCTAAGTCGAGGCGGTTTATCTTCACATTGCTTTGTCCGTAATCTGACCTGAAAATG
The DNA here is from genome assembly GCA_036571765.1 of Plecoglossus altivelis. NCBI lineage: Eukaryota > Metazoa > Chordata > Actinopteri > Osmeriformes > Plecoglossidae > Plecoglossus > Plecoglossus altivelis. The sequence goes on along the minus strand of BROE01000014.1, from coordinate 14,218,052 downwards.
TGAATCTATAGGGACGTATTTCAGGGGCTCTCTCCCTCTCGCGCACGCTTTCACACACAGAGGTGCAGAGTGGATCTTTATCACACCCGAGCCTGCCCTCCGCCAGAAGTCGTCTAGCGGGGCAGCCCCCTCACCTGTGCCAACACAACGCATCCTCCCACGGCAGAACCCTGGACTGACACGGAGCAGGATGGCAGCCATGCAGGGTAGCTACTGTAGGTAGGTGGCTGGGTGAGCATTGTGCAGCTCACGGGATCTCACACAAATGTCAAGCCTGGGCTCCATTTCATTATCTTATCTGACATGGTGCAGAACTCACCGAGCAAAAGAACGCACCGAGCAAAAGAACGCACCGAGCAAAAGAAAGATGGAGCCAGACAAGTAATCCTTGGATTACAGCCCTGATGTGTCATTTCTTGCATTCTGTGGGGAAGAGGGGGTGGGGGTTGGGGAGGG
>BROE01000014.1:13867213-14217052 GCA_036571765.1 Plecoglossus altivelis | reverse complement strand
GGTGGGGTTGGAGGGGGTGGGGCAGGGGTGGAGGGGAGGGTGGGATGGGTGGGGGTGGGATGGGAGAAGGATGGGGCATAACCTCTACCATTCCTTCCATCCTCACTCTTCCTGTGCTTGTCAGTGGAGCGCTGTGATCCCTATTAGATGACGTGATAATGAACGGCTGTGTCATTCTGACAGCCATCGGCGCAAGCTTCGTTTCCTCGGCTCTCAAGGTTTCCCTGTAAAAATGGCACCTGGACAGACAAAATTTCATATTGTCTAAAATCCTCAAATCTGTCTGGCCATCTTGAAATGTCTGAGACCAGGCTGATGTGCGTGGGTGTTTATATGACTTTTTTCCTTCAATACAGTGTGGATTACTTCTCACGCTAGCGGTGATTGTAAGAAGATACTGTCAAATGCAGCTCAAGGTGAAGGTCATTATTTGTCTTAGAGCTTTACTCTACCTGCTTATAAGAAGCGGTGACACACACAGACCTGTATTTCAAAGCATATGAGTAGTAGGTATAGTATACTGTACAAGGCTTATACACTTCCAGCTTCTCTAAGAATTGGGCCACACTTTACAAAGATGTTACATTGAACATCATGAAACTACATAAAACTGCATTTGCGATGGCCTACACCAGTATAATACAATTTCACTAGTATAATATCATTTCATTACATGGTAACTCTTATGTAACTACAAAATTTGACTATATGACATTTAATGTAAACTTACTGTAATGCTCACCAAACTGCCCAAGACCCAGAAGTGACTCATGGCAATTACCTAGCACACACACACACACACACACACACACACACACACACACACACACACACACACACACACACAAACAGACTATCCTAGTGGACTGACATAAAGGACAAACAACATTAAACGTAACTTTAATGTAAAGTTCACAAAATTGCTCAAGACCCAGAGGTGACTCCTGGCAATTACAAAGGACACACACACACACAAACAGACTAGCCTAGTGGACACACAACATGCATAGCACTGCACACAAAACCAAAACAACATTCCTCGAGTTGTACGAGGCAAAAGGAAAAAGAGCGTTAACATGCTATTTTGGTTGTCTCTGCTCATGCATTGAGGTGGTTGGCTTCCTGCTTTTTGTGTCAATCGCTGTTCTTCGTTCAGCTTGTACGAGTTGCTGAACGCTGCTCCGCATTCCTCACACAGGCTTTGAAAGTTCACCATGACATTTCCTGTGGAGTAGCATTCTCCATTCTGCCCATACAGCATGTCAATGAAGTGCTAACCACAGAGGTGTAAAATTCCAAAACAACATATAAAGTCTAGACGCATCGCAACTCTTAAGCATGTGAGACATGCTTCCACACTCGACCCCCCTGAAATATTCATTGCTGTTCATTACATGACATGTCCCTACATCATAACTGTCTGCTTTCAGACTGCTGGAATATGAACACATGATGTGTAAGGCATACAAAAACGATCACATACAGTTGAGGACAGTCTAGACTCAATGTAGACAAAAAGTTGACTTTGCAACTTACATTTAAATCCTGCTAATCTTTTAATCTCATACTTTTCCAGCTAATTTGCAGTTACTGTAGCAGAGAGATGTAGACTTGGCAGGAGGTATGCATTTTCTTATGTTTCTCTTTCTTTCTCTCAATCTATCTCTCTTTGTATCTCCCTCACATATAGTAGACTCATTTTATCTGTCCAAAACCCCCTTTCCCCCCCACATAACATAAACAGCTGCTGAAACTAAAACAAAACAAGCTGAGACAAAAACACATTCTCTACGCATGTCAGTTAACAGGCCAATGAACGAACTCCTCACTCAATAAAGACGACCTCAAATAGAGGAGGTTTTGCATAAAAAGGTATACGTTATTGCTGAACTTTGCACTTCAGATTCGTGGTGTTCTACAGTACGTTCACTGTTTGTGGATACTACAGGGAAGTCTGTGTTCTAAAGCTGGGCTGAGCATGTCACAAGTCCAAAAACTGTCATGATGTCATGATCAGACCACAAATCATTCACACTGGCATGAAGTATAAACAACAGTGATGAAATACACAACATTTCCAACTCTTTTTGAGCCACTTTCAAACATTATTCATGGCTTGTCAAATGAAAAGACAGTTTGGCCTTCATGTTCTCTTCCTACTGCTAATGGCTACTTAATGACTGGAGAGTGTAAACAAGTTAGGTGAATGAATGGCTGCAGTAAGACCTTGTAGAGGGTGAGGTGTGCCTGTATGACACACTGCTGTGAGTCTGGCACGGTTCTGTGTTTTGGAAGGAGACCCATGGAAACCGATGGGTCATGCGGGCTGCCAGGATGGGCCGGCAACAGGCCCTACTCTGGTCTACTAATGGGCTTCTGGGTTTGGAGCTGCCAGTCGTTGGCATCACTGATGTCTGAGCCAAGATTGGTCTCTTTCCATCTCTCCACAAGCAACACACTGAGACTTGGTGTTGACCGAGGCTCCGGGAACACACAGCTGTTTAACGGATCCACGCAAGGAAACCCACGAGCAGACATGTGCGCTACAGTACGCTAGAAATCTGAAAATAGCTTTTTACTGGAGAGGTACAAGTAAGGCAGGCAGTCTATCGAAAGTCGATTTGCTGTGTCAAAAAGAAAAACTGAAAAGAGAGAGGGGTGCGAGATGGGAACAACATGAAAGAGAAGGAAGAGTCTGAAGAGGTGGCAAGGCCTCCAGTATACCCCACAGTGTACCCCACAGTGGGCCATTTTACAGCCACACAGACTGACTAACCCTGACAGGTCAGCTGGAAGACTTGCTGCCAAGAGAAACCTACGGCGGAAATGGCAGGCACAGAGCTGAATACACATGCACACGCTCTCCATCTCTATTTCCTCTCTCTTTGCACACAGATCACCACCTCCCAGAACAGCAAAACAATTTCCTTTTCAATCTGCCACACAATAACTGGGCCACTGTTTATTGACCTTTTGCACGGTGCTTTTCATCAGGCAATCAGTTCCCTGCTCCAGGTACAGAAATATAATCTGGGCCCACGGCCCAACACTGTAAACTCGCCACCTTCCAGTTGGCTGGAGTCACTAACCTTGCTCCTCCATTCAAATGAGGACGTGGGATGAGCGCCCCATGGGACAATCCAATTCAGCATTGCCAGTTGTTTGTTATTTGCGATGATTAAAAAATCATGGGAGACCATGTGAATTCATCTCAGTCTCAAACACTAGTGAGATGGGATATTACCAAAAAATACTTGTGCTCAGACAACGTATATTCATGGGAGCGAGTGAAAGCAAGAAAATGTGTTTTTGGGGTCGTAGAGAAGGTGTCTTATTTACGAAGACTTGTGATTTTTTACGATTTGATTTTGCGTCGTTGCTTTCGTTTGTTTATTTGGGTGGAGCAGATTTGGTTTGCTCTCTCTGTTCTCTGGGAGAAGGTTTGGAGGGTGAATTGTTGACAGGGAGCTCTGTCGTGGCAGAAACCTGTTGGTGCCAAGTGAATAACGGTGACGGGGCAACTCTCGCTCAGCTGATGAGCGACGGGAAGCCGGGCGGGCGGGCGGTGGCTTATCTGCCCAAACAGCTGGAGCGCACCACACCTCCCGCGGTGAGCGCCGCCGCGACTCAACAACACCACACAAGGAGAAGAAGAGAGAGGGGGAGGGGAGAGAGAGAATATGGAAAAACGAGGGTAGGGGAGGAAGGTGGTAGAGATAAGTGGCAGTCAGAGAGAGGTAGACAAAAAAGAGAGATGAGGGAGATACAACACGAGGTGACGGATGAGAAATGTGTTTAGGAAGAAAGCAGGTGGGGAGTAGTGATGGGGGCTTCGGTAAAGGAACCAGCGATCACACTTCTGCATGCCCCCCAACCCCCAACCCCCCATACCACACACTCTCTCTCCTGCTCCCACTCAGAGATTACACCAACCTAGTTCGGCTGCTCACTCACAGCTCGTTTCCTTTTCTCTGCTCCTGCCTTGCTAGAAAGCGCCCGCTCCCTGTGTAACACATCCCTAACACACCGGAATTCCATTTGGGAAAGTGTGCCGTGCCAAACTCATCTCCAGAGCCTGTGGGGTGTTGACTAAGCTGCAAGGGGCTGCTGTCTGGGGAGCTGCACTGGCCTTTGTAGAAGGTGTGAATGTGAGACCCAGGTGTCACTTTAATAGAGTCTCAAGTTTTAACATTGGAGCAATACTGCAAAGCTGAATTTACCAACAGGCACCTTACTTTGCATCTCTATGCACGCTGTACACCAACTGATAAGTAAGGGACTGAGAAACCTCATTTTTTGGGATCACTTAAAATGAAGATGTCTCACGCAGCCGTAGCTATACCAAACAGGATGCAAAGTGAGAGGAAAGCAAGGGAGAGGAGTGTGCCTCTAGGTCTGCCTGCTTGTTTGTCATTGGTGGCTCCTCTTTCAACTATTGTAATACAATTACATTAAGAGCGTCGTCTGATTGATGAAATCAATAATCTAATCTAATGTAATCTAATTAATGAAAATGCTATGTCTGCAAGTGCCTTTTCTACACAAAGGAGAGTCTTCCTGCATCCCATTATTTATCATATAAATGCAGGGAGGCTCCATTCCTCTTAAGACAAGTTACACACAAATGCCAGGACCCAGGTCATGTTGTGTTGTGTTGCCAGGACCTGTCTTTATCGCTTTAGTATGAGAGGTATCGAGAAGAGTTCCAGTTCCAGAAAATATTTAGCCCATCCCATTTGCAGTAACTGAGTAACTGGACAGTTTAAGGAAAGAAATGTAGGCATGCTCAATTTGTTTCTTGGCCACCAAAAGAATATGTTTCTATTATATTCACGATACAGAGCTGTCATCAGCATTAGAGGTTTGCGATTGTGAAGAATGTCACCTACGATGCAGCTACCCCTCTTTATTCAACACTTACCCTAGGTCTTAACCATCACACCCTACTTTGGCTGCTTTTCAACATGATCGCACACTTAGTGAACCCAGTTGCCTGTGAACAATCAGAGAAACCAAAACTGAGAGCAAACAAACTCCTTGCCACCCAGGGTGTGGTAAACCCAACTGACAACAAAACTGCCAACTACGACCAAGTGCGCCAACCCCTGTGTAGAGGCAGACCATACACCGAGTATAATGAGGATAAACACTCATTTTAGAAGACACAGCATAGCATGACTGCTCTTGCAGCCCCACAGCACAGCCGATAGATTGTACTTCGGAAATGTGTTTGCCTCAGCAAGGGTGCAGATACCTCTTTATTTTCTTTCTTTCGCTCATTTTTCTTGGCAAGTCAGCAGTGGTAATTGGCATGCATGTCCTGGCAGTGAACTAGACGAGCTGGGGCTCGAATTTGGGCACGAAGTGCAACGGCTCCGCTATGCCCACGTAATTTGGTTAAAGCTATGATTCAGCTACAGGCGGAGTCCTGTAGTGCTCTGCTGATATAATCCATCAAATCCTTCAAATTCATCCATTCTCTCTAATAGAACAACAAACTATGACACACTATTTCTCTTCCCACGCCAACTCCCCAGCAGGTTACCACTCCTTAGGAATCAACAGCTGTCTGAGTTTACCAGACTGGTCCAACTACCTCTATATCAAAAGCTGCAGGGAGAGGCAAGAAGTAGCTGGGATAAGTGGGTGGGGGGAGAGGGGGGAATAAGAGGTGGTGGTGTTGGTGGGGAAGGGAAGGGGGGGTGACGAATCTTGTCATTAACCTTGCCTAGGTCCTAGGAGAGCAAAAGGATGAGAAGGAGGGTGGGAGGGACAGTAGGGAAGTAAGGAGGCAGAAAGGCTGCTACCACAGGGGTCTGTCTACTGACTGCGCTGCACTGTGAGAACGCCTGGCAGCCAGATGGACAAAGGAATTGATCAGATGAGATTGTCCAGAGACCAGCACAGACAGCAGGCTATATTTAAATGTGAAGTGCATCTAACCCGTACGTATCCGATGCAATAAACGGTCAATGGAATTTCGACTGAGTGTTTGAATATGGGCCCAACAGCAGCTGTGGTGATCAATGAAAAAAGATGCATGGTAGAATGGGAATGAGTTTATTTACATGAGATACTCTATGTAACTATGAGGGATATGTTTTGTTAATGGTTCTTCACATCATCAAGTGTATCCCAAAAGACCAACTACTTGTATATAACAACCTTAAGAGCAAGAGAACAATATCAGTGTCTTAACAGGGTGTGTTAGGACCAGAATTTCAAAGAGAACAGAGAAATAAACCATTCGGTTATCCTGTCGCTGTGTCACTCTAGTGTCCTTTGGAGAGCTGTCCTACTTTCAGCCTGGTCTCTGTGTGACATCCATCTTTTACTGAGAAATGGCAGGCCCCTCCCTCCCTGCCAGTCTCATTTTCCCCATCTATTGTTCAGTGTTCAGAGATGGAGCCCAGAACCAGCCATCACCAAAACCTCTCTAGTACCTGGCCGCACAACTGATAAGCAGACAGACATGCAAGTGGGAGTAAAGGCTAGCATATAGTGCACTGAAAGTAGAAAATAGCACATCCATTCACTAGATGTAGCCCCCTTTATTCTGTTTTACAGGAATGTGACTGTTCAGATTTAAGGCCTGTGTTCTCAGAGTGTCACTTTTTAATCTGTGCTTACTTATCATTCATCCATAATGATCAGGTAAGAAATGCATGGGTATTCAGCCCATGGGCAGAATGGTAGGTTAACTGAAAGGCCTTTGAATAGGTTGATCCTAGTTCTGTATTTGAATCCCTTGGGTCCTAGATAGTTCCGGCCATTCAGAGAACCATCGCCGTGGTAATCACCAACCGACATAGGAAAGTAGACTGACCACCAACTGAATCATGGGAGACAACCGGCAAAAGCAGGGGGTCAGTAAACCCAAAAGAATCCAAGGAATCCGCGAACTGTCCCTGTGATGCTTTTCAAGGAGTTCACGTTAACATTAGGGCAATGAGGAGATAGCTTGCTACTTCTTGGAGAGCTAGAAAAACGTGCACAAACACACGCAGGCGAAATTGAAGAGTGTGGCTCCGTTGGCTGCAAGCGAATGCTAATTAGGCCATGGGAAACAAGACAGCTCTTTCTGAAATGTCACATCCTTGTGAGAAGAGCAGGGATTGCGCTGGGTTAGACTGACTTCTCTGAACTGATGGAAGCCAGTGTTTACTTACCTCTCTCAAGGCCATTCTTGAGCTCCCTACTCTTTTCCCCCCTCAGCCTCTTTCAGCGAGGTCTTATTCCTTCCTTCTATTTCCTGCTTACTTTCCGTGTCTCTGTTGATGAACGCTTTTATTTTAATTAAGTCTTTTTTGGCCACAATCATTATGGAAAAGGTGTGCAATTAGCAAGCAGACAGAAGATTAATCTATCCAAAAGGGTACGAAAATTGGAAAATACGAGTGGACCACTGTAGAACTTATCTAGAGCACAATCTTGTCTTTCCAAGTAGTCCTTGTTTTTTCTCTTACCAAGACCTCCATCTTTCACCCTTACAGGAAAGATCATTCTAAAGTTGATAAGGCAGTCTACACATCATACAGACAGTTCAAAGAGAGCTGTGATCATAGTTGAGAGCATAGATCACAGAGGGATATTAGTGTAAACAAATAGAGTGGCTTGAATTGAAAGGCAACACTCAAAGAATGTGTTTGGCTTTTTAAATGGCTTCAGTATCCGTGTGGATTCATTACCTTTAAATGGAAGAAAGTGAGTTAAGGAGAACACTGTTAACAGAATGGAATCCGAACGGGCGACAAAAACTAAGCAAGAAATGAGATTTATGAAAAATGTTCGAGGTACTTTTCCATTTCGGTAATGCATTACGTTTGTTGATGGACTGCACCCAAAAGTGTGGGCCCTGTGCACAGGAGCCTTTCATTGAACTATTAGAAGCAGAGCAAAGGTAATGAGCCTGTCACAGCATGACTCGGGTGCTTGTGCCTGCACTAAACCCCTCCACTCCAGCACTTCCTTCACAGCCAGTCACCCAAAAATAGGTGGTTTTGATAATATATAATGAACGCTGCAGGGGCTTTAAAAAGATGAAATAAGTTTTAATGTAAAAAATATTGATATTCATATACATTTATAACAAGACGAAAACTACAGGCTCTGGTGAGGTGAATGGGTTACACACCGGCCGCCAGCTTGCGTTTCGTCTTAGTGTCTTGATTTGTTTCGAGAGTGTCGGTGACACGCTAAAAAGAGACTCCCTCTCCCTTAGCCTTGCCAATGGCTACAAAGTTGCTGAACGTCACTCAAGATCTTCCAGGGAAAAAAAAGAACGGGTGACTGAGAGAGCGGCTGAGAGAAAAAGGAAAAGATGGAGGCTGAGAGACGACACACGTCCTAATCCAAGCCTCCTGTGGCGCTCACTGTATAATCTGAGAAGAGACTGTGGTATTCAAATTTCAAAATGTGGAATATGTCAGAGTTTGAACATTCCTTACAGCCAAGACAAGTACCTTAAGTATTAGTTATGCGGTGCAATTTTCCAACTGTCTTTGGCACTGTTCACCATTTATTGTTATTTGGTATGTGTCTTAGTGTGTTGTCGCTCTAGGCTAGAAACTCAAGGCTAATTTTTCGTTGGTTCAATAAAGCCTAAAGCCCAACTGATCCACAACTTGTTTCCACACGAATCGAAGGGCGTGGGAATATATTTCCAACCAATCAATGCAGTTGGAAGGGTTACTCTGAATTATCGACCTGAACTTTTTTACCACACATCTACATGTCTGTTGTGGCCAACTGCCATGGAGAGGGTTCAAAAGTGTACATCTATTCTCGGTTTTCACAATACCTAAAAGATCACACAACGAGACCAAACCGATTTGTTTCAATATCTTAAATATTCAAGACATTTTAATGCTTTGTGCCTTTGCCTTTGTGATTAGGATTCTTTCTGTTCCATCATGAACTGAGAACATGAATCTTTCATTAGAGAACCCACACTGGTATTAAAATTGCGAAAGTTCTCTCTGACACACAAACATCAATCAGCTCTTGTTAGCATTAAAATGGATTCTATCAAGCTTGGCCTTGAACAAACAGCGCCTGTAGGTTTTTGGCACACTTCAATAGTGCGCACCAATGTTAAACATTCAATCAATGTTGACATGCTTTTTCATGTTGCATCATGCAACTATGAATGACAGTTAAGGTGGTGAAGAGCCCTAATTCTCGGCTGACATGTCAGATTTGAATATGAAAACATGATGTAAAACGGCGATTAAAACCCAATTACAGTGCGTGCGGATGAAAAGTCAATTAGCGCTTCAGAGCCTGAGAATGGGCAGCTGCCAAGGTGAGGACAGAGGAATAAAACAAAGAAGTAAAATGATGAAGCAAGAGAGGAGGTAGGAAAGGAGTACGAAAAGAATAGAAGAGTCAAAAACGAAGCCATGAAAGACTGTCTGACACAAGACTCATGATGATGCAATTTGAGGTAGAAAAAGGATTTGTGTCCTTCCTGTCACCAACCATACATACATCGTGCCCACTTTGCATGATGTCGTGTTCAAGGGTTTAAGCCAACGGAGGGACGAGTTGAGCTCCATTTATAAAAAGCAACCAAATAAACAAAGCCTATGCAAATGACTCCATTATACAGCCCCGGAGCTTCCCTCCCGGTTGACCTCCCTCTGATTGATCCAGAATAATTTATTTACTCTTGTAATGACCATCGAATGCGAAGGTGAGATTGAGAGATAGCGAGCAAGAGAGAGAGAGAGCACAGCCATGGTGTCACTGTCTGGTTTTGATCACCGGCCGTCAGCCCACTGGGAGCGGTGTTAGCCGTGTTGAAATACAGTGGTGGTGACACGCTGTCGCTGGAGCCACAGCTCTGTGGGAGAGAAGCCAGAGGCAAATGCAGGCACAAAATCAACCGCCGCACACGCCTTCTCCCTTTTCATGACAAACCGGCCTCGGTCCCAGCGGACTCCCCCCCACTCCCCTCTCCCCCCCGCCTTCCAAAAAAACCCCAGCAAAATGAATAACTAAGAAGTAGTGGAGCTTCTTCACTCTGCACTTCAAATCACTGAGAATGGCTGGAAATTCGCAATACACACAACAGGTAACACTCTTGCACTGAGGTAGAAGAGAGTAATGAGGATGTTGGAAACTGAGGGGATCCTTTTAGCGGGATGCCAACTGGGGTTTAAGACGGTTTGCTTTGAGTGCATCTGTTATCGAAGAGCTTTGTTGCCTTTTGCTGTCAATAGTGGTGATGTAAAGGAAAGTCTGTTGATACAGTCGACAGCCCCATTCCAGTCTTGAGGGTTCATCATCACGCATATTAGACAAAACCCAAGATTTTATGTGGATACAAAGATACACATTATATACTTGCAATGCACCAAGTCTTGCAGTCACCCACAACTACAGAGTGAAGTGTCTACATAGATTTTCTTTTTAATTCTAAAATCTGACAAGTGAAAAAGGGAATAAGGAAGAAGATCTTGGAGTTTATTCAAAAGAAAACATTTCAATTCCATATAAATTGGGGTCATTGACAGTTTATTTGCCAGATGTTCAGCGATGTCAGCCTAACTCTGTCCAACAAGGCAAGCAGTCATTTCCCATATGTGTCTGTGTCCTTATCAAAGCAATTTTAGTAGGAATTCAAACTGCAATGTTTTGATAAAAACACTTTCACGTAACTTGTCCTCAATCCACATTTGCATGTGACTTATTCTTTCTTGTGTTTGTGGGTGTGTTCCTTCAGTCTCCATGTATCTTTTTTTAGATGCAGTGTGGGTGTGTATGCAATTGAGTGCATTGACATGCAAATTCGTTATTCTTTCCTCTTTATAGCTTTCATGTCCTTTCATGCATGCGTATCACTCCCAAACAGTCTCAAAAAGGTACCAGACTGGCTGCAACTGGTACAGCTGCGAGTTGACCAAGTCCCACTTTCACTAGCTTGAAAGAGTCATCCAAGGATGCACACTGTTTACATGACACCACAGGAAACATGGCTTCGCTTCCTTGTCATGGTTTGGGCATTAGTCAAGGGAAAAGCAGACCTCGCAGCTTACTGTAGGCCTCCGCTGAATGTGATCCGTGGCTTAACTGGATTCTAAACAGGGGGCGGATGGATTGGGAGGACAGTGTGCACATGTTTTTATTCAGGGCACATTTCATTATCCATAATAGCAATAATCACACACCCTTGGCGTGCAGTGGTGAGAGCCTGAAGCCTTTGGTGAGATGATTCAGCAAGTAGACAATATTCTCGATAAGACATTCCATGCAAATCTTCTATTGACCATCCATAAAGAGGTTAGATTTTCGGTAGGAAGCAAATTCTTGGGTTGGGAGATTAGACATACTTAAAGCATGATGATTCAAAAAGGGAGAAGCGCAGACAGAAAAAGAGGAAAAGGCCACTCACTTTTGGGCCTGGTTTGATTTGACAATTTCGGTTATATCCAATCTGAATGCAGAGACATGTGTTGTCTGTGTAGGCTATCATTTTCTCAATACACCCAAGGGAGATGATAAACCACTGAGCTGAAGTCATGAAAGCTATCTCTCCTCCACACATGGATAAAAACTTTCGTTGAATTCAATTCAAATTTATGATGTAATCAAATACATTGCATAATCGCACCTTCAAGATTCTGAAATCAGTGATTCAGGTACTAGTTTTGTTTGGCTCTGCGCGCAGTTAAGTCAACTTCCTTTTCAGTCGGTGGTGATTTTTTGAGACACAGGTGTGTAGAGTCCTGCACTTGCAGTTAGACGAGGGCTATTGATTTTTCGCCTCTTTGCCCATTCTTGTCCAATCCATTTTCGCTGTTTAGAGGCACTGCAAAAACTCAGAAATGGCTGTCAGCAACACAAGGTATACAGAGTTCTTTCCGGGGTGATGTTTTCCTGAAAACCAGTTTGTTCTCTCATGGTATGTGCTTGAACTAGGTAGTGTTACCTGGTTCTACCTGCTGTGTCCTGTTCTCCGCCAGCCTCCCTTGCCTCCAGCGTGCTACAGTCATGTGTATGTGAACACAACATTTCATGGTATACTAAAGCATAATCACTGGGCACCAAGGCATACACTGTCAGCTAAAGAATGTATGGTGCCAGTTGCTTCAACGCTTGTTGGTTTTCCCTTATTACAAACAGTGACATAGATACAATTACTTTGGGTTGTGTTTTGGAATATTACTTTAGTGTAAAGAACATGGTTCATACTCAGCAGACCTCAGCATGGCATAGAGAGCAAGGTCCATCAAAGTGGAGACTGACTTTATCTTGTAGAAAGTGACCCCAACTGTCAACTATCTTGTATTAAAACTCTTGACAACTTGATACAGGGGTGGAAAAAAACACAAAAAACAATCCCTTGCTCCTCAGACCCCATATGCTTAAGGAGGCCAGGAGCCAAAACCTGAACAACACCTCCACAAGAGTGTGCTTGACAGGGCAATCTGAGTGTAATGGAATTGAAGTTCTCCACTTTCAGCCACAGAGCGCAGAATCACCATGGAAACCCAGATGGTGGTTTGGCAGTTTTGAGCGTTTTCAATTTGAAACACTTTTTGTTAGTAGGACCTTAGCTATATAGAGCATCTGAAAGCGTTTTCTTTCCAGCTCGTGAAAAAAACCTAGATACCTTGCTTTTTCTCTGGTCTGCCCATCTCCCTTCACACTTTTTGTATGTACGGTAATCATGGCATGCACATGGTGTGGGCGGGCTTTAGTTGTGGATGATGAAGGGTGGGAGATTGTAGGTAATGACAGGTCCATGGCCAGTGAAACTTCCTAGAGCTTTCAGCAAAGCCCTCTGCTTGCATTGCCATTTTGAATACCTACAGGAGGCAAGTCAATTGGATAAATAACGGACAGAAAGCCTGAAACAAAAATGCAAAAAGCTGGAGACAAGCTTATTGAAGCAATGCAGGAGGAGGTGGCACAGAGACATGTGAAGAGTGTGAATAGGGATGAGATTGGCTCACTGATGCCGTGTGCTTTCCAATCACAGGCATATTGAAAAATCTTGGGTGAGTGAAGATAAGATGGGCGGGAAAGAAGGGTAGAGAAGAGATGGGAATAAATAATAAGAGTGGATGAGAGAGCTAAAACAGCCTGGAGAGAAGATGATTGAAAATAACCACCAACAAGGTGAACAGATTTGATAGACTGAAAGAGAACAGTGTTGGATATTGTGTGTATGTGTGTGTAGGTGTACGGCGTTGGTCAACCATTTTAACACGGAACCCCTCTGTGGTCACCAAGTAATATTCTTATCCATCTACTTCTTCTTCCATCTGCTCTTTCTGGCAAACAGCTAAACTCATCTAAACCCAACCGATGGGTGTGTTAAGGGGGTCAGAGCAGTGATTGGAGAGGGGTTTCTTAGGCAGTAACCTTCCTTTAATGGTTTAGTTCTGATTCCTCTATTGACAAAACAAATAGGAGCTTATATAGCACTATGATAATTTTTAATATGAATTCTTCGGCAGGGTGGCTATCATCTTAATAACCAAGCTGCATTAACCACAAGCAAAGAAGCAAGAACATTTGCATGCCAGTAAACAGATTGTGATTACCCATTAGAAAGCATTCATGGGCAATTAATAAAGCAATCCCTGTAATGCAGCACCTAGGGAATTTTAAAAACATAAATTACACAAATTGGAGGCAATAAGATCTAAATAAGATTCAACATGTGTATATATATACACATATATATATATAAATAATTTTTTTACAGTAGTAAATAACCCCTCTCTGATGGAAAATAAAAATGTTGTGACCAAAATCACCATACTTCATGCAAGACGACATGAGAATGAACAAATATGTTCCTCTGTATTTGCTATGGAATTGCCCATACTCATTAAACAGATTCAAAAGGGAAAGAGGGAGAAACAGTAAATGATCATGAACTAATGTATTGCCAATAGTGCTGGTCAGGCTGGAACACTTTAGTCAAACAACAACCTCCAGGTACAGCTGGATAACCTATAAATCTCTTACGTCAACTAATGACTGTGTAGTTTCAGTAATACAAGCTGTCTCCTCAGCTCTTCGACTTGCTGTAATCAGGTCTAGACAAAAGCCAAAATGTCCTTTCATTCGTATTATTCTCACTTAAAGTAATGCTTAATGCTTAGGGTAGCAACATTTTGTATACTAATGTAGACTTACTCAATGACCAAATCCTCCTTACTGTGAACCTTTACAGAAGGAGAAGCTACTGTATATGTATTTAAGTAGCGTGTTTACCGGGTTTTATGGAATGGCAGGATAGGAGGGTCTTGGATCTGAGTCACTCTTGCCACACATCCCATCACTTTCATGATGGGGAAGAATAAAAGTGTAATCCAGCGCCCCAGGAGTCCACTTAAGCTAATTACTAGGTTGCCCGAGCATGCTGCATTCGTTAAACAAACAAGAAGGCAAGTGTAAGCCGGGTGAGATGGCTTCTTCGTCTAAATCTTTGTTTTATTGTAATCAAGAGTTTAATGAACATGCCCTCAACCATCCAAGCAATAAAAGACACTTGATTACACCATAGGAAATTTAACAGAGACAAATAACTCGGATGATTTCTACTCAAACAATTGTAATAGTCTTTAATGAAAGCATAAAGTGTGTTACTTTCATTTGGATTAAGTCTTTTGTGTGAAAAGTATGTTCAAAGCAGCAAAGTTCCACAAGGATGAATATTTGTAAAACTATTAGATTTAGTGGTCCTATTACACTTTCTTGTGTCATAAATGTGAAAGAAAGCTCATTTCAATTTGTCCAGCAAGCAAATTGAAAGTGAACGACAAATAGTAATACTTAGCTAGACACTAACCTAGATTGAAAAACATTAAATATAATAATATTTTGTCCTTCCTCCTTATACGTAACTGATAAGATAAGATTCCTTTCAGGAACACAACCTGGAGATAAAGGTTCAAAGCTGCTATCTTTTGATCCTGTCTCATTAACATCTACATACTGTATTCCTTGAAATGTACCACTTAACTATCTATACAGCTATCCAAGTAGCCAAAGCCCCTCCACCCCCCTCCCCCCACATATGCACACACACCCCACCCACCCACCCACAAACACACCTTCTCAAGCTCCATCTTCCTGTGACTTTGAAGACTGGCCAGTGAAGAGCTTTGAAAGCCTTCTGCGATCTGCCCACCATGACCAGGCACAGGATTAACAAACCCCTGAAGGATACAGTTGGATGATGGAGGGGATGAGGGGGCAGGGGGTGGAGGGCTGCTTTTTTTTGAAGGGGTAGCGTGTGTGCAACAATTTCCCCTCTGGCCACAGCTGGAAGAATTAACAAGCTACTAAGGAAGCAGAGAACAGTCTCAAGTCTCTCTTTTTTGCTTCCCCCGCAACCAATTTGCGGTGAAGAACTGAAGGAGGCCGCTAATTCTGCCTGTGACCTCCTCTTGCCTCAACTTTCAGCCTTTGTTGTGCAGCTCATAGGGAATACTATTTTTCAGTCTGTCTTAACTTTGTGGTTTCAAAAGCCATCCCAGAAGACGCCATCTTTGTGTCTGAGAGAATGAGGCTCTTGGATGACAGACAGTATCATTAACTACATGTTAAATATGGAGGAAACAATCAGAAGTTTGGTACTAACCATGGTACAAAGTTATCAAATCCCATCGTTCAAGACCAAATCGCTGATACATGCAAGTTTGATGACAATGGTGGCAAGATCAAGATCAGTTGACTTAATAAAACTTCTCACCATTCACCCCAGATATCTCCTCCCCGCAATTGTAGGTCTGCCACCTCCAATCTCAACTCAACACCATCTCACGTCTCTGTTCAATTTTGTTCATCATACTCTCGTTGCTATTCTGAAACTACTTGAGATGGCAGTGTCAGGCTGTTGGTCGCGGTCAGTTTTGCTTCAGTTGCTCAATTTCAGGCACAGGGTATAAACAAATGGAGGAAGGTTTAGGTCACGTTTCTTAGAATTTACGTAGGCCAAATGGCCGATTCATTAAGAATGCAGCCAGAGAACCCATGCTCTTTTTGGTGACAGAGGGGGCAAGATCTCCAAGGATGTACTTATTTAGTCAAGTGGTCGACTTCGAGCTTGTGAATAGACAACGTGATTGTAGCACAGAAATGCTTGATATTCAAGTGGATAAATCGTAAGCAAGACAGACACCAATGCAGGATACGCTGACATGCCTTAGCCATGGTAAGACTGTCATGAAAATGCTCTTGTTGTTACAAGGTTATAACAGGTGGGCACTTGGCCAACCATCTGGTACAGCCCACCCTTTTGATGATCTGGGCTGGTACCATTACAGCTTGGCCTAGTTCTTCCTTGCCTTTGTTTATGTCAGTTGGTCACTGTAGACACGCATGCTAACTTTAAAATTGTCATCATGTTGCACATGATCACATTTTCCATGCAGCACATTTAAAGTCTACAGACTTCTTGTTAACAGACTCCTTAAAATGATTTAAATATTAATGAAAAAATATGCGCAATCACTGAAATTAAAACTGTCTTAATTACATTTCCAGCACTATCCATTAATCAAGTTGTCATACTATTCATCCAACTAGCAGACCATTCTGCTCCCTCATTAAACCAATACAATTCATACGTATTAGGAATTCCAAGGCTGTGAAGAACTGTTTAGAATGCATTTACGTCTTCAGATGACTTTCAATCAAGCTCCGACCTGAATTTCATTATTCTGATACAATATGCTTTTACCTTTTGCTCCAATCGATCACAACGATTTTGTGAACTGGCACTGTCGGATGCTTAGTTGTAGTTGATGAGTATGGTTGTCCAGAGTGTTATCCCAGTGTCCATCTGAAGGGAACCAAAAATAAAATAAATATTTGAATAACATTCATAATTTATATATATGTATATATATATACACACACACACAAAAATGTCATAATATCAACATGTCTATAGAAAAGGTTATACACATGTCATGAGATTATTTTAGTGCATTTTGAGAACAATCCCAATCAGGTTTTTGACCGTGCTTTTCAGAACTTCACACCTCAGAGTTTGAGTACCATGTGAATCAATCTTTCTGTCGGCATCATGCCTCAATTAGTATGTTACAGAAAAGTGTGGCCATCTGTTGAATGAAGTTCCTCAACACTGACAGTCTTGTTGATTAGGTGAGCCAACACAATATGTTTATTATTTATTCACCAACTCTGCATACTAATAAAATCAGTTGATTCTTCATGCTGTGCTGCTTTGTCAGCTGTCAACACATTAGTATAGCAGACAAGCTCTTTGCTAAGCAGAAGTACTGTTATATCTACAGGTTTCATGATCCAGAAAAGATGAATACTCATTTCAGTAGCTGTGCAGTGGTGGTGTACACCCATTTCAAATGAATGCTCCAACCTCTTTATCAAGATTGAGCACTTAAACAAGCCTCGGTATTAGACATTTAACGTACAGTATGTATTTATTATGCAAATAACCCAAAATATAAAACTTTAAATAATGTCTATGTCATCCATCCTATATCAGAACATCACACTTTTAAGCAACCAACAAACTTGTTCTAATATACAAACTATCTTCAGAATAAGTAAATTGTGCACTGAAAACAAAAAAAAACATTTTGACAAATCATAGACTTAAAGCTGGCTAAATCTCAAGGCATCTCAGAACACAATCTGTTCTGAAAATCTGCTCAATGTCATTTAGGCTTGGCAGTTCACCACTTAAGAGTGCAGAGTGGTTTGAGAAATCTTTTTATTGGACTTTGTACCCCACGACAGGACATGATGCAGCTAAATAAATGAAAGTGTTGTGGTTGAGTAAGAAATGCTCTTTTTGAAAAAGGTGACACCTAAATCAGCTTGATTTGGGAAACAAGAGAGAAAGAAGTATGAGAATAATATACTGTTATAAAATATCTTACCGTAGGATCTACCTTTGCTTGGAACGTATCCTGCTTATATTGTAAGTTACAACATGAGAAGTTAAACAAGCATCAACCCTGTACTAATACACTGGATCCACGGGTGGACACATCAGAGATAGGCAGTATGCCACCAGACAAAACAAATCTTTGAAAAAATAAACGGTTTATAGGTACCACTACCACAATCATTCTCAGAAATGAATCCCAAAACATCAGTTGGAAAGTATTACTGCCACAAAAACTCAATTTCATTCAGTCTTGAAATATCAATCACAGATAATGTACCTAATGTTATGGAAACTCAATCTGATAGTTGTTCTGTGAAATTCCTTCAGTGTTGAAATTCTTGACTCTCTCTTTCAACGTTCATGTGTACTTGAACTTGGATTGAACTAGGTTAACTAGAGATTGTCTGGACTTGTTTTTTGATGGTAATTAAACTGTGTCACTCCACTTAAAATGTAGGATTGTCACCCTCATCAGACCAACTTTAATGACTATAGTGTGTAAAGTAGCTGCACATAGATTAGCAACCTGATTAGATAGCAGCCACATGCTGCTGGTAAATCTCTTAAACCTTTAATGAATCTAGATTATTTCTCTTCCATGGTCTCAAATGCAATACTTGTAGGTCCATATAGCCTAATCTGGGTGAATCTGGAAATGTGTTGGACCCTGGACCTGCACACCCTGGCCAATGTGATGTAGCTCTCTTCTTTATTTGTGGGAGAGCTGGAGAGTGCTGGAAAAAGTTGGTACTCAATCAACCAGTGTACCACAATAGATGAACTCCACTCAGGGTTACACAGATATTTACTTTTTTTTAAATGCATTGTATGGTTCCAATCAGCAAATTGCTCTATAATTTGAGAGTGAGCGTTGTAGTTCAAGTAATTAAGAAAGTTAGACAAGGGATGCACAGCTCAATCAACACTGTGGATCAATAATCCTTTTGTTAAAAGGTGTCTGAATTACTCTATTTTGGTTACCAACTAGTCGATGCAATATCGACAAATCAAAGTAAATTTGCACTGAATACAAGTAAACTAATGGTCTTCTTGAATTAATTTTTAAGGCTCCGACCACACTGCAGGATAGAATCAATCTAAAAGTGTCTCTATATCAATGCGTTTTCACTGAAGATATGATCAAAGTAAAACGAACTTAGAGAGCCACATTATGAAACATACTGCACACTTAAGGGAAAGGTTATCAAAGGGGGTCTGGTACTAGCCGTGCCAGCTTAATCTGTTCTGACTGTGAATGGTTTATCCTGTAGAACTGAGAGGAACTATTCCACCCCCAGAGCTAAAGCAATTCTGCTCAGACTGGGCTGCAACTCAAGTCTTGAAGAAACATAAACACCCATTGCTTAACAAGTACCACAAAGAAACTAAAGAAATCTTCTAAAACCATGTCAAATGATGTTTATTTATGACTTTTTTAAGTAAGTCTGAAAGGAGTATTCTGTAATCTCATCAGAAGTATCCACACGTAACTCTACTGGAAGGACAAAGACATCTCGCACCTGACACTTTGTGCTTCTACTACTGTCTTTGTGATACAAATCCTTCACAGTGAAATAGGAAAGAATGTATTCAGGGTACCAGAGTTCATCAGCCAAGAGTACAAAGTACAATGTAAACATAAGAATCAGCAGTGATGGGGCCAAGCAGTCCAGCAAGGCATAAACAAGAATCATGGTTTCAAGCCAGAGACATAACTTGAAATCAAAGCACAAAATCACAGTTAGCAGCCAAAACAAATTTTTGCTTACTGCATTACTGCATTATTAAACTAGGCTTGACCCAAGGAATTCCACAGTACCTTTTTTATTTTAGATTTTATAATCGAGTTTCGTTCAACTTTGACCCATTGGTTGCTCTAGACCGCTCAAGGCTCAGACTTAAAACCTGATCAAAAGAGTCCGGAGACAGTTACCAAACAAAGAACCAAATGTAAATACTTTGTACCATACAGTTCTAGGGCCCGCCATAGAAGATGAGAGAAAGGGTAGAATCTCAATGTGTGCTTTTGAAGTTAGCCCCCATGAAGAAGCACCACACATCCCTAGGAAACACCAAGTCACTGAGAACAGGGAGGAAGACATGGAAGAGAGGCATGGTGGGTGAACTCCATGTTCCCTCTCAGTCTCTTATGTGCTGGCAGCAACTTGATTAATCATGGAGCCTAAGGGGGAAAGACTTAGCTGCTCATCATCCAGGCTCAAACCCCAGGATGCAGGATCAGGCCTGTCCAGGACTCTTTATTACGAACTTGTAGGGATCATCCACAGCTTTGGAGCACCATGTCACAATGGGTGGCACACCACCCACTGTTCTCCAAACTTGTGGGTTGACCATATGGTTCTCCAAATGCTCTTATCAATTTGAAGTTATCTTTTTTATGTTGGCCTTATGGTGATATTGTCTTGAAATCATACTACAACTAACACTCACTAGCAAGAGTATTTCTGATTCCATTCAATTAGCAAGCTTTTTGGGCAAAAATTAGCATTTACTATGAAAAATAAACCAAAATCACTGTTGCAATATGGCAAAGGTGTAGGCGAAAAATGTCTATGCAAATACAACATTTACATGTGCATGTCTTAGTTCACCCTTAAAAAAGTCTGTAGACTTTTGTTTACAAAGTGAATCTGTGGGGGAGGCATATATTGTTACACAAAAGGAAAGCCAAGTCATACTGTAGAATACTCTAGGTCAACAGTCTAAACAACAGACACACTGATGTGGTCTAAGGAAGTACAGAATTTTGGAGTTCGACTCTGTACTGAAGTGCAGAGAGCAACCAACCATGAACTTGGGTGTAGGCTAAATGTTGACTCCATTCTTCCTTGTAGCTGTCTAACATGTGGAAAAGTGTAGTATTTCAATGAAAGTGAAAACACACGCACAGAGATGAGTAAAGCATGTTGTGATTACTCCTCTCTCACCATTTATTCTAACCACATTTTCAACATGGGGCTGGGCCATGTGACTTGACCCTTGTGAACCCCTCCCCTAACTGTGGCCCCAGTCTCCAGGCACCCCAAAACAAAATCAATCAGTATGCAGGTCATGCCACCTCCCCCCTTAGCTCCTCACTTTTGACCTTCCTGGGGCTCTCAAAGCATGACACGGATTTGTCTGTGGGGCCGTTCTCTGGTGTGTGTCAGACGTTAACAAAGTCCTCATGTCAACGTAAAGAGCAGCAGCTAACCCTGTCCACTGCCAACACAATCAATCCTGCTGTGGAACTCAAGGTGGTCTGACCCACATCCAACCCTCCAGCTGAACACAGGGCTCTAAGTTTGGCCGAGGGCTTCCCCTACGACTCCCTTTCACCCAAGGGAAGGCCTGAGTGACCGTCCTGGATGTGCTCGTGTTTCAAGATTGGCACTGCTGGGTAAATCTAACTCAAAACAAGCATTTCTTCACTCTGCCCAATATCAAGTGACATACCTTTTATTGGACAACTGAACAACCCTGGCTATGGAATTTGGACACCAGGGGATTGGCATTAGCATAGCATAATTACACTGGGGAATAATCTAGTTAGCACAATACAATATCCTACACACAATGAGAGAGACATGGCACATAATTCGTCCTCCCATCCACTGACAGTCAGTCTATGATATTGGAGATTTATTCTAGAATTCAGACTGTTAGTTTAACTGATGATTGTACATTCAGTATGATAATAGCCAGGGTCTTGCACACAGTGAATCTGATTAGCAGCTCTGGGATAACTCTCCACTACTGTCCCTCTATTGGGCATTATCATGCTAATATCTAAGAAAAAAAATACATTTGACTGAATGGCACATGTAATAGAAGAGACCTCCAAAGCCAAGTGACGGAAAACACTGCACTACCTGTTGCAAAGGACTTGACAAATGGACAAAGATATTATGCTACTGCTTAATTAAAAGAACATTTAATTAAAAGGGTATTTGGCTGAACAGCTGCATCGATGTTTTCACTGACCTGAGTTTTCTCTGCATGTCAAGCCGAGCTCACTCACTCTCCATTCCATTTTCACACCAAAAATAGGCCCAGCCGATGAGGCAGAGATGGCACTAAATGGCTCTTTGTAGAGGGCTGGGCTAGTTACATGAAATCTTCCTTCCATTAGCCAGTCAGTGGACACATCTAGGATAGGGTCCTTCTTAAAGTCAATTTAACCTCCTGCACACCGTAGTCCAAAATTGTCTTTCAATTACTTTACGACAAAATCATTTAGTATTTTTTTCAATTATTTGTTGTACATTGTTGGGGAGTTGAGGAAGATCAAGCCGAATAGCAATTCCCTCTGGGGTGTCTAATTGAGTCCTCTCAGATAAGACGATGATGATGTGATAGGGATTCGGCTGTTAGTCTTCTCACCGTGAGATGACGTATAAGTAATATCAGGCTCTGCAGATTTAGCCTTGTTTACCTTGAGATGTTTTTAATACCGTCAGTCAGCAGCGATTGCTCCTTAGGGAGAGACTGTCAAGTCAGAGAGAATGTGGAAAAGCAATAAAAGAGGATCAAATGAAGTCGCTTGGGATGCACTGGACCAGAGAAAGAAAGCGAGTGTGGTATGTGTACAAGTACTGAAGTTGGTGTGCAAAAGACTTGACCATGGGTGTGTACAAACGTTTGCAACAGAAATGCTGTCCTTCCATTTAGACTAAAGTAACAAGACAATAGCTTGACAGATCCCAACACACATGCACATACATTACATCTGGGTTGATGAGTCATTGAGTACATGGTAAATTCTGACACGCCCGTGGAATGGAAAGAGTGCTCCACGGAGAAGACGGGGGCAGTTTGACCAAACCTGGCGTGGTGCCCAGACTAGATTTAGTGTTATGAGCACCCCCCTCCCCCCCCACATACACCCCCTCACACAACCCCCTGGCTCTATTCCCCAACAGACCCACTTTAAAAATAGATCCTATTAGGAGAAAGGGTTAGGAGTTCTGAGAAAGTTAAGGAAATGACCAGACTAAGAGTTCATTTAGGAACTGATCTTAAAGCCACCCAAAAAAAGTACATGTCTGATATCACAACATCACTCAAAGAATAAGTGTTAAAAACACACACATTCACACAATAACAAAAAATATCAGATATCAGATCATCATTTATATTCTGCGCAGAATAGCAGAGGAATAAAAATGGATACTGTCATGTTTTGGCAAAGGTCAAACAAGGTCAAACAAGTCTTGTATTCTTTGAATAGCTAGGATTATGAACAAGCTAATAAAATACATATGTGGGTAGAATGCATTCATACATAGTACACTAATCCAGTGTGGTACTAGTTCAATTCTTTTTACTTTTCCTCCACAAAAGTGGCATGATACTGTACCATTCTCTAAAAGGGATGGGTTTAATCAAAACACTTTGTGTAAATGAGTGCCACCCACCTTTTGAGTGTATGCAGAGCTTGAATTGGGTATGATGAGGCATCCGTGACTTAAGGCAGGCACAAAATGTTATCGTGAGTTTTTAATTTCCTGCTTCATTTCACGTTTTGCAATCATAAAAATACTCATTTCCAAAATGTTCAATAAGCTACTATGGGACATGATCATTACTCTGAATGCATCTGACAGGTACTACACCCCTGTGCAGCAATATGTACCAAATTAAGCAAAAACACCATCCCATATTTACAGTGCCTTGAAAAAGTATTCACACCCGTTAAAAGACGCTTCTAAACCCTATTCATCTCATTCAACATTTCATGCAAATCTCCAAATGAGTACTTTTTTCTTGTGTCTTCAAACCTTATCCAATGTCAATTCAAGACATATTTTGCTTTATATTCCTAACTCTCTTTCACCAAATCTCTCTTTCTCCCTGCACACTTTGCTGATCTTTCCTGCATGGTCGGGTATTGTGAGTTAATTTCCAAGAACAACACCCCATGTGCTTGCACACTTGAGATTCTGGATCATGTTCAGTGCACCATTTTTCTTGGGGGTGCACATTGCCAACAAAAGTATTTTGATAAAAAAAGAAGAAAAAAAAACACATAGGGACTTACTAACACATTCAGTCTTGCAACCACCATGCACGCTCAAGAAGGACTAAACAAAACATCTAGTGACTGAAATAAGACTATTATTGCAACACTGCTAAGACACATAGATTCTTTGACAACATCAAATGCTTTATGATGTACCTTAGCCCAAAGAAAACACTCTGCTAGGAAGGGCCAGAAAAGTTGTGGACAGGACTGTGTAGTTTTAGAGACGGCTTGCTGCACTTTCTGCATGAGCGGTTAATCGATGAGTTGTAAGGGCTGCCCTCATTATGAAGTGATTAAGAGATCATCTGGAACACAAACCGCTGCACCTTTAGTCTCTGCTAGCACTGCAAAAATCAATATTGCCTATGGCCAACTGCAATTTACCAGGAAGCTTGTTTTGTTAGCTCAGGCTTTTCCTCAAATTCCATATGATGAGGAGCATGGGGGGAACCAGTCTGCTGCAAAATTGTTTATTTCCTACACTAAACAACCCACTGAGAGGAGTTTTGAATGCCCACTGCTACGCATCGTTATAGTCTTGAAGGATGATGCATCTGCTCCTTCCGCCATTTTTGGCCATTGAAGTTTGGAGGGATTATAGAGGAAAAATGTATTGCTTAGCATTTAGAAAAATGGCAAACAGACACATGGTCTGGCAATCCTTGCGGATCATCGACTGGTGTTAATTAAGCACAACGCACAAATACAGTTATAGAGCCTTATTTTCTTTCAAACTTTCAAACAAGCAAACTTAGCTGAATCTTAAAGAAAGTTAAATGCATAAATAAACAGTGTCTTGAATTACTCAATAACATAGAACTTAAAATAAGTTGACAATTCTGAATCACATGATGATACTAGCAACTTTCACACTGTAGTAAGGTAACATAAGTAAGTTATAACCTAAACATGTAAAAGTATAGCCCTAAATAAAAGTCAGAAGACCTTTACCAAGCTAAATGCATATGTTATACTTGATTTGCTGACATGGCAGAGTGTAGATTATATTTTCCCTCTAAATGCTGGATCATTTCCTCTCTTTAACTTCACGGACCATAAACAAGTCAGCTATACCCAACATTCTTGTCCACAGCATCAGCGGATTGGCAGAATGTCCAAAGCCGATGTTTGACAAGGGGTTAACGTTTCTGAAAAGCGTTTGACAAAACCTCAGGAAGACAGTCAGTCTGGAAAGAAGAGCCAAGGTTTGTCACTTGTCCAGCTTGTGGTCTGCCACCATTCTGAAGTTTTTCTTCCCTCTTTCCTAAACTCTTCGACTGAACTCCAGCCTTTTCACTCCTAAATATACGTATACTGTTTATCCTGTGCAATGCTTAATACATTAGAGTGACAGGACGGCAGCCACTGCATGTGACCATTGGAAATCGGAACTAATTACATGCCTGTCACAGACTTAATTCACATTTCTAACAGGAAAGAGGTGTTTTGACATATGACTAATTTCCCATTTAGGATCAATACTACGTCAATCAACAAACCATTCATCTTAAACTTAATCTTCAAGTTTCTGACATTATTACCTCATGTAAAACCTATTTCCCTCTTGATATGCCCACGGTTACAATGCTAAAAAAGCTCAAGAGCAATCAAAACACTGTGGTGACTGGTAAACTTCTTAAATGTTCCTGGCAACCTGCAACCAGCTCCACAGGTATATCCAAGAAAATGACTGAGGCCCCTCTTCAGTTGCCACGCATTATCTACAAGCCGCAAACTTGTGCTAGCCCTAGTACATCCATCAGCAATGCTTGGTGCAACATGTTCATGTGAATTCTTACTACTGGCCATCCAAGGGGAGAGGGTCAGTCAAAAGGGCCAAGGCCTGGTGGTCTCAGCAGATAGCTGCGACAGGCCTGTCAAGTGTGAGCCTTGGGTTATGGATGATGGGAAGGCTCCTGGGTTGACAGGTAATAATTCACTCCCCAGGGGTCTGGGACCCTTCAGTGGACACAAGGAGGCAGGTAAGGAGAGGAATGGCCTTGCTTCCCCTCCCTTCCTCTACACCTCGCCTCTATCCAAGCTAAAGACATAGGGTTTCCATTGGCTGCCCAGTAACCATGGAAAGCAAACTACCATCAATATGAAATATGAGTTGCCAGTCCAGTGATTCTCTCAGGTACAGGGACAAACAAAATCCCATATGCTGGGGATGAGGAGCTAAGATTAACTGTTGCTTCCTGAAGCACAACGCATCGCCGGGCCATTCTTTAGACTTCAGCGGCCCTTGAGAGCTGCAGGTTGTGCTTCAGTCAGCTCAGACAAATTGATACTTTCAAGGCTCCAAAACAATGGGTCTTAAAGGATTCAGTTAAAAGTAATGTTGTGCTTAAAATAGGAGAGGAGAGAAACAATGTAACTAATTTGTACAGGCTTCTTTTTTCAAGCAAACACACAAACACACACACACACACAATACCATGGTATTTAGGTCTACGCTAGTCGAAAAAATATTTGAGACGATTTTGAAGTGGTAGTGAAAGTTAACAAATGTGAGAGCTGGTAGTTGAAATGGTCCCGCTGTACATCCTTAAGCCATAGTGCTGGGCTCCCAGGACAGAGCTTATTTCAACCCTCATTACCCTACAGACCATTAGGGTAGACACAGCCATCTGCACTGGGATGGCACCTCTACCAGAGCCCACTTCAGTTAAGACAAAAACTACAGCACCAATGGAAATTGGAAATCAAATTAAACCCCGGGCTGAATGCACCATTAGCCATACTAACCGAGTGGCGGCTCTTGCAGGAAAGAAATGAAAGTCGAGTGGTTGGCTTTCAATTTTTGGAGACAAGAAAGAACAAACTGTCTCATGATACTTTTCTCTCCCACTCTCTTTTACTCCCATTATGCACCAATCCAGTAAAATGACTGTAACTATTTGTATCAAGCTGGGTACTAGCAGGTGTGTGCTTATGTGTGAGACAGCATTGGAGGAGCAAGGCAAATGCAGTTACGGAAGGACCTTATATAAGAGGGTTGAGTGATTGCACAAACAACATGTAAACAATCATGAGTAATTGTACCTCATGTTCTTTTGGTCCTGTTTTTGCCGACTTGTTCTTTCGTTTTAAAATTCTATCCAGCACAAAGCATCTCTTGAACGTGTGGAACCCATGACAAGCGTACACGTCTCAGCAGATACACATCTCTGTACATAATGTGGTGTACAAATCAATTTACCAAAACATACAATATTCCTTTGTTTTACTGGGTATGAGGTGGAAGATGCCATATTCTATCTAAGACTTTGGGTATTGTGAATAACCCAACAGCCTGCTAATCAACATGTGCATTCAGTACATAAGTTGCATCTCTGTGCGGTAGAAGACTTATACCGTAGACAAATAAACCTGGGGATAAATATTCATCCAATTAAATATGAATGACTATTTGTGATCCATGCATTTTCATAACATATTTTGTATAATTATACTGTAGGTTTGCATGTAATAATCTGCGACGATTGTCTGACTTGAAAATTAATTACGCCCCAGTAAAATTCTAGAAAAGCCTGTTAAGTTTGCACAGTGAATGAACTGACATAATATTTAGAATTGGGCGTGCAAGTCAACAAGTTGAATACCAGCTGAACTAGCATAGGTGAAACAAAAAGGTGAGTCCAATCAGGGACTCCAGCTAAATGAGATCGGAAAGAGTGAAGCCAATCTCGAAATGGAAAAAAAGAAAAACTGTTGAGAAGGGTTGTTTGAGGAAAAAATACAACGAAACCAGGAAATATTTAGTTCGTGCAATTTTTTCCATTTAAACACGATTTTAGAACATATCTATTTAGACGACAAGACGTGAGAACCATATTTCACGCTGTCAGAGCCGCCCTGCTTCCACAGCATTTTTGATTCTGTTATATACGTTTTTTGTTTTGTTGAAGAAAATATCCAGTACCCTAGCATATTGAACTAAAATCAGCTTATTCACAGAAGGTTTCCGCACAATAATAACCTGAAGAATAACCTGGGTTTTTTTCTACTGCTGATGGGCAACTATACTTTCTGCAGTATAACTAACACATTTATTCAGTTGGACTGACACCTACGAACAGGGTTGAAGTGAGGCATGCCAAACCGTGATAACTCCCAGGAAAAAAAATCCCCGGACAGAGCGTATCCATCTAATGGATGGACCCTACCTTGTATACGCAAATGCTGTGTAGATCAGAGGCACAGTCAAACTTAACCTGGCCAATATTAAAGCACAACCCCCAAAATTAATAGCCAGATTCAACGTAGTCTAGATAAGTGGTAACAACTATGAAGACTCGGTAAACATGTATAGTTCTCTGCCAGAAACATACGGTAAATGTACAATAGTTTGGACAGACAGAAAGATCTCGATGCTTGTCACCTTGAAAAACGGGTGCTATCAAGTGTTAATTTCCTTTACAGCATACACTTGAGAAACCAAGGAGGACATAAACGAGAAAGTGCAGCTGCAGCAACATCAGCAGGACTGAGACGGAAAAGTGTCACAAGAAGTATGAGTGGAGTTCTTACCGTTTTTCTCACGTTCAACGTGTTCGCAGTAGATTTCGGGAGAGCGAAGCCTTGAATTATGCAAGCATAAAGTCGCAGTTCAATTGTGTTGAGTTGATTTGTTAGTTTTTCCGAAAAGGTTTATATTCCCAGCGCGCAAAAGCAGCAAAAGAGCGCCTCTTACTAAGACTTGAGTCACCTACAAGCGCTCGAGCTGTATTCACAACATACTTCACCAGCAGAATAGCAGCATCTGCAAGACACGCCCTTGTACTGTATTGGCAGTCAGTTAGTCCAATGGCAGAGTAAGGAACGGTACTGGACTATGATACGTTTCTGTTCAAGCCGTTGCTTCACTCCGCCTACCACATCTTACTTTTGTGAAGTTGTTAGAATCCTTGCAGCCCTACAGTACTGAGACGCTGTAACCTGATCCTAGCCAGCATGCACCAATGAGACTTCAGAGAGGGTGTTTAAACGCCCCAAAACATGTGACTTTCTCTAGTTGACTTTTACTCAAAACCAAATCCTTGTTGAAATCTGTTCATAACTCACCATAGTCCTAGTCATTTTTGATCCGGCAGTTATAAGACCATTATGCACACCACAAAAACAATAAGAGACACACAAACACACACATAGTGTCAGACATTTACACTGTACGTGCTACTGATTGAACTTAGACAAAAGTAATTATTTCTGTCTCAAGTGTAACATCTCCCCTCCATAATCCTATACATGATTCAAGTTGGCAGACAAAGTAAAACCAATTTCAGACAAGCTAATCCAAATTTCAGACAAAAAATTTCTTCAATGCATTGTGTTCTAATGGGGAATGCAGTCAGAGGCTACAAATATCCTGCAGATGACAGTACCCCAGGATTCTTTGCTTTAGCCATGACTGCACATTTCAGTGCCCGACAGGGTTAAGGCCTCAGCTCTCAGATCTACACGTCATAGATCTTCTATTTCCAGTGATTGTCTGCTATGTGACAGTGCTTCAGTGATACATTAAGATAATATTCAAATAGATAAGTAGGTATTTTCTGATACAGCAGATTAGGTAGGTTATCCTGATGTCACAGTATTCTTTTTAAATCCTTTTGTATAGTTAGCCTCCCTTCTGCCATGCTTGCTCAGTATCCTGTATTCTACTTGATCTAACATTGTAAAATAAAATGTTCCTCAATTTTGTTGTTCAATGATGATGCATCCCTGTTAGTTCTCTGAACAGGACACATGCTCTGTGTAACTGGGTAATTTCCTCTTTGAAAGAGAGGGAGGTCAATGAGATATAGGTGGACATGCTTAATCTACCAAGGCAGGAGTTTTCTATCAAGAACTGTTAGCCTGGTCTGTAAAGTTAGTCTAATGTGAAATGTTATTCTATATTTGATCTCTTTTCAGGACAGCTTCATGATTTAGCAACGATAACACAAAATGTTCCTGGATTTGTGAAGTATGAACTATCACATAGCAGCTTACATCCATTTCTGCAAGTATTGTATAATATATACTACAATGTACAATATGGGTGCAATGTACCAAACTGTTTTGAGAGACCATGCAGTATTTGGAAAAAGACTGTCGTCTTTGCTATGACGCTGCAATTCCCCACAACAGAGTCACATTATCGAAATTCCAATACAGACAAGCATTGTCAATAGCCTGCAACCATTGTTGACTCTTCACAATTACATTGCCCTAAGTCAGTTTAAGTGAGGAGAAAGCATGTGAGCACAATGGATGTATTGTAATGGACCAGTGGGAATGACGTGGTGACTTTTGTCACCTGAGATCCAATTATGAGAAACTACAATTTGATATATCCATGTATTTTCCCATGGGTCTTACGCTGAGACAGGAGAAAACGAAAGGGAAAAAAGAAAGTCATGATGGTACAGTTTCATTCTCTCAGCTACCAATGAGATTATTGAAATTAGCCTGCGTCCATAAAATATGACGTAAATTACAGACAATATAGCATATGTTAAAGGCCACACTTACATGTGATTATAAATATGCACATATATATGTCTTAAGTAATATATGTATTAAATAACTTGCATGATCCTCACCCAATTTTTCTCTCTGTGTTTCTTTGTATCTCTGTCTGTCTCTCTCACTCTAATCTTATTCTCTTTTAGTCAGGAGATCATGCCTTGTTGTG
The DNA here is from genome assembly GCA_036571765.1 of Plecoglossus altivelis. Lineage (NCBI taxonomy): Eukaryota > Metazoa > Chordata > Actinopteri > Osmeriformes > Plecoglossidae > Plecoglossus > Plecoglossus altivelis. The sequence continues at coordinate 14,186,440 of BROE01000014.1, read as the reverse complement.
TTGATGTTGTGTCACCATCATGTCCTGTGAATCATGTGCTCACTCCATGAGTAATTTTCTAGTAAACAACTCAGCATTTTGTCACCAGAACTGTGAGAGAAAAATTGTCGTCCCCAAAAACTGACAGAACACAGTTATTGTCCATGTACACTGGGATAATGTTTTCCTATGATTATATCAGTTCTAAAGCTCCTTTTAAAACTCAAAGGGGCCAATATAAGGTTTACAGAACACATGCAGTAAATCTATAAACAAAAAGGTGGTGTGTAATTTAAAATGGACAAAAGTAAAACAGCAACAAATAAAAGTTAATTGTATGACAAAGTATCGTACATCATTAAAATTAATGAACGTTTTTCGGGAAAAGCACTATAACCAGGAAAGGCATAATGATGGAACAGCAGAATGATCTGAATGAGGTGTGCGTGGATGTACTGTCAGACAACGTCAGAGGAAAACGCCAGTAGTTTAGAAAACCACCTTTCACTTTTGAAAGACTCAATTTGCTGGTAACTAACAGAGGAGGAAAGTATCCATCTTGTCAGTGGTAAAGACTGCCACCCAAACTGTAGTATTACCATGAGGTGGAAAAAAAACAAGCTTGTTCACATTGGAGATAAAAAGGAAGAGGCAGATAGAGACAGATACATGCTTTTCTAGATTTTTTTTTCAACCAAAGAATCACTTTATTTTATGACAAGCAGAAAATGGTAAAACATAATGATTATTGTAGTACAGGTCCAGGTACAACCCATGTCATGATAGTGATCTTCAAAGAAAATGGCCATAGAATCTAATCAATACTACTTATTGTTTAGTAATACACAGTATCTCAATGTCTGGTGATTTCCTATTAGTCATCACCATACTCAGCTCCCCACAATATTCATCACATCCTAGAGGTTTCTAAGTGTAACATAGGATAACGACCTTGAAGCATGAGATCATAATTGAGTGCAGAACAAGAGCTCATTCATGTGGAGTGTCCATTTATCTGGCAACCATCAGTGAATGATCCTATCATGTCCTTTTGTAACCACCACCACCTTTCAATTGCATCACTCATAATGAAACGTCTGACAAAACAGCTGTAGACTCGAGATTGGATTGCATTTTCACACTTTGTGTCCTAATGAACGAGTCTGGTTTTGTTGCTGCACTAACACAACTTTGGGTGTTGAGTTATCAGACTTTCATTTATTAGACTTTCTCATTTATTAAAACCACCTACAAGCTGTATACAGGATAACTCATATGGCACTGTATTCAGGATAACCCTCATGGCACTGTATCCAGACATAGGCAACAATTTAAGTATCTCTATGGGACAAGTGAATGAGTATTTTTGGGAGGGTAGGGCAGTTCAAACAGAGCCCTAGCCCTGCCCGCAGAGCCATGTGCCTGAGGCACCAGGTCACAGTTGGTTTGTGGCCTCCCATGCCCTGGCTCAGGGTCTAACCAGACAGCTCAACTACTGACATTGGCATGACTTTCTACTGCCTGCCAGCTCTTTCTCATTCGTCTCACTGGTGGCCAGTTAAACGCAGAGTCATGTAACAAAATGATCCAAGAACCCTTCTGCCCAGGGTGGATTACGCACAGTTTTTTAAACAGACCATATCATACCTACTCTGTGTTCAGTTAATAAATCTAGAGCTTTTAAGGGGAGTGATTAAATGTTTTACGGGGTCCATCTGTCTTAAGACAAGAGCAGGGAACGTCATCAGGGAAAAAGGAAAACAATCCAGTTTCATTCAGCAATATGTAGTGTCTAAGAATATTTGTGTGTATAACAGTCTGAAAATATCTGAGATCTTATCAGTCTCCATCAGTTTCTCCTCTGATAAAGGTTAACAAAAATACTTCATTTTAAAAGGTATTTTTGGATAGATAAGGAACTGCCATATGCTTGAGGTTCTCTAAATGTCATCATAATGCATTGTTTAATGCTTTTAATAGGCCATTCAGTTGGAGAAAAGCTCCAACCACTGCCACTTCAATCAATTACATTACTGTTCACACACACAACACTCCACAGGGAGGAGACAGCAAGACATAAATAGCAGTTGGTGAAGGAAGATGGAGAAAGTTGAATAGCATTGCTTTTGATGACAGTGTACTAGTTATGTGGTGTTGATCAAACCAGCAGCAGGAGAGTATGGTGAAGGAGAATGAGGGGGAGATCAGTAAGAAGAAAAGTGTTGACGACCCATAACTCGTTAGGGCATCTCACCCCACACACACACCCACACCCGTGTCTCTATCTATTTAATGCTGTCTGTGTGAATGTTTACAAACACACACACATGGTCACACCTGTATAGACAGACAGACACAAACCTGTCTGGACACACATACAGACACAGACTCGCACATGCACAGCATGTTTACTGCTCATAGCCTGTACCCACCAAGACTAATTAGACTGTCAAAGGGAAAAAGACAGCGAGGGAGGGGGGCTGCTATCCTCCTTGTGAAGTGACAGCAATTATTCTGTACTGAATGTGGCTATGATGGCGACCCTTCTCCTGGAGGTGACAGGCATGCTGACACTGTTACTGCAGCCTAAATCTGTGCTGTCGGCTGTCGTCCATAGCAGTGAACAACCACAACAAACAAACAAGCAAACAGGAAGAGAGGAAATGTGTGGTCCTCAATCAAGAATGTACCACAGCATTGTAAAGAAGACTTCAATAGCTCATCATACCAGCTAGAAGTATTTATTTAAAAATATTCACAATTGGATGATTAGTAATAAGAAAACACAGTCACAATCCTAATCTGGTCCTGTGTTCATTATTCATTTTATTGCAAAATGCAACAAGTTAAAATAATGGACTTCCCACTAATAGAATAAAATCAATATAAAGTAGACGGTAAGAAGGCAAGGTGATGAAAATGCCCCTCGCATCCTGTCAACTCTACTGTACTTGACTAGTGCCCTCTGCCATGACTCTTCTTTGATCAGCTCTCCATTACCAAGCCCAGCACGTACTCTTATACCTTGTTGTATGTATCCTCCCTTATAAAACCTCGCTGACTGTGTTACAGCCTGGACCATGACTATCGTATATATCTGCATGACAATGTGGAAGCTGTTTCATTGCGATGTCATTTCCATCACAGCCCTGATATGAGTTGTCCAACGTGTTTCCTCCCTCTCTGTAATTGTCGTCCTTGTACTTTACCTTGGATAAACCAGGGACCGACACATAGACTCACACGTCACAATGTTTAATGTTGCAGGGGATTAGCGTACAGGGAAAGAGGTGTGGAGGATGAGGAAAAGAGCGTTAAAAAAGATAGAATGTGAGGAATGTGTGTGAAAGAGAGAGAGACAGAGAGACAGAAAAGTTAGAGCCTGTAATTGTCCAAAGCATGGTTACTAAATCCATTCTGATGCATCTTATTCTCATAATAACATCATGAGCTTTCGATATATACAATAGAAATTGTTGAATTCATCTTCAGGCCACAGTCTAATAGGACATTACCAAAAATTCATTGAAAATCAAGTAAGTTTTAGTGTTATAATTTTGAATGGTGCTGTGGCTACTCCTGAATCTCACAAACAGCGGAAATGGAATGAGGTGAGATCACAAGGTTAAACTTAAGATTTGGGTCTCTGCTGACAAAGACACTAACCTGAATAGTTAAGCATTATGGATGAGTTCAAAGCATCCCTGAGCTTGGCTGTCACTTTCTTAGTGCATGCCACCTCGTCCCATATGCAGGCCCTAGTCCAGAATCGCCCTCTCACAGGCTAATTCCAAACCCTAACCTGAAATTTTTTCAAGGTTAGTCATACAACATTTTCAAGGTTAGGGTTATAGTTTGAGTTGGCATCAACCCAGCTCTTAGCTGTCAACTTGCTAACACATGTTACCCCATCTCCAGCTCAGGCCCCAGTCTGGAATAGCCCTCACACAAGCCAATCCCAAACCCTAACACTAACCTTGTTTTTGAAGGGTTAGGGTTAGAGCTAGGGTCACGGCTTGAGTTCGCAGCATCCCTGAGCTTAGCTGTCACTTTGCTAGCACATCTCACCTCATCCCATATGCAGGCCCTGGTCCAGAATCGCCCTATTACAGGCTGAAAATTTCAAAAGAAAGTGTATAGAGGGGTAGAGTTGCATCATTAGAATTTAACTCAACAGCAATGAGGTGCTTCTCACAGTTTTCCTCTCAACTTTGGATTTTTTTTTTTTTTGTCAAACAAAGATCTGATCAGGTTATAAAACGTTCTCATGCTCATCCCTTTCTTTCCATTTCAGGGTGAGTGATACCTCTAGCCAGTATCTCTTAACCTCTGCTCCTGTGGTGCCATGGTATAGCTGCTAAGTCCCAGGTCAGTAACGACCTGCCAGGAGGGTGTATGGGTGAGAACATGGAACGAGAGAGAAAGGGCATAGCCCTTAGACTCAAGCTGATCCAGGGTCTTCCAAAGACAGTTGGAGACAAAAATAATGACCTGATGGCCTTAGCCATAATAACAAGGAGATTTGACACGGGGATTTCAGGGTGACATGTAGGAAAAGGCCATCGGTGCATGGGGAAGAGATTCAAGGGACCCTGATGTTTCTATACAACTCCAAAGGCTATGGTGTGCAATTAAAATTAACGACAACATTTAATTCTGAGAATTACAGCATACCTGTTTGAAAAGAAAATGATCAGTACAACATCTGAAAACATCCAAACCCACTAAGTAGAAACAACAGAAGTCCCATTCAGCTTTCTGGTCACGCAGGGAGGCTGATGGAGGGGAAACGGAGCCCGGTGCAAGGGATTATGGGCTCCTGTTTGACCTTTACCGCTCTTGCATGGTGAAATGAGAATCTCTCTCAGCGGAGCGTGCAACTATAGCCAGTCTGGCAATGTTCAACACATTACCCATATCCATATTCATAAAGAGAAGGTTCATGCACCACCTGTTCTCCATTGATCAGCGTTTTTATGAGGGAAGTTGACAGATTAACTAACATGCGTTTAGTCTTTAGAAGGAGATATGCTGCCCAGAAGAGATTGAAGAGATGTTTAAACAAAACACTGGTTGGCATTTGAGGCTCTGAGCAGAGACAATGTTCTAAAATGGCCATTACCTTAAAGTTTGTTAAAGACCTTGTACAGACTGATTGATAACTGCTGAAAACCTGTAGTCTATGAACTGCAAGAATTGTGTAATGTGTTTCAATTCTTCAGTATATATAATGGCAGACCCTGAGATCTTGTCTTGACAACCTAACTTGACGCTCCAGAGACTTTGGAATGAATACAATTTGACACATCGTTTTACTTATATTTTACACACTCATGGAAAGCAAGTTCCCAGATCAAATAGAATGACTCAAACCAATGCAAATGTTTCTCAGAGATGAAAACTTTCACGATGATCTTATAAATGCAAGTGAGCCGAGAAACTCTCTTTAATACATCATGCCCATATTGGTGGGTCAAAGGTTGCTTTAGAGGATGAACTTCCCTTTGGTATACCCACAGAGAGAAATCTCCTGTCAGAGTTGGAAGAGCTTCAACTCCTGCATTGTGAAACTGACCAGATAATATCTGGTCTGTGAACCCTTTAACCTTATCTGGCCCTATTCAAATATTACTGTCTTCAAAGAGGATGTACACTGAAGATATGAGAAGGATTTGCTTTGAATTTAATCATATTTTATTGGCAAGGTTCAAAACACACTTACGTTATGTGTTTAACCAGAGGAAAATCTATGTTTTGGGGGTTCCTCATGTTGAAATGTTTTCTTTTTTAATTAAAAAAATAAAGTAGATCAAGAGATTAAGTTCAGTTAAGCATCAACACAGAAATGTCCATTCATTAAAATAAAAAACAACAACTCCTGCAATGGTTTCCTGGGTCCTGCTCTTCACTAGAGGTATGAATGTTCATCTTATTCTCTGTGGATGTTTACATGAAAAATAAACGATGACTTGATCACTGTATTTATTTTGTTGTTATTATTTCTGAATATGTATATAATCACCATATTAACCATTGTAGGCTATACAGTTTAGAGCTTTGTAAGATGATTCCTTCGCCGATTATATTCATTTCAAAGTGACTGGGGGCAATAAGAGTAATGATTTAGTGACAATGGGAATTGATTTGTTGGTGGGGAAGTGAAATATGTTGATGTTATTTTCTGTTTACGCCCTATGGATACTCTAACCTTTTCCACCCACACAAAAGCTGTTTTCTTTCGACTAATGTGCTCACAGCGCACCACTGTTTATGCCACTGACCTGCAGGTGCTCTTAGATTAAAGTGTTCGTGTTTATGAAAATAACAGCATCATATTAAAGGCAAGAGAAATGGCACCTGATGGGACAAAATGTATGTACAAACATGCACAAATACTGCAACGTTCAAGAAGGAGGGAGAGAGATATCGAGAGAGAGCTTTTGATTCTAACCTTTATATAAGCTTGAGGTGTAAAGCATTAATAACTACAACATGATTTTAAAAAAATACAGTTGGTAGAGATTCTTTACACTGGAAATCAATCCAGTCAAGACCTAACATGTATTTCATACCATCTCATGATCAATGGAATTAAGTTTCACATATGTACTATGCATTCATTCCAATTGTTTGGAAACCTTGAATTTATTAATCTAGCCTACCACCCACTTTTTCCTCTACATCCACATAATTTTCAGTTGGTCACTGATGCATATGAATGAGCTGAAGGTGGCATCAGAGTTTAGAATCTTGCCTGAAGACGCTGCTGGTTTCTATTAAAGCGGACATAAATCAGTCCGGTGCAGCCCGGGCCCCTGTGGGTACAGTGCCGGACTCACGTGGCACACCCTCTGCTTGTTAGTGTCACTAGACAGCCTGGTTGACTGGAACAGAATGACAGTGTGTATGTTTATTCTCTGACATGACCACAACTGTGCCTACGAAACTACTGCAGGCAATGTTGAGTGATGTTTATCCTGGAGACATCAGATGATTCTCTACTGTGTCTGTCATCAGGTGTTTTAGTCACAAGCCATGGCTACCAGTTTACACAATCAAATGTGCACAGTTTCACCACAATCATGCAGGTGCATGCATTCCATACAATACTTGTCTCTTTATATGCCTTGAGCCTATTTGTATGTTCAATTAGTTTATTCAACTGTTGTATGCTATTGTACACTCATGAATTATGTATGACTGTTTTGTTGAACTGTATTGAATGTACACATTAGACTCACAAATAACTTCTGCTTTTCCATGATCTAACTTGGATCAGCAAGGACGATCATGTTCTCACACAAAGGTAACATAAACTTCAACACCAACGACATAGCAATGTCTATTGATAATGTCACCTAAGCATTAACCCATATTTCCTATATAAACTCCAAAGATAATTCATATGAATACTGTCACTTTTACAAGTGCAGTTAATGTAGACAATGATCTTTATAAATGAGATCTTTATTAATGAGAGCTAACGCTTTTAAGTGGACATGTCTTTAATCAAGACATAGCTCTTGTCCTAGGACTTCTGGGTTGTGCATATTAAAGACTGGTGATTAAGCTAAAGTTGACAACTTTAAACATGAAAAGTCTGAACTCTTGACCTTCTGTGGACAGAAAATAACACCCCACAAATCTTGTAGGAAACCTCCAGGTTAACGATTGAAATGCTCAAGTAAATAAACAAATGTGAGTTGTGCTTTGGATGACAGACTCCTACCACCACTGGGTTGTAAAATGTGGGAGCTCTAAAATCTTAACTCTACCCTCAACACACTAAATACACTCAAAACGTTAACTTATAACTGGCTCAAAACTGGTTTTCATTTATATATCCCGTGCACTACACAACCCTCACCACCAACCCTCAAAATGAATCCGACCCACACGGTTTTACCCTCCCACGGTCAAATTCCATTAGAGGAGCAGTATCTGAAACGTCCCCAGCCACGGAGCCCCTACCGGTAAATTACTTCAAATAATGAAGAACATGTGGATCAGGAGTTTGTGCGTGAGTGTGTATGTATGTATTTTGTCTATGTGTTACGGGCAAGTTTGATAGTTCATTTGCAGAAATGTTGGAGTGTGAATGTTGGGTGAGATGGTTCTAGAGTGGTTGTTCAGATTTGGAAAAACCTACGGGAGTGCAGAGTGGAGATTATTTTACCTCAACTATGAGATTGCTTTTAGTGATGGCACACAAAGAAAAGATAATAGAGTGTAAAATGTGCCAAGTGTCCAGAATGGAAGTCAAAGTGATAATTGGTAAGAAAGAACCAAGTGTGCGCTACAATTAATCCAATACACATGGAACACATTATTGCAATGACTTTACCCACTTATAGCTGTGGTTTAGGATTTTAAGTTGTGAGGCTTTATTGCCAGTAAACAGCATTGGGGTGGAAAGTCCTGTTTCCCTTGGGTTCTATAAAAATGATGTTGCAGAGAGGAATGCCTATAACGAGGCATGTGACAAAATGCATTTAATGATCTTGAAGCAGTTTCCCCTACTACATACATTCATTTCACACAGCATACCCCACACAGGCCTGACCTGAGAAGTGCCATATTCAGAAATCTAACTCAGGACCTTCTTGCTCTGCGGTGGCAGGTACTGTGCCCCCGTACTCTTGTGGAAGAGATAAATGATAAACCAGCCACATCACAGACCAGTGGTTTCACTTACTGTCCTGGGCATTCTGAGTTTAGCTTTCCGCCACTTCAAGACAGGATAGAGCAAGCTAATACCCTGCAGCTATATCAACTCTGTATTTCTTTCGATCCCAATCGATTTCATTTAGAAAAATATGTAAAATTATATGTACAATATAATATTATATATACCGTTATATACAATAAGCTATTTGGTGTATATATACTGTATGTATACATCCAACCTGATATGATACACATCCATACATCCATTATAACACTTTCAATGTTAATCTCTCTGTAACCCTCTTTACCAGGTAGCCTGTTAAACGAGGACTTTATCCCGTGTGAGGCTGAACAACAAGCCAGGTCAAATTGTCCGAGGTAAAGAGTCAATGCTTTAAGAGGCGCACGCAGGAGGTACTGGCACCTCAGCCTGAGATAACATAAATCAAAGACATCCCGTTGGGTGGAGACACAAGAGGAGGCCAGAGGTGGGCAATGTCACTGAGCTAGGGTGCCAATTGGCCAACAGTTTTATAATAAATTCCATTTGATTACACCGCTGTAGGGGAATGCCACATGGTATGACAAATAATTGAATAGGTATTGTCACCAAAACCAGGGGCAGTCCAATTTAACACTGGGTGGATGGCGACTAGTGGTTCTGAAATAACTCAATGAAGCTGTGCTGACCTTGCAGAGACTTTGAGTGGGTGTGTCTTGGGTGTATTTCAGCAGGTCAACATACAGGATTAGCGACTTAGTGATATGAAGAAGAAAGCACTCGTGTAGAAAACAGTGGAACACAAAAAGCCTTTTCGTGTCATGCAAATTAAGCAGTGAGTATGGAATAATAAAGAACAACAAATGGGACAGCATAGAATAAAATACTATCTGTGTGATTAATTCACTCCCAATCTGTTGTGGGTTGTAAAACTAAAACATATACCATATGTCAATGTTCAAATGTGTATTTTTTTTAAACATATTTATTTTGTTTAAATTCATGTTTGCATTTTACATTTGTTTGTCTTGTACAATGTCACAGGAATTCTCGGTAAATTTCTTCTGATGGCTGTCAGTATTTGTTGATAACTTGAATCCCCTCTGATCTTTTTCTGAATTAAAGGACTGAAGGAGAGTGTGGTCCACAAAAATAATGTTTTGGTCAGACACAATTCCTTTTCTTCCTCTAAAACATAAAGTTTTCCCCATCTCTAAGTAAGAGATGGTTTGCTAAATTTCAGAAAAAAGGGTAAGAAATTACTGGGAGTGCAAGTACTGCAGGACTGGTTCTGTTTTAGTTCTGAGCTCAAGGTGGATCTGGCAGTGGGCGATGTCCGTGTGCAAATGTCTTGATCAGATCGTGCTCATTCATACCATTCACCCGTCAGTCATTTTGTGTGAATGTATCTCAGTATATGCACATCGTTTTAGTACTAATTGGGCTGTGGGTATGCTCATAGAAACTTAAGGTGAGTTATAGACTGCCCTCTAATTCTTTCCCTTCCCTGTCACATCCCCTTCAACAATGGGGGCAGTTACTGATGTAGGGAAGGTGGCAGAGAGAAGGAGTAGGGGAGGTGGGGGGAAAGAAAGATTAAGGGGCTAAGGAAGTGGGAGAGACAGGGAGAGAACACGAAAGGTAAGGAGGGAAGAACAGTGACTGACCAAAAGAGAAAAGTAAGAGTGAGACAACTGTTACAGGGTGGGTAGATGAGCAAATGAGGGAAGGTTTCCAGTGTTCCATTCGAAAGAAACAACAGGTGCAGACAACAGCGAAAAGGATAGCTGGAACATGTCTTCACCTCAAACTGTTGTACAAATAAGCTATTTAGGAGGCTAACTATGGGAACCTCTGTCCAGTCCCTCTCTATATGTTGCAAATAGCATTGCAAAATATAGTGTTAAATAACATTATCAAATTGCTTTAACAAATAATGGTGTTAGCCATGGACTTCATCTTGGATTGTGCACACGTGCGAAAACTGTGGGCGTGAGAGGTTAATACATAATAAACTCAGGATGACCCAAAGAAGTTGCATGTGAGGACAGCAATTAAAGGATATCTGGAAGTCAGGAACTAGTACATACACTGTCAAATACATTTCCTGAGAAGGCAATATAAACCCAATTGCTGCTCATATCAAATCAGATGTCCTGAAAGCAAAGAGCAAAGAACGTGCTTTATTTTTTGATGGATAATCGTTTATCGTTCTATGATTGTTAAAACAGCAACTTCGCAAAAATGCCACAAAGCTCTCACACGAATTTCCATTATATTCTTCAGACTTAGAAAGAGCATTCTTGAACTCTAGTAGCACAGTGGAAAAAAACAATAAATGTATGGCTATTGTGGCACTTGCCCTTCAATGGTCTTAGTTCAACTGTTTGTCCTGGCTAATGCAATTCCTCTTCTCTTCTATTTGATTAGTGCCACCGAAAACATAATCCGTCTTCATCCTTGAGGTGGATGAATTATTTGTTTGGAATTGTTTGTCTTTCCTTCATCCATTTGTTTGGAATTTGCAATAAAGGTCATCTTGACAGTGTGAAGGATAGAACATGTCAATGTATGTGTGTGGTCTACGTGTGTTCTGTTGATGTGAATGTACTTAGATTGTATGTGTCTGTGTGTTTGCGTGAACATTTGTATTAAGGGGAATATGTATGTGTTTATGTGCTATTGTGTGCAAATATCTCTGATGATGGTTTGTGTGTATACATAAATATACATGTTTGAGCCAAGTCAATGGAGTATTAAGAGGCAAGCCATTTGGTGTTTCACCTGCTCATTTCCTAATGGGCACGTATCGATTGCACAATCTCTCAATCAATATTTGCTGTGCACTGTGTGCCTTTCCCAATAAACATCTTGTGCCATCTGAAAGGATTTCACCGGGGACATATCTGCCTGGAAAATATTGCTAGTCGAAATACATGGTGACATTAGAGAGTAAATTTTTTATTATTGTAATATTTGAACATTAAAACCATGATGTTCTTGAGGCAAATTTCATATGAATACCAAGATTAGTGGCATGCAGAAACTGATGAAAAACCTTCTCCTTCAATATCATCAAATTGGACAGATGCAATAGCAAAAATAACTACACAAAAGACTACAATTAGATCTGAACCATATGCTCATGCACTTAAACATTATACACACATAGTCATTGTCTCTTTGTACTTGCACATGAAGTATCTGAATTAATGAATGAGTTGTAATGCTGTTGTGAAAAAACCCACTTTGTCCCCCCATCTCAATATTAGATTACTTCTTTTTTTGTCCTCCATAAAACCAATTCTCTTCTAATCTGTCTCTGGAGCAAGTCCTCATAATAGTCAACAACAACAGGGTCCCTAATGATGAGTAATTGCATCAAAAACTAATATCCATTGCCTCCCAAATGGGTAAACAAAACATAGATTCCCCAAAACAAAATGATGACATGCCACCAATCATCAAGATATTACAAAAGGATGAACTAATTAATGTACCTGCTGAGAGAAGATTACCACTGTTGCAGAGAAGATCCCAACGCTGCCAATCTAATCGAATAGAAACTTAACATCAAAAGCTTCAAACTTAGACTGTTGATTAACTCAGTGAAATGTGCTAACTGGCGTGCACACCTATTAACCATTTGTGTATTGCTCATTTGCTATCCACAATGTGGGGTTCTTGCAGGTTTAATTAAGCATGGTTAGAATCCATATAAACATGAGACAATAAATCAATTGTTCAGAGTTGTTGGCATTAAAAAGGTATTCTGAAGACTTCTCTTTAGAATGTATTTGATGAAACATTTAGCTACACAACAATAAAAGATTGACACATTTCAGCCCATACATTTATAATGAAACAGATGGATTCAATTCTCATGAAACATCTTATGAGACAGTGTTTGTCTGCAACTTCTGAGCATGAAATCAAGAAGATGGTCCAAAGTCCATCTTCCGAAGCCAGAAATTTGAAAAAACTAGCTACTTGTGAAAGACAAAGCTTTGAACAGACAATAGTCAGGAAGTCATACAATGTAATACATAAGTATGCCAGTGTGGTACAAGGACAATACTCAATTGTTTAGGCCTTGATGGTGGAAGAAATGTTGAAGTCTTGAAAAGGTGCACTATATCAAACTGTAATCCACTGCTTACTGTCAGGGAATCATTCATCTTTTTCTAAAGGCTATAATTTTAGGCTAATGTGTCTTAATGTGCTACAATTTGGCTATTCATGGAATTGTCGGACAGGCACTTCACAATGATAGTTTCATTGTGAGATATGCCACAGGCATAAGTGTCTGCACTTCTTACATTTTGATTCCTCGGTGTAAGCCCCTTGCTTATAAAGAGGTCTGTCATCAACCACTGGTCAATTAATAATCATTTAAGATTACAACTAACAATAATTTTAAAAACTTTTATAGAGTTTTTGAATGTTCTGAATACAATAAGCTGCTGCATTAGCTTATGACAATACTTGTGGTCACATCTGGGAAGAGAAATATGCAAGAAGAACATTAACGCCATTTCTAGGAGCCCCATCTAAAGACTGAACAAAAGCTATCTTAGTGCCATGGATGCTGAGTCTTCCTCATGAAGGCTATTCTAATCACCCCCCTCCCATATCGTGTCACAGTTGATCGAGTTGGAAACTAAAACTGATTTTTCATTTGGGAGATGCAAGGCGAATGACAACATTGTGCTGTAGAAGATGGTAAAGTAAATGTACCCTTGACTGTAACCCTGGTGGTCTTAAACGTCTGTATACTCCCCTGGTCCTAAGGGTAAAAACTGATCCACCTTCAGCCTTAAAATAAAGAAAGTAAATTGGATTTTAAACCCTTAATCTATACTCAAAGAAACGACCTGTGATTCATCGCAAATGTTGTGAATATGTTGGTTTTTTATCCATTTAGAAGGTTTAGAAAGACCACATTTAATCAATGGACAACCATCCATTTTTATCATAGAAGACCTGTCATATCTGTTTTCTTTACCCAAGTAGATGAGTATTATTGTGTCATGCTCCAGGTTGTATGAGTATATTCATATTCATATTCTTCTTTACATACCTCCTCTTCTAAATCATTGTTCTCTTGTTCCTTCAGAAAATCTGAAAATATCAGATCTATGACCTGTAGATCTGAGAGCTAAGACACTAACCCTGTCGGTCACTGAAATGTGCAGTCATGGCTAAAGCAAAGAATACTGGGGGTAGTGACATCTGCAGGATATTTGAAGCCTCTGACTGCATTCCCCATTAGTACACAATGCATTGAAGACATTTGTTTTGTCTGAAATTTGGTTCAGTTGGTCTGAAATTGTACTTATTTTTTCTGTGAACTTTTATTTTGTCTGTGAACAATCATGGTGGGAATCATGAATGGAGAAGTTTTATCTGTGTTCAATCAGTAGCATATATAATCTAAATGTCTTATTGTGTGTGTGTGTCTCATTTGGTTTTGTGGTGTGTATAATGGTTTTATAACTGCTGAGTAAAAAACTATTAGAAAACCATTTTTTGTACGCTAGTGGTGTCCAGTTTTCATGGAAATATGAACAAAGGCACCATTTCACTTTTTCCAATGTTGGGGTCACTTAAGGAAAATGAATCAATTTTGAAGTTAGATAAAACATTTAGGGGGTTTTCTTTGTTGATTAACATAGTGGAAGGTCGTTTTTGACCCCAAAGACAACACAAGGGGTAATGGCACACATACAAGTAATCAACATGGAGATGTATCATTACTCAGAGCAAAAGTCATTCTGCAACCACTCAACAGAAGACTTATTCACTGTCAATCACTCACTAAATTTCTCTCTCTCTTTGCCTCTCTTTTATTCACGATACGTTTTTCATCTATTTCCAAGTTCATTCCTCCCTTGAGTCTTCTGTTTGGCAGGGTTTGCCTTGTGTCTGTGAATTGCTTGGCGGGGAGATGCCAGTGACAGGGTCATGACCAGTCTGTCACCAGGCTTGCCTGGCAGTGCCATGGGACAGGGCACCAGCTACAAGGAACGGGTGAGGGAAATGTCCTTCAAAGTCAAAACTATAATAAGGACGTACAGCACGTCACAACATTTTGTTTCAGCACTTCCTCTGCGACCCAGTGTGTGAGACAAAGATGGAAGAATATACACCGCCTTTCTCAGCTTTCTGGTCGACACCAATTTTTCTTTTAAGATCAGAATTTTGTAAACAACAATTCTCCCTGTCAGACTGAAGGACTAGCTGTAGATAGTCTTGGGGAGATTTTTCAGTGTTGTAGGCAGAATGCTATGAAAATAACTCTTTATTACACCAGATGATTTATCCTTTTTCGTCTAAAATTCACCAGTGCTTGTTCAGTTACTAATGCTGTACACTAAAATAGTGGGTTACCACAGTGGTTGAGATTTCGCTCGTATTCAATTTTGTCTCAACAATTAAATGTGAACACAGGTTTTCTCATGTTTCACAGTGCTTTCTGCTCGCGCCAGGCTCTGTGGATCGGCCAAACTTCCAGGCTGCAGGCTCGTTTCCGCAAATTATTGAAGTTTTCCTCTACAGTGACTTCTTTTGTGCCAGCATTATTCAAAGTTATTCAAGCCTAGTCTAATATTCTGTAGGGTACTTGTTAATAATATATACACGGCAACACTTGCCAGAAAGCTATAGTAACAGCAACAAGTAGGCTACATTTGCGCTTGTAACGGTGAGTCAAGAAATGTGCGTTGACCATGGACTACTGGAAGACATTATACCTTCACATAACCTAAGACTTGTGCCTACGTTGTTTGTACTGACATCCTTGATTGGATAGGGTTGCTCTGGCAGGGAAGGAAGATGTTCATTAAAAACCATGCACTATCGGCAACAAAGCAGAAAGAGGCCTTGGAGGATGGGTGGCACTCACAATCGAACAGCTGTCAGCTCAGCCACACAATACCGATCGATTAGATGGCAGGGCACGAATCACTTTGCCTGGTAAGTGAAGGTATATATTCTCTCCAGTCTGGATGTGTGTTGGATTTGCATTTTTGAGAGACAGGGGCTTCCTGTGTGTATACTTGCTAGAGAGGTGTGTGCGTGTAATTCATGAGACTTTCGCTTAGTTACCCCCGTAACAGTGTGAGAAATTGCTGTGTTGCAAACGAGTGTCCTTATATAGCATTTTAGGTTATTTCTCTCTGTATCTCTCAAAGTTTGATTTAGCTGTCCTCATTCAATTGTAAAACGCTCTTCACAATCTTTAAACCCGACTAAATATACTTACTTTAAGAGGGGCATAATATGTGTGTGATAATGTAGACTCCTAACCCGGCACACACTGTCACTTTAAATTAAAGACCATTCTGTTAAATGCCAACCAGCAGATTAGCCCGCAGGAGGCCAAAAAGTTTGAATAAACTCCCTTAAAGGTTTTTTTCTGGTTTTACATAAGCACTATAACCAAAAAAAGCACAGTATATTCATAATCCCTCAACACATGATTATGGATTATAGACGATAAGAGGATTTGAAACATTATTCACAAGGATGATCTGTCTTTTTTGGACCTTAGATCAAAAGTCTGCCGATGACAATCTGCGTTGTTTGTCTCTAAGGGTTTCAGCTAATGTAATCCTTGGGGATCGCATACAATGTTGAATTCATAGCTGAACATAATGCAAGGAAAATCGTTTAAATGCGCACCAGAAAATTGCCATCTATTAGCCCATCCAAAGTCTCCTCATCAAACATTTTAAAATGATTGTGAATCCATGCTTCATATGACATTCAATTTGAATCTCTCAAACATTCTGTATCTCTGATTAAACATTACTTTATTGGGAGGAAAAATGAATGTCTTTCTTCAGAGAAGGCAGTCTTATCTTTATTTACATGAAGTAGGTGGCGGAAAAACCTTTTTTTGAAAAACTATTGACTGAAGTGTGGAAATACAGTGAAAATATTGCCAAATTATTAGTCAATGTCAATTAATATATATAGTGGGATCAGACTGCATCATCAGTCTTTGAAGTCTAAATTAAGGATCACTTTCAAACATTACACACGAAACAACCAATAGCCTTGGAGACATAGACACTATAAGCCTAGAGCGAGAGACCAGCTAAAAATGATAACCATCTGGATATTTCTATGTCTCCTCACTGCTTATAAATCTTCCATATGACTGGCTCTATTTTCTGAAACCATTCCAGGCTCAACACAGCCAAAAGACAGAAAGCCCTCTATCTGTTTAAAAAGAAACTGCTTGCAATGGAGGCAGTTTTCTCGTTTCAGACACTAAACCTCAACCAATTGATATGCAATCACATTGACAAAGCAGAGGCCAAAATCTTCTTTGTAAATGTGAGTTTTGACTAATCGTAAAACTTCATTGTATAGATAATGTTGGAATATAACACAGGCCCAGTCTTACAGAACCATCTTTGTCTAAACAGGCGACCATGCATTCTGAATCCACAGTCCATGGTATCAATCTCCTTTCCCATCCATCCATCCATCATCAACCGCTTATCTGGTTTTGGGCTGAACAAATTGAACTAATACTGGAATGGGCACTGAGCTGAGACATCATGGCATTAACCTATATTTGAATGTGGTGCCAGTGATGGTGGCACTGAAACTGCATGTAATAAGACAAAAAGGGAGTCACACAGTTATGGTAACATTTTGGACTTCTAAAATCCATCTGAGGTTGACTGGATTTATGTGTTAAACTCTGGAAATAACTTCAAGCCGGTGCTGATGCTCTATAATGATATAATAGGGTTGTGGCGCGCTTGAGGGAGACATTTTGAGCCAAGAGCCCAAGGAATAAAGTAATAAAAAGCATGGTTAGCTGCCTTCCAGACTGGACTGGATTCATGATGAGTCTGACTTCTTTACCACTGACAGCTTCTGAAATACTTCATGTAAAGATGTACACAAGACTTAGTCAAGCATTATAAAATGCTGTAAGACACCTTCGATTCTATGTAAACTGCCCTTTTTTTCGACTTACGCAGGGCACGTTACGATTCCTCTTTTTTATGCATGCCTGTTTTCCTTAAACAAAGACATTATCAACTTCAACTTCTGGGTACGTAATCTCAGTAGCTACACTAAATACTAGAACAACTACACTGCTTCTTCTAAATCTATGTAATCGCAAGAGGATGCCTGTAACAGAAGGGGGGGGGGTAGGTAATGAACACCATTGCTACTGTTGCACTGCATTACCTGGATGAGGTGAAGTCATCCATCTTGTTCCTAGTCACAGAGTTTCACATAATAGTGCCCATGATTGATAGGATCTCAGCTATTCTGTGTCAAAGGTCAAGATCTCTTTGGCTTTCGTAGATGCGGATTGAACTCAGCATGTCAACATGAACAATAGTTCACAGCCACCAAGGGAAAGAGGGGTGATCTTGCTGTAATACTTCATGGTGGAATGGTTTACATAACATTGATTAATCTGGAAGATTTTTTTGGGCAGTTTAATACAATGGTTTAGTGATATTACAAACAACCGTAAAACATATTGTGAATAATCCTCACCTCAATCTTTCCAGCTGTCCATGTTTTACATCCCACCAGTTCTCTGCAGGGACCTTATTAAAAACAGGGAAAGTACTAATTGTGTAATCTCATAACAAACACTCTCTCAGCCATCTCTGGCTTCATCTCCTTAATTATAGCCCTTTAGTTCGTAACAGTGACAGCGTGGCACTAATTGCTTTCCCTATAATTGTGGTACCTTTTTTGATACTATACATCCCAGAGAGAGATAAAGAAAGGGAAGTCATTGGCCATCTGTGATAATGGTACCTAGACCTGGTAGAATCTGTGTACAGGGGGAGCAAACATGGTGGTCATCATTACAAGAGCGTTGCTAAGCAATTATCACAACAATTATTCATTAGAGTGACAAGAAGCAGGTGAGTAATCAGTGTTTAGTGCTGCATGTCATAGTTTTAACTTGTGGAGCCTTTATCTGAATCCTCCAATTCAATTACAGCAATGCAATCAATACAGTAGCCTGATGTACATTTGATTAATGGCTCACTATGCATCAGCAGTAAATATAAACAGACACTCAGACTAAGAGACTAAGATTACAACATGAATGATCTTTTATCTCACTAAAGTTTAGCATTTATGTTAACTTGTGGTGTCATTATTGATACTTAATGAACCGTCAAGTGCATTTGCAAGTATATTGTATATTCATTCACAACTTTTGTTGACACATTTAGAATAATACTTATTGTGCACTGTTGTCTTCAGTGCAGTCAAAATAATGACACAAATATTACACTTTTACACTAATCCTTGACTTTCATTTTTTGGTGTGCTTGAGACTGGTGCACTGTACTGTACATAAAATACCCGACAGTACCATACCAATCTAATTTTGGATTTGGGACCCTACACCCTCACTGTGACATAAAGTACAGTTTTAAGTTTCTGTGAACTCCACGTTCCCTTTTTAAAGAATTAGCTGACAGATCATAAAAGGGAAGGGATTATACTTCTTGGTCACATTCAGTCTGGGGACTGAACGGATAAATTAGGTTTTAATAAGGTCTTTTAATCCCTGAGGCTATCTCTCTCACACTGTCTCAACAAAAGTTACAATGAGCCAAAGTGCATTGTTGTATGGGTTAGTTAGCCTGACTTGCACTTTAATAGAGTGTGTGGAAGCAAACTCTTACCACACTTGCCATGACACAATGAAAATATTTCAATGCCCTGACATTCTTTCCTATTTTGTGTAACATACAGAATCCATGTTCAAAGTTCTGCTTAATATTGTTCTTCAACTACAGTATAACTGAAGTTACTTGAATATTACAGATTAGTCTGGCTAAAAGCATGACATAAGTACATGGTAAAATATCTTGGAATTATATAAAAAAGGAAAAACAGCGCTAACAGTGAGTGTAATGTTTCAAATTTTCCTAGATGACTTGAGGGCCTTGAGTGTTCGTTTGTAAAAGGCCATTGACTGCGAAGTCACACTTGAGAAAGACACTTGTTAATGTTAAAAGTTTCTCAACACATTAGGTGGTACTCTCTGCACAGACAGCAATTTAATGACTCAAGTAGCAGCCCAAGTAAGAAATTTTATCAATACTCTTTCAGAAACAAACGCACGAAAAATCTTTCTGCGACTAAAATCTTCCAAACAATCATTTTTGAAGACATTTAGTATTTTTTTCTGATTTTTTCTTGATTTGGACTTGTACTTCACATTCTTGTCGAGGCTTGGTACAGACAGGCATGCAGTAATCATTATGTCACCTCATTGGGGATTAACCATTTTAATTACTTTCACCTCACAGCTACCAACGTTGGGATTGGCCTCCTCAAGCAACATGTCATTGAAATCAATTGCAATGATCGGCACAATGTTTGCATGATAAGATGTACTGAGTTATTTCTCTGGCTTTGTAATACAGTTTGCATTGAATAGATAAGACTTATTGCTTCCAGGGGTGATTTTTCTACATCTAGCACCATTCTTCTTTAGATTAATTTTCCTGGAAATAGGACATAACCAAACAAAAGTGCAGACTGAGGGCAATACTTAAATAGTTTTCTACACATAGCATACAATAAGGAAGCCTCATTACATTGAATCACCCATTGCATCTATCTGTCTGTACAGTATTGGCTTGTGCAAAGCTGTGCTTACTATGCAAAACAAACATCTTGGTCCATGGTATGGTGGAATACAGCCATGCTCATACTGTATGTTTTTCCCATTTTCACTGCACCCGACTGTGTAAATTATGTCAGCCACAGAATCGATCCTGCCATTTGCTCAACAAGGCAATTACCAACTCTGGCAATAAATTCCACAAGGCAAATATGTGAGCAAAAAGAAATATTGACGAGCATAGTTCTAGATGTAGATATACTGGAAGACCACAAAAATCTATTTTTAAGGTGGCAAAGTTGAAATCTAATGTAAGCAAAGGTCCTTCAGATTATGGCATTCTTTATTTGCCAATTGATGTATTATAATTTGTCCAGAGCCAATCACTTCAACTAAAAATGTAAGCTAATCAACATTCTTGATAGACAAAAGGTTAATGAACTCCACTATGAATAACAATAAAATAATGCTTTTGACTTATTTAAAGTTAGACACCAAATATCTAACAAAATATGGAGAGGTTAGATTGATGATCAGAATGAGACCAAATAACTCTTGAGCACTGATATGGATGACACTCTAAATGAACTGATCCTGGTTAGTATCTTCCCAATGTGAGCATAAGGGTTTTTAACAGAAGTTTTTCTGTCAGTCCTAATGCTGCTAATAGTCGTGAATTGTCACCAAACTACTTTGATACCCTCTTCAACACCAAACTCGTTGACTCCAGGGTAGAGGAAAAAAGGATTAGGGGAGAGAACCAGACACAAAAAGCAATGAGGAAAAAAGGAGAGATAAGGGAATAAGAAGACAAAAATAGAGGAAGGGAGAGCAAGAAGTACTGTGGTTCAATGGTGGAAGTAGAATGGAGGGCTGAGACCAAACATTCTGCCCAGACAGTGTCAATGGGAGACATAAAAAGCTAGGTAGGGACAAGGCTGTGGCTTGTCAGTGTTAGGGGAAACGTTAATGAGGATCTCGGGGAAGCTGAGCGCAGACCACACTATTAGTGTGGCGGCTGTGCATTAGTCCAGAGATGGCCTTATTTAAGATGCAGTCAGGATCAATTGGGCTTCCTAATGCAACACAATGAGGTGGACGCCTCTAGCAAGAGAAGGTCAAGCACTCACCAGACTTCCACAGCACATCTTAATTTGAGTTCATTAATAATGCGGAAAGTAACTCACATGCTGCCAAATAAAAGCCTGTATGTATTTGATTTTGAGCACAGTGTGTCTTTTTTTCAAAACAGGAACTGTTTTCCCTTTTAATCAACAATCATTGTGATTAGTTGCAAAGACACTGGCTGCCAGGCAACTGCAAACCAGTTTTATAAATGTAAATGAAAAAGGACCTGTTAGAAGCTTGCATGTTTATGTCACTGAAATATTTGGTTAGTTGTTGCAGGACTTATTTACAGGAAGTCTTACATTTTCTTAGTTGCGTCAAAGTTGTATATTAGGGTAATATAGATGTAGTGTGAAAAAGGGATGAATGAGTGACACTCATAGAGTCTTTAAAATCAGGGTATCCATAACTGAGATGTATTGAAGCACGCACAACATCCACAGCACCTACACTGGGACCATATTTAACGTCACAAAATTCCGAAGGTGACGATCAAACATTCTTCACAAATAAATTTCTTTCGCTGACTCCCGAGATTAAGTCAAATGTTTCAGACTTCAATACTTTGTCCAGTTCCTGAGATAATTGAGTTACAAACACTCCTTATAAACACAGTCCTGCCTTATAGTTTGTAGGAGCAGGCTGGTAGAAAACAAAATAATGTATATTTCAGTGCAATCTACTCATGTTATTTCTTAATCCTTTCTTTTCCTGTCTTTACTAGACTAGTCACACAAATTGCTTCGGCATGATTGTCTATCGTGAAATATAACCCTCATAAGAGAAAAGCTATTTGTGGGCAATGGTAACTTCATGCAGGGATTATTAATAGCTTGTTCTCAACATCTAAGATATATATAGGGCAAGAAATGGGCTGTTCCACAATCAATCAAATTATGTAATGCGGACAAATTAAATGTCATTAGAATGCCAGTGATTAAATATGCAACAGCTACTGTGACAAATCACAAATAATTCACACACAAATGAAAACTTTTCATGGTCTATTTTGGTCCAATTCCTCGTCCGATTACTGTCTTGCACTGGGCCTACATCGCTTCATTTTATCAGATGGATTCTTTTATCGTATTTTTTCGTTGAAATTGTCTAATGTCTACACTGCATATCTGGTAATGGTTATCTCAATGGGTTACTATCTCAATGGGTTACTTAATCAGGATTTTTAGATCATTGCCTTCCCAAAAAGTTTTAAATTATCCTAAACAAAGCACCAATAAAGAAAACACTAAAACTAGCAGAAACAGAGCTTAACCATCCATTTTTCATGGACTGTAGACCTACAATAGAGGGAGGTATTTAATGTGTCATCTACAATTGGATCTTGTGCAGAGGGGGAGAAGAAATTGACATTGACATCCCAGTCAAAGTTAGCCGGGGTGCATTGCATTCACATCAAATGGAAAATGAGGCCTGCCCTGAAATGCTCCCCCATGTCATTTCTGTTCTGTTTGTCTTTGAATCTGCTTGTCACATGGCTAAAAATGTCTGACACGACATCTCAGACCTATCTTTCCTTGTCAAGTACAACCTGAAAAAGATCACCCATCTGGTTAAGATCTGGACCTGGAAACAATAGATCACATATTTTGATTGCTGTCGTCAGGTTGAGGAAATATTTTCAAAAGGCTGAAAAATGTATTTGAAACAATGTTTACAAAAATGGTTTCAACAGGTTGAAAAATATTTTCTCTAGTCCACTTAAAAAAACAATTTGGATGCACTGACTTTAACTGTTCATTCTACTCTTATTTGTCTGTGCAGCTATTCAAGCTGCCCCCCCAGCCCCCCACCACCTAAAGCTATATGAAAAAAAACAATAATGACAACACCATTCTGCTTTTTCAAGAGTAAACTTTCAATGTGATTGAAGTGGTGGATGCAATGAAGTGGGGTGTTTTTTAATTGTGTAATTGTGGCGGCAAATTTGTTCATGCGTTACAAATCCTGGCGGGAGGGTAATGTCGCTGCAAGCTGCCTAATTATGCAGCCAGGCTAAGCGAATGAGTGCCACAAACAATCAGGACAGAATGCTGAGCTCACAATAGTTACAGTAGCTAATACAAATGTTTGTGACAAGCTATAGTAGGGCTACAGTAAAATACTGCATGGCTCTCAGGGTTTGTTTTTTTTAGTTTGACGTGAGATGTATATGTTTGGATAAGAATTCTGAGGACAACGTGATTTGAGGTGTGTGTCCATTTCTTAGTTGGGTTTGGTTGGCGAATTGTACCAGCATGTGGAATGAATTATGAATACTACTACTTGTGGGAGTGGGAAATGTTCTCAAAGAAGCAAGAGTAGAGAACGTTCATACAGTATATCAGTATATGTATATTGATGGAAGTTAGCATAAGAGTTGGGCAGAAATGTTGCGTCTTCCTGCTAAACATGAGATGGATTACAGGAACTGGCAGCACAGCGTTTATCCTCATCATTGTGCCACTATTAGTAGGTGTACCTTATCTGGATAATCCAAAAACTCAATCAATAACTACACAAGCAACGTATTTTTTCAGCATGTCCTTGAATCTGAGGGACGAATAAGACGCTTTGAAGCAAAACAGACATTCTAGATTCATAAATTGCCAGCCTGGTATTTTATTTAAACTAAGAGTATTTGGTGTTTTGAAGGTGGTCTAAACTAAAAATACTAATATAATGTCAAAAGTAAATTCTATAACAAGTAATTAGTATGTGGTACATGGAGTATGGTAAGGGGGGGCACTTTGATGCTATCAAGGCAGTAAGGTAATATTTACTAGATTTCGAGTATTCTGAAAGCGCATAGAGCAGTACCTTTACTGAATGTCCTCACATCAAAATACCAGTCAACATCAAGAGATATAACATGTAGTTTAAAAGCCAATAAACTAAGAGATTCTTCGTATAATTTCATCCTAAAAAATCTATCACAAGACAAGCCAACACTCACCTACATAGAGAAAGTCTCGTCTTATCTGTGGAGACTGGATGAGGACAAGTCCCCTGCTATTTCAGAATCACAAAAAGAACCAAATACATGTGTTTTAGATCTCCCTATTGTTGGCATTCAGTGCAATAAACCAATTTATCCCCTGCATGATACAAGTTCTAATATAACAGATGAGGAGGGAAAATTGCTTGTCATGAAACCTCTGTTATATTGAATTTCACCTCGAGAATCCAGTGCGCGTGTGTTAGTTTGCGTCTGCGTGTGTGTGTGTGTGGATGAGCAGTAATATCCAAAGATGATATTGAAAATATACACAATATCTTCCTCTTTGATATCTGTCTAATATTAAATGTTAGAACATTTAATATATTTCATGAAGACATGATGTTGTCTCGATGTATGATTATTAAATGGTTAGTTGCATATAGAAACTCATAACATTACATTATCTAACTCATAACATTACTTCACGTTATAGTCGGGGATATATTTAAAACCTTACTGGCCTTTAGTTTATACACACTGCACTCTGCAACTGTAAACTAAATCGTGTCTGAAATGGGGAAACTGCATAAGCTTCCCTGTCACATCCCTTTGATTGTTTGGTCTTGCATGCTACTGTACACGCACACACACACAAACAAACACGTGACTGTAACTTAACGTCAACATGTCAGTTTAAGTGTGCATGTGGGTTTGTGTGCGCAGGTTGCACGTCTCCGTTACATGGAGCTTGTGAGAGTGCATGCCACCCAAACACCTCCGGGGAGCCGGGGACACCTAACAGAGCTGACAGCGCATGACTAAATACCCTCCTGAGACAACTTCAATGGAACTGACTGCTTCAATGAGGCAGGGTGGAGGAGACAAAGCATGAGTGAGGGGAGAGGTCCCAGACGGATGCAAAGGGTTGAGCTGAATGTGTCAGTCTTCTCAGTTGGGGGACAACGAGGTGTTTTGTGGAAAATGGAGGCTGGGAGACAAACCATAGACCATGCTATAGTGCACCACTGCGGAAACGAAACTATTGTCCCTTTCTTTTGGTTCTGACCATATTTTGTCTGCTCTGGAGGGATGGGAAGCTTTGTGACAATGAGGTTGATGGATATCTGCATCTTTAGTAATGATTATTCTTTATAAAATGGGACCATGGTTTTGGCGTTGAATGGCGAGCATTTGATTGAGAAAGGGAATTCTATTACCAGGCAGTCTTTCAATATCGTTCCTCCAATTTTCTACTCGCTCATGTAAAAAGAATTCTGCATGCCTATCAACTGAAGTTGTGTTAGAACTGTGCTGCTTCACAATATCCTGGCACAGTTTCTGAATTCACCTTCATGTTGGTTCAAAGTCAAGTGCTGATGCTTCAAGAGTTTGGGATAGCCCAGCTGAATCAATCAATTAACATATAATTCTGCTGCACTTGAAGATAGACTAATCAAACCCAGCACCATTAGAAAATATACCAAGTTAACCATTTTGATTGGCCGTACACTCTAGTTGATTATCAAGGGGTTTGATTGGACTACAGTGAGATTACGGCTACTTTTGGTGTGAGAAGGAGGTTAAACATACGTTGATTAGGCTAAGGTTAGAAACATGCCAGGGTGGCTTAACCACAAATTCAAGAGGTAAAAAATCAGCGTTCCTAGATTACCTTCGCTGAATGACAGATTTTTAAAAATGCATTACAATTATTTAACGACAGTGAAGAATAGTCTTATCTCGTTTGGATCTTTTTAGTTATAAAAAAGCATAAAAACATCAAAATAGTATAATGATGGCAAAGAGAGAAACCATGTTATGTAAATCATCATTGCACTCATTATTAAAAAAAAAAGGTATTTTCATACTTTATTGGTAACAGAGGGACATACGTGCAGCAAATAGCCCAGGCAGGAATTGAACCTGGGCCACTGCAGAATGAGCTCTACCTAATGAGCCACAAGTCTTGCAAGTTTTTGTTTGGTACCTTAAGACCATGAGGTTTAACACTGACTTAAGACATAAGAGGAATATGCCGAATTATTTTGTTTGTTATAACATTTATTTGAAATTTTGATAAAGGTTGTGTCCAACAGTCCAAAACATCAGTTATGTGCAAGATGCCTGAATGCATTATCACAAAGATGTATGTGGGCACTTCCTTTGCATTGCTATCTCATTAGCACCCAAGCAAAAACAGGCATATTATCTTCATGCTCCATCTGCAATAGTGGACCTCACTTTATCTATCGCTCGCTGTTTCTCATGCATATGTTTTTGTGTATTCATCATTTTGAGGAAAATAACAAATTATGTAGATGAAATCTAAAATGGTCCATTCAGCAGATTTCCTCTTCTTCATTCAATGTCTTTCGCACTTTTGGTTGTTCTTCAATGAATCAATTGAAGCCGAGGGCCATATATCACTCTGTCATCTGAAAGCAGGAAATGAATGTTGTTTGCATAGAGCTTTAGCGTCTCTTTCATTTTTCCCAAGGATCTGAAAAGACTGAAGAAAAAAAGGGAAGAATGGGGAGTGAGAGGAAGCACAAATGTTGACCAAAAACAAAACACACGTTTTTAGAAAGGTGTCTTTAAATGTATTGTAAGAATATGTTGCTCTCCAAACGTATCATACGGATGAAAAATATGGGGATTGGTTGCAACGTATTGACACAGAAATGAGGAAAATTACCAAATATAAGATGGCTGGGGATTAGAAACCTCTAGGACGTCTGAATTTCCTCATCTCCTTGTGAACTTCCTGGAACTACCAACCATGCAGAGGAGTCAGACACAGCCCTTAGGCCAAAGTGTAAAGTTCATATTCCTCCAACCTTATCATAGTCCTCCACTCCTCTCAGGGGATTAGACAATACTTGTGTCCAATTCCCCCTTGATTATTCAAGAGTCAACAGTAACTGCGCTGCCCCAATTGGGTGCCAAGAACACACACACATACATAAGAACACACACGTACAAAAGAACACACATAAAATACACAAACGCATGCAGGCTGCATTCACCCCCTATGCTTAAGCTCCTGAAATCGAAGTGCCATAGAACATGCCTGAGAATATACATTGAGAATTAGGGGGGATATTGTGATGGGAGACAGTGAAATCCCATCTCTCGAGTTCTTAATCAAAGTTCACACAAGCAGTATTTGAGCTACTGTCCCTGATGTAAACACCGTATGGACGACTATCATAAACTGTAGCAATGTGCTGAATCTGCAGCTTCCATCTGCTCAAATTCGCTCCTGTTACTCAGACCAGCCCCCCCAATGCAATAGTGCGAAGCAGGTCAGGCTGGGCTCAGGGGTTTTTTCTCCCACCCTTTTCGGTGCGACCACCCGTGGGTCATCGCGCCCAACCATGGAAATCGCACCCACCGATTGGATCAGTCTGTATCGAATAACAAATATATGTATTCACCAAATTCACAAAGCAGGAAGAGTTTATCAGAAAGAGTGAATCCTTTACACTGCCAACAGAATCAATATACAATGAGAATAAAAAATAACCGTTGCTTTAATTTTCTCTTATTGATAATATTTGCACTCCCTCCAAATGTGAATAACTGTGTTCGTTTCCGCTATATCCCAGAACAGCTCAACATAAGCCCCACACTTGGAACCATCACAAACACCATATCCTGCACCTTCTGTCTCACATTAGAACAGTTATCAGTGCTTCAAGGTCTCCAGAACAGAATTTCATGCATACATAAAATATGAGCCATAATGACTAGTCCCTTATTACAGCAATG
Organism: Plecoglossus altivelis; assembly: GCA_036571765.1. NCBI lineage: Eukaryota > Metazoa > Chordata > Actinopteri > Osmeriformes > Plecoglossidae > Plecoglossus > Plecoglossus altivelis. Next base: position 14,158,318 of record BROE01000014.1, on the reverse strand, counting down.
TGCAATTACCATCATAATGATTTGCCATTTATTTGCTTTTACAGCAATGTGAAGAATTGGGTTTAATTAATAATTTGTGAATACGAAATTAATTGAAAGAAACTGCAGCAGCAGCTGTGCACGTGTCCCTGTTTTGCATAAAGGGCAAAATTAAATGATTCGCTGCCATGTTGTAATGCGACCTGTTTTGAAGACTAAATTCAGGAGGAGGAGAAGATTGATGGAGGAAAGATGGTTGCAATGAGAAAGCTGACATGCAGGGTGTAAGTCTCATAGCTGTCATTGGCAGAGAGATTCAGCCCTACTAGATGGAGCGGTGATATAAGCACAACCTCTGACAAGCTTCTGTTCTTTGGCACCATTATGTCCTCTGACTCATGCATGGGGGAAGATATAGTTAATTATAAGATTAGCTAATAAATAAATGAATGTTTTTTTACAGTTTGCCTACATTATTTTCTAGTAATGACTTGACTATGATCATTGACATGTCAAGTAGGAAATAGTATTTTGGCCAAATAGTCTATTTTCTCATGCTGTGGGTCCAATGTCTTAGCTGTTTGCCACCAGCTCATCAAGTTCTTTATTGTGTTGCCTACAGTTCAACTTCATTGTCATGTGTATGACCACAACTCAAGACAGACCTCCATAGAGTATGTACTCAATGCACTTGTATGCATATATTAAATATACAATATACAGCACGCATAAACTTTACGTATTATACTAAACCAGTGTAGTGTGCATCTGGGTGCGTCAGCTGCTCACCACTCCAGAGCTGAGTGGTGTGTAATTTGATACTCCAACTATGTTTTTTTGGGGAAGAAGTGGACAGAGAACAAGACAGTGGTTGTTGCCTTCCTGATTCTGTTGTTTTTTGTTGTTGCAGCAAGTGGTGTAAACGTTAGGTAGCTCTGTGTCATTGATTTTTCTTTCTGCTGTCTTTACAGTCTTTTGTGGCAGTCCTGGGAGCCAGGTTGTCAAACCACACTGTGACATTGACTGTTAGAGCATTCTCAGTGTCCAACAATACATGTTCACAAGCCCTTTGGTTCACAAAGAAAACCTCCTGAGACACCTCAGAACTCAACTGTGCCTTCTTGAGGATGCAGTTGGTGGTGAGAGACTGCGTGAGGATGTCTCGAGATGTGTGCTCCATGAAATCTAAAACCATCGTCAATTTCGACAGACAACCTTTTGATGTAAATGTTTTGCACTGATCCAACAATGACTTATTTTATGTTTTCGACATCAAGAAAGAGGTTGTTGTCATGGCACCACATCGATGGATCTTCCCCTTCCTGTACTTCAGGGACCAGACTTCAGGCTCAAAGTCCAGTGAAAAACTATAGCTTCTCTCAGGTCTGGATATAAACAGTTAAAGTTATTTAAAAATCAATCATACAGAAATTGTATTTTGTCTGAATTGTCTGAATGACAGTAATTTGTCCCATCACATACAAGGTAGAACATCAACTCTTATGATAAATGTATTGCAGTGTATCCCTTTTCTTTAACACATTTTGTATGGATTTTTACTCAGAAAGAAAATTCTCAAGTGATGTATCCCTTTTGAGCTGCAACAAACTATCCTTCTAAAAGTTCAAAAAGAAGAAGCTGGAATAAAGGCTCCACATCGATAGCTTTGGAACAGCACTTGCTCTTCTCATTTGTTTTTAAATTATCACTGGATATCAATAGCCTTAAGGCTGAGACTGCAGTTGTTTAGAATGGTCACCCTGTTGTAAGAGTCAATACTGAGAAGTGGAGGCTTGGTTAATGTGTTATAGTTACTTTTGTATTTATTTTTAAAGAAAATTGTATTCCTGGGCATGTTGATATGAAGTATTCACCAAGAAACGGGTAACGTACCAAAGTATGATCTTTGATGTCTAGAAATAGACTGAAAGATATTTGTACAGTAGCTAAATGGAATACTAATACAGTCCCAAGGGGAAAAAAAGAAAATAACAGGTTATGATTATGAAAGGTTTTATTTCTCATCTACGGTCTGTAGCGAAGACCCAAAATTTGTTTCTGCACAGTGGAAATAATGTCCATGAGCTGAAATGGAAGACATGGGATCAAAATTCTTATAATGATCATTTTTCCACCAATAGTCTTTCACTTCACTTGCCTCTTCCTCTATTAACACACAGGATTAACTTTGGTCCGTTCCTGAACATCCATCCATCCATACTGTATGTCTGGGAAAGCTGAAGCATGCAGTACATCTGTATTCCCATTTCCACAAGCGGGTGATGGATGAAAGTCAGCAGATTGTGGCAGCCAAAACCAATTTATCCAGGAATGCTGCAACTATTACTTATGACATCTGCTGTCCCCTAAAATGAAACTAATACAATCTGACAGGCACATTTGACAACTTTGTGGTTGTAAGATTTTGGCTACTTAAACCCAACATTAAATAAAATAATAAAGTACAGGACTTGTGGGTCAATGGACAAAAAAACAACAGAAAACCTGTATTTTTCTGGCCTACAGTTGTTTATAGGGACCAACACTTTATAAGTGAGTTGACTGTGCTGAATGTGTTGATCTATCATCATTCCCAAGTGAAATATTTCTGGGTCATAATTTCTTTTTAATCAAGGATTAAATGAAAATAACATTTCCGTTCAAAGCACATTTATTCCACCCCCACGCTCTGTTCCTTTACGATTTTCATTATTGTTGTTTAATGCATTTGAGATCAGGTTTGTAACCCCCTGTTCTGAAAAGCTCTTTATTCATTCTGTGGAATTCCCCCCCCCCCCCTCCCCATCTGCTGATTCTCCTCCTGACTCAGCAAGGCCATATGAAATAACACTGTTTCAATTTAGTCTCCTCCGTCTAACTAGATGGAGTTCAAAAGGTGTTTAATCTCACCTGCCACTCAAGAAACAAGGCAGGAAGACTGACAAGAACAGAGCATAAAACAGTATTTGTGGTGAGCACAGTGTCTGCTGAAGTAAGCAGACTTTTTTGATGAAACATCTTTGAAGATGCCTTTGTGGATCCAGTTGTCTTCAGGAGCCAAGTCCTGTGGTGGAGCATTTAGTTATTACCTCTGCAGGAGTATTTTAGGTTCTACTCTACAAAGGTTAATGCATGGTCTCATGATCAAGATTGTTTGTTCGGGACACAAAGCCACCATGTGCCGGAACACATCAGACACATTGTGGGAGAACCTTGTCTAATTCCCAAATGGGTGGTCCATTACTCACTGTGTAAAGTCTGACTTGAATTTTTGAAGTGCAACACCAGAAGACCCATCAGTCTCTTTTGTTACAGGCTGATAAATCACAGTTCCTAATCAGGGTATAAATATGCATGAGTCCTGCTTGAAGTGGTTTTGGAGGTGTAACTCTCTGCAATGGGCTGTAAAACAATCTCAAACATGTCACACATTCTCAAGAGAAAGTTTAGACGTTCGAAAACCACGGTTGAACACCTTGGGTTTCAAGTTCCTTTAAAAAAAAGGATGAAAAAATTAAGTACATATGCAGGATGAGTAATACGTATATCGGATCATTATAAGTATTTATAAAATGAATATGAAACGGTTCTTAAAATCAAATTTTGTTTGCTTATGTTATGGCTGAACAACATTAGAACACATGAAGCTGTTATGAGTGATTTCATAAAGGTATCATGAATGCCTATGACAACCCTCTTCAAGTAAACTGTTACTGATATTTGGAGTTGCTTTATTCTAACATTCCAGAAACTGTCTCACCTGCCTCTTCTCATTATTTCACGGGGATGAAATATGAGGTGGACAAAAATGAACAATTACGGAAAACCATAAATTTGTGACCAATTTGGACAAGGGTATAAGACTGTCAGAGAAAGGAGATGAACATGTTTTCAATTTGGGGTATTTTAGTGCTTGCCAGGTTTTCTCTCCCTGCATTAAAGCACCATTTCTCCTTGTACTAATTGAATACTCCCTCTTTCTCTTGCCGCACCATCATGTACTGCTCATCTATCATTGTTTGTTGGGAGCCGGTGTGGCGTCCTTTCCGCTGACTTTGAGAGACCACTTCATCTTATTTGTTTGTTCCCTGACACAGGCATGATGCACTCGACCGGGTGGGCCATTTAGAAGCTGGGCAGCGCTCAAGATGGATTGCTTTATCATGCGACGCTACCATGTGCAGTGGTTTTGTAAAAGAATCGTTTACAGAGGTTATTTGTCACAAGTAAACTATTACTATCGCTGACAGTTAGTTGACTTAATTGATTAGCTACTGCAAGGAAACTAGAGTGCCGTGCTACACTAATGGAGGATGTGGACTTTTTGTAGTACAACGTACAATACTCAATTATTCAAATACAGTCCTCTCATATATACCAGAAAACAATGTATTGTCTTTGATAGGTATTGTGCAATTTCAATGTCCATTGTTCTCTATTGACAGCATTACTGACTATGAAGTTAGCCTACATCCACAGTGTGAACACATCTCTTCACCTCATGAGAAATGAGAAAACAAGATGACTGCACTTGAAAGCAAACAGACCACAAAAGCTCGAAGAAGTTTATAGTCCGTAAACATAAAAGTCCCCACAACCAGAACATGAGCACACAAAAGGAAACCGATGGGACCCGTTGCTGATGGCACACTGTAAATGTCATGAATATTTAGAGTTGAGCAAGCAGGCCAGTGCACAACTGGTGGGCGGACTGCGATTGGAGGGCTACATAACAGTAAACCTCAGGTGGAATGGAGAGAACATGATTTCTCTAGATATGAGGTGACATTTATTGGTGAATATCTTCCATCATGGGAACCTTCAATTATATGCAAGTCACTCGGTGGTCTAATCTATTTACCTTCCATCCCCTTCCAACATCGATCCACCCTGCAGAGCAGACACAGAACAGGTACAGCAGAATGAGAAGAGGAACATTTCAAAATGGTTGACAATGCTATTTTCCAGGATGCTTTCACATGAAAAGCTACAGTATACTGTAATCCTAACTTACCTATCTAGATACATCATCAATCTATTGTCATAATACAGTATATTCATGAATCAATGAATTTTTTTTTTTCAATCAGAGCACTGAAGGCATTTTAGCCCATTGTGTCTTTTGAAGAATGTGCTTTGATATTCTACACTTTGACTTTGTGACTTACAACAATATTGAAAAACCACAACATTTTGTGATCACATCTTCAATAGCAAAGATAATTTGCATAGACGTTCGCAACATCTTTAAGATAGAACGACCGAGAATAAAGCTTGCAACTTTCAACGCACATACACATGGGTTTGAATGAAATGTTTTTGTTTAATTCCATTCACTTTGGCGTCATTTTCCTTTCAAAAGAGGCTTTGTGAATGTTTCTGAGTCTGTCCTATGCTTTTTTTTTACCTTTCTCTGATGACATTTACAGCTGCTGCTGGAACATAAGGTTTTGTATTTTTATCCCAGATGGCCATGGTTTGTTTCTTTCCACTGCCAGAAGAGTTGCTTCTCCTGAGGCAAGGCTGAATAGGTGGAGTCTGTCTTAATCAAAACAGCAGCTCTTTGCCAGCACTGTCTGCTCCTCTGAAGAATAGAATGGAATGAAAGCCACTGTAGGTGACCAGATTAATCCAGCTTCAACCCCAGATACTATGCCTTTCTTGAGGTGCTGAAAATGCAGTTGGTCTAGGTAGGTTCCACTGTGATAGGAATTGTCAAAAGAACAGAATTTAAAATGACACAGCACATAAAGAATAAGCATAAGAAGTCAATTCATAAGTCATTTCTGATAAAGCTATATTTATCCAAAACAATGCTTAAAGTGCCTGGCTGTGAATATGCAATCATACAGTTCATCATTAGTGTAAAGACATTTTAATCAAACTGAGTTCAGTGGGAATTGTCATTATTACACTTACATAGATTCATGAATCCGAACACTCTATGACAGCATATGTTTATAACGAGGAAACTTGATCAATTTAGTTATGTTCAAGCAAGTAATTTCAATTAGAATACAGAATGCGTCTTTGACTATAGAGATACTGACAATGTTGTTGAGAATCTCTGAGTGGTTAGAAAATAGAGGCTGTTCTTCTGGCAGGCAGTCATCCAACTTGAGGAGGTTGTGTTCAGGCAACTGGCATATGAAAGTCTGTCATCCGTTTTATTTGATTAGTCTAATTGCCGTAATGTTCACGCAAGTGAAGTATTCTACTTAAATATCAACTCAGAGCCTTTAGAGTTGTTGGGTGGCACTCACCTCCCCCAAACATGCAACTCTCAATTGAATGAGGACCCTCGGCACAGACCTCAACACTCATACCATGCAATGAAAATGACGACACCAATGTACTCCACACTACAATACCAGTTCACAATGAATGTTTTCTAATTGATAAGCCTTTCTCATTACAAACCATAATCTGCTTACATCCTTAAAACAAGACCAACATTTTATGCAAGGGAGGAACAATGAGAGGAAAACACATTTTGACATTCAGTTTGAGCCCATATTGAAACAGGACAGAAGAAATTTAATTTCCTGGAAGTCACAGTGTCACTCCATAACAGTATATTACTGAATACCCCCCTTATACTGTGTAACCAAAATTAACTCAACAAAATGGGACATTGTCTTGCAAATTTGCCTTGTTAAGGGTACCTATTTTTGGTTTGCGATTTCAATTCTAATGTGTAATGTCTACATACACGTATATATATATATATATATATATATATGTAACTTGTATGAAGGTACCTTATGGACAATACTGTATTATGAAATCCTTGATGTCTAATGTCAGCATACCATTCCCTCTGGGAGCAGTGCACAGTTCTCAAGGAGTTCACATTGTCTGCTGACATTTCCCTCGTTTGTCCTACAATGCCTTTTCCACCTCAGGAAAAAACACGATACACTGACGTTATCAAGTGGTTGCTCGGGCGATAACATTTGGACTCAGCTGTGATGAAGATGAAAGAGTAAAATTCAAACATGAATATGGTGGACTCTAGGCATTTTGATTTGAGCTAGTTCTAGCTCAGTGTTTATGTTGTGCCAGGTGAAGAATTGAGTCACTAATAACCAAGGTGATATTTACTGTAGATTTTTGAGGGGAAAATTGTGGGAGAGAGGAGAGATAAAGAAAGAAAGAAAATAACACAGAAACAAAGAATGAGATAGAGAGGAATGACATTCTTTCAGCTTTTTAATGGGGTCATGCCAAAAAACATTTCATTTTCCCTTCAGGCCATGTCACCAATTTAACCATCATCTCAGACAGTCCATTAGCAGTGCTGATAAAATATGCTACAATTAGAGTAGCAAAATAACCATGCGAATATTGTTTATTGCTGCAAAAAGTTTGTCCCAAAATGGATCCCAAAAGGTTTCTGTAAAAGCCACATAATTGTGTCTTCTGCACTTTTAGTAGTCTTGTTTTTTTATCTGTCTCTTCAGGTGTTTTGTGTGGTCACTGGTGTTTGGGTGGTCGTGAATATTTCTGGTCACCTGCAAATGTACATGAAAATATATGATTTGGTACCAGTTTTTTGTTCTTGTTTTTTAAGTTAAAGGATACTAGCCATAATTAATTTCCTTAAAGTGGAAGTGAATTATTTTACATTATATCACTGTCTCTTCCACATGTTCAGTCCCTTGCGTATGGGACTGCCTGCACAGGCCATAGGTGCTATAGTTTAGATAGGCCACATTATGCATTCCATATTACAAACAGTAAGATTCAATATCCGTCAACATTCTTCTCCCGTCAGAAAGTAGTACTTGACTAAGTATAGTACCATGACAGTGTTGCTAGCTGTTGTTAATCAGTCAGCTGTTAACAGTTGCAAACAGAAGGCATGGACTGAAATACAAATAGGGTTTTAGCAAGTCTGTCAGATTATGTTGTTTGGCTTGAAATTAGTTGAGATACCCCTAAATTTGAATAATTTAAATCTAATTTCAGTGAACTGTCTTTAAATTTAGGCTTAGCATTAGTGTATGTTAGAAAAAAAGGTGGAATCACAAGGCTAAAACTCCATATTTTGAATATGCCAACACATCCAGTTCTCACGTGGCTTGAACACCTGTCTGTATAAAATCCTCTCAAAGGCACATCCACAACAGGCCTCTGGGTAAGGGGCAAAAGAAATGCCTGCAAAGAAAAGAAACAGGTCATCACGAGAATCCCTTGTATCTAACCATTTTGTCTCCCTCCTGTGCCTCCTGAAGTAGAAGGGTACTGGTGACCTTGATGAAAAGGACATTATTTTAGAAAGAAGGGGAGTGAGGTGGGATTTATTTGGGGGGGAGTTCTCAGAGGGGGGTGAGGGATTGATGCCAGCTCTCTGCTGTGGACTGTCAGACTGTTATCAATGCGATTGAGCTCCGACTGTGGGGGAGAAGGAAAGGAAGGGGAGAGGAGGGGAGGAGAGGGGAGGGGAAGACACACAGAGAAACGAGAGACAGTGACTGAATAACCATGCCAGAACAGAAGGATGAATGGAGGAAGTGAATGAGAAAATGAGGGAGGGGAGGATGTAGGAGAGGCAGCTGAAGGAGACAGGGTCGAGGGATGTTGTTTGTCCCCTTGCTGGTTGTCAACCCACAGTAATGAAGTTAAATGAGGGCAACGGGTCTGCGGAGGGACGTAGAGAGGGGTTATCACCAGTGGGTAGACGAGAGGAAGAAAGGAAAAAGGAAGAGGAGGACTACAGTTGATTGACAGAGGAAAGGATTCACATTGCTGGCTCAGTCAATCAATAGCTCCTTTTCTCTAGATCTAGGGGGAGTTCAGACTCCCCCCCAATACCTGCCCCGATTTTTGACCTGATAGGGGCTCCACTATGTGTCTGCATGTCATCGAGCTGAAAGGGAAAGTCACCTTCTCCTGTTGCTTAATGGGATTCTTTAACAATGAGGAGATCTGGGACCTACAAAAGAGCTCTACCTTTTTATTCTTTAATGGAGGCTGTCTATGTGCTGGGATCGAGGTGGGTTCACAGTCATGAAGGACATGAAATCTCTATCCTTGCCTAACTTATTTTTACAACTTTGAGACATAGCCAGCACATGAAGGCAAAAATGTGTTATTGCCCAAAAACTCTGAGACATTTTTTTGCCAATATTTTTGAATGTGTGGATGTAACCTTGTGACCCTTTTGAAAACAGAATGTCTGTCATCTTTGCCATATATTCCCTTCAGTGTCTGCTAACATCACTGTTAAGAAACAAAAACAAAGATTCGTGTTAAGGACCAACTTCACACTGTTATCTAATGATACAACTGACCCTTACCCCAGGCCTAGTCTGTGAGCAGAGGTGAGGGTTCGCACTGTCTGTACAATCTCATCTGAACCCAGTGTGCACCAAGTACCAGACTAACATCAAATTTAGCGTCTGTTCAAATTGGCTTCCAGGGTCACACATACTGTTTCTCTGTCGTTGGTTTCATTCCAATTAACAGAGGAACAGATTAGATTTGCCACGTTGAGATGATGTGTGTCAGAGCCAGCAGGTATCTGAGTGTATAATGCATTCTCAGTCTCAGAAAATATTCTAGAACGCACAGAAACTAACATTTTTAACTATTAACTTTCATCAGATCAAATAGTTGGTTGTAAAGATGATATGCACTTTGCAGGAAATGTATCCCAGACACCCTATTCTATATTGTTTTGCATAATTTTACCGTGATCAGGCTTGACCAAGTGCTATAAGAGCAACATTATCTTACTGAAGATCAACAACTATTCAGCTAAATTGTAATTGTGCAATTTTATTCAATGTCCCTATTTCACTAAATGTAATCTAACATACCGGTATGCGGTCACATGTTTTGCTGCAAGAGGTTTTAACTGACTCAGTGGGTTTACTTTATATTTAAGCCTGAAAACATTGCAGTGGCTAAAACACAAACATAATGTGAAAAGTGACCTTTAAGTAATAATTTACTGTAACAGTCACCTTAAAAACAGCCATACATCCAGTCCAACCTCATGCTTGCTATTTGTTATTGCATTAAGTTGACAGTTTTGAAACTTGGATAGCGAGTTCTTTTTCTGGTTGATGTGGACAACAATCCACTAGCCAACACACATATTAATTGATGTCTATTGAATTTTAATTGAGAAAAGTGTGCCATTTGCCAAAATGGCAAGGTCAAAAACAGAAGGGGGATCATTCGAGACAAATAACGAATCAATAAATGATGAAGAAGACCATTATAATGCTCTCCTGAAGCATAAACAAAATAGTACCTTTAACAAATAACAGACATCTGCCATTTTGTTGAGTTTCTGCCTTTGTAGTTTTTATGCTCTTTAATCTACCATGCATCCCATTTTGTCTCGCTTCAAGTGTTCCATTAGCTTTATTGCTAATTATATATTTCATTATGGACATTACTGAATACAATTTCAATCTGCCTGTGATACCTGGCGTCCAAAATAGTTAATTAAGTTCATGAATGGCAAAACAGAAAAAAATAAATAAATCCAAATTAGCATACAGTAATTGAATGTCACTCTTAGTTATCCAGACTTTTGAATAGATGCGTGGACACTACTATGTACAAAATGGGTTATCCTTGATAAAGAAAAACTTAGAATAAACACACTGTGAAAAAAATCTTCCACGAACACACGGGGGTAATCACTCTGCCAATCTACATTCCCATGACTTTGGTGATGTCATAGCGTGCAATTAAACATCACAGGGACATCTGACAAGTCAGCGATGCCCATAATTCTCTAAAACATTCATTTTAGGAAAGCCATCATCAGACAAACTGAAAGGGCATGTTGACTTCAAGGACTAACAGTATGGGGATATAGACAATGACAAAATCAATGCATTGACATTAATTAGAAACGTTTTTGTCATTGTATTGCATTTAAGATATTGTAGTCACATTCACATGTATCGGCACCAAGTACAGCATAGATATTTAAACGTTCCAAATGCTTAGAGCAATAACACTGGCCTTGTGTCTTTAAATACCAAGCCACCGGAGAGCAGAGAAGCAGGTGATGTTTCCCTCACCTAGCAGCTTGCCTGCTGCTCAAGCACCTTTACAGTGCATCAATATCACCGCTGAAGATCACACAGCGTATGGCAGAAGCTCCATCACAGAGCTTCGTGAGGAGACAGATTTAAGAGACAAAGGCAGATGGAAAGACCTGGAGTAAAGCTTTTTTTGCCAGCTAATGAGGATAAGAGAAAAATATGGGCCATTTCTCCTTCCCCTCAGCTTCTTGAGAAGCCTGGGCAGAGACGATAAAGAGTGAGACAAAATTGCAGTCTTTACACTGTGGAAGTGTAACAGCCTTGAGAGGAAAGATAGGAGTTCTGGAAATAGCGAAAGGGTTAAATGTGCCATCAAGCTCTAACCAACGGATATACCTCAGTCCTTTCATTTCTACAATCTGATATACTTTTACAAATACCTGGTTCTTTTTCATCTCACTCACATTCAATCATTTCCATCTGTTCACAATTGTACATCAAGCTGGCCTGGTTATCCATACTCTTGTTACAGACTAAAACGCTACGAATGAGGAAAGAGATCAAATTATAAAAATGTTAAATGTACAGTAGATAAGGTTCCTGGAGTGTACCCATCAAAGAAAGGCTTTTGTGATTTCAGAGGAAGAGTTAAAGAGGCTGTATCAATTCAGTAGTAGGCCTCCTCATACCTATCCAAACTTCATTGTCAAATAAAACATGTTTTATCATGAGTTAAACTTCCTTATCTTATATCGTAAATCTGTTAATGTTATTCTGTACCACTGTGCTCTTGGTTAGTTATATCTACATTCACAATTTATGAAAAGGGCATACCTTAAGCAAGTTCATTTAAGTAACAGAATATGTGGCTCACGAGTTGCAAAAACCAGTTGCAGTGTTGACTAACCATTTTTCACCATCACAGCAAAACCAGGCAGCAAAGTGGAGTAAATGCAATTGTGACAGGGTAAATAGAAGGCAATAATATTGTTTAAACCTAAAATTCACTGCAGTTTCTAACCTCTCGCTGTTGAGTTAATAACAAAAGGATGAGGTTTTATGTAATCAAGAACTCCTCCGCTCATACCCTCTTGTTTAACCCTGTACCAAGCCATCCACAGGTGCTGTCTTGTCATTCTCAATTAGATGCAGGCGCATTGAACCTGTGCTACACTAAACAAGAGTTAGGCCAACATTAGCCATGGGTCAAACCACATTAAGCTCCAACGCCCATATCGTCATGGCTAAGGAGCCGCACAGCTCAGCGAGATGTCAGAACAAGACAAGCTAGATTTCCCTCAAACTCCCACACTATTTCTTGCCTATTCTCACAGACTAGAAGCTTCGCCTCAAATCAAATTTTATACGATGTAATTAAAAGGGAAGAGATACTTGATTTAGTTAGGGACATTGTCCAATGCTCTGTCTTCAAAAGAAGAATATACTGTCAGCTGCTATGCAGTAGTGGTACATGTTGTCCATCTCATGGGTCATTATATTAGACTGTATTAAAAAATACTAAACAAATTGCGTAATTAATCATGACTCTTCCATAATCAAACCATTTTCATCAGAAGTCTAAGGTATTGGTCTGCGTTGATTATCGTTAAACACACTGGATTTGTGAAAACGTTCATCTTTGTTTGGAAAGCTCCCAGCCTAAGAATGGATTTCTTTTACATTATAGAGCAATGGGAGAGAGTTCCATGAAATCCATAATTCAATACCACCCAACCGAATGTTGAGACTGAGGTAGTGAAATCAACAACATCATGCACAATTAGATCAACCAGTAGAGGAAATTGAAGTGACTGCAGTAAAAGCATTGTTATGAAGCATGACTACAGTATTGGTGGTATGAAAGGATTTGTGGTCCTTGGAATAGACCCCACTATCAGGTAATGTGTGCATGTTTGTTACAATACTTTCCCACAACTGCTGTCATACCAACAAAAGTCACAACCAAAACAACCATTACCTAAGTTTTTGTTGCTTCTCCTAACTTGATACTACTTAATACTATTACACATGACAAAAACAAACAAACACATAGACCATTGACTACTCAAGATTCATAGTTTAGTCTGTTTCCTTAGTCTATACAGGCATTTCCTGTGTTGGGTTCACAGTTAAGAATGGGCAGAGATTAAGGACTATTTCTTTAACCTGCAGTATTCTGGTGTACTTGTGTTTTTTTTTTTTTTTTACCAAGACGATTATGGAGAATCTTAATGCATGCTGTAGTGTAGATAATGTCTATCAGGCTGTCAAGCCTTTGGCTCTGACAAGCAAAAAAACGAAACAAAATGAGCTACAATCACTTTGTTAGCAGTCGCAGGCTATACGCTGCTTTTATGTACACGTACAAACACATTTGATGTAAAGGGTAAAAAAATCCTTTGAATGTTTTGATTGATTTCTATGTTTTTTAACTTGGCCCTCTGAGGAAAAACATCATTCAGATTCACTTGATTTGTGAAATGAGAAGTGGGGAAATGTACAGCAATAGCACACAACAACATTCATGATCTAATTCTAGATACCTCCCTGATGCTGCTGGCTTTATGTCTGAATGCGTAATTATAGTCATTGTCACAGATTTTTTTTTTAAAACGTTTTCTTGCAGAAATAAACTTCTAGAGTGAGAATTTTACACGTGTCTGTGAGTTTTCAGTACAATGAAAGTGTGTGAACGTTTCATGTGTTTGTGTAAGGACAGGTCATAAATTTAATCCAAAACGGCCCCTCGTAGCTAGAAGCCTACCCCTCTAGGTGTGTTAAATCATACAAACTTTGGGGTTCACCGTAGAGAAAGATGAATAACTATCTATCCAACCAAGTTGTCACTACTGCTGACTGGTGGGTAGCAGGCAGAGCAGAGCACAGAGCAAAGGGATTGGTTGAAACGGTTTGAGGTTAACAGCAGGTTGCAAGCCTTCCTTATCGGATGACTGAGATCGATGGAAGAGCAGCTAGTGACAGCAGACACACCTGTTTTCCTCTCACTGTCCTCCGTAACAGAAAGTTAGTCTGGACATTTGAGACTACCAGTGATAGAAAATCATTAACCAACATTGTCCGATGCTATCACGAATCCATCTTCCTATTCCAATTGGTGTTGGCAGGATAACAACGATTTTGTCCTGGATCATCAATTATTCCATTTCGAATTTCAATAATTGTATAATCTATATTTTTTTTAATTGCAGGATCTGTTAATCACTGTGGTAGCCAAGGGGTTTTATGTATAAATGTATTTTTAAAATATATTTTACAATTTACAATGATGAACTACGTTTGTATCGCGTACCACAAACTCATGTCCGAAATGGTTAAATTATTCCACTCAAACTTAGCTCTGATAGTGGAAGTAAATGACTGGGCCTAATGTTTGAGATTTGTAGGATCCACTTGCACTGTTGCATTGAGACAGCTAAGCCACTAAGGAGACGACTGCCGGTAGCCTACTGCATCTGTGGAAAAGGTCACTGGGGAGTATTTTAGCGGTGGGACATCTTAAAGGTTACCTCCATCGTGCTCCATCAAATATTAACTGTACCAGACCTCCCGATGAGACCCCCTGCAGAAAAACAAGACCACTTAGTAAAGCAGGTGTCCTAAGAAGCCATAATGCAAGATTGTTGATATCACAGTTTAAAACTTCTCTAAAACCTACCTAGACTATATAGCCTAGCCAAAGCTTCTGTGAACGTGCACTACTGTTAAGCAGTGCGTCATTTTGGTCTGTTCAGAACCAGACATTTGACAGGATTTCTTTAAAAGGTCACTGCCAGGTGCAAGGTGACTTTTTGCCCTTACGTTTCGAGTGGTTGCCATTACCTTATCGATTCAGATACGTCACTTGGGGAAACGTAAAGGTTATGGGAAAGCTGGTTATCTTTGGGCTGCTCTGTCTCATTACCTGTGCAACTTAGTCTAGCGTCTTATAATGGATAGTTTTAAAGCAGCCAAAACACCCATTTTGATGTTAAAAAAGGCTCATACGCATGCTAACGTCCTCTATTAGGGAGTTTTAGCAAAGAAAATGAAAGGTGAAATATTTTCGAAATATCTAGAAAGGTTCCCCCTCTAGAGGATAATAAAACAAATAGATGATCAAACTGAGAATCCATTGTTTTGCTGGTAAATCATAGAGACCATTGCCTACAGTATGATTTTGTATGAACAATACAAATGACAGGTGTTGTCCAGATGTTTGGCCATTAGCCATTTTAGAGGGGAAAAGCTATGTTGGCCTGACAGCTGAACAGTGTGACACAAATGTTTCCCACTTCATCCTGTAACTGCTTGCTTCCTCGTTGAAATAATGCCCATGCGAGGTCCTGCCATCCTCTTGTCATAAGTGTGGATTAAACCACATCTAAAATTCAGACTGGAATGCAAATCAAGAAAACCTAAAGCCATCATTTGCAGCTTTCTAAACACTGCAGTCCATTTTAAGCCAGTGCTTACCCTTAGGAGGCAATCTATTAATTTTGTTGTTGAATTTATGCAACCATTTAATACTATAAAGGCCATGCACCCTTTTTGTCAACACGCCTCAATGAACATTTAGTGATCCCTCTCAGGTCCTACCAGTGCCCCCATCTTTGATCTAGTAGCTTCTAATAAATGGTGATAGCTTTGTCCCCTAAAAGGTTCAGTTACGTGGCTACCGTATCTGTCATTAAACTGCAACAAACAAACTTTATTCACTGTCATTTGGAACTTTCCCTCAATATCTCTCATGCTTTTGTACTTGTTTACATTTTGCTGCTGTAATGGGAACCATGTCAGTTCAAAGTGATTCATGAATGAAAAGTTCATTTGAATGCAACCATTGGAATAAATGAAGCATAGTCCCCTATTGACAAATGCCTGGCCTGAGAGAAAGCTCTTTTCATTTCTGTTTGTATAAAACTTGAATTTCATTTAGTAGAGTAGTGCTTTCTATATGCCCTCTCCCAGTACAGAAACTCTATATGGGGTCACAGTTGACAATGAAAACTGCACATAATACATATTTTCTCTGCACAATGAGACTGGGTCTAATACCTGAGACTGGGTCTGAAATATCAAGTCGGCATCAGGCTGCAAAAACAAAACAAGGCATAGCATCAGTACTGTCTGAATGGTTATATAAAGCAGTTCCTTTGCCACAAACGTAGCTTTATTTTCTGCAATCCATGTTTTTGTATCTAGTCTTAACATACTGTGTCTCCGATCTTAGACATACCCCAGAACTGAAAGCACAGTAGACAGCCCAAATGAGCACTTTGACGTGAGGAGCCCAACAAAATCAACACGTTCCACTTGAAAAGAAGAAATACAGACTGTTCGAGATGTGCAGTGTGCATGCCCGGTGTCTTGCTAGAGAGGATGAATCAGAGACGGAAAGACGGAAAGCAAGAGAGGGAGAAGGGCAGGAGGAGTTTTGCGGTTGTTCATTTAGCTTACATTGGATATCAATTTGGGAGTATGTTCGCGCGCAGCTTCCGAGGAGTGCATCAATGTATTGACGTATGAGTTAAACTGAAATTGCATCATGGGAAAAGGGGGCTTCATTCTGTTTACACGAGGATCAATACTGTTTCAAAGCTAAATGGTGAGAAATGTCCAGGTCACATTGAAAGATGGGACTGGGGTGGTGGTGGTGATGACTGTGAGTATCAGACCATGGGTGAGATCGTAAGACAGACAGGAAATAGCTGGAGATAGCATAAACACCTAGCGTTCCTTTTGGGATTTGCATTTGTGTACGCTGTCGGATTGCTTTCAGATCAAGTAATCCCTTGATTTTACACTTAGTGTAAAAAACTGTTAAGTGGATTTTGGAAAAAAACTAATTCTAAGACCCTTTCAGTTATATGTTGAGGTGATAGTCAAATGATCCTTGATAATACTGTTAAATTCATGTTTGAATTCATGCTTGACACATAATGAAGTTACTGAAGGCCAGGTTTTTCAAGTATACTTACTATGTGTTCGACCCTATAATTTATTTTGAGATAAAGGTAAAAAGGTCATAAAGATTTGGAATTAGAATGTTAAAGTACTGTATTTTGATTCTTATATAGTTTTGGTGAGTTGGAAGAATCGCTTAAAGAAATTCCATGCAAATGGAAAATCTTATCTAATGCTTTCCACAGCTGTAGATGAAATATTAAACAGAGCCTAGGGCACAGTAGCTATCTGATTCTCAATAAAACCACTTGAACAATTTTAAGTGAAGTTAATTGCATTGCAAAAGAAAGACGGATGGAAAGTGAGCAAGAAAAAGTGATGAAGATAAAAGTAAGGAAAGGTCATATATTATACCATTGACAACACACAGAAACTCTTGATGGTTTATTGCAATCAGCTGCATAGCATTTATTATAAAACTGTTGAAAATTAAATATTACCTTCACGATACAGTTGATGAAATATATATCGTCACCTTATCAACATGGGTTAAATGATAAGGTCATGTTAATATTGGTACGTTAAAATTGACTGTTCAAGATGTGAATAGGCTCATGCTCTGTCAGGACCAGTCTGATGAATACACAGGCCTGAAACAAGAGTAAATGTTTTGGGGGGGGGGTTAAATTTGCAGTCAGACGAATATTGCACCATGCCGTCTATAAAGACAAAGAAAAGAATGAAAGCCTGCTGTTGTACAGATACATTTTCTTTCAGCCCAGAATGAAACAGGTACATTTACACAGCTTGCAGAAATTTAATCTAGCTTTGACCTTAAAAAGATGTAGTTCATGTTGGCCCCAGGTGATTCTGATACCAGTCTGATACTAGATAAAGCCCTGGAGCAGGGCTGAGCATCCAGATCAGCATTTACAGTAAACTCAATTCTAAGCCCTCCCCCTATGGTCTTGACAATGTGAAGGGAGGAATTAGTTCACTTTCTATCTCAATACTTTCTCTCAGGCGGATGCAATGCTTAAGACATGTTAATAGACTGGAGCGGATAGGATGGAGTGTGGGAATTATAAAATGCTGAGCCACCGTCTTCTTCATGGCATCCTTGAGGCAGGCTTTTTGGACCCGAACACATTGACTTCCTTCCCTGGGGGCAAAACAGGGAAGTAGATGGGAATGCTAATCATCTGAAAGAAGAGAGTTGCCACATTAATGCACAGATTGAGCATCAATCTGGCACCGCATGGCTGGGGTGGAGAGGAGAGGGTGGCACGCGGCTGCCTTGGCATGCTGAAAGCATCTGGCACTGGTGTGGGGAAAAGCACACCCCCGCCAGATTCAGTTTATCTCACCACCCAGCATACTGCAAGACAATGGGGTCTGGAAATCTAGTTACATCCTTTCCCTCGCTGTCTGCTGCCGGAGGTCTACATTAGTTTTGTGTATGGGGAGGGCCAGGCTTGGTGGTAATCTTATTGAGCCTGTGGCAGCATTATGCTAGGCTGGGTGGTCACAGGGAAGAGAGGAACATCGCAGGTGTCAACAAATTAGCGGGTTTTTGAGGAAATGAGAGGCCAGTTCCTCTCACACAGCTCTCACTGAGCCACACTTGAGTTGATCGATTGAGACGTCCATCCTCTGGGGTGCAATCACTTCCTAAATGCTGGCCCTCGGACTGCAATCGGAGTCTGAAATTGTTCTTGAGCTTAGGGGTTCTCCTTAAGAATAATGATTGTAATTAGTCAGATGAGACCTCGGATATTGGTGAATGTCAGAGGAGATATATCCATGGGTCTAACTGACCAAAGATTTTTACAATTCAGGTACTGAGTTACAAATAGGTCGATACGTTTTGATTGTTTGTAAATTTGTAATTGTTGGGCTGCCTAAAGCAAGAGAACACAGGAAAAGGAATAGTGGTTTTAAATTTCAATCTGTTTGTCTCCGTCTATTTAGCAGACAAGGCAAGCCTATGTTTATTTTAAATGAAAGGTGATCAATGAAATTTTACCAAAATGAAGACAATAATATGGATCAATAACAAAATGACTATAATTGTAATAAGAGCTACATCTAAGTGCAGTAGGAGTCATTCCCAATTGAAATCCATGTGAAATCAATAGAAGTACATGAACATGCATACATGCACACATACAGCAAACATACTACACACCGTACACAAAGCAATGCTTCCTTATTCTCCCTTGGGTCTGTTTTCTTCCCACTGCAACAAAACTCATTACTGGAGCTTACTTTGGAGCACCGTGTACCAACTCCATATATTTCCCTACAGTTACCAAACTGTGCATGTATCCAACAATTCTCCAACATTCATGTTTACTTTTAACTAAATGAAATCACTTTGCTATTTTTGCTGTGCAGATTTTTTTTCTTCTTCTTTACAATTGGTAAAACAATGGTTGTTTTACGATGGCAGAGATAAAGGTTTGAGCCTTTAAAAATGCCATAAAGCCAGACAGGAGCACAAGGATTAGACTGGAAGCTGTCATATGGGCAAGCATGTTGCCAGGCTTCTCATTAGCCAAATTCTACATAGGAGACCAACAATCTGGTTTCCATTTTGCCCCTGCATGGAGGAACCAGACTCCACCCGTGATTGGGCATAGATTTGCCACTTGTAACCGCAGCCAAAATCAGCCACATGGAGAGACATGTTCAGGGATTCACAAGCCAAACACAAGAAACCACACCCTAAACTGTTCAAATCTACTAACTGCAGGTTTCCAAGCTTGGTATTTCCCGTAATTGTTGGTAATTTATTTGAACTATATACAGTACAAATCTCACTTGTTAATCTACCAAATAGCTTTGACCACAGGTTGTCCTATAATACATAACTTGCCATCAGAAAGCCAAGTGAGAGGAAAAGAAACCAACTGTGCAGAGAATAAACACCCGGAAGCAGAATCCTCCAGCAACTAAACCAGCTGCCAAGGATTAACAAGGCCTGTCCACTGCCAAACTGAGACTCCAACCAAGAGGACAGGCCTTCTAGTGGGATTAGAGACATTACATGCTGATCCAAGTCCTGTCAGAAAGGGTGTGATGTACAACAGTCTCCAGCAGAGGGGGACGTAATTAAAATTCAAAGAAAGGAAGGGTTGCGGGGCTTAAAAGCTATAAACTGACCAGTCCTGCTTTGTGCTGTTTTGCTAGTTGATCCAGAGGGGGGAAAGTAGCTATAACATTTGAAACCAGTGGAAATTTTGTAACAGCAAGACTTGATAAGAGTGTCACCTGCAATATAAGACACACAAAAAGCTAATTCATGTTCATATAAACAAGTAACAAAGTGAAGGAAGTTTGAGAAATGAGGGGTGAAACATAATGAATGTGGATTGTTCCATACATGTGTACTGCACGATACAATTAAACGATTGACACCACATCATTCACTATAATGTTTTTAACTTTATGTTGTCTTTAGTTTGAATACAGTTGATGTAGATGTATAGATACATCATAATGCTTTTACAGAGTTAAAACAAATGCATGTATTTCCATGTACAATCAAGACCTGTTTATATTGTGAATGTGAGTGAGACTTTATCTTCAGAGTCAAAATGACAATATTTTGACATTTTCTGTAAATGGGATTATATAATTAATTTACTGACAAAATGACCAATAATATATTACAACTTTTAAGAAAAACTGATGTTGACTATGGGTTATCATCCAAACAAACAAACTAATATAAAAAACACAGCTTGTGCTGATAAATGTCTCTTATATACTATTCTGTGCTTCTTTTACATGGATTGGTTGTGGGCCTAGGGCAAAACACATGCAAGCTACTGCTTCTTGTACATGTCTTGGAAAGTTGACATGAGAGGACATGATTATGGTTTAACCAAAGAAAAATGCCAGAGAAAGTACCAGAGAGGAGTCTTCTCTTTTAATTCCCTCCACTTAGTGTCGCAGAGACCATCAACATGATTTTGTGTACCTAGCTGTATACCAGTTGGTAATTTTTCCCAGAAGGACTTAATTACCTACCAAGTGGCAGCCATGACTGATACCACTGACATATATATCATCTATATAACACATGGATGATGGAAAAATAACAATGGTGTGTGTGTGTGTCTATTCAGTGCATGTGTGTGCGTGCACGTGTATACACAGGGAGGGACGAATCAGTATACAAACCACATTAGAGCTGTCACAAGCCTGGCAGAAATTGGATTAGTGTCACCCATGATAAGGCGAGGGGCAGAAAAGGAAAGATGGAAAATTGGAAGAGAGGAAATGGCTACTTTTCTCTCCCCTTGCAATAATTTCATTTCATATTCAAGGCACTGAATGCATAAATGTACCATTATAGAGCCTTGCAAAGTTAATGGAATATTTTTATGCAGATGATGGAATTTTTTCTTACTTTCTTTTTATAGCCGTCTGTTTTTCCTCTTCATTTTACAATTGCCTTTGTAAGGATTTAACACAAAAAAACACACCTCCAAGAGGCCTGTAGTACTACTGCAGACTACTGAAAAGCCCTTGGGGAAGAGACTGAATGAGAACTGTGATTTGTCCCACACTATTATCTGTACCACACTGGGGCACATTGAAATCAATGCAAAGAAGTAACAGATCGCCCAGCACTATGGTTTTAAACTGTGTCAGAAGATTCAATTAGACTAATGCAGTCAGCAATGGAAGATATTGCTAGGCCTGTGAGCTTTAATACGACCCCTCCGCAATAACCAGTCCAGATATCAGACTAACAATTATGTGGTGGTGAATGGAAGGGTGTGGGTGAATGACTTGGAATGTCAGAGCATGGCAAGGGGAGTGAGCTGGTAACCGAAGGCACTGAAAACAAGACAAACACATTTGTGCAGATGTATAAATGATTGGGGATTGCATTGAGAAGGAAAGCTGGAGAGAGAAACAGAGGAAGAAATTAGGCCAAAGAAAGAAAAGTGGACGAATGGAAAGGAACAAAAAGAGATAAAGAGACAGATTTAAAGTGGTGGAGGCTAGCTCCTCTGCCAGGATCCACAATGAGTCACCCTTCCGTTGTTAGCATTCAGCTAGCGTAGCACAACCCCAGTTACTGCTGTGTGTACAGTAAAAACCAATAAGAGGGTGGTATCATGGGATTACAGGGGGAGAAATATGGCACATTGTTGTGCAGGCAATGCGCTGAAGGTGGAGACAGAGATATAGGAAGGCTGGAGATAGATAGACTCCTATTAGGTATTCAAGCACAGGGGTGCAAAAGTAAAAGCACATCCAGAGCTGCAGATTTCCATTTGCTGTATTCAGTGAATCATCTATATGCAGCAGCTATTCAGGGGTAAATGGGAATATATGCATTCAGCAGCAAACGTATTCCTAGTCTGGCAATGTCATATGTTTACTATACTTGCTATGTCCCACCCACAGTACAATATACGAAAGTCAGTGAACATATCTGAATGCAGACTGCGGCCCCTATTCAGATGCTGTAGATTAACTCATGGAAAAGCCATCTTTCAGACTACCTTTTGTGCTGGTGCTGAATGTGCTGTGATCTCCTGCACTGTCACCAGTACTCTACAGATCAAATCATTCACAAGCTAAGCAGGCTAAGTCTGATAACTCCCTTGAAAGATAACAAGTGAGGAATAGATGTGCAAAGGGTGGAAGAGTGTGTGTGTGTGTGTCTGTTTGTGCGTGTGTATGTTTTTTGCCTAGTGGGGGGTCGGACCAAGAGAGTATACATCAAAGGATATGCAAGCGTGATGTTGCTGCACACTAGCTTTCAAATGACGGGATTTTACCACAATCTAAAGTATACCTAGTAAAGGATGAGATGTATCAGGACTTAAAGATGGATAAGATGAGTAATTTCCCCTGCAATAAAATTGCCTTTGGCATCTATCTGAAGAGACGCGCTTGGCACCATCAGCACATTGTTATCTTCCCTCCATTTCCCAGCTAAGAGCCAGTCACGGACCACCTGGGCCGCTGCCACACCATACCAGAAGCCATTAAATAAGGCAGGAACACCTGGAAAGAGAAGCTGAAGAAGAGTCAATGTATGTGTGGAAGTATCCCCCACCCACACACACACACTTATCTAACTAGCTACTTTTCGTGAAAACACACGTTCTTTGATCAGTTTTGGTGTGCAAGGTGAGCGGAGAAGGGTCATTTGTGGTTGGTTGTAAAACTTTATGGCATGTATGCAAGCCTCAATGTAGTCTCAAAGTCTCAAAGATAACAAAGAAGAGACTAAAAGGTTTAGCAGGAGTAAATTCTACAGAGAAAATATACAGTTGGATCAAATTGCAAAGTTGTCATTACACGTACAGTGTGGACAGAGCTTGCAGGTTGAAGCAATCTATTTTCTTTGGCTTTCAATGTGTTTCACCTTACCTTGAGTCAGCTGCCCATCTTGTGGCGCAAGTGATGTAACAGTGTCCTCCAGTGGAAATCAGAGGAATACATTAATATGAACCACAGGTTCTATTTGGTCACTGTGCCTGGTGAGGCCTGCTTTACAGCTTTGTCATTTATGTTACAAATAAGAGAATGTATTTTTAGGTGAAAGTTGTGTTGGTACCAAGTTTATTTTGGGGGGATTGCACACACTGTTTTGTATTTACTTTGTGTCATTATGTTCATATCGTTGGCGTTAATGTTCGACTTGTAGGATGCAGAAATACATGTTAACTATAATAGAACATCCATTTATAAATGTATTCTGTGCTGAAAATCTGAACTGGGAGGACACATCCAACCATTCATTTCTATATTCTGATTATCTAAAAGAATATTCAAATCTATGTTTGTTACTATTGGCCTCACTAAGAAATATTATAATGATATGCATGCCAATTATTTAATATTTACTTAATTGAAGTCAATGTATGGAAATAAAAATGGACTTTAAAATGTATGGTTCTGACACATATAGAACAATAACATAATTATAACAGGAAATTCCCTTACAAGAGATCCTCCTGAATCGACCATCACACCTTTTTTACATAAATAACTTGCTCACATCTATACAAATAGCCTGCTTAGTCTTTCTGTACAGTTTGTCTGACTGGTGTTATACATTCATCACCACCCCTCTTCCTTTGATTACCTGCCAGAAACATGCCTTGGTGCTGCTATTTTAACCCAGGCCACCTATTGACCTGACAGAGGAGTGTCAGGAGAAGGTGGGTGTCACAAGCAGGTGTTGGCTTTCAGCAGGGACCAGCATTGTTTGTGGCATAGGCTGGCGCAGTCGGACTCCCGGATTACACGGCATAGACGCACTGCAGGTAAGGACACCTGTCTTTTCATCCTATGGGATGCTTAAGGAAACATGCTTATTCTGCGTTATGTCTTCTTCAATGCAATACCATGTATTAGACGAGATCTGGTTGATTGTCTAGGCGATGTAGTTTAGAAGTGCTTCTTTTTCCAATGACAACCATCTTAGACAGGCTGGTTCATCAATTAGTGTGTGTTAATAGGTTTTCATTTGTGTGTGGTGTTCATATTATTGTTCCTACCCAATGTTTACGAGTTTGATGGACTCACAATATTACTGTATTTAAAAAAATAATACAGCAATAATTTCTGTAAACTAATCCTCAATTTGCAATTTACTGGGGTGAAGCATTGGAAAATGATCAGTTTTCACAAAAATGTTTTGAAATTCTGTATTATAGTAACATGGAAAATTGGTCCAACAGACCTGGACATGGGTTTATAAGACTAGAAAAACTTTGTTCACCTAAATGCTTTAAATAATAACCCACTTTTCATTATCTTCTCCTCCTTCGATGTTTCAGTTGAGCAGTTAAAAAAAGGCTTCAAACTGGAGGTCCCCAACCCCCTTAAGATGTATGGCCTGTACTTGGAAGCAGTAAATGATTACATCAATGAGTCCTATGGGGAGGATGTATGGAGACTGATTGAGGCCAGAGCAGAAATACCCCATCTAAAGTTTGTCCGCCATCAGATGTACAAGTACGGTCATCATCATGCTCTTTCACATTAGTCGCTATGATATTGGTTCATTCCTTCAAACAGTAAAATTTCAAACCCACTTTTTGTCATTTTAACATAAAATACATTTGTTAGTAATTGTAAACTTGGATGTTGATACAATATAGAAAGATGTGCCGATTGTGATCTTTTTTATTCTTTCTTTTTACAGTGATAACCTTATCCTACGGTTAGCCAAAGCAGCCGGCGAGGTACTTGGAAAAACCCACGATGAGCTGATGTATGCCTTTGGTGTCTACATGGTGAAGAGGATCGGCAACTATGGCTACGAGAGGATTCTGAAGGTGGCCAAGCACCCATCTGAATCAATAGCAATATATGAATAATGACACATTTTGATTAAAAAGAAACGAAATATTTACTGCAAGACTCTCATATAGGATTAAAGTAAAAATATTATACTTCCTGATTTGTATTTGAAGTGCAAAGTAAGCAAATTGCATCTAAGCTCAAATAACACATTCCTGAATATAACATTTTGTATCTCTGGCAGGTGCTGGGGCGTAATGTGCGCGACTTCATCAATGAACTGGACAACCTGCACGAGTACTTCCGTTTCTCCTTCCCCAAGGTGCAGCCACCTAGCTTCTGTGTGGAGGAGGAGTGTGAGACTAGCCTCACATTGCACTACCGCAGCACCCGCAAAGGGTTCACCCAATTTGTCAAAGGTATGTGTTAGTGGAAACCCTGAGTCTAGAGCTGAGATTTTGGACTGAGCTGCCAGGTTCCTCAAGATGATTGTCTCCTCTACTGACACAGGCCAGCTCTCCCAAGTGGGACGACAGTTCTACAACACTGACATTGAAGTGGAAATCCTGTCAAAAGAGGAAACTGAGAAAATGACATATGTGGTAAGGATTAGGAAAGGAGTATTATTGCCTGGGCAATGGTGCGCGGTCATTGTGAATGAATGGGGGTCAGCGATGCCATTCCAGACTGGCCAGGATTTATGCAGGTTTTAGGTTTCCATTGACCAACAAATCCGAAATGATCTGTTGTTTGACACAAATGTATCACTTCTGAAGGGATACAATCATCTCCATTGTCAATGTCAAACTACCTCTGGATTAACTATAATGCCTGGCAGCTGTACTGTTGCAGTTACTATCACCTGTACTTTATCCAACCCACAGATCTACAAGATGAACTTTGACAATGCCGCCTTCAAGCACCGCATGCCTCAACAGAAGACAGCCCCTGGTTATGAGAAGCTTCCGATGAAGAGGGGCATATTCTTTGACATGTTCCCCTTCAGTGTCATCTTCCGACGGGACATGACCATGTATCGCATAGGTGATGGCCTGAAGGAGGTCTTCTCTGATCTGCAAGGAAAAAAAGTCAATGAGGAGTTCACCCTGGTGCGACCTATGCTGGAGTTTAGCTGGGAAAATGTAAGTCTAGAACGAAGGAAAATTACATTTTCCATGTCATTTACTAAACAAGGTCAAAGTTAACATCCACCTTTTCCCCATCCAGCTTCAATGTTGTTTCTGTAGGTATTTCAAACCTATGTCGGTCGTTTTCAATTACACCTTAACATTAAGTATTTTTTCTGACCATTTTTCTGCTCCCTTAGATCTATACCCACTTGAACAATGTGTTTGAGCTTCTCTCCAAAGCTGTGGTAGAGAGCAAACAGAAGGTCAACATCCCAAAATTGAGTAAGGAGGAGCCTGAGGAGAAAGAGGAGTGCGAGAAACTGAATCGTGAGGAGGAGAGAGGTACCGAGTTGGCAAGGGTCCATGCCCTACTCCGACTTTGCACACAGACAGCCGAAAAGAAAGGGGAGTACCTCAACCTTTGTTTTTCCATACCAATCACTCACTCAAATGACTTACAACACATCATTTAAGGTGTCTATGAGAAAATGATGACAAGCAATAACAATTACTTAATCAATATTGCATCGATCTTGCACTCATTCGCTTGCATATCAATTGCATATTCACTCTTGTTGCCGTAGAGTCACTCAGGCACTCACTCACTCACAGCTAATTCCGTCACTCACACACTCACTCACTCACTGCACTCACTCACTCACTCACTCACTCACTCACGCATCGATTCCCTTCCTCTCCACAAGCCTTTCTTTCCTCATTTATTCAGTCATTTATCCCTACCACCGTTAGATGTGAAGTCTGTGGAGGACATGAAGGGGACGGACCAGGAGTACAGCGGTGCCCTGACTCAATACAACAGCTCCGCCAACTCTGGAGGCGAGGACATTGAGCTCCTGGCCTTCCAGACTGTCACTGGTGAGAATCTATTCTCTAATCAAAAACCACCAAAATCATTCAGACGTCAGCCAGACACAGGGTTTGATCTCTATCACGTCCAGGGAAATGCAGTGAAACCATCTTTGAGGATATGAGGGAACCACCGAAGAAACCGCTCCACTTGAAGGGCCAGATGAAATATGTCCCTCAGTGGGACTCTCTCATCTTCCTTTCCACCCCAATGTAAGATCCCTCACAATATTCCAGAAGACAAATATAAGCGTAAATTACAGTTACATAAACCAAGAACTGAAATCTTAAGACGCTTTTTGAAACCTATTTCACCAAAATGTATAATCTAGGCATTGTCTTACCTCCACATCCTGCTGTTTTCTATTTATCGATTCTCCTATTCCAGTGCCTTGTTCTCTACTCCCCTTTCTTTATGCAGCATAGAGACTGTGGAGGACATGATTAAAATGGGGGTATATGTAAACGACTTAAACCTCCATGACTCTAGCAGAGAGCTCATCTTAGCTGGAACACAGCAGTCAGCTGAACTACAGTTGGCTCTGGATCAGGTAACATATTTCTTCTTGTAAAAAGAACAACAGTTGTATATTTTACCGGAAATATTCTGTGCACATTCCACCTATTGTCCACAAGAAATTATCATTTTCTTACACGTGTAAGAAATATGAAACTACATCTTGTAAGAACTCAATACTACGATGACTAACTATAATAAAAAATGTAAGAAGTCAAGTCATCAAATTATTTTTGCTCATGTCCCTTTAGGGGCTCTACAATACTGTTTGTGTAAATATTATGCTGACATCACTATACTGTTGGCTCATACATTGCACGCACAGCTACACTAAATAATAAGGATGTTTAACCATATGAATTAGATGAAAAGCTTAGACTTAAAGACTTTTAGGAATATTATACATGCCTGAGTGTCTCACCTAACTCAAACCCAAACCCCATCTCTAACCCTAACTCTTACCCTAACCCTAACTCTAACCCTAAATCTAACCCTAACCTTGCTTACGACTACAGGAGCAGCAGAAATATGCTCAGCTGATGGAGATCATCAAAAAGCTGGACGAGGAGAAAAAAAGGGGCGATTCCCTGCTGTATGCTATGATCCCAAAGGCTGTGGCCGACCGACTCAGGAAGGGCATCACTGCCCTGGAAACCTGTCAGGTAACTGACAGCCATTGGCACATGTAGAACGACATTGATGCAAACTGACTGCTTTTTTAGTTCCAAAAGAATGTTATGAAAACTTGTCAGCTGACAAATGTGCTGTAATTTAGTGTATTTTCTTTGTTGCTATTAAGGCCTTCCTTAGATCACAAAATACCCATTATTTTGTAATGGCAAACTGCTGAAAACTCTGGAAGGTGACTGTTCTTGACTTTCCTTGCCAGGTTTTCCCAGACGTAACCATCCTGTTCAGCGACGTGGTGAAGTTCAATGAAATTTGCATCCACATTACGCCCATGCAGGTGGTGGACATGCTAAATGAGATCTACATTGTCTTTGACACGCTTAGTGAGAAGCACAACGTGTACAAGGTGAAAACAATCACAACTGTTTTCCCCATTATATGGTCCCATAAATGTTATGTCCTGTTCTGAAATGGTCCATTTCAGTGTGGAATAAATGTAACATCCACAATACTTTTCACACTATTCTTCTGGGCCTTGATTTAGTCCCAGAAACCCACTATATTCACTTTGTATTCCATTTCCATGCTAACTGTCAAATCCAAGATCCCACACTAAACCATTCTGTGGTTACACTGAAAATTACGGGGTTTTGTCAGCAACTGGTGTGAACCAAACTTTATCTTACCAGGTGGAGACAATCCGAGATGCCTACATGGTGGTAGCAGGTGTGCCTAATAAGACTACTTTCCATGCCCACCACATATGTGACATGGCCTTGGACATGCTGAGCTCTATTGACCACCTCAAAGACCCTTCCACTGGGGACAACATTCAGATCCGAGTTGGTGAGCACAAAGATCAGAACGCAACAGAACAGCAAGACAAGCTGAACATATTATTGAACAAATTTGCCATTGAAAATACATCTTAGTTCGAAAGTGCTCATGTAGATTGATATCAATACAAAAGTACCAATACTAATACGTACATTAGGCATTTCGAATTTCCCGTATGGCCTTTTTGACCTTGGTAAAAATATGTCAAAGGAAGTTCCAGCTATATCGTTTTTCCAAATTAAGAAATATTGGTAAATGTTTTTGTTTCATTATGTGTTGTAGGTATTCACTCAGGCATGGTGGTTGCTGGGGTGGTTGGACTGAAGATGCCTCGCTACTGTATGTTCGGAGACACAGTGAATACTGCCTCTCGCATGGAGAGCAATGGGGTGGTAAGAAATGTTGCCACAAGCTTCAATACGTTTTTGGGTTGTTGTGGCTTACATACTGTATATGGTAATGACTAACTGAATGTTTTACTGTCTGTTAGTCTTTAACCTTTGACTACTTGTGCATAAAGGGTATGCAGATACATATCAGCCAGACCACCAAAGACCATCTGGAGCACGAGCCTTATATAATCGAGGAGAGAGGCAAGATATTTGTCAAGGTCAGAGTTTTCATATTTAAGATCTCTGACCCAACTGACACTGAAAATGAGAAGTCCAAAAAAAAGAAACACACAATAGCACTGTGCTTTATAATACTAATTTGTGTATCGATAAACATATATTTCAATGACATTACAGAAAATGAATATCAGAGGACTAAGAGAAATCGGTCAATAATTGATTATGCTTATATCCAGGGTAAAGGCTATATGAAAACCTATTGGCTGAAAGGGAAAAAAGACCTCTCGTTCAAGACTCCAGCAGAGCTTCGCTACAGTAGTGAACAGAAAGACTCAGAGGACAGGAGCTCAAATGGGTGAGTGGGAGAAAGGAGGGAAGGAATGGGGAGCAGAGCAAAGGGGGAGTTGAGGGGTAGGGGAGAATAAAGTTAGACAAGTTAGAAACTGCATTAGCAACCTTTCCACAGTCGACGGATGCAGCATCCCCCCTATTGTTTTTTAGCCTTACTGTGTATGTGTGCCAACAGCTCCACCTGCACTAACACCAAGCGCTCCACCTCTAACCTCAACATCCCCAATGAGGAGCAGGCGGAGAGAAAGGCTACACCGACCGATATGCCTGCAGAAACCTTACCCCAGCGAGAAGGCACCACTGAGGCCCCCTCTGTTTCAGCTGAGCCCCAGGAGAAGGAGAAAGCCAAAAAGACTAAGAACAACAAAGGGGCTAAGCCTGAGGCACCCCAAGTCAATGCTGTGCAGGAAAGTACGCCCCTAGTGGGCAAGCCAGAGAATGCAGCCCCTGTGTTGAACAAGAGAAACAGCTTCCGGCAGCAGTATGCCAAGTTACCCACCAACCTGCCCTTGCGTAGCAGTTCCTGCTGCATACTGTAAGAGCAGCCAGAGTGTTCAAGTCATGCTCATAGGGAAATAATGGTGAGGAAAGGAGTGATGTGAAGAAAGGATATGTTGTACAATGCCCCAAAGATGTGTTCCATGTCAGGATAGGGAAGAGTATAGCAACATGAAATGCCAAAACAATAAACTCTGGTCATGCCATTTAATTACACACACAATTAGCCGGTGAGACCATGTCCTATCAAAGACATACATAGGTAGTGTATAGGTGGTCTCTCCTACAGGAGAAGCAGGGAGAAGAGCATGGCAAAAGCGGCCTGCCAAACCTGGGAGAAACCGAACACAGTAGAGCTAACGTTTTATGTCTATAGATTTAAATCAACAACACTCCGAAAATCCCGATTCTACTCACGTTACTTTGTTTTCCTTGTTTGTCCTCAAGTCTTGCATCTTCATAAATATTTATGCTCCCCTGCGCCATTTATACTGAACTAGGTCCAAAGTGAGTGGAAGTGGAATTGAGCTATTATTTAAGCTATATCGTTGAAGAGTTGGGAAATTATTTTCTCTCAAAGTTCACCTAAACCACATTTTTAACACTTTCATCTCAGGCAAGAGTTGGGCACCAAGCCTTCAGTATCAGTAATTGTGAATTGAAAGTTAATGTTGAAAAAAGATACATTTTCAAAATCTTTTGAATCAGACACAAACACATAATACATTTTTACAACTCAGTTCTTCAGGTTTAATGATTTACATGTTGTCACACATATAGTCAAGAAAAAATGAATCCGTAATGTATATTTACTCTGTTATGATGACCATGTTACAACAGAAGAATCACAACTATGTTCTGGCGAGTGAAACAAGTCTTTTTTTCTTCAGTTAAAATAGACTGCGCACTCAGATTGGTACATGTATGGGTGATATAACGAGAAGTTGTATTTTATTTGCATGAACATTGATTTTAGAATATTTGACTAGAAATTAAAATAGATTAATTATTTATGATGACTGACTATTTAGCATGATTTTCTCAATAATTTTGTTTCCCACTTACCTATATGTTAGTATATATTAGAACTATAAATCTTTGGTGTACAGTGACTAAAACATGCCTTTGAATTTTTGTTGTTGTTCCTATTCTTCTTTACAGAAAACAGATTATCCAAGTTTTTAAGACATAAAAAACTGAACAGAATCAAATGATAATATAAGCAATGGTATAAACCCAAAAATGACGGAAGGAGGAAAAGTTGCACGAGACACCCCTTCCACCAAACCAATGAGAAAAGTGACAGTAATCAAATGTGGGGTGATAAAGTTAATTTCTTGATCCCCTTTGAGATAAGATTATTTATCTTTCTATATGCCACTTGCCTACCTATAAAATAGCACATTTAGCAGAACTATAATGTGTGCTCAGAAAAAAAATATTTTCACTAAGATTGTTTTTCAGTCTCGGCTAAATTACCTCTGACACACACTGAAGTAAGTAAATTAACATTAAAATAGGGATTCTCACTTTCCACTTTTCCACAAAAAAAGAGATTTATCTCAACAAAGAAGTTGTTTAAATGGGGCTTGTTATAATACAGATGGAAAAGTTAGGGGGGGGTTTTCAGGGCAAATTCACACCAAATTTCTCTCACATACAAGCTCACAAAACACACGCTCAAATGCACACACATTTAACTGTCACAGACATTTCTGTGTAAGATGTCATTACAAGATAAAGAGGAAGCCATCAGGAAACCGCTTAAGCACTACTTCCTGTCTGTTGCCATGGTGACAGGCCCCATTTTCAGTTGAACAGCTTACTATCTCTACTCAGTTTATTTCTTACAGAGGGATGTAAGTAAAGAACACTTCCAAAAAGAAACACAATGATGTAAGTCTTCAAATCCCCTGTTCCACACACTGTGGGCTGGTATCCGCTCTGGCACTCCCTTCTGTCCAGATGGGCCTTGATTTGACCTCTCACCCTAACATTTGAAAACAATCACACTCTTTGCACTATAGCACAATTGGACAGATCCCTTTAAGGGGTTGAGCCTGTCGACAGATCCAGCTGGTTTTCATTGAGATAAACCTACAGATAAACAGACTGCTTTTGAATTAGGAACTGGCCCAACCCATCTGAATCAGTTCATTCATGACTGGTCAGTGTGGTCAGTGTGCTCTTTGGTTCTC
Source organism: Plecoglossus altivelis (assembly GCA_036571765.1). Taxonomy (NCBI): domain Eukaryota; kingdom Metazoa; phylum Chordata; class Actinopteri; order Osmeriformes; family Plecoglossidae; genus Plecoglossus; species Plecoglossus altivelis. Next base: position 14,125,540 of record BROE01000014.1, on the reverse strand, counting down.
TCTATACAGCTTTAATAATGTTTACTACATTGTAACTCTGCAGTTAGACCAGGTGTGACTTCAAATCACCATCTCTGGAAAATATCATCAAAGCCTATTTGTTTTTATTTCAAATGTAACATCCAAATGAGGTAAGAAAACATTGGCAGAGTGATAAATTCTATGGCAACCAGAGCAAACAAGGACATCACGTAAAGGTTAGGAGGTAGTAGCTTGGGACTGGCCACCACAGACTATTACATCACTCTAATCCATTTCATCACTCTAGTTACATAGGTCATAACAATACCAGACATGCGAGCAGTTTTTTCCATTACGTTCAGGATGAATGGATCCTGTGTATGATTTCCGATGAAGTCAGTAGGAGTTAGAAGAGAGATAAATGATCATGTAAATGAGAGTAAGTCAGATAGATGACAGTGCGAGATAGAGCGCCAAAAGATAGTTGTGAAGTTCAGTATTAACATGTTAGTTATGTATTGTAAGGTTGCACATTGCAGGAAAGTGGAATGTACTAGTGTTCAGTGCTGACAGGAGCCACATTCCACAAGGTGAACACAAAAAGGACTAAGCCGCTCCCCTTTCAAATGACTGCATCACTGGATTATTGCAAAATTCTTTCTAGGGTTTTCACTTGTCAGGACAGGCAGAGACATGCTGTCAGCAGATAAAGAGAGAGAGAGACAGAGAGACACAGAGAGAGAGAGAGACTATGAAAATGAAAAAGAGTTGAAGAGCAAGAAAGGGAGGAAAATATAGATTATGCAGAGTACTGTAATTTAAAGAATAACAAGAGCAGTTACAATTAGCATATTTGAGTGGCATACAAAAGAGATGGGGGAGAGATAGTGAGCGCAAGAGAAACAGAAGAGAAAGAAGGAGAGAGAGAAAGAAAGAAAGAGACTAAGGGGTGTGTCATAGCAATTTAGTTCCTCAAGGAAGTACAACTGAGAATTATCTTGAGACTGTTGAGCACAAGCAGATAGGAAGACGGCACAACTGATTTTCTTTTGTTTTCGCCGTGGAAAATGAAGGTGTTCAGATAAATGTATTCTCTATGTTGACAACTTGATCCACGTGTAGAGGCAGAGCAAAACCTGACAGAGAGGAGGGAGGGGGAACCACACTCCCTGGCAAACTCAGGTAAGGGTGCTCTCAATGTTTGACTCCAATAGCAGCCTAGCTACAGCTAAATTGTGCACCGATTATTCATCTTGTACAGAATTCTCTGATTGAACTCGTTGTTTGAACGTGCTTTGTGATCGGTCGATTTACACTCTGCCAAAGAAGTAAGCGGGAAGGTGGTAAAATCCAAATCAATTTGACTAAATGGATCATGTTAGATAACGTTTCATTTTGCTTTTCAACTTTTGCCTCTCAAACGTGGGTAGGGGGGGCCATTAATCTTTCAGATGGTTTAACAGAAAAGCAGCACCAAAGTGTGTGTCCTCATGATCGTCAAGTTGAACATACAGTACTGTCAGTGACTATTGAATATTACACAACATGGAGCAGTAGTTTCCCTCCTTTAACTGGCCTACTTTGAATGAGTGTAAAAGCCTGAGAAGTGAAGAAATATAATGACACAACAGTGTTCAACAGATGGTAGGGATGAAAAAAAACTATGTTTGAAAAAAAGTTATGAGCCAATGATGACTCCTCAGAGCTAACTCAACTGCACCGGTTTTACTTCCCTTTTGAACCAACCAAAATCTGTGTTTTAAGACTGTCAGTTATCAGAAATGTACTTGTTACTATAGTACTACTACATAGTACTATAAAGTGCAGTTTTACTTCAAACCTAAATCAATGGACGAGTTTCTCAACACACTGATGATGCACTGGTGCGTGCACAGACTAGAGTTTCTTAGGAAGCCAGTAAACATTCATCAACAGTCTCAGTGTACGTCTGAGTGACCACAATGCTAAACATCCCTTTCTGATCTACTGCAGGACACCATTGATGAGGCCCACATGACATGAATGTCCACAAATATACACCTTGGGATTTCTCATGTTTACTTCCCTGACAGATAACTGCAAGATATCACAAAGAGCATGTTTCCATTATTTACTCTGCAAAGTGTTAAAATGGATACACATTCTTTGTATTACATTTTGATTATTATCTTAATAGTGAATAAGAGTGAGGATAGAATAACGAACTAGGGTCTCTGTGGCCCATGTCCAGACATGTGGTGACACACGGAAAACGTCTTGGGGCTAATGTTTAAGGAGCACGTACAAGCAAGGACCTGGTGACTCTTAATAACAGTATTACCCATGTGAGCAGGTCAGTCAAAGGGAGTCGCCACTGGCTTTACCTATCACACAGACATACATCTATGTAAATGTCCATAAATACATATGCACAGTGCATACCAACAAATAGATACAAACACACACTCAGCCCCTAACTACACGCTGTTGTAGTCTGTGATATGCTGAAATTCTAAATGTTTATATTTTATAATGCCTGACTGCTTGTACTTAATCCACCAATCAGCACTCTTGATCAGAGTATCTGTCAATGTGACACTCTTGCACTCAAACAATTTGTTGATGAAAGTGAAAGTTCCAAAATTCTAAAGTGATTCATTTCTGGATAAATGATCTCCAAGGGAGGGTTTGGTGATCAATTTCAGTCCATTTAACCCATGTGTTGTCTTAACATTCTGTAGTCTCCCCTTTTCTTAAAGGTCAAAAATGTCCCACCTTCAACCCTAAAAGAAAACAGGTTAATTGAACCTTTAAAGCCTCTGACTGCATTTCCCATTGGTAAACAGTGCTTAGAAGGCATTTATGTCTGAAATTTGGTTTAGTTGGTTTGAATTTGTTTTTGTTTTGTCTGTGAACTTGAGTCATGTACGGGATCGTGGAGGGGAGATGCGGCACATAAAACAGAAAGATTTTGTTTGGTCTTCGTTCAATCAGTAGCACATACAATCTACATGTCTTATTGTGTGTGTGTGTGTGTGTGTGTGTGTGTGTCTTATTTGAATTTGTGGTGTATAATGGTTTTATAACTGCCAGGTCAAAAATGACTTCAAGTCAATCTTTGTACCCTAGTTGTGTGCAGCTTTCATGGAAATACGAAAGAATATGACACTTCACTTTTTCTAATGTTGGGGCCACTCAAGGATAAGTAATCTTTTTTCAAATTGAAAACAAAACTAAAGATTTAGGGGTTTTCTCTGCTGGTACACAGAGTGTCAGGCCATTTCTGACCTCTAGACAACAGAAGTATGGGTCTGAATTTAGTTGTGGCTATTTATACATTGACACATAACCTCGATAGTTGTTTTTTTTCAGTTGTGAAAACCTATTTTGAAGATAGCATTATAACAGGTCTGACCTCTTCCAAAAGAGTTCATGCACCAGATTATTATAACCAGATCACCCATACATAAACTCTTAATAACATACATTAACTGTATTCCTGTTCCCTCAAGTGGTCCATTAGTTAAAAGTGGCTTTATGTGACAGTAGCATTTTGAACAATTGACTCTCATGCAGCGTTTAAACACAACTACACAGTAGGCTGTTTCCAGCACTGCCTCCATATTCTAGGGTGAATGTGTTTCCTGATGGGGGCACATATCTCTCAGCAACTCCCAGTAGGATTGTGGAGCGGAGAAATGAGATTTAGAGCTATTTTGAAATAACTATCACGCTGCTCCACTTCCATTATCACAGTTGAGGGAAATGAATCTAATGAATGTTCTTTAATTCCCTACAGAGATGAAGTCTTGTATTGAAGCACACCATTAGACATATGACACTGGTTCAGAATTAATGGATATGCATGTATTAAAAGGCGTAATGGGATGTCTTTTGCAAGATTAGTGTTTGAATAACATGGATGTTGTTACTGACGCTGGGTGCATGAGAGAGATGCAGTGCTACAGTTATTATCTATTAACACATTACCATTGTTAGTATATCTGGATCATGTTGCTCTTCACCAGAAAATTAGCTTCAGAGTGTGCCTAATTTAAGTCAAAAGTCTAGATTAAGCTTTTAAACCAAATACAGAAACACATCTGCAGCCATTCATAAAGTACTACAGCTAAAACACATGTTGTGTGCACCCAAATTACACTTCAATGGAGTTCAATTCTGTTGCTCATGTTCTGTTTAGGATGTCTCAAAGGAAAGAGGAGGTTTTCATTTGCATGAGGGTGCATTCCAAGATAGTAGCAAAAGGCAACTGTCCTGCCCTCTAATATTCTCTGTTACCACTGTGTTGATGCAACCTGCACGACAGGTAGGGACCTGCTGTAGCTATGCCGCCTTGTCTGCCTCAAATACTTGTCCACACAGGCTGTGAGTAGGGTTTCAACACTGAAGTGCTTGTGGTTATTTTACATAGGGCGGTGGACAACCAGTCAATTAGTTGTTAACACTTTCAGGTGAAACAAACTCTTGACAATGCTTAAATAATGTGGAATGGACTTTATAATTCATCTACTCTTATTTGACACATCGTATCTCAATAAACGATGCAGGGTATTTTGTATTTAACTCTAACGTAATTCATAATCTTCATGATAACTTAAATCTCCAACTACATGTATAGTACTGAATTGAGGCAACCAAGTACAGACTGATTGTACTGTTTCAGACTTAACTATCTTCTCAAATGGGTTAGGATGAATCTACCTCAGGCAAAACCATATCACGTCTCCACCTAGAATAACCCTGATCCTGTCATACGGTGTGGTATAACAGCAGCAAATGTTTGCATGAAACAGATAAGATCACTGATGACTTCCCATGGGTTGGTTTACTGTATTCCTCCCCTGGAGAGGTAGGCATGGGGAGTGTAGCCTCTTTAGGGTACAGCCCTAGGTGCCTCCCATAGGATTTAGCTGTTTTCTTCTGTTGTACTAATATGAAAAACAAAAGAGTTTTGTCTGAGCTGAAGGGCTTAAAAAACCACACCCAAAATCTTAAACACCAAATGGTGGATAAGTGCGTAAAGCAGAATGGTTGTTCCAGTCGTGTTTTTTTGGGGATGAAACTTAAAAGACAAAGTTACGTCGGACAGGACCATCTTCATTCAACTCTTGCTTTATCCACAGGTGACGATGGAGTCCTTCAGCTCCAAAGACATGGCCATGCAGGCCCAGAAGAAGATCCTCAGCCGCATGGCCAACAAGTCCATGGTCAATATGTTCATTGACGACAACAGCAGTGAGATCATGGATGAGCTCTACAGAGTGTCTAAAGAGTATACTGGCAATCGCACGGAGGCCCAGAAGGTGATAAAAGATCTCATCAAGATTGCAGTGAAGATTGGTGTGCTGTTCAGACACAACCGCTTCAATGCAGAGGAACTAGGTTTGGCTCAGGACTTCAAGAGGAAACTGCACCAAGGAGCAATGACAGCTATAAGCTTCCATGAGGTAACATCAAAACAAGTTTCTTGTTTACCATTTGTTGTTCCGTTTTCAGATAACCAAAGAATCTATCAATTTGATGTTTGCTATGCCATAATTGGAGTAAAGAACATATTGTAATACTGCTGAGATACCATGGTCATTACATTACTATCACTTCCTGTGGTGTAGGTGGAGTTCACCTTTGACAAGAGTGTGATGTCGGAGATCTTGACAGGATGCAGGGACCTGCTGTTGAAGCTAGTCAACACTCACCTCACCGCCAAATCTCATGGCCGCATCAACCATGTGTTCAACCATTACGCCGATCCTGAGCTTCTTACCAAGCTCTATGACCCAAATGGCCCCTTCAGGCCAAACCTCATCAAGATCTGCAGTGGACTCAACAAACTGGTAGAGGAGGGAACAATATGAGTCACCTGCAATGGCTTCATGTGGGTGAGACACTGAAATATGTGTTCAAAAGGGGTCTGGCTTAGAAGTCATTGGGCTGACTGAGCAGGTAGGATGTGACGTCACTGGAGACTGTTGCATGTGTAACAGGTGTTACATGAAGCAGACTCTGATGTGTTATCATGCCAAAAAAAGACTTTGAACAAATGGGAATAAGACATGGGTACAACTGGACCTTAATATTTGTTGCTAGTAACTGATAATACAGAGTTGCCATGTCTCACACATTGGCACACGCTGTGAAACCAATCAAATGCGTGTATCTCACTGCCAATGTGTGAGATTTGGCAGCTCTGATAATATTTCCATTTTTAAATGGTACGTCCAACACAGGGGTCTCCCTGTACCTGGTGATCTGCTTATATGTAGGTTTTTTGCTCCAGCACTAATCTAGCATACATGAGTCTAATAATTAGCTGATTGATTGGGTAACTAGTCAGGTCAAATAAGTGTGGTTGGAGCCAAAACCAACAGGCAGATCCAGTAACTCTGTTGAAAACCTCTGTTCTACTGGGGTTTTTTAATTGTAAATACTGAGGTCAAAAGGACTTCCAGTTTCTCAAAGGTCTGAAATGCTTAAATGGGATAAAATAAATATTTGAAAAATGTAATAACTATCTGTACATTTAATATCCTAAATGCATAGATAACCAAACGATAACCAAATCTGAACTGTAACTTCTCATTTAAGTCCCAGTCACAGACACCACTGCCATCTGGTGGTTAAAAACGTCATAGTTTTTTAAAAGCTGTTACTATGTTGCACATAGCACAATTTCAATGTACTGTGGGGTACAATAAGTCTTGTTACAGCTCTGGAATAACACCAAAAAAATAGAGAATTTTATATTAGCCCCGAAATGGCTTTTTTTGTAACATTCAAGATAATGCAATTTATACAATAAATCTTATTATTCTTGTTCTTATTATTTTCTGTCTTGTAGATTTTGTGAAAATATGTTTATTCAGACAAACTCATTTAAGATGCTTGGTAGTGTGTAATAATGCTGGAACATCTAGACAGCAGAAATTGAATGTATTTGCTTCTCAATTGAGTAACAAAATCTGTCTACTGCAACCTCACATAAAACCTTCAACTAGTTTTAGTAATCCCATTGTACTCTTAGACTACCAAAACAACATAATTTGGACAAGTATCACTGACAACTTATCTATGAAACCAATTTTTGAAAACACTAACCTGTCACAGGGGAGGCTCTGTTTAGCCTGCAAGATGAACTAACCTAATTATGAGAAACACTTACAGACTTAAACTCAGTCATTAGCTGATTACATAATTTGAGTTAGCAACCAACACATTGCATTCTATCTAAATAATTACGCAGACAATGTTTTAGTACAAAACAAACCAGTTGTTAAGATTCCAGACTTCATATAATCATTAATTTAATCCACAAATACCAAAATTGTGACTCACAAATTATCACCACAGTTACAACTTGTCCAGACCTAACTGGTAAATAGTAGATGCCAGTTAAGCGCAGCAGCTAACCCAAACCTCAACAAAACATGGACACACATTCAAGTAAAGAACCCATTGAGCAACAGGTGATACTTCCACGGGAATAACAGCTCCTCTAAATCTGTCAAGACAGATTATCTTGGAGGTCAATCCCTTTGACTAGCCTGTGTATTAGCTTGATCAGTCTCATAGTTTTAGAGGAGAAATGGCATCACAACTCAAAGATCTCGTCCTCCCGGTCTTTTAGTTTCTTAGAGCATCTGGTGATAGTCAGCGGCACAGCACCGAGTACTGCTTGGTGGTGTATTCTGGAAGCTGAAGTTGCACTCTGGGACCTTGTCAGTCTGCGGTCTGGTGCTCTGCTGGCACATGCTGCTTCTAGCGAGGCAATTCTGTGAGAGAGAAAAAAAGACAAATGAAGTCACTGGTGTTGAGCAAAGAAATGCTTAATCCTATCCAGAGCACATGATTGCCGGATCCTTTTCTTTTTTTTTCTTAAAGAAAATCAATGTACGTGTGTTCTCTTAAATCCAGCTCAAACCATAATGCTAAAGAATACAGAATTTGTCAAATTACTCTTTGAGCTACCTTTTTTCTCCTTCTTGACATTTTTTGAAAGCAGCCTGCTTAGACTGGTTAATCATACTGTCCATCCTTTTCAGGAAATCCATTGGCGAGAGTTCTTCTTCAAGGCAATCCTCCTTTACAGAGTTGCTCACTGGTTTACAATTTTGGTCGGAGATGCAAATAGTGTCTTTTTCCTGGTTGGAATTCTCCCCAGCTAAACCTGGTCCATTGTAGGAGTCAGGTGCAAAACAAACTGGGATGAACAGAGATGTCTTTAAGAATATTGAGTCATTGGTGTAAAGCCTATTTGCTCTTTTAATGTCTTCCATCTGTAAGAGAAAACAAAGTTTCTAGTATGGTTACAACGTTGTGGTAGGTTCCATATAATTCCAAGGCACGCTCAAGACAACCAAAAACATTCATTTATCTGGCACTAACTGGCGTGGTCCAGTCTTGATACTTACAGATACTCCATATTTCAAGGAAAGTCCTTGCAATGTCTCTCCTGGTTGGACTAGATGTTCAATTCGTCTTTGGCGAAGTGGAGAAAGAGAAGACTTAACAAGACTACCATAGGACCTAGTGCGGGAACCCCGTAGTCCACTGGTAGGTAGGGGAGCACATTCACCGGCACGGGAGGACATAGCTAGACTTTACATGAAACATATGGTGTGGTGGTTTCAGCCTTCTGCAAATCCCTTGCGTCCATTAAGATCCGCCAGCTGCTTTGTCATGCAAACTAAGGATAGCAAGCTAATCTAGATAGCCACGTAAACGTAAAAGCCTAGCACTAGTTCTAAGTCATTCGTCTCTATCACTTATAGCTAGCTAGAGTAGAGTAGCTAGCCGCATTATTAGCATTCGTCTAGCTAACTTCCTAGAATTTCGCCATCAGACAGCTAAACACGCTGATCTAGTACTTCAGTGATTCACTCAATATACTAGCCTTGGACGTAAAGCATGTTACAAACAAATAGATCTATATATATATCTCAAAGGCTATATTCAGGTTATTCTAAAACAATCAAAGATTGAGGAATTCTTCTCAACGCGCTCACTTTAGTTAGACCCCATATCCCACAATTCCTTTCTCAAATACCCGGAAATAAACATTGACAAGTTCTGATAGTACTAGACGGTCTGTCTGCTACAGCTACATAGCGTAGCCTTATAGACTAAAAATGTCTTTCAAACGAGAAGGCAATGACTCAAGTCAACTGAATATACTGAAGGTAAGGGGTTTCTACTCTATGGCTAGCTAATTGTCAGCATATTTTGCTTGTTTATTTAGCTGTGTGGCTAGGGAGCTGGGGACTATTAGCTACTTATCAAAGGGAAGACTCACACTTGCTGGTCTACATTCAAACAATTACTTTCCAGAAACGACGTGTTGCAGATCTCCTTTCTAACTTTATTCCAGAGGACGAAGCAGCCTTATTGAAAAATGGAAGGTAGGGAGTATATTACGGCGTGTTAGTTCGATGCCTCGACATTGAAGCCTGCATGCATGTGTAGTGTGATAATTTGATAAATTCTCAATTGCCTTTGCAGATACACTTGCCTTGTGTGCTCCTACCGTCCTGTTTTTGACACAGTTGACATGCTAACAGTACACCGGAAGGGTAAAAGGCATATTGAAGGTGAGAGAGACACATTTTGTAACCTAAGTAACAGGTCTTTGGAGGCTGAACTTGCTTACAGTACACATTTCTTTTAGGAATGAAGTGGCATTATGGACAGAAAAAGCAACTGCAAAATGAAATAGCAAAAAGGCAGCATCAGGACTACGTTCTAGCTGAAGACAGTAGACAGGTAAAACTTCACACACAAAAGTCCATGTAAAGAAGTCAACAGACCACTATCTTTGTAAGGCATAAGTGTGGATTTGTTGTTACCAGGAACCTTCCAGCTCAGCCCCTCTTCTAACACAGACACGCAAGATTACCCATCATGCCTTACTGAAAACTGTACCCTACAACAGTTGCCATAAAAAGACCAGGTATGGTGATTTTAACACTTCGGACACTGGTGTACTACACTGAAAAGTCAAACTGTGCTGAAAACAATAGTAAAATATTTGTTTCCAGCACTAAGTCTGAAAAGGGGCCCGAAAATTCAGGCTCTGACATTAATGTCAGACCTTCGCGTGCAACAACATCACCTCAGCACCAAACAGTAGACCAACCCTCAATCAATGCAGCCTACAGCACACCAACAGGTACTGTCACCAGCAGGGCTGCCTAACACTGCTCCTGTAGTCCTGCTGTCTTGTGGCTTTTCATGCCAACCCAAATAGGACACACATGATTCTTATAATTAGATGAGGTACAAAGTGAAACAAGTGTGTTTCAACTGGGGTTGGAGTGAAAACCTACTGGAGGTTATTATAGATCTCCAGGGCCAGGTTGGGACAGCCCCTGGTCTACTACATGATTGTCTTGGCAACCTGGTTATATCAATGCATGGGTGTGTTCATTTTTACGAACGTCCGCGGTTGGACCATTATGTGTTTTAACAGTTAATCAGGGATTGTGTCCACCTGGGAGGAAAAATAAGTCATCGAAGACATCAAATCCAAAAGTTTCACATGAGTCTGAACAATTAACAGCCCAGAGAAGACGAGAGTTGGAGCATTATCTGGAGTTGAAAAGGTACTGCTTATAGCATTCTGATCATGAATTCAAGTCAGGCTTTTTACCCTGTGTTTATGATTTGCTAACTTTACTTGTATATCTCACCACTAGGTGTCAGTATAGCCTTTCTTAGTTTTCGTCACGATAAATTTTTCCCCATTCATTTTCTACCAACCCTTATTCTGTATCATCAACAGTGCGGGGTGGCTGCAGGATAGAAATGGTCAGTGGGTGAAGGATGAGAATGTGGAGTTTGATTCCGACGAAGAGGAACCTGCTCCTGTACCGTCTTCCCCTAGTGACTCAACTAATAACAGACCAGAGGACCAGCATTGACACACTATCACTGTTTGTGACTCCAAAAGTCCATTGGAGGGAAAACAGCTAAAAATCACGAAGGTTTTTAAAATAACTATATGACAAGAAGATGATCAAATAACAACAACCTTTTTTGTATTGACCCATACCGATCGAGAAAATACGGTTGTAAAGTTCTAACAAAGACTGTTGCAAGGTGATCGCATTGACTTTCCACCTGGCAAACACTGTTGACACCTGCCAACAACTATTTTCAGTACCCTTTGTGTCCTACTATTTCTCCTATTGTATTTTGTCCCAAGACCTTAAAACTATGCCCCCTGTCTGCTATAAATCAGCTAGTCATCTGATAGCCAATATAGTTGCTAATTTGGGTTATGGAGCCACCGGTTAATATTTCTTGGAAGGTTATTATTCATATCAACAGTTGGTTAGAATTTGATCTCCCTGTGTTCAGATAGAGTGGTGTGGACTTCATGAGTTAGACATTGATAACTTGTGTCAAAGTCACTCTGTCCTTTTGGAACTCAGAATGTGGCTGTCACAGGATGTTGAGAAAAAAGTGACTTCTTGATCTCTTACCTGTTTAAGCTATGTTTTATGAATGGGTTGGTTAAAAACTCCCAGGGTGGTGTAAACCTTTTAAGCAAATACTGGGGCTGTTTGTTGATAACTGAGGTATCGTTGTACATGTAAAAACGAAGTGGTTTGTATATGGTATAAATCAATACAATGACCTTTAATTTTCTGATTCTCTCCATGTCTGATTTCTTACCAGAAACCTAGAACTTACCTGATACAAGGAGCTTTCATTTAGTCTTTGTAAATGCACCTGTATTTTCCCGTGCTATAATCCAAGGAAAAATACCTCCTAAAATAAATGATGGTATGGCAATACTGAACTTAAAACATTGCAACACTAGTTTCTATGCCAAGTGTCACCATGTAAAACTAGACAATGCCACCATGATCCATGCTAGACCGCATTTGAAAATCATCTGCTGCTTGCATGAAGAATAATTTTCTTGAAAGTCAAATGTTCAGAGCCTGTGGACTTATTCAGGGCTGTGAAAATCCTCAAAGGTTAACAGCTGTTTCTTCATGAGTTCATCATTTTTATGTTGGCAACTTGCACGTGTCCCTCACTGCTCCAGAGCTGTGAAAAGTTGTTACATATATTTGGAACTGGGAAACTCAAGCCCAGAGGACTGAGTTACATAGACAGGAAGGTTAGTGGCTTGGGGTATATGATGAGAGGGCTGTAAAAATAGGTCAGGTGCTGGGACTGCACACCAGAAGGACTGAGGAAATTAAGTAATGGTTCTCAAACTTATCTATACGTGTAAGAATGACAACAAATTAACTAGATTTTCCCAGGCCCATAAAAGTACCATACTTGAGATCTCACATAGTTTCCCTTCTGATCGAAAAATGGAAAAAAAGTATATTGTTTTGGAACAGATAAACAAGCAATGTATAGATGGGCTGGCAGTGGTTTGTTATTCTGTTCGTCACATGTCTATGAAGTCATGCAGTCAGACCACATTATTCAAACATTTTATTTAAAGTATTTACATATTTTGTTATCTATTTATAGCACCACATTATGTGCATGAATTAAGGAAATCTGATGGATTTTGTTGGATGTCATCGCAAGCGCTAGAAGCAGAAAAAGACACATCACATTTAGATGAACTGTACATGCTTTATGATTGAGTTTAATGTTCTACAGAATGCAGTTAATGGAGACGGAAATGAAATGATTGGGATCATCTCGATGTTATTGTAAAACTGTGCAGCTATAATCCAAGCATGTGATGAGGACTTGTGTGAGCTTTGTGGAACCCCACTGTCAAAGCTAGCACAAGGATGTCAAGGGCAGTCTTTCACAGTCAGAATCTCCAAGGCCTGAACTAACAGCCAGGAGAAAGAGGGGGTGTCGTTCCTCTTCATCCTACCCTCTGTTGGCGAACTGAATGGAGGAGAGTGAAAAAAAGTATAACAGCAGGTGGCAGATTGTCACTGGTCACCCAAGAGCTGTGACACCACACTAACACATTATCACAAACTGTACTGAGAGAAGGTTGCTAAAATTGACTTCTAAGAGTATGTTGTTATCATGATATTCCTCATGATATCAACATATCCTTGTATACCGTATTTACAAAACGAATGCAACTTTGAAATAAACATGCTTAAACGTGGATTGGCTCAATGTAATGTTGAATTTGAATGATTGACTTTCTCAACTGAAAATCAATTGATAGAGTGCTATCTATCAATAAAATTGTAGACACAGTGGAGTGCAGACACAATTGGAATGCACAGTTTAGAGGTTTATGTGTGAGTTCCTCCCGACACTCACGGATATCGTTGTTCCTGGTGATAGCCATGCCTGCTCTGGCACGGGGTCCCTGCTGGGTGAAATGATAGCCAAACTTGATGATGCTGGAGTTGTTCTCCAACATGGTGGCTATCTCCATCTCCACTGAGTCTCCCAGTTTCTGTCTCTGTTGGTGGATAAGGCAAGAATAAAGTGAGTAAATTGGTTCAAATAGCTGAGCAGAAAATACTGTATCTCATCATATGTCACAACTTGAATATTTGAAGTAGATTACGAAATCCAATTAGCAACCGGTTGTTGCAAATGACTGAATGATGTTTGACTCGAAGTGTGCATGAAGTAATGATAGTATGTAGTAATGTAGATGTCTAACCTGGTTATCAATCTTGAGCTCCAGTAGCGTTGCATTGTTGGCCATGGCCTTGACAATAGCCATCATTCCCTCTCCAGTGATAAAGTTGGACTCAATGTTAAGACTCTGAAGGCTGGTGTTCTCCTGAAGCATCTCAGCCACCGCCTGAATCAAACACACACACACGCATAAAACCTGTAACCAGGTAGCTTTTTCGAAATTATAATGTAGAGGGGAGCACTGGAAGTAGCTATAGAGGTATATGTCTGTTATGTCCGTCATCTATAAGATCAGTAAAGTCAACGTCTGACAGAACACTTGACGAATAGAAAACTTACAACGGCCACGGGGTCATTGCTACGAGTAGCAGCAATGCTCAGAGTCTCCACACATGAGTTTTGTTTCATTGCCTCAAAGATCTCTTTCAATGTGGGAATGGGTATGTCCTGAACAAGAAAAGTGTATTGTCAGTACTTTCAAAGGCTCTCAGTTCATTCGAGGCACAAAACAAATGTACCCTTCACTGGAAGTGTAGCATCAACACTAGTCTACTAGAGTAGTCCCTCAAGAAGATATACACCCAACGGTTGTACGATCCCAATACTGTGAGAAATCATTGCCTTTACCTTGATGTTGTTGAGGTTGACATCTGTCAGACTTCTGTCATTTTTCTGGATGCTCTGCAAAGTAGCCTCCACATTAGTAGTGTTGGGAGGCTCTTCTGGGAAGATCTTGAATGGGTCTGGTTTCACTACACCTGAAGGCACCAGAGTACCAGAGGTGAGGGAGCTGTGCAGAAGGCTACTATGGTGGGGCATTTAGGCTCAAAGTCCATGAAGTAATGCGAAGAATCCATCCATTATGTCAACATTAGAATGTGTGTGCTAGTGCCATCGTTGTCCTTGGATTCATTCATGCACTGAAATTATTTTCATATCACAATTAAAACACTCAAGCCTGATGCTTAAATTGTTCAGCTACTTTAAAGAAAGACTGGTTGAACATTTCCCACGTACTGTTGATTCCCTCCGTGTTGGCTATGGTGCCTGTGGTGCCCAGGGCGTCATAGTACTGCTTGTTACTCATCAATGTGTACATTCCCAGGATAGCTGAAAAAGACAGATATTTTGTCAAGGTCACTTTTAGTTATCAAACGTTTTACAATAGTATTTATTTAGAGATAAAAAAACACATAGGAAGCAGTAAAGGAGCAGTACAAAGAATTCCATGCACTTCTTATTGTTACTGTAGTCCTACTGCTTCTTGTTTATATGTTTATGTTGTGTACGTTCATAAATGTCCATTGTGTTAAGATTGTAGTTTCATTATTTGTCCAAGTTTTTCGGCTTGTTTCTCTGATGCTGTAACAATCAAGTTTACCCCCAGGGGATCAATAGAATTTCGGTCCGTTAAAATATTAAGACAACAAGCAATTATGTGAGGGAAGAAGGAGACGCACTTAAGCCCAGTGTTATTCTAGTTGATATTGGGTCAACACGAAATGATGGATTACCTCGCTTCTTATTTGAGTTCATATATAGGCACAGAGAACACTATATGGTCCAGTGGCATTATACCAGCTAAGGCATCCAAACTTTGAATAACAAAATCAACAATGCATTTGAGTTGGGGCAGCTCAGTTTTGTTCATGTAGCAAGATGGAGCAAATCACAATGGGATTCTAAAACCATGCAGTTCTAAGTTGATTCATTGCTCCTGCCAGTGTTTTGCTTCACCAGCAGGAGGCAGTGCATAAAACGCCTTTTCTTTTGGTTACAGCCGCCCCGTCTCCACCAAACTGTGTCACACACCAACTGCTGCGACAGCATACCCCCAACAGCCCCCTGACCTGGAGCATGAAACTCTGGGAATGGCCTTGTGACGATAGAGAGATGCAGAGACAGCTGCTTGCTGCAACGAGCCAACGGCACCAAATCAGCTCCGAGCAGCCTCGCTCCATGTTGAATTGTTAGTGCAACATGCTGCCCCCCTGCCCCGTGTTTACCATTCTGGGATAGATAGAGTTAAGAAAAAAGCTTCTCTTCCTGTTGAGCTGGCCAGCCTGTCCATTGTGGATTACACACACCGTGTCTCTGTCTTTCATTCTCACACACTGAATCTTTCGTTCCAACTCTCTCTCTCTCTTTCTATATCTCTATGTCTCTCTCTCTGACATACACACATACACTACACACACACTGTCTCTCACTGACACCAAAACAAAAGATTGACAGAGGCTAACGAAGGGTTAATCCCCATCTGGGCTTTCTCCATGGTTACAAATGTGGACTAAGGACTGACAGACAAATCTATCTGGCCTAGAAAAACCTCAACCGTCACTTTCTAGTTGCCTGTCCAATGTATGCTTAAGAATACCCCATAGATACTATTTGCTTATTTGTGCCAAAGCTAAAATAAGGCTATATTGCTCATGCTGTTTGTGTGAAAGCCATGTACAATACAATAGTGTACATATTTCCATGGAAGCATCAGCTTACCGCTAATACACTGACTTCCTGAAAATGCATTGACTTTATTAGGACTTTTTGTATAGAACAGTGTGGGCCAAAACCCTAACAGTACATCATTGAAGTCCACCAAGACAAAAACTACCTCAGGGGAGAACATATTTAAAAATCCCACGTGCTAACCTAATACGTAACCTCGCAATGAAATTTAGCATATCTAAGCCTTCAGCAAATGAATGCAAAAACGGTTGGTCCAATCGAGTGTGCAGTTGTTCATTGCCCGCAGTGTCTGGTTAAGATTGATACAGTATCAGTCCCCAACATTCAACTCACCCCCTTCCCCCTCTTCCTCCCTTTCCACTCCACCCTGCCTTTGGTGGAACCATGCTAGCCTATTTTGGTATTGTTGAGTGTGGGGAATTGGAACCCCCATGATGCCATGCCCCACATCCCATAGTTCCATGTCTTTAAGTGGAGGGTGTTTCATTCAGCTACAATGTGTGATGTGAACCCAACTCTGATCTAACTAAACATTGCCACAAAATGTGACAACAAAAACAATGGAATAAAATGGGTCAGTAGCACAATCGTGTACAGTAATTGGACCACAACACATATCGTCATAGAAACTCCACGCGGACATGAAAGAATAGACCTCCACAAAAAGAACTTTAAGATGACATTTTATAGCTATGTCATACTAATTTGGACCTTCATCAGTCAACACAAATTCAATTACAATGAAATTAATACGATAACGTCACTGTAAAATAATGTGTTTAATTGACAAAGGAACACTGAGTGTAAGCCAGTTAACAAAATAATAGTACTCACTTGTCAAAGAAAAAAGTTTATTTTTAATAGATAAATATTGAGTCTCCAGTTTTGATTAAACAAATGTGTGTGTTTGTGTTTTTCTCACCTGCGATGTCACACATCTCGGCATCAGTGGCATTCTTTAGCGCTTCCTCCAGCTCTGGTTCTAGGGTGATCTGCTCACTATCAGGGATTTTTCCGGTGCCTGGCTTAGGCACAAAGGCCTTCCCTGGATGAATACAGGGAAACAGAAAGGGGCAGAGAGGGGACACCTAAAGATATGGAGTCTTCAGACAAAAAATCTGTAATATCTGAATCTTAATAATGAGCCATTTTCCTTCCAGAAATATTTACATGGCAACATATAGACTGACAAAGACTGTTTGCTCGACACAAGACCGTTTTTCTCCTCACGTGAAGCCTGTATATTTTTCAGGCACTAAGTAACTAAGTGTCCCTTCGAGTGATTTTGTCTTTGTTCTGGTGAAGGCTCTGTTTGGGTCTTTGATCTTATGTCCTAAAATAGTAGTGGTCCGTAGGTCTTATGTCAAGTCAGATCAGTTTTCTACCACTGTAGGCATGATGTCGTTTCAATCTTTCATTGCAGTACTGACAGAAGAACAGGATAACGGGGTTAATTTAACCAATATTTTAGCTTCTGTTCATCATTTTAAAACACAAAAATGGGTGTACAGTAATTGCCATTTACTTTCACCAGCATGCCTGTGTAGACCATTAAAACAAAACAACACTAAACCCTAAACAGCTCACTGGAGCGCAGAAGCCCTGCGCAAACTAGCAAGCCATGCTAGTCCGAGAACTACAGTTAAAGAGCTCCCTGTATTTTCAGGATGTCATTGGATTGTGTCTGCTTTTAACACAGAAGGATAACACCTGTCTTGGAACTGTGTCCTGTCCTGCATGCTGCCATAAATCTATGCATATTGAGTATTTAGTGTGCAGACGTCTCTGTAATAGTATTCTAGAGGTTACTGAAGTTCAGTTAGTTACCTTTCTTCTCTCCAGTGAAGGGCACCAGGTCGTCCCTGTCTGCATGCTCCAGAGCCTGCTTCTCCAGGTGGTCCAGTAGAGCATCACGGTCAAACTGCCCTGTTGGGTTTTTCTTAGTCTGGTCACGCTGGCGGAAGCCGGCTGGCAGCATGGCGTTCTGAGGGAGAGGGCAGAGGTGATGTTTATGTGGCAGAGACAAGTACAGATTGTTCTTACTGGTCTTCCCACGTATATTCTATCCAGCTGTACTGTATGCAACCGTGGCAACCTAGATGGCTGTACTCTTGATAAATACGATGGCATTGATCATTTAAGATGACACTTTTCTCCAAGTGATTATAGCAGTGGTTAATGTGGTGGTGGCTACATCCCTCTAGACATGTTGTATGTCATCATCAAGTACAGCACACAGTTACGGCTCTACCTGTTTCAAACATTTTTGCAAAAATGAACCCCAGCCCGAATGTAATGTGTTTTCTTCCATCCATCCCCTACTACTGGAGACTACTGGGCCAGTATCCTTGGGTCTTCCCCAGGTTTGTACCTCTGGATCCATCTCCTGCAGTTCGTACTCCAGTTGCTCCAGCTCCTGTGGGCTGAGGCCCTTAAGGAGCGCATCCTCGTCTATGTCCCGGGGGTCTGACATGTTTGCAGGCTGGTGGGGGGCCTCCTAGGGCTCTCTCTCATACACACACTCACACTCACACACTGCTCCACACACCCCTAGTGAAGAGGGCACAGTCTGCGAAACGGGACAGAGAAAAGAGTTTAGATACCATGTGAAAGACAGTCGAAGTTGACTTAACTTGGTTTATTGAGAAAGCTCACTGTTTATTGGCTCTATAAAAGATAGTAATAGTTCCACTTTATGACACAGAATGCCAAGGCCGTAGGCTTGGTCTCAGCTTTGGTACGGACATCCCCATCCACCCTTTACCCTTTGCTTCGCAGCACAAAGGAGTTTGCTCAAATATCGCTGAAGACAATTTTGTCATCTTAAAATATTGGTGGGGACTAGTACCTTGCGTCCTCCCCTAAACCTACATCCATGCAAAATACACAATGTACTGTATTCAACACGGATGCACATGTGCCAAAGTTGAACTAGAATCAGATCCCAGATTCATAGATTCCATCTTCACTTCTATGGGGCATGACAAAGTGACAGAGAGAAAGGAAGGAGAATGAGAGAGAGGTAGCAAGAGAGAAAGAGGGAGAGCTAGTTCTTTGCTATTCTTAGTTTCAGTTTAGTGAGCCACAGGTTTAGAGTTACAGTGCAGTGAAGTGAGAGGGGAAGGAGTGGGGTGGAAAGGGTGTTTCCTTTTTTATCACTGACTGACACTCAGACGGTATTTTAAATCCCACCCCTGAAAAGCCACAAAACCTAACGTTGAATGAAAGGAGATGAGTAGCAACACACTGGTACAACAAAGTGGTCTGCAGTACATTTTCAGCAGTAGTGGTGGCTAAACGAGAAACAATGACTATATTAAGCCTGGGCGCCCAGAAGAGGAAATGCCATAACAATTGAATACCTTAGGCAAAGTAGATGACTCACTGTGTGAGTAATGCAGCATCATATAAGAGGTCAAATTCATTTTAATGTTCAGCCAAAATTCCATTCCAACTTGGTCAATGCAGAAAACCTTTTTTTTTCTTCCATCCAAAATCATATCAATCAAATCATATCAGGTAATAAAAACAAGAGAAACCCCAAACAGTTTTTGTTTCTGTTTTTGTGTGTCAGCACACAGTAGATGATGAATAACCTGGTTTTAAAAAATTATAAATAATGAGAAACAACATCGAAGTAAGTAACTCATGAACATCAGTTGAATCTTTAATACAACCTGGGACAGTAATAATTTGCCCACAAATTGTAATACCACTGTCAATGTCACATTTCCTCCAATAAGATCCACTGGTGGAGGAAAAGAGTGATATGCCCTTAGCCTTCATGTCAACAAGGTGAATGTATCCACCGATCAGTTTATAATGGCTAAGTTTATTAGTAGACACACACATTGTGTTAATGACTAGATGAAAGGCACATGCACACATCCTGTGACTATGGATTTACAATATCACCTAAAACAACACTGATTGTACAGTAGTGTAAGGTACCTGTAAATAATGTGCTGCAGATCGAGATATCTGAAATTGAAATGTTCATCTTGACAGTAAGTGCCTGTGTGGTGTCTGTGCTAGTGTGTTTCTTACAGTCTTAGTGTTCCACGGACACCATGACATTTGCACAGTAGTGCTCTAATGTGTAAAGCCGACAACTCATACACTGGATCACTGGATGTTTGGGAAAGATGGAGGAGAAGTAGCCGAACACTCGACTCACTTCAGGTTCATGTCAGACGCCATTCTGAAGTCTCTGAATACTTTGAACTTGTTTAAAAGTAAAGGAATAACCATAGTAACCATAGCAATTTTCAGCCTTTTCCCCTTTGCCAGAGCTATACACTTTAGGACTAGCTTTCCAACCTATTTCATTTAACTTGAAAAGATCTCACTGGGCATAAAACAGTATTTTACCTCAGGACTAGTCTCGATTCATGTCTGGGAAGCTAGGCTCTACAGTTCAACTGTCATGGTTTGACTTGCAGTAACATTGTGAATAGCATGTCTCATATTCCAGGAAACAACAGATTGGATGCTAATGAATGCACACCTGTCTAGGGAATTCCCATGGCGTTTTTATTGCAACCAAAACATTGTGAGAGTGGAAGACCTTACAAGCTAGCTGGGTTAGATTGTGTCTAACCACAAACATTGTCTACAAATATGAGGCAACAACCAAACCATTACAGGAGAGGCATTTAGCAGCTAGCTCCATATCCATGTTTCCACATTTCATGTTTCCACCTCCTGCCATTATTGAACAATGTTTTGTCACATACTGTACAGCATATTTTTGTCAACAATTACTGTCCATACCGAAACTCTTGAGTACCTTTGACACATTCAAAGTACAAAGGACTTGGAGGAATTTATACAGGCATATTGACCTCTGGCAAGACTCAATATGATCTCAATGCAATTCAGGTCAAGGTGGGAGTGTCACATACTACCTGCATGACAGGCAACATGACATGTAGAAAGACCTTTAGAAACAGTGTCCAAAGTGCTCAAGCTGTGACTCACTTCATCCGGCAGGCAGATCAGGAGATTTCACACTATTTGCAGGTCGACTCCTCCAGTCCTTACCACTGAAGTGTAAAATTCCAAATCAACTCCAGATTAATTTTAGCTTCACAAGTCAGCTACTTGCAATGGCGTAAATCTTCTTTCGCTTGAGTTGCACTCTCAACCCAGCCCAAGAGAACCATTTGAATGACTAAGAACGTCGCTCCCAAATTGCTGTTCATAAATATGGTGTTGGTCATTATGGAAGTGTTGCTTCAAATCAATGAATGGGAAAAACTTGGCGATGAACATTATAATGCTTGTAAATGGGTTATGTAAGTCTGTAGGCCTAGGTCACCAAAGCAGTGTACTGAGTGGCCAACACGGAATAAAGTGAAGTTAAGAAATCTTCCCATAGCATTTAGTGTTTATATGATTAAAGTGAAATTGCAAAATATAAAGACAATATGTGAATCGGAGTGCATTTGTGGAATCTTCATTACATGATAAGAAAATTGAGTTTTTATAATCGTATATATCTCTTGAGCAAAACATAGTGAATGAGAAGCAAATGGTATGCTAACAGCATCTACATGCAGAACCTCTACCATCTACAAGTCAACACACCAGCATAGCAAGATCCTTCCATGCGTCGCTAAGTTACTGTAACTAAACAACGGTACTTTACCTCCTCCACCTTTAACTCTATAGTCCCCCTGAGTCAACATCACAAGAAGCCCCATGATGAAGTAAGTGCAAAGCATTGGACAGCTATTAGATGACTTAACCCCAACATGCCTATAGAATACTTTCATTTGAGTGACAATAGTTGAGTTTAGGTATCCTTGTGGCCCCCCACATTGGAAAAGCCCCAGTCAAATGTCAACTCATGGGCAACATTAGCCTGGGCAATAATAGAACAAAAAGGATTTGGTCTGGTTAGATGCATACCCATCTGTCAACCCAGGTCACCAAACTCATGTGAACATAAAACAACATTGCGATCACTTTTTAATATAGTTGTTAGGTCATTCTTAAATAAGAAGAACACAGAGTTGTTGAAGCTCAGTCAATAGTTGATTTCCATTACAATGCATATTAATTTTTCATTGTAGAAAGATTAATCTTCCCATCTCGTGTTCAAATACACATGCTATTTTTGTTACTAATGCACGGTGGCACATTTGGTAACCTGTTGCCCCAAGCAGACAGTCAGAGAGAGAGAGAGACTGCTAGAGAGGTTAAAGATGGGAGATCCCCTTGCCAGCAGTATTACAGCAGTTCAGAGAGAAAAACAGCCTCTCACCTACCTTCAAAAGTAGCAGTGGAGCCCCTCAGCAAGGCAAAGCCCACAGTAGAAACCAGATAATGTTGTTTCTCTTTTTTCTCTCTCCCCTCCTGACGTTTTTTTTTTTTTTCTATCTCCCCCTCCCCTTATGTCTCTCTCTCTCTCTCGTCCTCTCTCTGTCCCTCTCCCTGTCTCTGGCGTGCCAGGCTTCTAGGCTGCGATGCTGAGACAGGGATACTGGCAGCGTTTTGAGAGGTCAGCATTTTATTATTTTGGCTTTGCAAGAGTGACTGTGAATCACTGGAGGGTGGGGGTGGGTGTATGGAGTGATGGGACCATCCATGTGCTCATCGCGTTTCTAACTGCCACCAGGGGACAACTGATATAAGGAAACGATGACATCTAGTGGTGTTTTTTTTTTTCATTTTTATGAATCTGCCCATTTGACCATCTGACCCATGGTTACAGATATACTATAGATTGTCTATGTCATGCTATTGGTCATTGGAGCCATGTTTCTTCTTTTTGCCTTAATCTACTCATATTTCTGTCTTTAATGTGTCTGATTGAGTTCCACAAGTACAGGTTGGATTTGTGAACAGCATGAGGGCCTGTCCTTTGGTTTTCTATTTTTATCACTTCCTTTGCTTAATCCTTCTATTTACTCTCTGGCATCTTATCCGACCCTCTCTTTGTGTCTGAAACTTCTCCGGTGTTCTACAGTCTACTTGAGGTGTCATTTCTTTCTTTAGGATTATGTGACACTTAGTTTAGTTGGATAGTCACCAGCAGATTTTCAGTTGATTCTAAAAATATACAATTTTACAATTTTGACAGAATTTCTTATTGTATGCAACAGGAGCAATAGCCGCAGGTAGGGCTTAAGAAAGGCTTGGTTTGTAGTTTGCACTGCTATATTGAAGGAATGGGCAATTTGATTGAGATTTAAACAGTTCATATGACATTTCTTAAACCTCAAATAGCAGCAAGAAAAAGGCTCCTTTCATAAATGGTGTGGTTTTCAGTTTTAATCACCTTTTTGTTTTAATATCCAATTCATCCTATTGTTTCTGTAATACTATGCCGTCCCTCCAGGAGGCAGCAAACCTCCTTTCAGGATGTGGGTTCCCTGTTTTGCATGTGTGATGAATAACACCATTGTGGTAATTATGAAACATGCACACCTCCTGTGCGTCTGTATATTACAACACATGAACTATTCAAGCATGCGGTAGGCTAGTTGACTGCCTAACATAACTCAAGTCAAAGGGAGTGTTACACAGTATGCTAGGCATGCTTGAAAAATGAAGCAACTGAACTTTTGCAAAACATTTGTCGGTACTTTCTGTTTGACATATATTAAGACGTAATCAGAGAGTTGAGTCAATCAGTGAAGTGGCACAAGGTATTTTTTGACATTGTTCCAACCAATGTGGTTGAGACAAAATTCCCCGTAATCCATATGGTTTTTCTTGTCAAAAATCATTTCAGTGGTCCTATGTTCAACTTAAACAACACAAAAATACATAAATCATTTTAAGAGAAGAGAGAGCGGTAAAGAGACAATGAAATAAATGTGAGAAATAGAAATGAGAAAGAGATTAACATGGTCAACAGGAAAACCCTATGAAATGAAACTCTTTCGTGTTCCTACTTTATCACAAACCTTCTTTACTGTATGCAATCCTTTAGGACCACTATATTAACTGACATCACTTTTGACAGACGTTTCTGTTCTCTGTTTTGTGAATAGTTATGTATGTAGAAAGTGTTGACATACACAGAATAGGTTTTCATCTGGAAAAATCTGGAATAGACGTTCAACCGCAATAGACTTCCCTATTTAAGGTTACTTGCGTCACTAAATAGCTTCCAAACAGGAAATGAACCAAATAAACGTAATTCTCAGTTTGGTCAGTAGGTGGAATTTTTCAAACGAAGAACAAGTTGAGCTCAAAGACAAAAGGTCTTTGTTGCAAATATGTCTATTCTCAGAGTTTACACGTACAGAATGTGCTCAGAGCACGAGTGTTTACAGAAAACAAAAATCTGTTTAGGTGACTCCTATTCAGTTTGGGTTCAGGAACATCTGAAACTGTTAGATCCAATCATGTGTCAGAAACTACAAGCACATTCAACAGAATGTGTCTTTCTTACTGATAGCTTTGAAGTACTTTAAAGTCAGTCTGATTTAAACCTGTATGTGTGTTACTCAGGGCATGTTCTGTCTAGCACTTTAAAAGGTCATGGTATTTTTTGCTATTGTGTTTCAAAATTACCTTACTGTATGAAGTTATTGTGTCAGGAATGCAAGATCCGCAGTCTCTGTTGTTGTGTAATGTCTATAGAGTTATTATTTTGGCGATTCAAGTAGATTTTCACGATTCATGTTGATTACAATTATTTTATTGATGTTATTTGAAAAATGATTAGATCATGAATTTCAATTTTGAAAAGCATGCATGGCCTGTCCCATTGACTCATTCTATATGCCATCCAAAAGGTTGTTTCTTATCTTAACTAGCTAGTTGTCGCTAAGTAAGGACTGTTCAAATCTTCAGGTTGTGAGATAAGATATCATTGCATCTACATTGCAGCTTGCGTATCTATGAGAATGAAAGGCCCTTATACAACACCCCACTTGGGAGGTGACTTATCTGTGATACTGGAAGGAAAAGAATGATTACACACCCATCATGCCAGTCATTGTTCACCTAAAAAAGGAAAAGATGAGTTATGTCTTTTCTCTCTCCACCCAAAGTATTGCAATCATGTCTAGTGCATAGTTTAGCTGGGTGAGGCATGAAACATGTAGTATAAAGGTTCATTTGACGTAAAAGCGAAATATGCAACCCGTACTAAGTTATTTATTTGACACGTTACTTTATTAAACATCCTCTCTGCTCATTACAAATGCAGTTGCATTAACGAGAATGTGAGACGTCTCATGCATTTATGGTATATTTGAATTGAACTTATCAATATTGTTCTTCTTCGATGTTAACATATACAAACCTGAATGGGGGTAAAAGTTGAATGGAGGCCGAGGTATGTGCTACGTGTGAGCCAAGACCCAGCGTTCATGGTCACATGGCAGATCACATTTCCTTTGTCCCTGAACCTCACAGGCTGCTTTGTCTGTGAGATGGGATCCAATTTCCCTTTGCGTTTCATGTCTCCTCCAACCACGTTTCTCCCCCTCTCTCACTCCCTCACCCCCCTTCTTTCAGTGTTCCTCTCTCATTGCCTTGCTCTCCATTGAGGCAGAGCAGACACAATGCAGCATCTGCCAGGGCTCTCAACCTCCATGATACGTGTAAATCTACCCTGAACCTGTACCCTAATGAGGAAGTAATGAAACAAACACATGTGTATCCCAATACTAAATTACAGCTACAGTGATTTTGCTATGTAACATTGTTTACATTCAATATGTGACCTGAATCTCCATACTCCCAGGATAATCCATCTTAAGGATCTGGCCATCTCGTAATTTATACTGAAAAACAACATGTGGTATGTGAAGCATCCTCCTTAAAAAAAAGCCTTTGATTGTTGTGTGGACGTCTTCTTTTAGGCCGGCAGGGGCCGTGGCTGAGGGCCTGCCTGCCAGACTGGGGTCAGGGGCCTTTTCCCGCACACAGTCGTCATTGAAAGCAAAACAAGAAGCCCCCCCCCCCGTGTCCTTCCTCCAGCCAAGCTGATGTCAAGGGTTTGGAATGTGGAAAACAGAATGTACTGGGGGGCCTTGTTCTCATCGACTGAATGGTGCTTGGGCTGGAATCCAAACCACATGCCACACAGAGAGGCGAAAGCAGGGGAATATGGGGGGGGGGAGAAAAGTCCAAGAAAAGAGATCATGCTAGAAGCATACAGAAAAGTGTAGTTTGGGAGAAGCAGAATTATGTCAAACGAAATTGATGAAGGATAATTGAAAATAGAGGAGTGTAAAAGTGAAACAGAAAGCACATGAAACCAAAACAATAAAGGAGTGGGATGCAAAAAAAGCACAGTAAAACACAAACTAGAATTTCCCAAATCACAATGAGAAAGATCAATCGAATGTACATTAACACTGCCATTTACTGTAGATCCAGAAAAGCCCCAGAAGTCCACCAGACTTCGAGTCAAAACTAAGTAAAAAAAGTTGTTCAAGAAAAACATTGCTGAGAAATAGAAAAGTGTAAATGACAAAAATGAGAACTGTAAAAGAACCACTCATGTTGGGAAAACAGATGATATTAGGACATTTAAAATGTTTTTTAAGCTGATTAAAAACAAAACAAAATGCTCAATTGGAAAGTGAAAATGAAATGGCTCATTCTCAAGTGTTGTCAATAAAACATGCATATGTACAGTATTGAACATCCATCATGTCCAAAATGACCCCAACAACATTTACTAACATAGTGTGTTGCTGTCAACTTCGAACCTCCAGCCTGAGACAGAGTGTTTGTTAGAAATGTATTCAGAAGGCGTCATATAGTGTTCTGTGGCAGCAGAACAGAATTGCATGGTGATTAGATGAAAAAATGAGGGTGACTGGGAGGGGTTTTAGAGGGTTACATAACGACTGTTAACACAAAAAAAAGATGTGTTGCAGTGTTGTTTTGGTGTGTCACTGGTATGTGGCCATCATCTTTAAAGATCTAGTCTGGCCAGGATGAATGACCGTTGTTAGGAGTCCTTGTTATTTTAACATCTCGAAGCGTGTGTCGAGCTCTTTGCCTAAAGTGAGTCTACATTGCAAGTCAGGACATGCTCCCAGTCCCAGCCCAGACCAAACTTTGGTTCGGAACACGATGTTCCTTGTCCTGTGACTGACGTAACTGTTCCACTCTATTCAATACACGCACAACAAGCTATATCCTGTATGCTCATTCCAGTTGTCATGCTGCTTGTTCTTACTGTCATACCTCATCCCAGCTGATCTCACGGTCCACTCCTTGGATCAGAATGTTTCTCATGGGTGGTACAGTAAAAACAGCCTAATTGTACAATCACCAAGAGCGCTATGCATGAAAACAAATCCATCTGCAGTGATGTTATGAACACTTTTTTCCATTCTATAACAACATTATGTACAGCATTTGTACATCCAATTTAATCAGGAATGAGGTTTAGTTTTCTTCTCTTGCCTAAAGTCAAGGGAATTTACCAAAAGACATCAAAAATCTCCCTTAATGTTATTGACAGCCTCAGACATTTTGGATGACATCACACCCACGGTCACCAGTGTTAAAGTAGCAAAAGCTTCTTTAACAGACTTTTTTACATAACCATTGTTTATTTTCAAACAAGCACTTCAAATCTAATACAAATCTTAGGGGGCTGTGCATCAGACATAAACAAGTCCATTTAGTCTTGCAGCGAAGAACTCAAAGAAGAGGAAGAAATAAAAATGCATGGAATTTTTGAGAGAAGGAAGGAACACAATCTGGTCATTAAGCAATGTTGCTGTGCTATGCCTTTCCTGATAGGGCTGTCCTCAACATTACTGTACGTGTTCTTGTTTGTGCATGGCTGTTTTTGCAAACTCATGACTTAACGAAGGTGTGGGCTGCATTGTTTAATTACTCACAGAACATGTGCACATGTCTTGACCAAGCCCATGTTGGTTTAATGGCCAACACTGCCACGCCCACGTTAGACTTTGCTCATTGTGAGATGTTCTGAGGCGGAAATGAATATAAGGTGTGGATGTTTTAACAGACAAGAATGAACACAAACACACACACAATTTACTGTATGTTACTGTATATGCTATCCTGACATGTTCATGCATGTTCAATGTTCTCTATAAAGAGGGACTTCTTGAATGTCAGATGTATGATTGTTACACATGATTTTGTACTGGAGTCGAGTCCTTCTTGAAATCAACATTCTGGAATATAAAAGTGTTTGTTCTGTCTTAATTTAACTTTAATGCTTTTTGCATCAAATATGTATCCAGCACATTTGACCAATCTCACTCTGGCAGTTGGCATCTAGGTACTTTCCTCGTCAGTAAACAAAACATTGTCTTGCTTGAAAGCTCTCTCTTATTAATGTTTAGCTCATGCTACCACCTACTACTTGTTTTTTCAGTTTCAGTTTGCAGTCATTGGATATGCAGTTAAAATAATAAAGTAGAAGTGGGGGAAGATAAACATTACAACCAAACTCAAATGTTGTTTTCAGATGAACTCCCACAGGTGTTGTTTGAGAAAACATAACTAGTCCCTCACACCATTTCGTTAGCATGAAGACATTCAAACCATTTTTCATAAGATTTACTGCACCTCAAGAAAGCAAGGCCTGCTTTTTTGTCATGGGATTCTAACCTGTTTATGCTCTACTCTTTCACAGACAGCTGATTGTGCTGTTCTTAACAGTGCTTACAAAGCATACGTCTTTCATCTTCCTGCGTGGGAATGTTATTGGTTCAGTTCACCCATAACTAAATGTGACCTAACATGAGCCTTGCTGTGATATCCTCCTGCTATGTACCAGGAAACCATACAGTAAAGGTAACTGCCCTTCCCCCAAACTTGAAACAAAACAAACTGGAATAACCAAGGCTTGTGATTACAGTTGAACAGGTTAGGTCTTGACAGAGGGCAAAGTGTTCTGCCTCAGCCAGGTATATATTTGATTAGAAATAACCTTAGAAGGGAAAAGCCACATGATAATTCAACCTCCATGTTCCATATGATGCATTTGAGATCCATTTCATATATTGGCCTACTAGTATGTAATCACGAGGAACAGTGTAAACTTCCTTGTGATTCTATTAAACTTTGAAAGGGTACACTGGATAAGCTATTGGTACTAGTGTAAATATTAATAGGTATATGAGTCTTAAGGAAAAGACAGCTTTTGAGCCTGTCCCAGGGTATGTTTTCTTTGGAAAGAGGCCAAGAATATCAGGTGGGAGAAGCACTGAATAAACTGGATAGCTTGACAGAGAGAGAAAGAGGAAGAAAGAGAGTTGCTGTCTACAGTTAAAATAATTTTAACTTGTCAGGACTGGTAAGTCAGTTAAGCAGGTAAAGAATGTCCGTGCTATGAAATAGAAATGCTAGAACATCAGGTCAAATGGGACAGTTTGGATGTTAAATATACTTTGTTTCAGATTACTTTAAAAATTGGATCTGACCAAGATTATTCTAAACTGCTTTCACATTAAAGATGTGGAAGTTTAATATTATTGACGTTAGTGATAGAAATGACAATACTCATAACCCATAGTAAAAACCCAACCCTGATGCATTGAAAGAAGTAAGTTTGGAAGTAAACCATAAAGGCCTTTATAGTCACAGAAACTATTTACTAGCCAGGTAGAATACTGAGACTAGTGTAGGTGTCTGTTGAGTCTGACTACTGAAGTTATCGAAACTAGAGAACTGCTTCCTTAAGAAAGCGCGTGGGTGTGCTAAAGAATTTGCCAAACCCAGAGAGCCAAGAGATTTTCTGTAAACGTAGACATAAAATTCTTAGTCTAAAGATGCAAAACACCACAGAGCAGCCTTTAATAAAGTTTCTTACTGAGTGGGAGTTGAATACAAATGTATTCAAAACACTGTGGGTTAACCCTATGTTAACACCTACCAAGGAGAACTCTTTGGTGAAACAGTCATACAAGATATAATGAAAGAACAGGTGTTGAGGTTTTTTATAAAACTAATATCAGATCTTATCAGACATTAATAAATTATTTACAAACTAATCAAAACATAATGATTTTCCAACCTGAAGCATTGTCATCAAATCACCTTACCCGCCACTGTGTTTTTTCCTTTCCATTGACCTTCAATATGTTCCTGGCTGTCCTGGTAAAAAGTTATGACTCATATCTCTATTTCATATATATAAATATTCATCATGATAGCATATATTCTACTGGCTTAGAGAGGAGTAAAATGTTTTAATGAACTCAGGTAATTGTAGACATTTTGGACCCCTTTTATATTTTTTAAGTAGAATAGTACATCAGCTCTAATCTTAGCATTTGTATTATGATTAAAAATGGTATGCCCTGTTGTCTGTGCCACATGTACAGTAGCAGAGACAACCAACATGGTTTAACTTATTAACAGACACTGGGAAGGCTGTAGTAAACTTGCTGTAGTAAACAATAATCATGTGCAGATGGCACATGCAGATTATAAACATAAATGTACAGAAAAGGAAATAATCAAATAAAGGAGACAAGGAGTGATAAAGGTCATAAATATGCACATATTTATGACAACTCTATGACTGGCTGGTTAAAATGTGATCCCCAAATAGACACTTCTAGCACCAAGCACAATACAGCACAAGTGTACAAGTGTAAAACTGACATATGTACACAGATCTACACCCTAAACTATACACACTTTACCATATAAACATGGTAAGTGTGTAATACCTAACCAATACATCAAGCCACTGCTCTAAACGTCAGAGAGATAGACAGTTGTATACTTCCAAATTATGTTGTTGGTCCCATATCTCAATCAGGCTAATAAAAGTTATGATGGGGTTGAAAGAAGTATGTTATCAGACAATAGTGGGGAGTGGTATTTTCTTCCTGTGTCCTTGAGGTTATTCAGTGTCAGAAACAGTCAGCTGCTTCCTCGTTGGTTCCCACATGTTGTCTTTGTTTTCCTTCTCAGTTTATTTTTCACTCTTACAAGAGCGAGGCAGGTGTATCAGTGTTAAAATGGATGCCATGCAAATTAGGATAGGCTAAACACATGGCTCATGCAGGTACAGTCCAGATACCATATGCATGCTCAGGCCACCTCAAGGAAAAACTTGAGAGTTGCACAAACTTTACACCATTTCTACATGCTGGGTAACCTATGCACTTAAATGTTAATTGTTGATGTGACTTTTTATTTTAAATGATAGGGGTTTACAACACATTACTCCAATTGAAGAGTCCGAATTGGTGAAATCCAACAAGCATATTTCTAAAGTCATGAAGTTGATGTGCAAACTTGAAGTAACATGTATATGACCAAGCATTAAGAGTAACTGTAGTATGTTCAGCATTAACAATATCTGACAACAAAAACTTTTACTTGCCATCTCATTCTTTTTTTTTTTTTTTTACATTTTACTGTCATAGGTAAGCCCACCCCTTTCATAGATTTAGAACCCAATAACCAGTTTTATGGTTTGGATAACACAAGTTTTATATTAGACCAGACAATTAATGTAGTTTTTGTTTTTGTAGTATTTGATGTTTGGATATCTTGAAAGCAGTATATCATCCTCTGACAAAACTGCTTCAGGTTTATTTTTGAACAGAAGCCTTTTTATTGGGGTTGTTAGCATTTGCAATAGCATTTTATTAGTTTAGGACCTTTTTGCTCAGTCTTATGGCTGTAAAATATGACTGTGTAGGCCTACTGGGACTTTGAAAAGTCCATATGCATTCTGTACTTTCAAAAGCAGTTATTTTCACATAAGAATATAGAATTCCTAATATGGAATATGACTTTGTAATTATGCGATTTTTCAGATTGAGATCTACATGACGATAACATCTGTGAATGGAAATAATTGTTTTTGCTTTTCAAGTCAATTGTCCAGGATAATGTAGGCCTACTGTTAAAGACATGAACACAATGCTGTGTTCTCAGTCACAGTTGGCCTATCCATTTTTTCCGACTGTCTCCGCCTTTTTATTGTCGTCATTGGGGAGCGGCCGCTTGCAGCTGATAGGTGTTCGCTATGTTGAAAAGCACCGGATACATCGCCTTTTATAATATAAACAAAGCACTTGTTGAAAATAGTTACACTTTTGAGTCATTTAATCTGCACCACCGCCCTTTGTCTAATACGACCAATCATGACGAATATAAGACTGAATGTTCCGTCTACGTACCTCTTGATAAATTAAACAAAACGCTGAAAACAACTTTGTCAAAGGATATTGTCATGGAAACGGAAGCATCACGTGACCGAACCCTATAAAAAAGAAACTTTAAAAGCGCCACTGTCTCCCCTTTTCCACAAAATGTAATGCTGGCATTTGATAATGGGTGCCATGCAATAAGGTTTAATTATGACAACACTATCCTGCAGTTGCTTGCTCACTGGCTGGGTAAATGTTTGATCTTTCCAAGGTTAACGAGCAAGGTAGATGAGTTGCCACAAATGATTAATAAGAAACTTCTCATATTGTAAATGTGTCTGGCTATTATTAAATTCCCCCACATACTATATGCCCTTCTTCTTTTTGCTACAACTAACACAAGAATGTGAGCTAAATTTCTGCTTGGTAGGTTAGTACTGTCTCTTACACCAAGTAGTTCGTATAGTATAGTATAGTATGGTATGGTATGGTATGGTATGGTATGGTATGGTATGGTACGGTACGGTATAGTTTAAAACAAGGCAAGTTCTGAATAGGTGTACTTATGTTGCCTGTTGTAATCAACAACAACAATGGGAAAGACAGCCCTGACCCACATTCAAGAATGGCTCCAGTCAGACAAAACAAAAGCATACAAAAGACAAGACAGATCTTGACAAACCTGACAGTGGGAATCCAAGAGTCAAGATTCTGGTGTGTCAAGTGGTGCATTGAGATGCATTGAAAACGTGTCATTTGACAATACAAATGTGAACCATAAGATTGGACTCACGAAAAGAACGTAGCCACGTGTTACATTATGTGAATCGCACTTTAGTTTTAGTTTTTTTCCTAGTAACAGTAGACCTGTTATTAGAATTTTCAGAGAATATTATCAGACAGAGGTGCCCTTCAAGAGGGTGGCGGCTAAGTACCTTTTTCAAGTTGATGGGAACCAGTGAAGTACTAAAAAGATAACCTTCACTTATTTTAGAGTGCATTGAGTGGGAATCAATTTAATTTATGAAGTTGCATTGCAAGCAACCTTTCTCTCACAACTTTACATTAACATAATGATCTAAACTTCCCTTGCAATGCAAAGCTATCTGAATTCTTTTAAGAGGACACTGAGAAGGACCATTCCATTGCCTATTATCTTTGATCCCTGGACACCCTTAGTCATCCAGTCATGCTGGGTCACATGAAAAGCATCACTTTCGTAATGACTCAAATGTTGCAACCACAAAAACTGTGCTTTGGCAAATGACCCCCTGATCTGATATGCTTTGTACATCCGCAGCACTGTGTTTAGCGTTACAATGAAACTCAATGACTCAACATTCTACATGGCTCCACAGAATGAAAACCGAGTTAGACGACAACACAGTCAAACGGTGCATTACAAAACATGACATTGTGCGTCATTCTTATCACAATTTTCTAAACAAAAGGTGATGGGTCATCTGACAATGACCATTTGACCCAAATGTACTGTATGGATTTGCCAGACATATCACAAACAAGAGCATCAGGGCCAAACAAGCCTAGGCGTGAAAAGGTTGACCTGTAGATACAAAAAACCATGGTAAGGGACGAACATGCTTTTGTAAAGTTTAGAGCTGCATCTCTCGGCAAGCAAAACACTTCAGGCCTAGTCATTAATGTGTATTCTCCTGTAACTATCTTTACATAACATCGCAATTACAGAAAATGAGTGACCCACTTTAGACAACACTGCTGTTGTTATAGTCCAGTCTCCAGATCGAAATACAGTAAGATAGAAGTTTAAGAACTTTTAGTGAGATACTTTAGAATTAAATCACTGGAAATATACATTCCAAATGTTTAATAATCATTTTTACTTGACTACATTTTTTGCTTTGCAGAAAATGGAAGACGATATTTATCCATATTGACCTCCTTAGGGATCTTAATCATGGCTTCTAGACAAGTATTAGGATAGCCAGAAAAATTGTGTGATTGCTTGAGCATTTTAGAATAGAGTAAATAGGAAAGGTAAAGGTTTAACTTTTCTTGGCTTTCATCTTACATAAAAATGTAGACTGCAAAAAGTTAATTGTGGACAATTTCAAAATTCCAATTCAGAACTAGTATATTGATCATTTATGAGCCAACAGGCAATAAGGGACTGGGACATGTTTCACCAGTGTACTTTGAAATTAACACATGACACATGATCTTGTGGATTGAATGTGACTAAGCCAGTGAAGGACGAGGTTCAGAGTTCTATGTGAGGTGGCATACAAGACAGCAGTATGCACTTTGTGAAATACCAGTCACACTTCAACTTGAATACAATTTCAGGTCTTATATTACATTTCCCAAAGTATTCAAGTAAAAAGTATTTTCAGTGAGGAAGAGAAGACTTTTTGCACTAGTCTCTGTCAATAATAAACTTGAGTCAGCTGACTTCTGGGAAACTGTAGCTTTTTTTTAAATAGCAGGGGCGGGTTGTTGCTAAGGGGAAGTGGAGAACCTGTCAGCCAATCATAGTCAGTTTTTTTTTTTTTTACAAACAAAAAACCCTGCCCTTTTGCTCAAGTTACCTAACTTGTAAATAAACTTTAATCTCCTCAGCTATGCTGTGTTTCTTAAGTGAATAAGTCTGTACTGGTCTTAAAGTTACTATACTTTAAACAGTCATGCACTACAGCAGCTTTTAAGTTACTTAAGTAAAACAAACTGAGATATGGACCAAACATTTCCTGGTAAAAGGTTTCTAGGAGGTCATGTGCAAATGTAAAGAGAAAGCTCCTTGAAGTTTGTCAAAAGTATTTGATCACAAAGACAATTCTAAATATTATTTTAAAAGAACCTGGTTTATGCCTGTTTTTCTAGATTCAATAAGGTTTACACTTTCAAGTTCAGATCATCAGATCATTACACTTTCAAGCGTAAACTTATCAACAGCAGAACAGAGTGGTTGTTGACTGTGTGAGTTGTTGGCTGTAGCATAGGTGTGGCAAAATTGTTATAAAAACAAAAACAAAACTACAACTCATGTTCCAGAAATTAACCAATGACAATCATTTAACTTGTTAAGCAAGTCCTTCCTTGTAACTTTTTAGACTGCTGTATTATTCCCCCTTTGTAGTTTGTGTTTAACCACTCCATGTATCGTTTGTATGGTGCAAACCCCTATACATGTTCACCTCACATCTTATTTCCCCTGTGTTAAATCCAAGGTGTTTGAGAAGGCCCATGTGTCCCTATACTCAGGTGACCAGAGGCAGCCAACGTCATTAGCTTCTGGAGAGGATTAGGTGAAGTCTGGTGTGAGCAGTCACCATGGACACCACATACTTTGTTTCCTCATAAGACCTCTATGAGAGTGTTTGTCCTGTAACCAGAGACAACAAGAAGGATCTGAACAAACAAGGGTGCAGGGACACACATACTGACTGACAAAGCTACATTAACTGTTTCAAAGGATTCCCATGATCAAACCATATTGCTGGGTACCTCCTGAAACTTCCACAATAATATCCTCAAAATATAAGGCATATTTTTTCCAAACCTTACAATTAAGTCATGTAGCCTTTAAAGAAATAAGATTATATCAGTGAAATACATGAATGGAATAATGTCTTCAAAGATTCAATTTGGACTTTTCCTTGGGAAGTCGCAAACTGTATTCACCATTTAGTCACTAGTCAGAGCCAAAAATACCATGTCTATTAGAAAATTCCAAGGATGCCCGTTTACATCACAGGTCATGTATCCATCCATCTATAGGGACATCTTGTTGGGAGTAAGTTATCAGGAATCCTATATAGAACGGCTACTAATTATGACCTTTTTAACTGATCTAAAGTATCTTCACTTCACTTTAAGCCGTGAGCTTTAATGCCTTGCCTAGAATGACCAGTACAGCTGGTAGACTTAGTAAACTGCAATTACTGAAACTAATATACATATGAATTCTTTAAAAACATTAAATGAGGAAGTTTGGGGCTGCTACAAAGTCATTGCACAGATGACTAATGACTGAACTCAATTACTGTAATGAACTTGCAATGCAGGTTTGATGCAATTTTGTTTGCACATATTGAAATTGTAATTCAAGGAAGTTTACTTTGGTGTGTCAAGCAGCCATGTTGTAAATATGTTGCTCATTGCACAGGCTAAGCCATGCATATTCATTT
The DNA here is from genome assembly GCA_036571765.1 of Plecoglossus altivelis. NCBI lineage: Eukaryota > Metazoa > Chordata > Actinopteri > Osmeriformes > Plecoglossidae > Plecoglossus > Plecoglossus altivelis. The sequence goes on along the minus strand of BROE01000014.1, from coordinate 14,089,275 downwards.
TCTGACAACTAAATGAGGCTTGACTGCAAGCCTGTGGTTAGGTGTGCAAAACTGACATACCACTCAGATAAGCAACGTTGCCGAAGCAGTTTCTAGGAAATAACAGCTCTGGCTGCTTCTCTGGTGAGGTGAGAATACACAATACTAGTTTAGTAAATGAGGAAATCAGGTTAAAGCTGCAGGGTTATGACTGCATAGCAAAATAGTGTTACTGTAGGAAGAAACATTGACCCCCCCCTTTTAACTGATCTAAAGTATCTTCACTTCACTTTAAGCCGTGAGCTTTAATGCCTTGCCTAGAATGACCAGTACAGCTGGTAGACTTAGTAAACTGCAATTACTGAAACTAATATACATATGAATTCTTTAAAAACATTAAATGAGGAAGTTTGGGGCTGCTACAAAGTCATTGCACAGATGACTAATGACTGAACTCAATTACTGTAATGAACTTGCAATGCAGGTTTGATGCAATTTTGTTTGCACATATTGAAATTGTAATTCAAGGAAGTTTACTTTGGTGTGTCAAGCAGCCATGTTGTAAATATGTTGCTCATTGCACAGGCTAAGCCATGCATATTCATTTTCTGACAACTAAATGAGGCTTGACTGCAAGCCTGTGGTTAGGTGTGCAAAACTGACATACCACTCAGATAAGCAACGTTGCCGAAGCAGTTTCTAGGAAATAACAGCTCTGGCTGCTTCTCTGGTGAGGTGAGAATACACAATACTAGTTTAGTAAATGAGGAAATCAGGTTAAAGCTGCAGGGTTATGACTGCATAGCAAAATAGTGTTACTGTAGGAAGAAACATTGACCCCCCCCCATCCGCCCCCCCGACCCCTTAGTGAATAACGTAGGGTCTCAAACTCAGACCAAGTTTAGCATGTCTGATTTATTCAATCGAAGTCACTACCAAAAGGATATATTGTGATACCATTTTACTGAATTTCAATGAAGGGATGAAAAACTGTCCTGAAGATATTGCTGAGAAAAAGTATAGCAGTAGCTTTAGAGTAAATTTGTGATGCAAGCTAAATTGCTAGGATTGCTCTCAGAATTAAATATTTCAAGAGGGTTTCTAATCATACATCCATCAGCACCATGCAAATTTTGCTTCATCAGACAATGATTACCAAATTGCCCTTCTTGTAGACAAAGGCACAAAAAAAAGAAAGAAAAGAAACTCTACATGAGGTGAATTTAGAAATGCATTGCTCGCTAATGTTGAAATCTTACAAAGTAAACTGCGTCAAATATTACTCTAACCAGGTGTGCAAGGACCCATGCATTTTACTTGTGTACCATGTAAACTGCCAGGAAAACCATAGAACATGGAATGGTGGACGGGCTGTGTCGAAAAAAATCTGAATTTACAGCCTTTACAACCCAGTCTTTCCTGCACTTCCAAATAAACATTTTCTGTAGCATGTCTGATAATACAGTCAACCATATCCTTAATTGAATTCAGCAAAGTTCCACCTTTCACTTTGCATCCATTGATATTACTTAATGTACAGCAGATGTTAGACTAACAATTTTGCAACAAACTGAAAGTCATTTAAAAATCAAAGTTCTAAGGCAGTGGAGAGAACTTGGTTACAAATGACTGACTATTTGTGGGTATTAAAAGGTTGCCATATTGAGTGTACAAATGTACAATTTTGATGTACAAAAGAGTTGGCAAAGTGATTTTATTTTATACATTTATTACAAAAATAGATTTTTAAATAAATAAGATGAAGCTATTTGTGCCAACAATTTCAAGTGTCCTTACCTTACATAGTATGCATCCTCCAAAACAAAAAAAAGAACATAATTGGGTGTAGGAGAGAGGCACACATTTACACACACACACCGCACATCTCAAAATAAATCTCATAGTCAACCGGGAAGGGGAACATTTCAATATATTAAAAAAAAAAAGGACATTGTTCAGTGACCTACATCACTGACTTCGTGTTGAAGAGTGTGATGGAATAGTCTTTGCTTCATTTCTCGGACATGGGGAAAAAGAGGAAATGTCCAAGTCCAACAAGTTCACCTGATCAATAGGGCTAATGTTGCCCCAATCCCAGCAACTCCAGCAAATGCCATTAGGGTGTTCCTCACTGTGGATTCTGAATCGGTGATGTGAAAGAATTCCACAAAGCCCTCCTGAAAATGATCATAGGCAAAGTTTGATTAAATCTGAAGCAATCACAAACATAAGAGCACAATAGTTATGTAAGTCACATCTGGTCATACTAGACATTAAAAAAACACGACTCACCCATGAATTGTTGCTGATCAGCCAGTCTCGTTGATCACCAACGAGGTAATTGGAGATCTCTTGGCCTACCAACTCAACACAGTTTTCTCTGCCATTTTTCGCCAGGTACTGGCACACCACCGATCCAAAAGCAACCAGACTGACAATTCGGCCCCAGTTGGTTGTCCCGTCATTGAAGATATTCTTGGCCACTGACGTGATAAAACTCATGTCATCCCCTCGGTCATCCAACCTCAGTTTGGTGATCATACCTGTGAGTAAAATTCGGAGTCAGAAACTTCCCTAAGCAAGATACATGGACCTACTACCGTTATCAAAAGTAGTACGGAAACATAAAATCCTACCAATTTTTAATTGCATTGGATACAAATGAGAAATAATTTGAGAATGCAACAAGCTCAAGATCTGCTCAATCATAGCAAATTCTCCCGTATCTACTAAGACTAGGAAGGGTTCTCCCTAAATAATACGTCCTGTGTCACTAAAATGAGATGTGTAATTCGGGCCTTGTGCAATTGAGTAACGGATACATGGCAATCTAAGTCGGGTAACTGTGTGCATACTCCGGTATGGTTGGTCTTTTTTTACTGTCAAAATTAGCCTACCTTTGTATGCGAGTTGATGTTTTTCGATGACGTCTTCCACCACTCGTTTCATAGTCAAAAAAGATTTGCTTTGATTACGACTACGTTGCGACCCAGACTGCCCCGTGTAGTCCAGAAGTACTCTCCCAATTAGTTCTCTAGTTTCATGCTCCAATACTTTATCAGCTGAAGGGCAGCTGCCGGCCAAGTCTAACCCAAAGTCCATTGAAGATGACAATTCGGGAGTACATGGCAAGGAACCCTCGTCGTCATTGATTTTCGGTAGTGACCCACGATTTTCCAACACACCACTTTTACAGGCGTTGTGTACTCCTAACATCTTGGGCCGTACTGGAGTGTCGCTGGTTAAAGTTTCCATTTGATTATCCATTTTGGACGGGGCTCCAGTAGCTGTGTCATAGTGCATTTGGACGACTCCATTTTGAGGCGGAACGAGGAGATTAAAAACGCTGGCTGTTGCTCGTTTGGTAAAGAGAAAACTCATCTTGTCGTATAATTTGAAATAAAATAAAGACCTGCTTTGTATTAAAGAAAAATTTGAAAAGTATTTCACAAACTTGTGTTCCGTATAAAGATTCCTTTTACCTAGATGCCGAATTGTCCTCCATCGTTGACTAAAGCAAGAACGGAAATGATTTCGCGTCGGTAAGCCTAAAGAAGGTCGGTGAAGACCACGCCCAGGAAAACGTTAGGCTGTCTTCGACAACGTAGGTTGCACCTTCTAAATGTTTAGTTCTATTTTTTTTATTTTTTTTATTCGTTTTCAGGTATGAGGTGATTAAAATAAAATGTTTGCTATTATCGCTACAACACACATGTATTATAATTTGAAGACACATTTTCGTGAAATACGTCACACTAAGAAGTTAATCTAGCCATCTTGTAGCACTGCACGAGGAAGCCCAAATATGGTCTTTTGAAAAAAAAAATGTTTTTCGGTCTTTCCCCCCCCCCCCCAATTAAAAATCTTGTATTTAAAATGCATTTCAGTTGTCTTGTTTTTCTTTGTGTGTGTGTGTGTGTGTGTGTGTGGGGGGGGGTATTCACAGCTTAAGGTACTGGGTTTTAAAAGGAAACTACAGAGCTCATGCTTTTATTGAATTAGATGAAACTCTCAGCATTCCAGTCATAGTTTGGGTTGATGTTCACACAGGCTTCCAAGTAATGCAGCAAAAAAAAAAGAAAAAAAAAAAGAAAAGTGCTGCTTATCTCAGTGTTTTGGTCACGCATCTGACGTAAATTGAGTTAAGATCTTGGAACAGATCTTAAAGGGTGTTACTTCCCTCTAGGGGTAAACGTTTGTAATACATTTCCGTGCACGCAATCCAACCCTTTGTAAATCAAATTAAAGACAAATATAACGATAACAAAAATAATACACAAATACAGTAATAAACATATACAGTGCCCATAATCAATTGTATTAATGTAAAAGTTTATTTCAAATACTGACAAAAATCCACTCCTCCACCCTTACACAGATGAAACATTCTCAGTACTCTTGTACTTTCTAAATTCTTAATTTTAAACAGTTAGATTTGTCTACAGTCATAATATTTTCATCGAAATTAGTTTTCTTGGAACCAAGAGTGCTTCTGATATTCCTGCAGTTATTATGGGCCAGGATAAAATTATGTAGTTTTGCAATGCGAACACATGAAAAATAAAACTTTGCAAAACAACAATAAAACCGTAAGCAGCACAAGATACTGTAGAGCACACTGTCTGCCATAAACTTTTTTTTAATTATTTTTTTTTACATTCTGGCACATATTTATTAAGCTTAAACAGGATATATACTCTCTGTCATGGTATTTAAACATACCCTGCAATATACCTCTGAGTTTAAAACATTCAAAACCAAGACAGAGCACAAAAAGTAGCATTCAAGAACTCTCATCATCTGTTGCTGGTCAACAACCTCACTCAAGCTCTAATTCCAATACATTTTTGACACTTTTCCTGAAGCCTATCTTGTCAGGTTACAATTCTTACAGTGAGACTGCAGCAAGTTATTAATTGAAAATGTATGTTGTTAGGGTCAATTTGATCATCTGTTTGAGATTTGTCAACTGTTTCAGCAGCATTTACACATATTCATATTATACAGTTTCACACAGCTTCTGTAGTACAAATAGACAAAGCTGAAGTAGTCATGTTTGGGAGAGAACAAAAACCATCTTCCCAATAAAGTATATTACTGTACAATAGATGGAAAGTAGCACATTCATACTACACCAAACAAGCACATTCAATGCCAGTTTCACACAAACCTAATATTTAAAGAAACAGGAAAGTGAGGGTCTTTCAGTGTTTGTGTGACCTTAGTGTCATTCTGTATAATTATCCCCTAAAGAAATGCAAAAAATAGGGCTAATTCATTTTATAATGAAAGATCCTGCTTCATCTGCTTTGGACTGCATGCATCGTTGATTTGATTCAGCTGCAGAACATTGTAATGTCTGAGTTAAATGTATCCAACAGGTGTAAAGACTGTGTATGCCAACATGTAGTCCCCTCCCCCTTATGTCATTCAACTTCAACACTCTGCCATATGTGTTAAAGTGAGCACATACCAAAAATCATGCAGTGTCCCACTTAGAGTGTGCAGAGGTTGACCTGGGGACACCTGGTAATCAGATTGTTCAGTTTACCTCATAAACACAGCCGAGATCTTAGATTTGTAGCTGTAGATCTGTAGCCTGTCAAAATGGGAAAATACCATTCTAGAATAGATGGGCACTGTGAAGGGCCCATGTTGCAATCCAATGGAGATAATGTAGACAATGATTTAGCAACTTGTTAAATCTGGAACTTGCTGTTTCATCTTTCTTGGTAATAAAGGACAAAAGCAACGTTGTGATTAAGTGCAAACAATGATTAACCACCAAGACCATCTTATAAAGACACAGGCTCAAAAAGTAATTTCTGAACACTGGCTGCACACAGAAAATATATTAATTGCATTATACTGCATCATTCCCTATAAATCATTAAGGCTCGCATTAAAGCCTAAAGGTTACATCAAAAATTAAGTAGTCGGTGCACTTCCCAGTCTTGAAAAAAGAATACATGGTGCATTCTTTCAACATTTTCCATTGTCAATGTACAGAAGATGAGTGTATTAATCATCAGGACAAGGAAAGGACGTAAGGAATAAGGAGTGTAGTGTGACCACAAACAGTCCCAGGGCTCCAATATGGTTCATTTCGTACTTCCTAAAACTGATCTTACCTTCAACAAACGTTGATGTTACATGTTACAATCATGCAGCATATTTAAAGAGAGAAGAGCTGAGGGAGTCAAGAAACAAAGCAACATGAGCAGACATTTGCAGTTTCGTATCCGTTTGGTCAAGTAGGAGAGGGTGACCTTGTTAAACAAACAACTAAAAGATAAACAACCTATATTCCGTCACCAACTATCCCAATGATTTTAGCAATCCAGTTCCTTACAGGATACCTCTTCCCTGCCCCAATTTGGTATGCAAGCAATACTATTTGTAGATTGACTTCACCAGCATCAATGGAAACACAACATTGCAACGCGACAAATTATGCAATTGCGGTTCCTAACTGCTTCATCCAACATTATTTTGGTGTCATTCAGGATGTAAAAGTGTATTTTACATTATACAAAGTGCGTTAACGCAGCTCACTCCCCATGACATATCTACTGTTATGTACCTTGGAACACCAAACAAAAGACATAGTGGAGGCGGTAGAGCAGAGTGCAAGGCGGTTTGATGTATGAGGAGATGATGGAAAAGGTCCCAGGCAACCATCCCATTGCATCCCTTCCCTCTCTTCCTTCCCACTCACCCACATATTGTACATAAACAAGCAAATGGACTGACGTTAACAGCTCTCCCCGATATTGTTAAGCCAGATAGAGCCTGGAAACAAATGGGGGTGTGGGGTGGGGGGCTAGGGGGGGGAGTTAAAGGGGGGGGTGAATGTGCACATCTTGGGAGAAGGGTGAGGAGAGACATTTGCCGGGAGCCCTGGGTTTAGAGAAGAGTGGAGGCTAGCCAGCAAGTTTGCTGGTAACCAAGGAGGACTTCCTTTGTGGAAGGTCTTGAGGTGTGGGAATGTGGTCCCCAGTGACAAGGTTTTTGTCAGGACGTGCCACGGGCAGCTGTTTGTTCATCTTATCCTTGGCCATGTTGTAGTCACCCGAGTCAAAGTACTTTTGCTGGAGATGGAGACAAGAAAAAATGCTCACTGTGTTTAGTAGAGTTTGGTAGTGCCCCCTTTACAAAGTGGTACTTAACTTCTACTAGTTATTCATCTTCTAAAACTGATACAAGATGTGCAGGCCTTTTGTTGAACGAGGAAGGAGTAAAATCCTTCCTCGTTCAACAAATCAATTCCTCGCAAACATTGATGGTGGAAGTAGTTCATTACTATAAAACTCAAACAAAAGCCTGCACACCCTTATGCGGATCATGGTTGGTGGCCTAGTCCTAGAATGCTTGCAGTTCTCACCCCTTTTTGTAGCCTCTTCATCAGGAAGTCTGAGCCTCCAGGCTTTTGGCCGAGACTGGGGTACTTGGCTTTCAACTTCGCCTCCTCAGCCATCACAGGGTTGGCATTCTTTTCTTGAGAATCCTGCAGGACCCCAAAAGCAAAACATCTCTTTTGAAAGGGCTGGCATAAAATAGTTATGACTTTGCAGATGTTTAAAGGAATATATATCGATATAAACATTCTCACTGTGTAAAGATCGCCATTGTTCTCATTTATTTGGGGCGAAACCTGAACTGTTTCTCTTCAGTCTGGCTTTGCCGTCATGTTACAAGTTACTAAACAATAAGATGATTCAGTCACAATAGCAGAGTACATATTTTGTTTTGACTGTGACATTGGAAACAACCATAGAAATGACTTATGATGGTCTCTGATCATTAGTCACACTCTGCATGATCTCATTCAAACCAATCCCTAACGCCTCCACGGTTGCAAATAAACAGCTTCCTCAGAGGAGAAGCTTATTGAAATTAGTATCTTATTGAAAAAGAGTGAGTGGAAAAGAGCTTCACAACGATAATAGCTGTCAGACTCTTGCACAATTAGTGTACACAAACAACCTTGCCTTTCAGTTTCCCAGCAATGCCATTGTAATCTTTGTAAAAAAAACAAAACAAAAGAAGCCCTAATTATTTCAAACATAAATGATCGGTGTATGTAGGTGTGGTTACATTTGACACTTGAGTTGTGATATAACACTAAGTGGGATGGCAAAAAGATGTATATAGTTGTCAGTTGTGATTGTGACCAACGCCTAGGAAAGAAATACCCTGGCTATGATGCATGCGTGTTTTGCTATAAACCATGCCGTTGCCAGGAGAAACCTTCTCTACTTGTATAACTGGTTAACCCATTGCTTTAGTCACTTCCTGAGTTAATGATGACAAAGGAAACATAGGTTGAAGAGGCACACCTATCTGTGTCCATTTTCTTGTGTCAGTTTTATGGAAAGCTATTGATTGGGTCAAAACAATTCTAATCAAAATGCCAATGCGCATGGTCAAATTTGAAATTCCTTTTTGTTGTAGAGAAGTATTAGGCTAGAGAAACCAACCTTTGAATGAATACTGACAACCAACAAAGGAATAAAATGACTCAGGGCATGGGTGAACAGATTTCCATAGGAGTAGGTGACATGTGGCTCTCACTATGCTGATTCACTTGGATCCATAACTAAAATATATGAGCTACATTCAGCCCCACACATGGCAAAAGAGAAGGGAGGCCCAGTTAACTTACTTTGTAAGTGTGCTTGTATGTTTTATTTGACCAACTATAATAGCCAATCAAATGTAACATTAGGCTAGAAATAATTGACTGCATTCTTTAGTGTTGCTTCCTTTTAAAATGTCTTCCATACAAAAGGTATGCTAACATTACTGACCCCTTAAGTATGTAAACATACCGCTCAAAAGCAGTCAAATCAGCAGCACATCTGTACTATTAGTACAAGCATTTTGACAACATGACGCCATTTGACACTTGTTATTAAATGTATCGGAACACAGACTCACACAGCAGGAATCAAGAGGCATGAAACCGACGAGATTTTTTGCATATTTTGCAAATGACCATAATATAGGTGCATAGATGGCTGTTATGACAGATTGCAAATTATATGGGGAAGCCCATTTCGGTTAATGTTAACATAATTATTGCTGGTCTGACGTGTGCAAAGGCGGAAGCCTTAACTCACTGCAGTGTTATAGCAATCACAGGCCCTGGGTATATCCCAACCTGTAGACTCGCAAGCAAGGGAGAGCTGTAGGATTACAGTTAAAGACAGCTAGGTTTAGCTAGCTAATACAATTTTGAGTTTACAGTAAATGTGCACAATCGCCAGTTGTTCGCACGACCATCCCAGTATGTCTGTTGGTCAGTCAAAGTTAATGCAAACTTTTACTAGCATATTCTGAGGTCGTGATGCTCAAATATCAGTACAATACTGTAGCATCAATTGAGCAGAATGGACATGGCAAAGCTAGCTAGGTAGGCTATCTTTAGCTGGCCAACTCAACAGTCTCATTAAAAACCAACCTGTTTTTCGTCATCGTAATCCATATGTGTGTCTGAATTCAGATTTTCTGACGACATTTCGCAGCTGAAGTGGACAAGGGCTGCCCGATTTGGCCAAGTGGCTAATATATGCAACGTATTGTTCTTATACCTGTGCTTTCTGGCTAAACCTAATCCGTCTCTTATGGACACGACTGATCCTCAACAAAAATGGCGACGAGATAGTGACATCATGATATGGGAGTTTCCATACATGATAAACATATACAGTACCCAATGGATGAATGGAATCCTGTCTTTTTATTTACAAGAACAGCCAATCAAAGGTCAAAAATGGTAAAGAAGATTTGATTGACTGCACTTCGTCCGCTGTGGTGAGATAAGGGTCCCCACGATGTGTTGGAGCTACGCTGCATTAAACCACAAAATCAATCAATCAATTAATTAATTAAAATAATACAGAAGCAAACGTGCATGTACAGCATCAAAGATCAACCAACGAAAGTTGGTTCACTGGTTTAAATGATCACTCAAGGAAAGTTTAAATTATGTAAATAATCGGTACATATTTTGATTTCTGATTGGTTCGTTCAGCTGTTAGACGTTTAGGCGGGTGGACAAGGACAGGTATGTGTAGCCCCACCGCGGGAAACGTTTTTGCCCTCAGAAAGCGTGCAGTTTAGCTACCTAGCAGGTAGACATCCAAAATAATACAATTATGTCAGTTGTGTTTGAGTTTTCAGATAGACAATGGAGACACTCAGTTCAGTATTTTCCTTTGTGAGATATCCAGGTCATATAATTGGTATAGATGTGTAGTCTATGAATATAACTGTATGCTTATAGCTAGAGTCATTTTGCCTACTTAGTTAGCTAGCTAGATAACTAGCCTAGCTTAAGTTTCACCTGGTTTTCAGTGAAGCTGTCATTCTTACTTCATTGAATCTTGTAATTTGATAACTACTCATTTTTAGATCATAATTAAAGACATCTTTATCTGAGAACTTAACATGGCCTGTGAGCAACGTCTAAGGACCAGTCAAGTAAGTTCACTAGCTACTGTAGCTAGCTAGGAGCTGCTTTTGGGCAACCAGTTAAAAAAAAACAAACGTATTTTTAACGTAATGTAATCACATTTTTGAATTGTAATTTATTTCATTTTTCAGGGCACTCAGTTACTGCCTAATGTGGTTGCCACAGAGCAGCAGTCTTTGATTGTTGTGAAGAAACTGCTTGCCATCGCGGTCTCCAGCATCACCTACCTCAGAGGTCTTTTCCCAGAGAAGGCTTATGGCAGCAAATATGTTGAAGGTATGAAGCACTTTTTTTGGTATACAATTGTAATTATTCTTTTTCTATTATATAATTATTCTATTTCTTTGAGAATGTGTGGATTTTTTGCTGGATAAGGTTTCTGTTTCCAAATGTTTATTACTATTAAAGCCACAGTATAATCTTGAATGGAGCATTTGGGAAAAGCTGATTTCGAATTTTCTTACGCCTGCATTTTTTCTTGCTATCCCTCCATCTTTTCCACAGAGCAGAAAGTGATGATCCTTAGGGAGGAGCGCAGCTGCCCTGGTGCCAGTCAGATTGTACAGTGGTCAGTATCTGGTCTCAGTAGGACATTATAAAATCGATAGCCTATGATTATGATATTGAGCCAAAGCTCTATCATGTTTCAAAGGCCAGACGGAGACTGAGTGACATTCTATCTTGGCTAGATCACACTGGTCTTAAAGCAACAGTGTCAGGACACTTTGTGGAGTGACTCACTGTGTCTTGCTGAGCGGAAGTGTGTGGGAAATGTTAGGTCATTCAGTGTTAAGTCACTTTTTCTTTCTCTCTTTTTTTAACATTTCCGGACAGGATGCAAGGATGCTTTGATGCCCTTCAGCGGAAATATGTAAGTCATTAAATTGAGTTTTTGGGACAGAATACCTGACTTGGATATTTACATTTTTTTTTTCATGTATTTTGATTCATGTTCTTGTCCATTTTTTAGCTGCGAATGGTGGTCCTGTCTGTAAGTACATGCAAAACATGGAACTACGCTTAAGATGAATGAAATAAAAGTGATTATCATTTAATGTTTTGATTGAATAATTTAGTTGTTTTCATTCAATCTGATCACCTGCCACCTTCTAGATATATACAGATCAAGATAATCCAAAGGTAAGATGCACACCTTGATAACATTGAACATTATGTTGATAATTGCCACCGCAATTGTAGACATCAAGACCTTTACGTTGACTTGTTTTTGGTCTTTGCTACTTGTAGAAGGTAACGGAATGCTACCAGTTCAGGATACAGTACACCGACAAGGGACCTCAGATGGACTTGGAAAGGTTCGATGCTTTCTTGACTTGTAAATCCGCTTATCGGTTAATATTTAATGAGTTTTATTTTTATCTTTAAAAAACCGTTTCCTTTCCATGAAGCAAAAACAGTAATAAAGTGTCCACAATGACTTGCGGCAACACCAAGAAAGCCAGCATCCTCCTGGTGCGTAAACTTTATACGCTTATGCAAAATCTGGGTCCCCTGCCTGACAGTGTCTGCCTCAATATGAAGCTATCCTACTATGACAACGGTAAGCAACACCCCTCTTCACTGTACCTCATGGATAGAGTCTATTTATTCTTTATTTATGTGTGTGTGTGCGTGCCATCTCAGTTACCCCCGAAGACTATCAACCTCCTGGCTTCAAGGAAGGAGACAGCGACAGTATCGAGTTTGAAAAAGAACCTGTCAGGTTGACCATGGGAGAGGTGGCCACACCCTTCCACACACTAAAGATGGACGTGACCACAGAGAGAGGAAGGCTCGAACAGGTAAGGATGGAGGTGGGGTGATTTGAACAGGGTTTCCCCAATATGCTGTACCTTACTTTGAATAAGGAGTGAAAAATGCATCAAATTCTTGCAATGCTGCTGCTGTCTGAATGCTAAACAATTGACAGTTATGGGACCCACTTTTCACAGGTGGATGAGGTTAATCCTGTCGGTGTCAGAGACAAGTGGACTCTGAAGATGGAGGAAGAGGGGACTGTGAGACAAATCAGCAAGCATGAGGTAGACCTTGGGTTCCCTGGAAAGGAACATAGAGTTCACATAGAGCTGACAGTTCTCTGTGATCAACAACAGCAAGTTAAATCAAACTTTCTGCCAATCAAGCTTTGAATATATATCATAAGGTTTAACATATTGAGTGTAGAAGAATTACATCCCTCACAATAGCAAGAATTCTCTAGGTGTTAAACTGACCATTATTTTCTAACATATGATCCAATTACAAAGGACATGGATGATCCAGACAACAATCTTAACTTTGGCAACTCGGGTAAGAGCTCCACATAGCTGAGACAGTTCCTCGCCAAACTCAGTTGCAGACAGTGCATTTGCTATTAACAGCAGTCTGAGGCCCATCTGGCTTTGTATTGCCTTTTTCACACGACTCCCTTGACAGATATCCTGGTGAGCTGCCAAAAGAATATGGAAGTATATGAGACAACAACGGAATGCTCTCAGGTGCGTGTGTCTGTTGAGTCATAGTGAAAACAGGAATTTGAGCTTGAAAGGCTCCATATTGTTCAATATCAGTGATCCTGACCCCCCGTCACTATGTCGAACATGAACAGATGAACATGGTGGTGAAGAACACCTCTGACCAGGAGATGACCATGCGCCGGACGAGGAGCGGACGAGTCATCCAGTCGACCACCGTCTGTTAACATTTTATTCTTCTCACAGGACTTCATGTTTTTAATCCCCTTAGTCACAGCTGATTAAATGCAATTGCTATGACCAAGAAAAGTGAATGGTATATTGTAAGATCTTAAGTACTTAGTGACTTCCTTTGAGTTGGCTGGGTTTTTTACCATTGGGATGTACTTGTTTTGTTTTTTTGATTTGCGTCTTCTTCCTGTGCAGCAGAGGAAGGAGAATACAGAGGTCCACAGCCTCAGCAAAATGAAGCCCTCCCACGACCAAGAAAAAATGGTAAGCATGTTGGTTGTTGCCATGTAAATATCATTGCTCTCAGTCCTCTTTCTGTCTGTAAAGGCATGATGCATGTATTATGGTATGCATCAGCTTGAAAGGTTCAATAGCACCAATTAAAATAATTTCTTTACGCAATTTCAGTGTGAATGTTTTCATATTCAATACGAAGGTTTAATGCATTGTTTGAACATAGCATTCCCCTCGATAGCTCAAATAAAATATCTGCAAACACTTGTGTTAAGTGTGGACTTGATCACCTCCTCTGTGATTGGTAGATGTCCCAGTTTGAGATCCCCTGCAGCCAAGAGGTCCCATCTGTGCTACTGAAGAAACGTAAGTTCAGTGAGCCTAAAGAACGTTACTGACATCATGCTTCTCCTGACCAACAATGAAGACGCAACATAGATTCCTCAGTTAGAAATATTTTTAGGCCAATACTAGTTTTTAAGCAAAATATAATGTAACTTAAGTCCCTTTTTCTGTTGCTGTTAGTGAGATTCCAAAATACTGTCCACCTTCTTTTGTTAATATTGTTAGTTCGGTGGTTTCATTCAAAAATGAGATGTTCTGTGAATAACATGCCATTCAACTTGTTTTTTTCTGAATGTAATAGGTTTACAAATATTGTTACTAAATATTTTTGTACAAAACTTTCTTCGTAATTTTATTTAGTCTGAATATTCTGTAGCATTAACTTATGTACGTATTACATATGTATGTACGTGTGTAATGCATGTATGTATTACACTGGAATTACAGTAATTAAATGTATTTATGTTGATTCAAAATAAAAGTTATTTTGTTTTGAACAAAAGTCTTAGTTCAGGTGCGGCAGCTGCTACACATGTCATGTCAGCAACAAACCTGGTCGCACCTGCTTTCATCTTGTGGTTGGAAAAAAGCTTGCTGTCTCTACTGTAGGCAAGATTAAAGAGCCTTCGGTTTCCTGTCTGCAAAACTGATTCTGTTTCTGGCACGTTTGCAAACGAAAATCCTGAAATTGACTAACATACTGTATTGTTTGAAAATAACAGAGCTCCACCGGGAGAGAGACTTAACTACATTTGCATTCGATGTGTCTCAAATGAGACCGTTAAGTGAAAGTGGATTATATCTGTACACACTGACCTTTGGGCTGAGATAAGGGGCCATCAGCAGCCTGCCGCCCGGATGGTCGGCTGTGTGTTTTTAATCTCATGTTGTTTTTCCCAGAGAGGGACATTTGCTGATAGACTGCCTTAACCCACTGCAGATCAATACTGGAGGAAGCCTTTGTGATGCATATCCAAACAGGCCCCTCTCTCCCTCGATCAGTCTAGGGAGGGATGGAGGGGAAAGCAAGCATCCATCAAATCAACTCTTACATCCAAGCGTAAGGGCTTTGTCTCCAGGACTGGAGAATGTGTTTATTTCATTGACTCTGTTTTTTTTATGGGCACAGGAGATAACATTCCAGTATAAAGAGGAATGGACTGCAGAATCTAGTGCAATACCCTCTGCACCATTGACAATACGCACACACAGCAGTGAATTGGCGATCTTTATGAGCTGTGAAATGAATCAAGGTTAGCCAACCTATATTGACTCAATGGTGGCATTTTTCAGCAATTTTCAATATTAACAGCAAGGCTTCTGCTAGTATTGATAAAGTATGAAATGCAATGACAGTTAAAATAAACCATGTAATGTTAAACAATATAGTATTGTTATTTACCTGTGAATATATGACGGATAGCATCTATCCCACATACAACATCGGCATCCACCAATAGTAAACATTTTAATTGGCAAATTAATCTAACAATCTTGCTGTATATTTCACTGAGTGTGTATTATGAAAGGTTTTTTTTAAAAAAGATTTGCCTCATGGTATTTCAATCATTGGCAGTTGACTGCTCAATGAGATGAAAATAGATTTATGAAACTACTATAACTATTATTCTCATCAAATTCACTCATGAGGTGAGTGTAAATAAAAGCTTATTTCAAGTTACCCTACAGTGCTTGATAACCCTACAGTGCTTGATTACATCAAAACCAACATCCAGCAAAAGCACCAAAAATCTCTATTAATTTCACCTCAACAACCAGCCAATCTTCCCTACTGTAGATCCCTCTCTGCATTATTTCTGTACACACGTCTGGAGGGGAAAAAAATGAATTCAGAAATTAAATTCAGGGACACACATTGAACCGCTAGTGTTAACAGATCAATCAGCTGGTCAAACACAAGACTGCTTTACCGGCCGTCCCTGCCTCCCCATCTAAGGCTAGGACGAGGGAGCCTGAGTCAATACGAGAAGGCCAGGGCCATCCATATGATCAGCAGGGAAGCCCTTGTCAGAAAGACGTGCGGACAGACAGACAGCCTTGTCTATCCCTGGGTCTGATTAAAGGGTGACTCTGAGAGCATATACAGTGCTGTGATTATGCCTGCAGGGCCTATAGCCCCCAGGGCTTTGCGATTTAGGAGAAAGAGTGGGGGGACTGGACATTCATCCCAGAGACCGTGACTTGTTTGACCTTGCCAGAAGGGCAGCGAATGTTTCTGAGCTGATGAACGCTTGCATGGTCTAGTGGATAACCCTGTGGTACTATGTATGTGGGAAGCCGGAGAGGATTCATCATATCCCATAGATTTTTTTTTAAACATATAAAACGTAAACAAATCAGGCTGACCCCTGTTGAATGGATGATGTCTGAATGATGTCTAATGATGTCTAAATCTGTTTACAGTAAATCTGACATACATTTAAAAAAAGAAACAAATATGACAAATATCCCCGCACAAATGCATGTGACGATCGCACAAAAGATAAAACATAATGGAGTTGGCTGACAAATTTCACCACAAGATGGCAATGTTCGGCTGTGCAATGTCAAGATGATGGCCTAAAATCAGCATACCATGGTGTATGAACCATGGTAAGGCATTCTTTATAGCATAAGTCAACAGCACCCAGCAATGGACACCTTCAAGTAGCTTGTTTCAATTGAATACAATGCAGTTGACCATCAGAATCACCATTGCCTCTATGTTACACTACCGAGTCATGTTATTGATTTGAATTAGAAATGTGAAAAGGCTCTCTCCGAGCAGGTGTTCGGGAAGCTAACAGATTCAGGGATTTAGCTGATGGTTGTATATGGTCAGCGGTGATGTCTACCTACTTGAAACAGATGCTCAAAGCAATGGGATGCGCTTCTATTGTGATCTGAGTGGACAGCTGAATTGTTTACTCAAAAGGACTCTTTTCTTCAGCTGCTAGCCTGTTCACAATGGGACCCAAGTTCTGACACCAAGGATTTCTACAGGGGGGTTGTGGTGGTGGAAGGGGGTCCCCGGGTGAGCTGCTGGTCGTACCCCCTTTTTCTCTGTCTTTCTCTGTGCTCAGATGGGCCTCTAACACCCCCTCACCTTCCCTACACATCCACCCCTCCCAGTCCCCCAACCCCCTCTTCCCCTAAAGCCAGCCGAGGGCAGGGGTTTAAATGTCACGCTTGGCCATCAGAGCACCCAGCCCCCGGCTTGTGTCTCAAGGGGGAAACATGCAAAGAGAGAGAAAAAAGGGGAGGGGAGGGAGACACTTTGCCCTCACCTATTGTCCATGACGCTAGGCATGAGTTGCTAACTGACTCCGAATCAAGTGTATCCTCTCGCCACGCGTTCTGTCTTGTCCCGCTTTGGTCAAACACAAAGCTCTTTTTTTCAACCATATGTGAAAAGCAGTTTTGGCTATGGTGAATTTGCAAGAGGATTGAAGGACATTTAGTTTATATGTAGACAGCTGGTCATCGGTCGAAATGAGAAATTAAAATTGTCATCAGAAGACTTCTTTTTATGATGGTGTGCTCTTGCATGGCCAAATGTCTATGCAAAATGTAACATTCAATAACATTATAGTCCTTTAAAATCTTTAAAATATATGTGCCTCGTTGATGAGACTAACATCAACCTGAAATACAAGTAAAGGACAAAATATACGAGCTGTTACCGATGTTATCCCAGCCAAGGTCCTGGCCCCTACCTTACTCACTCACAAGATTGAGTGCTTTATGTATTTATTTGTTCTAAATAGTGGCAAACTTGACCTTGAGGAGAGATGTGTGGTCTTCAAACCTATCCTGAGAGTCATCCCTGCTGTCAGTGTGCAGGGAGTGACCTTGAACCGCGAGCACAAGCGTAGCTGAGTGCACAAACTCATTTAACTCCTGGGTTTGCTATCGACATGCTGTGATCGTTAACATTATGGATGATGAATAACTACTGACTGCTGTACCTATACGCTAGCGAACCTAGGCTGGGCAGGAGAAAATGCATGCTGATGGTCAGATGACTTGAGCTGACACATCTGTTACAACAGATTTTCTCAGAGCCATGTTTGCTACAGTGCTGGAGCAAATGTTGAGCTAATCCTTACAATGGGTATTGTTGCACTGAATAATAATAGGCATTTTGTGTAAAATACTTTGAATTTCCTTTTACATTCCATGGTCGTGAGTTTGACAGAAGCAATCTCATACAGGCACAATAACTGATTAAAACCCTTATGTTTTTCAAACCATGAATTGTACATTTAATAAGGATTTTTATGGAACTGTATTTCATAGCACATTTATGTTATAAATGTAAAGTGTTCATGTAGGCTAATGTTGTTTATGTTGTTTAGTGCTCGAAAACGTCTCTATGCTAACGCATTGTATACTACACTGTACTTAGTTCAGACAGGGGCAGTTTCACACTGTCCCATACTTTGACCATTTTCACTCAAACTAGGCTGGAGGGTAAAAAAAAAGAAGAAGAAGTTCCCTTCCCTGACTTCTCTTCCTCATGCAAGAAGCCTGTGGAGGCTGACTTCTGCCCTGTTCCTGTTTCCTTCTCTTCGGGCTGAATAGGATTTTCATCTCAGCAGGATGCAAGGGCAGACACTTTGCTTCCCACTTGCTCCCTCCTCCCCACCGCTGTGAACAAACACAGGGTGATTTCCATTTCTCCAGCAGTCCACCGCACAGAGCTGACACCACCTCAAGGCTAGCCAAACACAGCTAACAGCGGATATACAGACATAGAGATGGGCTAGCCTCGGACGCTGTCGCTAGGACCTGTTTAGAGCCACAGGAGAGCTTATGGATGCCATAGAGATTAATATATTATATTTATATATAAGTTACATAGACGTGATGCCTTGCAAATTCGCAGTGTCCGCTTGCTTGAAGTTATGTCATGAAGCCATGGTTAGTTTGAAGAATGGAGGGGGGGGGTCCAACTTAAAAGCATAGCCTGCTTGATATCAGGTCCACCCAACATGACCCCCTTAATGGCCTTTTGTACAAGTCAGAGGGAGGCATCAAAACAATCACTGCGAGCCCATGAAATTTCAACAATACAGAAGGAAGAATCAAAAAGATCAGAAATGAATAATGTAATATGGTTGGTTAAGTCCAATTTCACAAGAGCCAACCAGTAAGAAAATTGATTCATTTAGACCATAGAAAAGCTAAACCTATCACCTTGGTGCTATGGCAAAACACACACTGCTACAAAAACATGACATTGGAACCTTACCAGAAAGGGGCATTCGACACATGACCATAAACATCTTTGGTTCTGTATATTGAGTAGATCAGACACTGTTGCAGTATCACAGTATCACCATCACAATTGACCTGTAACATGTGGCACAACTACAACTAAATTGTGGCTGAAATATTGATGCAATAGCATACAAAGCATTAAGAGTGGAGGGCATGAAAGGAGTCAACATGGGACTGGTCTGCTAATTTCATATGGGAGCCTAAGGGCACATTCCTCCCAGTGAAGACCAAACATATTGACATACTGTGTGTAGAGGGAGAGACTGTATATTATATCAGGTTCTGTTGAAGGAGAAAATGGACTGAGTAAAACCACACATCTCTAACAATCCTAGTTTGAATAAAACGTGTTCCAGGCCTACCTCAAATCTTTTGTAAATATAGGATCCAATAGTGAGCACCCTCTAAAATTCCACTTGACAGCGTCAAAGTAAACGTACTGTCCCTGAATGTTCTTGTTATAGGTATGGTTGTATAATTTCAGGTATGAAAATAACAGCACCATACACTTATCACCTTATCAATTGTTTTCCATTGGAATATCAAAAGGTCATGAATGGAAGTGAGATGAATTGTTATACAAACCTGGAAAAGAACCTTGAAAGAGCATTGACTTCTTGTTGAAGAAGATGGTGGTTTACCATCACTTGCTCCTAGGCTAATTTCTCCAGAAGTGTCCAAAAGCCTTTGTCCTCAATATACTTTCATTTCCAGCCTCTCCAGGAATTGTGATGACCGTGCCTCGGGGCGACAGAGACACCTTGAGGAGCACCCACCTTTAAATCCGGCGCTCCATGACTTCAACCATGACCCCTAGCTTGGGGGCTCCCTCAGGCGAGATTTAAACGAGCTCCCCCCGGTCTACTGCGGTTCCTTTCACACCATTACTTTTAATAGAAATGAATTGGTTGTCCTATAACGGGTACTTGACTATATTTATTCGAATAATAGGAAATAGAGATATTTGAATAAATGGATACAAACGATAGCACACTTGTGTCGTTAGAATACATTGTGCCTCCATTGCGTGCCTTTGATATGGGAATGCAGTGACCGAACGGCAAGAGGATCGCTGAAGGCCTAGGAATCGCGCATTCCTTTTCTTCAGCAACGTTTCCCAACGCTGTCGCTAAGATCCTGGAGCACAGCAAATACACAGTGCTTTTTAATGCCATCTAATTTAAAGTCAATTTTTTTAACCATAAAAATTCTACTAAAATACTATA
This sequence comes from Plecoglossus altivelis, assembly GCA_036571765.1. Classification (NCBI taxonomy): domain Eukaryota; kingdom Metazoa; phylum Chordata; class Actinopteri; order Osmeriformes; family Plecoglossidae; genus Plecoglossus; species Plecoglossus altivelis. The sequence continues at coordinate 14,069,026 of BROE01000014.1, read as the reverse complement.
TCTTACATTTTCCAATTATTTTTTTCTCTCGTTTTGCTATTATGGAGGACGGAAGGCGAGAAAAGCATACAATATCGGGATATTGATCCACGCCCATCACTGCAGAAAAAAAGTCGGTTCAGGGGGCTACACAATTCCGACTGGACACAGCGATCGATAACATACTCTATCAGCCGTTTCCATGGAAACACGCAGGCAGCGAGGACAGAGGCTGTCATGTATTTTATACCTGTCTATTCCATATAGCATGCCTACGGTGATAATTAAAGTATTAGTAAATAAAGTCCTTGGTTTATAGAGTTATGCTATAAGAATTGGGAAAATAATAAGTGTGTTTTTATAGAGAAAAAAGAGAGATGCGGCAGGAGTCATAGTCTAATCCATGTTGAAGACAGGTAAACAAATGTGCCACCGATCATCATTTTAGGACATATGTTAAGCCAAGAAAAACTGAAGAAATTCTTTCTGAAAAACATGCACAGATGACTGTTGAAATCAGCAGTTGTTTCCTGACATTGGAGAGGGCCTCTTTTGTGGTTGACCCCAATTTAGAGGTCGAGCAAGCATGATCAATGTGCTGGCCATTAGCTCACCATGAGCAACTGTAGAAGCTAGGCCAGGGAGCAAGCAAAATATATGTGAGGTCGAGAAAAAAAGAGAGAGAGAGAGCGAGCGGTGGAAGGACTGCCTAGACTCTCCACTCGGTCAGCTTGAAAAATCAAAATGGTGCAACCAAGCCAGACATAATGTCAAGAGAACTTGACACCCAGTCGGGATACCCTGGTCTATCTTTTGTGGGCATCATTGAACTTCTCACTCTTTGAAACGAGGGGAATTACAGGCTCATAGCACTATGTGGATCCGACTGCCCTAAGTGAGGGGGATAGATATCATGATCTGGGTAGTGTTGATCATGTGTTGTTTTATTGATCGGCAATCGAAACTAGTGCTGAAAATGCAGGGCGCTAGAGAATTGCTTGTATGTGCTTGCTACAGTGGCTCTGTTGCACAATTTTGCGGCCACTGACGCTAAAGAGAAGAAAATAGCGGTTTCGGAAAGGCATCTACGCAAGCAAAGACCTGAAGAGCCCTGTTAATCAGTCACCCTGTATTGTGCTGCATGATATACATTTTGGGCCGCACATTTTGACCCATGTTGTAACAATTTAAAATCCTGTTGAATCATAGTCAAGACACCCAAATACAAATGTAAATTTATATTGTAGTATATTACTAACGAAAACGTATAATTGGAGTTTACTGTCATTTTATTTTATTTTTTTACTGTTTCGAGTTCATGCTTATCTGTTCAGCTGTTTATCTAACAGGGTCGAACTATGCTCCACCAGTGGTCCAGTAGTGTGTCTGAGAGCTTCACTGTAGAGTGCAAAAACAGAGAGAGCACATTAGAGGTGATGGCTGCCTCTGATTTGTGAACTGTGACAGAGAGCTATTGAGGGGCACGTGGCTCCGAAGTGTTGTTCAGAGGCTCCTGGCCACTACATTGACCTTTGACCTCGCTCATTGTGTGTGAGTGTGTGTGTGTGTGGTTGTGTGTGTTTGTTGTGGGGGTCCAGTGTGAGGGGTCCAAGTGTCAACCCAACCCCCTCCCCAAACACACACACACCCTACCACCCTAACACCTCTGTTCACTCAGCCCCCACTCACCCCCACCTCCCACCCCCACCCCTCGCTTCACCTTATGCCGATCAATGACAGCTTCATGTAGCTTCTCAGGCCTGCAGTGACGTGTGTCCTATTGATTTATCGATATTACTCCAGGCAACCAAACCCAAAAGCCCCCTCTCTCAGTAGGCAGCAAGCCTCCAGCCCAGAAGAGGCATACCTCCCTCTGTGCAGGATGGGCCCATGCCAAGTCATCGAACTGCAGAGAGCATTGGGGATGCTTGAGAGCATCACATTAGCAGCAGACATCCAAATGGAATGCATTTCTGCTGAGCAAAAGACATTCTTGAGAGCCCCTGCTCAGTTTCACAAGGCATGCCTTTCTTACCCAGATGTAGGCCAGGGGCGAAGAGAGACTGACTCATGAACTCGCTCACATATAAGGCTATAGGCTAATGTTATTCCCAAATTTATTCTCCTGATATTGTAAAAGGTTTATTTCATTTTGCTTTTGTCATGCCTTGGTCTTTACCTCATCCTTGTGGCTGTCACACACATCTGCCCTATTCTCTTTTCAGGGGCCTTCCCCTCTCCCCCATCTCCCTATCTCCCCCTCTCCTCCTCTCCCCCTCTCCCCTCACCACTACCCCTGCAGGCTCTCTGGTGTCCAGTGAAATACCAGTGGAAAAGGGGGCAGCTGGACACTTCCAGTGGCCAAGCGTCTGAGTGAGAGTGAGTGAAAGAGAGAGAGAGAGGTGGTCAGGGGAGGGAGGCTCAACCATTAGTGTTGTCCCCGCTGGCAGCTGGCTTTAAAAAAGGGGGATTGGAGATCAGTGACCTGGCCACAGTGTCCAGCTGGGGGGTCATTTCACGGCCCACCTCCGGCCACGTGCTGGCCAGCCATCTGGGTGTCCTGCCACAGCATCCTCCTATCACAGGCTTGACTACCGACAAAGGTCAGGAAAGCTGTTGGCTCTAATCTGCAGAGAGAAACTCCTAAAGGTCAACATTGCAGCTGTCCACTAACACGTTAAGTTTAATGTTTTGATACTTTACTCTAAATACTAGTTTTGCTTTAATCATTTCTGGTTCTGTATCAATCAAAGAGAGTGGAATTATTTTGTTTGTGTATACACTTTTGCAGAAAGTATTCCATTATTTCTGAGCTGCCAAAAAATCAACACAGAATCCCACCTAAATCCTCTGAGAAGACAAAGTAACATTGTCTAACAAAAGAGAAAATGCACTGAATAAATCTTCTATCAGTTCAGTCTGTTTGCTGGTGAGATGACAAATTGAAAAAAAATACATGGAAGTAAGTCAGCCCTCATGCACAGATTTAGCTTAGCCTACCATTTAGTTGGATGGCTTTGATCGAGGAAAAGAGATAAACTGAGATGAGTCACCACAACCTTACCCATTATCCTCAAACCACTACATCCTTCCTCTGTAATTTAATTGAGTCCTATACCATTTTGTCTTTAATTGATAAAGATTTTCATTCTCATCCTTCCAACATGGCTAGAGTGCATCAAAGCTATCCCATTGTTGACCCATTCATGATTGTAAAGATTAGGGGAACTCCATTATAAATATGTCTAGTTTGCCGTACAGTACACACTGTAGCACCTACTAAATCTGAATTCTAAAAATTCAATAAATGTTTGTGCTGTTTAAGAAATGAACTGTAAGAAATGAACTGTGCTGTATAAGAAAGGAGCTCTAATTGGATTCATATGTGAAATACAACAAACGTTGGTGTTAGATGTTGCTTTCGCAATTGCTCAATTGCACTCGATGCACAGTTACACGATCTTGCACCACTGATGTCTTTGATTCCTGTACACACTTCTGGCAAGCAGACAGGCACAGAAAGAAAAGCAAAAGGATCCTGCTTTGATATTTGATTAATTTCCTCTGCTCCACCACTCACTCCAAACACTGGCTAAAATGGAGTCTTGTTGACAGCATAGATACATCAGCACTTAAGTCAGAGGCCCTTGGCAAGCGAAGGCATTTCTTATCCTGTAACAGCATATGCTTAAAGAGCGAGGTGTGGAACATTGAGAACCGCATCGTCTTCATTTGGCCACAACAAGGGGGAGGGGAAAAGGTTGGGAGAAAGGGAGGGGGAAGGGAGGGGGAAGGGAGGGGAGCCTGTGCGAGGTTCGTCCGAGGTGTATCGATTGATTTCCCAATAGCCTCTGGTCCATGAGCTGCGAACCCTGGCCCTGTTGCTAGGTGACCACACCATCCAGGATGGAGAAGGGGGTGATGAAGGGTGACAGCGGAGCTGAGGGTCAACAGGGCCAGTGGTCATTCTAAACTCCCCCGGGACGCCTTGGACATGCAGATAATGCAGAGAAACTGGACCTTGGGCTGTAGGGAGATACACATACACTTGTCATAGAAAAAGAGAAGTAATCGAATACGTTGGTGGAATTAGATAGCGGTATGCGGGCATTGCTTTAAATAATGCTAAAAACGTCTGAATATGAAATACAATGTACTGTACTATTAATTCTGTTAAACAACACAAACACCAAAAAGGAAATTCCACCATGACTGAGGTGTGTGAAACATATTTCCAATAAAATAAATGTCTAAGAGAAGATTTTTTTTCAGGCGTAGGCTAAATGTGTGCTCTCTCATCACATTATTGAGAAAAAAGATTCTGCCAACAGTTATAGTCTGTACAGATTAACGAGTGAAGATAGTATTGATAGGAAAACATTAATCGAAAAATTGGGTTGTCTGAAGCAATTGTTAATAGTCCTTTGGCGGAACAGTCTGTCCAGCATAGTGTAACTGTAACCACGATCACCTGAATTTTGGATTTACCCGTGATACAAAATACATCTCACCAAGATGAGGAAATATTTACATTTCCACGCCAGAAAAACCTTTAATTTTGAGGGGGGGGTTTTTTTTTTGGGGGGGGGGGGGAGTTCCATGGTCTCAATACTATGATTTACCAGACAGCCGAAGAACAAACTTTAAAGATCTTTTAAAAATAAAAATCATTCTTATTTGAATGTGCATCAGATGCAATGCACACAAAAACTAAACACTCAGACATTTCTAACTAAAATTCAGTAGTTTCCTTTAAGATCACCATTGTACAAAAGAACATAAATAGAAGAACTTGTTTACAGCTGGTACATATCTATCATATAACAGGTGAAGGGTCGCCATTGTTGTAATCAGTGTAGCCTAAAATATAGATAAAGATCACAATATTGTGATCGATAAATGTGAAGTAAAGTCACAAATGAATGATGATTTACATTATACATCATATAAAATATTACATACTTTTGATTTTTTTTTGTACGTATTGATTGTTCATTGTGAGGTGGTAAAATGATATGGAGGACCAACAAGGAGAAAAACAAAACCACTGGCAAATGTAAAAGGATCTACATCACTTTTGGCTTAGCAGAGAACTTACCAGAAGGCAAAACCACACTGGGTTAAGGTCAGATAGGGGAGCCCATGCAGTCGGCCTTAAAAGGCCACCTTGCATTGTAACTGTGTCTGTGTTCTCTCTCTATGAAGGATTTCCCTTCATCCACTGCCATGTCTCTCATGTCTGCCTGTAGAAACACAGACCGTTTTTTATTCCTGGGTTACAATCCATGTCCTGAGGAGTGTAGAAGCATCTCCTCTTCCCATTCTATTAATAATATCAGGGGTTGGATTGTGTGTATGTATTTACTTTGTTGTGAGGCAAAGTGCTCTTTCTTTACTCTGGGTTTCCAAGCCCTGAGCTGTGAAAGTATGTTTCTCTTAAACATTTCTATTCCTATTGGGGCTAACCTTTTTCTGCCTTCAGGATTCTGTGAACCTCACTGCCCAAATAATCAAATAACTGTAACACCACCACTACTACTAAAAAATCAAGAGGTATAGAGTTAAGGGCTATGGACATGAAGAGCTCAAGTTCTTGGACAGGAAGGAGTAGGAAAGAAAACACTGGAAGCAAACTGAGTCAAGCTTTTCACTCAGTAATTAGATTGATGTGACAAATTTGCCCTAAACAGTTTGAAAATGATCATCCATTACAATTACCAAAGAGGGCCCTTGCATTCAAGAGTGCTTGAACTTTGTGTGTCTATTTGTTTTTATGTGTGTGTGTGTGTGTGAGTGTGGTGTGAGTGTGTGTGTTTGTGTGTGTCTGTGTGTTAAGCCTGAGGAGAGTGAGGGGGGTGGATGAGATGGTATCAATCGCCAGACCAGGCCATTGAATGTATTGATTAGTTACCTTTCTTATTAACATGCTGATTAAAGAGAGAAGGGAGAGAGAGAGAGAAACGGTCGGCAGAAGCACAAGACACATTTGCAGCTCCAATAGAGAGGAGCCTCTCCACAAGCCGGGAGAGCGAGCTACAGCAATGGATGCAGAAAGGATTTAAACCGGGGGAAAGAAGAAGAGAAAATCAAGGAGTAATTGGAGAAGTGGAGAGAGAGAGAAGCTTGGAGGCTACAAGGCGAGGCTGCAGACCGGAGGATGGGAAAATGGATACGGCAGGGGCTGACCTGACAGGCAAATGGACGAGAGAAACCCTGCCGGCTCGAAATCCCCACTAGCACTGGCTGGACAGCACTGAGCTGGGGAAAGACTGACTGTTTTTCAGAGTGGCTGACTGTCTCCTTCCAGGAGAGATGCACACACTCGCCCTGACAGGCCGAGGCAAGGCTTTCATTACCATAACAGAAAATAGAACAGTACGTATGTTACTAATCAATATGGAGATGTGCTGTAAACTGTATTTATAATGCAAAGTGGCAAATGGCCTCACATTGTTAAGCAACTGTGCATAGGGAATTCCAAAGATGGTTTTAGATATTTTTAAGGAAAGGGTTTTGATTTCAAGTGGGACTGAAAGGTGTGGAGGGCAAGCAAGGGGGTTGAGAAAGGGGTGGGAAGAGGAGTACGCTAAGATGTGTGTGTGTGCGTGTGTGTGTGTGAGTGAGTGAGTGTGTCTGTTTGTCTGTGTGTATGTGCATGTTCAAATGTGTTTCAAAGAAAAACAGGAGGATGGAGAGGGAGGACATTTCAAGCACTGGCAGGATGTGGATATATTTTGAATACATGGCTATAGATATTGTTCTTTTCCATTTAGATATAGATACAGATTATTCTGATAAAGCAAAAAACACACAAAATGACATTCTTACTGAAATATAAGAAACAATGGTTGTTTTACAATTCGTCCTGGCCCTGACTCCTTGCACTGACATGACATAATTAATTTAGTTGTTTGTTAGATTTTAATTAAATGACCCACGCCAATCCTATATTGGCAGAATATTCCATATACATGCTCCGATTGCCAGTTAACTACTGTATTTGTACAGTTTTGTATCATAAAGGCTGTCATGTCACGAAACAGGTCAAACTGGCACGAGAGCACCAGGTCAAACAGTCATTATTAAAACATTATTAATAAAATTAATTTAACTATCCACAGAACAAAGCTTGCGTTCCAATTCCGGGTATCTGTACATCAACATTCGATCAAGTTTGACTCCAAATATTCAGCTAGAAACAAAATGACAGTATTTTAGTTTTCAGCCAAAAGTCTAAATGTCATGTTTTGTTTTAAAACTATAAATCCAGAACAGCTTCAGGCCATTCACAATTTACAAATGTTTTCCGAAGTTTGCATAACCTTTTGACTTTTAAAGACACCTACAGCAGAGCATTGCATAAATTAACTTTTCTCTCGTATTAGCTCAAGTAATAAACTAATGTCATTAACATAGAGAACGTAGCCTGTAATTATTCCAGTTAATAATAGTGAGCCGTTATTTAAATTATTAGTTTGGCACAAACAAACGCATATTTAATGTGATCGTATTGATTGACGCGCACGCGCATTTAGTCATTCAATCTCACTCCTGCACGCATGCACACGCTCTCTCTCTCACACACACACTCACACACACACACACACACACACACACACACACACACAATAGTTGGACTGCCCGATAACTTGCAAACGTAAACCCTCATTCCCAGAAAGACACCGTCCAATAAACATTAAATTGTTTTTAAAGAAACACAAAATCAAATATCCGTTTTCGTTTACATCAGCAACGTCTTATAAAATATTTTCTCTCTCTCTCTCTCTCTCTCTCTCTCTCTCTCTCTCTCTCTCTCTCTCTCTTGATCTTGTAAAATCAAATAATTACATAGAATTTCAAATAAGAATTTTTACATGTTTAATTGCCTATTTTTCTGCAAGTATTTATCTCAAAGGTTTGAATTAAATATGACCTTTGGAGTCTAGAGGTTTAGTTCATCGAAAGTTTCAGTAGTATGGAAAACGAAAGATTTTGACTGACTTTCCTGTCTCTCAAGATATCTTACAGCGTTTGCCACACTTTAACCGTCAGCATACATGTTGAAGCTCTGACAAGCACAATGTGCTCTGCTGGATATTTAAACCTGATTCATAGACCAACTGATTGATTTTTGTAGCCTGTGTTGGCATGCATAAAGGTGGGCCATTTAAACACAACAAAAGTTATTATTGACAGAACTCTTTAGCGTGTCTCATTTGCGGTAATTCTGACACACGATCAATTGAAAAACTCCAAAAAGGTATACTGCAGTCTAAAGAGAAAAGCTAGGCGTATTCCTGTCATTCAATTAACTCATTTGTTATTGAACAAAACAATTGGACTGGAGTCGATGTGTTCCAACAATCTAATGTAGACCCATTCTGTCCTTCTGACGTCTGAACTTTTTCAGACAGTTTAGAAAGTGATGAACTGCAAAATGGACGATTCTCAAAATACATAAAACGACTTTAATCGAACCAAAATGACTTCCTTTTGCTGATGGTGAAAGTTCAACCACCAGGACTGATACTCTTCAACTGATTTAAACAACAAGTGTGTTATTTTGAAAAACATTTCATTTGATAAATTACACAGTTTGTCAGTTAAAAAAAACTCACAAACAAACAAAACATTTGGGCTAAAGTATTTTTAAAATGTAAGTGTATTGTACAAACTTTGAGGAAAAAGAAAACAAAAAGGCAATTCATGGCTGTGGTTGGCTTCCAAAAATGTGGAACATCGCATCTTTTGAAGACGTTTCATCCCTCCGAATATGACAGTCAATCAATAAAATTACGATTCTAAAATTTAAATAGCAGCCTATCGTTCGAGGTTTGAAAAAAGTAAAAAAAACTCTTAAGTACACTTCTATAATGCCGTCTATGAGCACACCTTTTTGCTTCAAGATTCACACCTATCGCATACACATTTTATAGTAGGCCTACCTGCAAATCCCCCTACTCAAAGCCAGTCAAAAGACACACTGACTATGCTCGAAATCTAAAACACTTCAATACTTTCATTATGATTTTTTTTTAAATTCTGGTGTATGGACTCACTTTTGTGTTCCCAAGTTCAGACGTTAGGCCCATACTGCACATCTGACAGTTGTTATATTAAATTGTATAGTATTTGCTGTTTCTCTTGTCTGAATGCTGTCATGTATTGTTTACAAAGTATAGTTCTGCACATTTCAAATGCTGAAATAAAAACTAACGTTTTCCCCTTGTCTGTTTTCAACTGTTTCCTTAATAACTTTATATTGTGGGAAGTATTTTCAAAAGAGGCTTTCCATTTGTAGTGTCTTTATGATTCAAAATGGCTCTGGTAAGGGATGCCCATTAGGTACGTTTCAATGTAATTCAGACTGATCATTGTACACTACGGTAAAAGGCCATTATAAAAACGTAAAAGTCATTGAAAAAGTAGCTTAGTTTTGCAGGAATGTCAACGGTTATTGACTTATAAGGAATGTATATGTGTGTGTGCATGTGTGTGTGCGTGTGTGTGTGTGTGTGTGTGTGTGTGTATGAGGTTCAGTTTGTGGTATAGTCTATTGCGTTTGCCAGACAAGACAAATAAAGCTTCTAAATGCTGTACGCCTTACTACAACCTCTAATAGGGACAGGCCTACTGCAGGACAATGTAGCGAATACCCAGGCTAGGGACGTTGTTTTTGTTTGGGGCCTATGTTTCACTATCATGGTAGCCTACAGGTAATTTTAGAGGGAATGCAAAGGCTAGATAAATAGCCTAATTAAAACAATTGCATTTTAAATCACTCGCAGGCCTATACCCTAAATTAAAGCATAATATTAAACCACGCGTATATACGAGAGAATACCATAAAGTAGATGAGAATATGAAACTATTAACGCTTCTATAGAGTGGCGCTGAAACGCACTTCTCACAGAAGTCTGGAAAGGTGAGGTCAGTTGTCAGAATAAACTTAGATTTTTACAGGTAGCTCAGCAACATTCTTATCCTAACAACACAATGACAAACTGTATTTAATTCATTGCTTTTCACTTGCCTAGTCTTTGCATGACAGCAAATATTTATTTATTTACGAAGGCCTATTCATTGCATTTTCCAACCTATTGATTGGGATTGTGGGTTCACTCCACTGATGTATTGGAGCTGGTGATTATTAATTAACTTATTTTACAATAGCCTATTAGGTTTAGGACTGTGAGTGTCTGTTTATGAAGTTCATTTTTGTATAATAACTATGAAGCGAAGTAGCCTATCCTAAAGTTGTGTCACAGTCCACGTCGTCAGATTAAGGATAACTCTGTCGGAGTGTCTGCTTAAATTTTCCAACCACAGACGGTGAACTTTCACCCCGACCTCCTAAAAAGACCTCTTATTTTCGCTCTGTAGCCGCTGACCATTTTACCTCAAGCTACTTGCTATCCATACATGTATCTCTCCATCCTGGCTTTGGCGGCGCGGATCGATAGGGCAGCATCTGCTCCGGGAAGGCAGGAGTCCCACACCGCACACGGAATTTTTTCAAACGCTAGAATTGCTCATCTCTGAAAATTAAACTGACAGTTAGATATGATTAGTATGCCAAGTATCAACTAGATCTTCTCTCAATTCCCAAATCTCCCTTTCCCTGCTACACGGTCACACATACACCGAGGGCCTACAGTAGGCTGTGTTAAACGAAAAGCGAAACCTGAATTTTCCATAGGTTCAGTATCTTATTTAAAAAAGGTCGCTTTTAAACGAATGACCTCATTGATATTGTTTCGGGACTGAAGTGCGCAATATCATGTCAATAGGCCTATTCAACCGTGGGTGGAGTGCTGATTAAGAGGTTACCTAAATTAATTACGAGCATGTTACCTACTTGACAATACCTAAGGGTGGAACTAAACCTACATCTGTACATTTTGAGGGGAAATCTTTGGATGTTTTTCGTAGATATTTTTTTGTATTTAATCTCCTTGTAAAGTTATGTAGGACTATAGTTAAATGTAGCCCCTAGATTTCCTACTGTAGCTAAATCTGTGAAAATTTATGATATCATAGTTGAATAATAGCCTACACTTTTTGTTATAGCTCACAGAATTCCTAAATATCCATCAGCATTCCTTAATAAATATCAGTCAATCTTAATCGCTTTAATATGATCTAAGAAAATATACCAAATGTAATAATAGACAGTTGAAACAGACATAATAGATTTAATTGCAGTAGGTTACAGATGATAAAATGTAGGTTACGGGCGATAGTAGTTTTTGAGGGCACTGTTAGGTGAACAATACGACATCAGTTTTGCAGAATTACACACACACACACACACACACACACACACACACACACACACACACACACACACACACACACACACACACACACACACACACAAACACTCTCACATTTCCTAGTTGGCAATCAGGTGTGGCATATGTTAAAATTCAGCTGTGGCCAGGTCTAGTACTCTCACATAATTCGTAAGATCTGCATGCTATTAGATAAAAAGGCTTAACTTTGGGGTTGTGAGAAAGGGGTTGTCTTCACCTCGTTGGTCAAACCCAACCCCCTCCCTAGAGACGTTGGCCGAAGCGAAAGGGTTAATTGGAGTTGGAATTTCATTGCACATCTGTCAGATTTTAAGCCTGTGACGTACTGAAAGGAGCGAGTGGGAGAGGGGGGAGGAAGAGAAGAGAAAGAGTTCGTGGTGAAATCGATGAAGTGGCAGGCTGAGGGAAGAGGTGGAGGAAAATCTCACGAGATAATGAAAGAAAAAGATAGCTGCTAGGTAAAGAAGAGCAAGGCTAAAGCTATACGTTTCACTGTAATAATTAGACACAAGGACAAGTACGTTTAGCTTATCGCCAATTGTGTGGCTTTTCGTTGAATAAGCGTCTCATACATTACCAATTGTATCATACTGCGCGGAAAGGTCGGTTGACCGGAGACAAGCGACACAATCGGAGAGATGTGGACCGACAACAACCTCGAATGCTCTCAGATAAGGGTTTAAAAAGGTGAGAATACTACAATTAAAACCACTACTTTACCATTGAATTTTATGATCGTAACTGTTGAAATGTAATGTTCGCATATTTCGAAGAGCATCATTCGTTGCCTGTTTTGCGTTGAAATGTATGCAAGCTTGACGTATGTTTGTCTTAAACATCGCATGCGCGCACGTCCTTTATTCAGAACTTTGCATGACACAAACATGTAACTGTAGGTACACGCGCAATTTCTGACTATAGCTTTCATTACCATGAATGTTTTGTTCGTGCTCTTAGACCAATTGACCCTCTCTTTTGGAATATAATGATCGGTATGAGAATTATGATTTGTAATGAAATATGACTGCAACTCTGGAATCTGGTTATCCCTTCAGTGGTCAGTATAGACCAATACAAATGCATAAACCTATCATGTTGTCTCCTGTAGGCACACAAACAGCGATTCTATCGAGGACCTCAATCGGGCACCAAAGAGGGGGAAGCAAGTGTGTTGTTGCACAAAGATAATGTGATTGTTGATGTTACTTAATCTTCTACTCACTCAATGTCCTGGAGTTTAAGGGAGCTGTGACACTAAAGTTTATCAGATAAATAATTAAGACGGAAATCAATTTTTTTCTGAAGTCAATAAATCCATAGTCGTGCATGAAAGGGGAAGGATCATCCAGAAAATAACTGTGAAAGCAACAACAACAAAAAAGAACAGAAAAGATAATCGTATCGAATCGAAAATGGATGGAAGTCTAGGGGAGATGTCCATCCACAGCCACTCTGAGCTTGCACATAGCCAAGATGGCAGGGCTATACTGCATTCAAGGGACCTTTCTGCAGCGTTCCCCAGGCCATCCCTAGGGGGCCCTTCCATGTCCCTGGAGCCTGAGCACCGACCTCCAGGTTTCGACCACTCCATGTCTGCACTGGGCTATGGAGGCGACGCTCCGTCTAGCTGTGGCAGCACGTACACCACCCTTACTCCCCTGCAGCCCTTTGATGACAAATTTCACCATCACCACCATCATCATCCCTGCCTTCCGGTCAGCAACGTCATTGGGAGCTTTACTCTTATGCGCGAGGACAGAGGCCTTGGCGGCAACTTCTACAACCCCTATGGCAAGGATCTGGCAATGGCACAAAGCCTCTCCCCACCTTCCACAGGCTCTGGCTTGGGGACTCCAATGCACGGCTATGGCAGCTTGGGAAACAGCCCCAATGGCAACCCTGGCCAGATGCTTCCAAGCAGCTACGAGGTCCATGGTGGAAACATCTTCTGCCGGACGGCGGACTTTGGTCGGGACATGTCCCCACCAGGGCTCGGGAACGACTCTTCACTTGGCCATCAGCTGAACAAGATGGAGTCCCAGCAGCATGCACCTAACCACCACCCTCACATCTACAGCCAGCACTACCAGCACCCCCACCCAAGTCAGCAGTCTTCCAAGGCAGGGGAGCACCCCTACTCCTCTGCCTCCTCCTCCTCCTTATCTTCGCCATGTGAGGGCATGCTGCCCAGCTCCCAGGGAGGTGGGAGTGGAGGTGCAGCTGGAGAGGAGATCAACACCAGGGATGTGGCCCAGAGGATCATCACTGAGCTGAAGAGGTACAGCATCCCTCAGGCCATCTTTGCAGAAAGGGTGCTCTGTAGGTCACAGGGTACTCTGTCTGACCTCTTGAGAAACCCCAAGCCCTGGGGCAAGCTCAAGTCTGGCCGTGAGACCTTCAAGAGGATGTCCCGCTGGCTCCAGGAACCAGAGTTTCAAAGGATGGCCTCTCTGAGACTGGAGGGTAAGATCTATCTCTTTCTTCAGCAGACACACCACAAACAACCAACCAAATCAAAACGCATACTTCATTTCTCACCATATTTTTCACCTTAAATCCACTTTTTCCAAAACAGTATCTTTCACAGGGCAGAGACTCTGAGCCATTAAGTGTATCCTACGCTGAAGTAAAAGTTAAACACACTCTGGGTCAACATTTTAAGATTCAAGTAAATAAACATGGCTTACTCAGTATGTATATACTGCCCACAGCTTAGAGTAAAAGAAGGATCTGTTCCACACTTGCTATACACATTGTCTGTGAACACAGGGATTGCTTTGTGTGATTTTCAATTTGATACACAATTTCCATTTATGGGTTGGCCTTGCAGGTCCAAATCCATTATTATGCCTTCAAAAAATCATGGACACTTGGCCTTCCACTAAATGAACCATAGAGCAAATGTCATGGAATTACACTGACAGCAGTAAGGGATTTAATAATTGAAACAATCACATACAATGGGCAGAGGAGACATTGCAAGTAGATGTTACTTTTCTTCAAGGATTTCTACTAAATCTACCTAATCGTTGACGAAGTTGTAAGTTGGCAAGATAGTTGATACAAATGAGGTCTGAGCCTTTAGTAGGGAATAGATAAATCATCCCCAATTTAATATCTTCACTCTACCAGTCACTGTAAAATTTCAATGATTTTGATGTTGAAAGATCCTTCATGTTTATACTCTCACATTAAGCATGAGACCAACATGTATTGTTTATCTGGAGAAAACAGTCTATGCTGCTTCAAGGCAGCTTTATGATGCGAAAAAAGAGAACTTCTTAAAAGGCAATGGCTAATCTGTTGGTTGATATTTGATATTCATGAGGGATACGCATTGAAGACAAGATAGCACAGTGTACAGTGCCGTGTTACAGTGTTGTCATTCCATAGGGACTGAGAATCCATCTGATATATGCAGCTGAAGAGGTCTGTCCTAGAAAGAGATCCAAATGAACACAGTAATATGAGATGAGCAGAGGGGAGTGTGTGCCTGTGTCGGCTAGTGTTCTGTTCACTGCAGGGGTCTGTGAGCTGTGCGTGTGTGTAGGCAAGCACAGCTAATCACAGTTTTTCACTATCTGTCAGCAACCCAACTGATTAAGCCCAAAAGCACAATAGGGTTTATAAGTAATGATTGTGCACTCTTGCAATCCGCTCACAATTATTGATCTTTGATTGTTTGGCTCTCTGAGCACATGTGTACATCCTCCATTTGACAAAATGTTACACTGTGTCTAGTTTGCTAGTGATTAGGGTTGGGATAGTTTGGAGAGATTGTTTAATTCAACAGCTTATGTTGTTTATGCTGTTTATTCAATGAATATGACCTTGTTTTGGGGTAAGATGTTGTACTCAATTTACAGTATATAGAGGGTACGATAGTTTCAGTACGATTCAAAGTTTATTATTATAGCAACATTTTTGGATGTCCTTTGTCTCTATTTTCTTTATAGGCTAAAGGTTTAATGTTTGTATCGCCTAACTAACAGTTTGACGTTTTTGGAGCGTTGTTGGTTTATGACTGTTTGAGTAGACACAAAGATTAATTTTTTTCACACTGCTGAAAATTCAAGGAGCAGATCAATCTTAGTCATAAAAAATTGAAGGCCCAACATGGAGAATGTATTGAAAGTGCGCTAACCCCCTCCACCCCCCACCCTCCCCCCATGCACACACACACACACACACACACACACACACACACACACACACACACACACACACACACACACACACACACACTCAGTCTAACTTGCATATTTAGTTCCTGGCAAAGCCACAATTTGGACAGCTCTGCACTTTTCTACATAACCTACTTTCTGAGGAGGTTGTTTTTTTTCTCCCCTGGCCAACCCCCTTTTGTTTAATTACAAGCCTCTATTGATTTCCATGGGAAAGCACAGCGCGCCTTTGCCCACACACACCTCGACCGCATTGGCAAATCGAGACTGGAATTAGAATGCACCGTGCTGTGTGCTCCACGGTCTGAAGATAACTCAAGTGTTCTTCGCTTCACGCCTCAAGTTTTAAGATGATCCACCTAATGCAGCACTCCCTTAAATACATACAAGGTCCTTCAGCAAGGTCCTTCAGTGCAAATCAGGATTGTTATTTCTGATGTTTTGGCTCTGCTGTTGTCACGTGAAACTTTCGAGATATAAAGTGGGCCCGAATATGGAATTCCGTTGTTATTTCCATTACCAAAGGCATGATGAGGCGCTTACATGGAGAAGGTTATGCCATATGCTTGTCTGCAGCGTCTTTTTTCATGCAGCTTCGTGTGTACGCTACTGCCCTCTGTATAAGATGCATCTCCAAGTCAACCTCTGCCTGTTAATCAGGCAATCTGTCAGTGGACTGAGACTGTGCAGGAGAAGGACCACACAGTGGGGCCTTACCACTTTGAGTTGAGAGGGGTTAAGGAATATAACTTTAAAGAGGACACCCAAAGCCCTTGACTAAAGGTCTAAATGAATAGGAAAGGTCAATGTGGTTTATGTGTTGGCTTCAGTGACTGCACCACCCCCCAGTGATGAATGCCACAAAGCCTTAGCCATCACCACATACAGTTGCATTCGATTTTTGTAGCTGATGGGTTACGTTCAAGAACACATCTGCATTTCAAAAATTAAATACAGGACAATTTCTCTTTTACACCCTTGGTTCAAAACAAACAATATTGTTTTTATCTGGCTGTTCCAGCTTCCCGTTCTGGTGATAAAGGGGTTAACCAGCCTCTGTGGGTCGAGGAGTCTGAGCTGCACAGATTTAATCAATAATTTCTATCAGCCCCTGGCCCAAGAAATCAGCAGGGGGTGGGCTGGGGCTGGAGCTGGAGGGGGGGAGACAGGAGGGGGTCGACTAGGAGGGGGGTGGAGGTTCAGGCGCCGGGGGGTAGGGAAAGGGCTTTCGATCACGTTTCAGCAACACGAGACAGGGGCATACATCATGATTAGGGGCTGTTCCCACGATCATACGAAGCCTATGGGGGAATATTTATGTCTCGAGGAGTAGCCCCAGAGCCAGGGATTTATAGCATGGTAATTGCAAGCCTTTTACACATGATTACAGCATAAGGAAGCATTTACTTAATGGTTGGCGTTATGATCGCCGTTAAGGGAGAAAGGAGAGGATGGGATGGAGGATAGAGAAAAAGAGAGGAGGACACCCTGACTCCTCACACAGGCCATAAATTCAGGGTACAAGCAAGCTATCCACCACTTCATTTCTTGCCTTTCATTACTTTTTGAAGCTGCAAGGATGTGCTCCGTAGCTGCCGTCTTCTCCGAAGATGTGACGTGCGTCAAAAATGCAGTCGTTGGACTTTCTTTTTTATTTTACTGTTAGTAATATTGACATGGTTCTGACATCTCTGCCCTAAAGTATTTTAATGAGATGTGGTTCGATAACTCTCAGAAATGCAAATGACCCGTAGATGCCTAAAAACGAACAGGCCTTCTAATAGGAAGTTGATGAGAGAAGAGTGCTTTAAAGAGTCAAGTGTTTCCTTTGGAGAATGATTTTAAGCAAATGCACACTGAATTACAGCAAGCGTTTAATAATTTTGTGCATACGATTAATTTGATATCATATGGACATGATAGGGACTCCACTAGTTTCATAACAAGATATAGTGTTACTTTGTTATTTTATGATACTGCTGCATACTGGTACAGTATGGTTTTAGACATGACAGTTGTGATTTTACATTATGTGTTCAGGATTGACATTAGCTTACACAGTAAGCATAAGTATTCCCTATTCTGTTTTGTTATGGGCAGACACGAGCCAATCAATTACATGTCTGCTTACGCTGAGAAAAACCTTTCTCACCATCAGCAAAAAAACAACAACCACACACTGCTGATTGAGGTGTCCTCAAAGTGTACATTTAGGTAATTACAAGAGTCGCCCAAATATGTCTTAGTACGCTTCCGGACCTCAAACACTCACTGTGCACAGCAGACTCTGCTTGTTTTACTCACCTCTGACGTAACCCCTTAAATAGAAAATAAATGAGTTCCCCTAAAGTGATTATCACTCACTCTCTGCCACATGTAAATTACCTTTATGAGAAACTAATGATGTTGGAGTGTGCGACAAAGCAAAGAGGAGGAAGATGGATACAAGGCTGATACATAAAGAGATGAGGAGGGTGGAAGTGTGAGGCAGATAGATTTGTATACAAATGCAACAGTGGGTGTATATTTTCCAGTCCATACAGTTTTATTGTAATCGCAGCGGAGGTTCACGATTTAGCTATGGATATGCACAGAAAGAGACGTCTACAAAAATGTACATGTTGAATGACCTTTCTATTCTCAAATGGAATTGAGCACAACCTACGCATTTTGTTACATCTATCCTCCCTCTTGCTCTGACTTCCTTACATTTTCACATTGACTTAATAGAACTTGGATTTTTTTATTATTTATCTTTAATTGCATGAACTCCCCCTTGGATCTTGTGTATTGGAAGGGAATTTTATTTTGACTACAGCGGGAAAGGAAAAAAAATACAGGCTGTTTGACTATTGACTGCTAACTAGGGTGTAGGTTAATGTGGTTTATTTGTCAAACTCAAAGTTAGTCTCTAACGGAAATATTCCAAACAACATTTTACACAAGTGTATACATTTGATGAAATACTGTATTATGCTAAGCACCTAATGAATTTCATGTGTATAGCTATTCAGATAATACTCTACCAATCCTTGGTTGCTTGCCTTACTGTTGTTCTTTCTGGCCTATGTTTCATAACGATGCTGTCGAAGGCTACAATATTAATGTTCATCAGTGTGACACTACTATAATTTCCCCCCTCTCCAGACCTTTAGCTGAGACAATAAGAACACATCAGTCTATATGCTAGCTGGAAATTGGCAAACACATACTGCAAAATACACCTGGGCAAATAGAGGTGCTATCAGCTCGGCTGATAACTCAATAACTAGACACCAAATGAACTCCATAAAAAAGGAGGATTCACACGTATGTTGTTAGAATTGGGTTTGACGAGTCACAGTGTAGCTGGACATTCTGATGTTTCAGCGGATCAGTCACATAGCTGCTCACAACCTTGTCATTAGTCGAGAGGTGTATGACCAGGAGGTGTATAAAGAGTTAAAAGGAATTGAGGATGTTGACAAACATCCACTTAAAAAACACTAACAAGGAAAAATCTATTTAATAATTTATCTGGTTGACACTTTCTTATTCCTTTTTGTCTCCTTCTTTTTGGCTGAAACATTTGACAGAGTGGCTTTGTCTAGTTGTCTAATTAATCCAAGTACTGTTTAGCCTACTTGCCTTTAATCAGGTGTGACAAGCTGAATGTCTTGATTCCTCTACTGTGCAGGGGAACATTTGGCTTATTCATCACTTTTAACTAATCAGAGTTGCCTAGTTAGATTGTTTTCTTTCAACAGATCCTCTTTTTCTCCCTTAATCCATTTGTCCTAGTTAGCCTGCTGGCCTGATTTAGTTAACAGTCCCCACACACATTCACTCCCCTAACCCATCCACTATTTTTTTGCCAATAGCCTGCAAACGGAAGGAACAAGAGCAGAGTAAACTGGAGCGCAACCAGGGGCCGAAGCGCACCAGACTGGTGTTTACTGACCTCCAGCGGCGTACGCTCATGGCCATCTTCAGGGAGAACCACCGGCCCGCCAAAGACCTGCAGGTTACTATCTCCCAGCAGCTTGGCCTGGAGCTCTCCACTGTCAGCAACTTCTTCATGAACGCCCGGCGCCGCAACATCAACAAGTGGGCGGATGAGGGCCGTCCTTCCTCCACAGGCTCCTCGGGCTCCGGTGTGTCCTCCTCTGCCGTGTCCTGCAGCACAGCCTGATGGGATATGGGCAGTGTGGCATGGAGCCGTCGGGAGAATAGGGGCGCATAGACCGGTCTAGGCAGAGATCAGGCGTAATAATGTACTCCTCATTTTCAGAGAGAGTGATGGAGTTAGCTAGTATATGTTTCTGAGACGACAAAGCATTTCAAACCAAAGTGATCACCACTTGGAACGAGAGAGGTGATAGAAGTGATTGTGTAAGAGGAGATGCTCATTTGTTTAGTCAAGGGTGCAAAGTTCCTTTTAGTTTGAAGATGGCCATGCTAAACACCCCTGACTTCAAAATAGACACCATTTCATCACATTATTTTGATGAAGATATTAAAAAGGAGGCAGATTCTTACACTGATGTGCCCCTGGGGCGTAAAACATCAGAATGCACCAGTGAATCTGGAAGCCTTGTTTGTCCCTTATATTTAGGTATCGTTTACTTTTCTCCATGTTCATACCCTGTTTTTCTCTGAAGAATCAAAAGATGTGGGCGACAGAGATAAACACAGGTGTATTAATTGCATAGCTTCACCATGCTACTTGTTTCTGAAGAACAGAGTGCTGACGACTCCACCTAACAAGGTTCCCAGGATTTCTAGTCCCAAGGAGATGATCCAAGTTCTAGGTGTGGAGTATCAGGAATGTAATTTACTCTACACAATTGTCAGTTTTCAATCATTTCCAAGACAACAGGATCACCTAGAATATCTCATGTGTCTCATTGATGGTTCCAACTTGAATTAATCAGAGTTTTCAAGGTAAGAACCAAAGTGTATTTTACTGGAATGTCCAAGTCTGTCAACAAGGGCAGGATGTGAAGGATGCCATATCAGAGACTTATTCGTGCAACCTTCTAGCTTTAAGACATTGACTGACCTTCCAATCAAAAGCGCCGTAGCCATTTTGACTCAACATGTCAATCTTTTGAATACAACGAACATAAAGGAAAGAGGTACTCATGATACAATGTAGAATAATGTTGTAGTATTTTTTCCATGTTTCAAAACACTCAACTAAACACAGCGTTGCTCCATTGCAAATCTTTTTTTACAGAAGTCTAGAAAATGGAGGAATGTGATTCTTTCAGCCCTTTTGTACAGATTTCAAGCACATCACTCTATTTATAGAAACATTTTGGAAGTGCGGGTCGTTGTTCCAGTCCTGCTATGTACAAGGTAATTATTTTCCACAAAGAGATGGTTTTAACATGTCTCCATATAGTCAGTTTAGTTGGAGCGATATGTTTAAAATGCAATTGCCGAACTGATCAATGTATTTATTACTGCATTTGAGTATTTATTGTTTTTTTTTCCTCTCTATTTATTTAGTTATTTATTTATGCTATCTATATACTGTAAGTATTTATTTAACAATGCTTTGTATGTCCGTGTGAAACTGAAGATTTTTTTCTGATGGGCACTTTTAGAAATAGGATCCCATCGTAATACCAAAGATTAAGATTGTCCTCCCTGAATGTACGGCCTAACTACTTCCCTCCCCTGTAGTCTCAGTGATGTTACGTATCTCTCTCTATCTTAAAGGCCTGGCCTTTGTTTTTGTAGAATTATGGGGATTCCTTTAATCTTGTCAAATGTCTCTGCGATAAACTCTTTTGCTAAGGCCAAGCTTGTTTGAATGTTGTGGTAATAATAATAATAATAATAATAATGTGACATCCCATAGGTCTCACAGGTTGCTTGTAAAGTTGTGTTTAAACACTGTTCAGCAAAGTGTACAGTGTTGCACTTAGTCTGAAGGCTCTAAAGTGTGAATCTTCTGAGACCACATGCAAACGTGTATGCAGCTGCCAGGGGATTGCATGGAAGTAGTGATTCCCCTGGCTGCGGTGCAGACACAAGCGTCTATGTTCCACTCTGTGTGCTGTCACTATCCTCCAGACTCATCCCTTCTGCCAGTTCTGAGTTCCACAACCTGCCAGAGTTCTCCAAGGTTCTCACTGATGCGGCGGGGCTAACTCGGCAATTTTCACCCAGCCTGTCTTGTAACCTTTGGAGGGGCATGTTGCTGGGTCTCCCTTCACAGCGTGCACTTGAAAGACAGGCGGTCATGAAAGAGGCCATCGACTTTTTCACGGACATCAAAGGGGGGATTTTTTTTACACCATCCGTCTCCTCTCTAGGTATTGGGTCTAGAGGTCTGCTCTTGGCAGACTGTGGCCTTTAGGGTGCCTCATTCCAATAGGGCTGCGGGGAGATCCCAGAGGTGGTCGCCTCCTCGTCTCGACGGGATCATCCTAGAACCGCTGACCGGCGACCTGTCTCAGGGAATAGGTGGTGGTGCGGGGGGCGGGGGGGGGGCGGGGGGGTGTTTGCCTCGTAAGTGCCTGGGAGAATTATCATGGAGTTTGATTTAAGATACCTACCGGAATGGACGACCAATCCTTGTAACCCATGCCTTTTGAGCCAAAGAAGCGGATAGGCGGGCCAGTTCTGGTGCCAGAACAGACACCACTCCCTAACCAGATTTTCACATTGTCCACGACGGAAGGAACCACTTTCATTTCAGTTTTCCACTTGCTGTAAATGAGTTTCCTGATCACGAAAACCAGGATCAGTCCGCATAAGCGCTTTGTCTGAACACCTTCTGCCGTTGCGTTCATCACTAAAGGAGATCTGTCATCTTTCCTACAACGAGAGTGAACGAGAAACTTACTGTGGCAGCATTTCACCTAACCCAGTGCAACCTTAGCTGGTTCGTAAGAAACGATCCCACCCCGTCAGAAACTAGATCCTCTGCGAATGTTCTTGTGCTTATTTTATGGCAAATATAATACTTGTTAAATCTATTGAATTCAAAATCCACTGATCATTTACGATCGCCAAAAGGGAAGAAGTATTTGGATCCTGCCGATAGCTTACCGGCCATCAACTAAACCAAAACATACAACACCCGAACTGACGTAGAAAAACTCTCATCTTCTGGTTTTGAGTACTGCATTTAAATCTATACTCCTTCTCTGGCGTATTTTAAGTAATTACTAGTCCATACCCCTAGCCCAGCCACACTCTTTATGTACTCCAGGGGTCGTATTTGGTCTCAAGTGGAACTTAAAAACTGACACAAGGTGATTTGTTCTGAAGAAAGTCTTTTGACATAGTAACCCTAATGCTCCCTTCACCACCCCCCCTTCCCTCCCCCAACTCATACCCCCTGTGTACACGAAGACTTACCCATCTACCTCAACTGTGTGAGATGTTGTGTGGCCAAGCTGTTCCTTAACCAAAGATTCCATCCTGTTAGGGTGTCTGTCTGTCGCTCTATTTATCTGCCCATCTGTCTTGTCATGCCTTTTCCAAACCAAGTGTGCTGGAATCAATCTGTTATAGGGTACCAAACCAAACCCTGCCCAGCCAAAGCTTAGTCCAGTATGCTACAATGTCATATTTATACATGTTCTGTACATAATAAAATCATTTTCAAGACCAAAAAAAGAAGGTGACAATCCAAGCAAGGAGGATCTTGCTGTAATCAATGTTGCCTATTCCATCTTTTCCATCCAAAATCATGGTTTACTGTGACAGAAAACCCGAAGTACTAAACTGAAATTCTCATTCGGATACAAAAACGGTCAGAGGAGACAAAAGCTATTTTTCCACATTTGTAAACCATTCTCCCCTCCTCCAAGATGTTTAGTGTAGTTGAAATACTGTTTGATCCCACTGTTGTAAGTAGGAATAAATGAATCAATACAAAAGCTTTAATGAGGACAAGTTGAGGGGAATATTATAGTTGACTTAGTCTGAGTTTCCTCAACTTTGACTCGCCCACCAAACTATAGTGCCATTCTTGTTCATGTGTTAGATTTACTAATGAATGTGGCTAACCAACCAAAGGCTTTAAAAAAAAACACAACACTTTAAACGTCAATCATGGTGGGACATTTTGTATCAATAACTAAAGAGAATCCCTTTGAATACCTCATGTGAAATTGTTTGTTGTGATGTTGCACTAAAAAATAAAAATGACTCATTTGTAACCCAATGGTGTAAAGGGGTCTGCTGGCTTTATTTAAGATAGATGAAAACACAGAGTATGGAGTATGGATGTGGTGTGAGCTGGACTGTGGTAAAGAGAGAACTTAACCTTTTCAAACCTATCTACCTGACCAGAATGTTCTTAAACGGAAATCAAACAGTTCAAGGCTAGCTTCTCTATTTGGTTTTGAAACAGAGATTTGGATTCAACTAAATTGATCAAGATGCTCCCTGAGCAGATTTAGACCTGCTGATCTCTAATCTGTGGTGCAGTGAAACAACACCATGACCAAATCCCATTGTCTAAAATAACTTGTTTCAAAGCAAATTTTTATTTCCCTTTCTCAAAACTTCTTTGACAGATTGACAGTTGATTTAAAAAGTGATTGTTTATTGTAAAATATCGACTTTATCAATGTAGTATTGATGGAGTACAGCAAACTTTATACTGATCCAATCAAACAAATGGTATGATTTTTATCAGGCCAGCACACATGATTTCATATTACGATTTTCAAATGCATGTAACTAAAATATCAAAATCAAGTACAAAAGTTCATTATTGGAAACTCTTCAGTAGTTGTGTACAACCTTAGTATTACTGATCATCCAACAAGTGCATGAATAACTTGAATGTCTTAAAAAGGGCAGATAATGAAAACCAGGCTAGATGAGATAGGTTACTGGATACATAAAAAATAACCAAAAGACGATTTAAATCAACACAAGAAGTTTAGTTTTCGCAGCAATGCAAATTGATGCATTAGAGACGTCAGGAGTTACATGATGGGGTAGCAGCCATACAGAGCGATGCCACACTGGTTGTTTTTGTTACGCGCCATCCTGATGTAGCCGTTTTCTCCAAATTTTGTTCCCCAGCTACAATAGGAAGATGAAATCATTTGTAACAGTGATTGACCATAAACCTCAGCATACAACTTTAAAATGTGCATTCAGAATTTATAATCTTTTTCTGTCACTTCCTTTCTATGCTTTGTAAAAGGTTTTATAGAAAAACACCCACAGTTTAACCTTGATTGATCAGACACATTCATTCATTCATTCATTAACTAAATAAAAATGTCCATACCTGTTCTTCACGAGCCAGTAGTCCTGTCCATTGAGTGTCCCATATCCAACAGCAAGGACAGCATGGTTAACCTTCTGTGTGCAGGTTAGGTCATTGTAAACTCCTGAACAGATAAAAGAATTGACAGTATGAGCAAGGGCTCACATTGAATGCCATTCAAATCACGTGCAATGGAAATATGGTAAGAACCCTATGACAGTACAGGAAGTGAACCATACCACTGCGCCAGAGTATAAAACTGGGTCGGGTTGCATCAATGGCAATAGAGATGGGTCCAATCGTAGCCACAGCCTCCTTCAGGGTGGTTTCATCTCCCTCTGGCAGGAAACTGTATCTGGTACAGTTAGCAGAGCTGTAGGTGGGGTTGTATTGGCAAGTTTCTTGCTAAAAGATGTGGCAAAACACAACGTCATTAGTTACCAAACCACAATGACATGAGACCAACAACAGGTCTCAGACACAGAGTATGTGTCTGAGTCCATGTGTACACTGAACGCTTTTCTTGTTGTGCTTTTGGTAAGTTGCTTCCATCTCTAGTGTGAATAAGATCATTGACACTCACAACTCCATGGTATGGGTAGGACGAGTCTGAGTCAATGCCTTTGTTTTCGATGACATACTGGAAAGCTTGGCTCATGAAGCCTCCATTGCAGCCCTGGTTTCCATATTTGGAGGAGCAGTCCACCAGGTTCTGGGGGCTGAGGTCCACAAGTTTCCCTGTGGTCCTCATCAGCTGACCCTCCAGGGCTCCCACAGAGCTGAAGGCCCAGCAGGAACCACATGAACCCTTCAGTACAGAGGAAATGTTTTTATGCGTTTATATATATATATTTCAAAAGTAAGTTAAAGTTAAAATGTTTGTCATTAACAACTTATGTGCTAATTAAACCCTGAAATGTGGATATAAGTGTTAGTATTTGGCCAGAGAAATGAGTAAGTATGCAGCACCAAACTGGCTCAAAAGCATTTCATGCAATTACTTCCTCTGTCAAAAAAACATGACATGGAAAAGGCTCTTCAAAAAAGGGAACAGACATCTGACACAAGGAAGCTCTTTCAGATATGATCCTCAATCTGCTTTTCAGAATAACTGTATCGGGCAGTTGTGTAATCTCAGTAACAACAAAGTAAGTTAGGTCCCGCCTTTAAACCATGCAAACAACTTGTGTGAAAATCAGCTTGAAAGCATGACAGTGCATTATTACCTGGTTTTTGACATCTGTGACATAACCTTTCTGTCTCCAGTCCACTGTGTCAGGCACGGGGGTACCTGATGAGGCAACAAATGCAGAGGGCTCCCTCTTGAGGTCTGCAGGGACTTTCAAAGAGGCGAAAGACTGAAGAATTTCCTCTTCAGTCTGAAGACATTTGACAGGACAAAGACATTATCAGGGTAAACTTAGTGTATATTTAATATATAACAGGGTGTGCGGAGAATACAGGGGTAAGGCAATGCCAAGCAGTGTAGAGTCTAAATAATTATAAATATGGTATTTTGCTTGTTCCAGTAAGGCCAGCAATGAAGTGAAGAAAACTATAGGACAAAAATTTTTTTTCCCGTAACTGAACCCTTCAACAGTTCCTTGCCTCCTTCCCAGTTGAAATGGCCTAAACCCTTCCCTGGTTCAGACATTTCTCTTCTGTGTGTTAGCGAAGAGCGTTGCACTCTGTCAGCAGTGTATTGTAAAAAAAAAAAAGTTTGATCCACTCTCTCTGTCTTCCTCATTCAACTTGAAACCAGTTTTGCAAAATACCAGAGGACAAATTGTTCAAATGAGACCAAGTCAGTAGACACTGGGGCAAGAATACTTTTTGCAAGACACTCACCTGAACTTTAACACCTGATTGTTTTCAAACAGCTGATTTCAAGTTTTTAACTAAATATACAGTTTGTGAAGTCATGAAAAAGAATTACTTTCCATGAACTTAACCAAGTTGCCAAGTTCAATATAAATAATGAATAGGTATCTGAATTGATTACACCCACAACCAACATTTTATGAATAAGCAAGGGATACATTGACACACGACTATGACAACAGCCAATCACATAACAGGGTCTTAACCCAGCCTTTGGCATGGTCAGCATTTGCTTACCATGTCTCCCATATGGTTCATGCCAAGGTCATAGGTGTGCATGCCCATAGATGCCTCCAGGTTATGTAGGCTGATCAGCTGAAGATTTCGCTCCCAGACCTCCCTTCTGCCAAACTCCTCAACCTGTCCACACAGGTCACACACAAATGTAAAAACATATACTTACACATTATATTAACATGTTATTTGACAATACCTCAATGACACATGGATAGATCTGTCCATGTCCAAAAATGGTTGGCTGTGTGGTTTTATGGTTTTAAACAAGAACATGACCTTCAAAGGCCTACTAAACACATTTAGAGACCAAAAAACATTCTGCACCATATACTGTACATTCTCCTCCTAACTCCTACCAACCTCAGTCTTGTAGTGCTTTCCATGTTGCTTCTTCCACATCTGCCAGTGTAAATCCAGCTTGGCTTCAAACAAGGCTGCTGCCACCCCGCAGATGGCAACTAGCAGAAGGCTCACCAACATTGTGTCTGTATACATCTAAGGCAAAAAAGTTCATTTGAGTATCATTTCATTATAAAACCAACAATCTGCAATGCATTGTGGTTCCTAAACCTATCTTCGGACAAGAAAAGAAAGACTTGACATTTAAACAATCACAGAGAGGAAGTGGTTTTGTGCTATACGTATTGTAGCAACCTTGCTAGAGCAAACTGTAGCACAAACTAGTATTTAGACATTCTTAGCTCTAACAGTTATACTGTTGTGATATATGCAAGCTCTTATGCAAGATTGTGGCTTTGAGTAGCATTATTAACAAAAGAGTGTGGGTGTGAGCAAGTGGTTTTTTGAAGTCAGTGTAGTTACAAATATTTAAATAAATACAAAATGTGAGTTTGTGTGTGTGTGTGTGTGTGTGTGTGTGTGTGAGAGAGAGAGAGAGAGAGAGAGAGAGAGAGAGGGAGAATTGGAAAGAGGGAGAATTGGAAAGAGAGAGATATGTAATACAGTAAGATAAGGAACAACAGATGAGACATATAATGTTTCATAAAACATGGTAATCTAATTGAATGTACAGGAAACTCAAGTGAAACACATGTTGCATGTTTTGTTAATTATTATTCTCAGTCCAACACCATCTCGTTCCATTTCTTTAATAATAATAGGAACATGTCAAAGAGATAACGATTATATTACCAAATAAAACGTTGTTCCAAAGGAGTCCTAGAAACTGCTGTTTCGTGTACAAGCAAAAGCTATTAAAAAATAAGTGTTTTTTAACGATAACCTGAATGATAGAGTTTAGATCATTAATTTAGCAATATATAAGTATAGGCGTAAATTATCCTTCAACTGGTTACCTGTTTTACCGTAGACCTGACCATTTACACGAAGCCTATCACTCTGAATCGGTGCGACTTTGCGTCGTATGATCGTTTTTAAAAGAGGGCAAACACATGACTCAAAAGAAATGTTTAAGATAAGTTTGTTAGTCCGACAACAGACGAAGCCATCACATGTTTAGATGAGTCTTGATTCAGACCAACTCAATTGAATGAAACATGGCATATTAGAATTAAAAAGCGAAAGTAAAACTACTTCCCTGTTGACTACTTTACTCAAATGAATTAGTACATTAAATGTACTAATATTACAAGCATACATTTATCTCACAGAAACCTGTTTTGGCTCACCTTTTCTGTCAGTTGAGGAACTTGTCTTGGGAGATTGTAGGTCTGCTTTTAACCTCCTTTCCTGGTATATACTTAACTGTGAATGTCACATGGTGTATTTATTCCTCACAATGACATCAGTTTATTTAAATGAGCACTGAACGCTGATTTCACAACAAAGGATATTTTCCATATTATCTTTTGAGAAGAGTACGGGTGCAGAGAATTTCATGTAACTTTTACTTCACTTTGTAGAGGGTATGAAAGCGTTAGCGTAAGTTGAGTATGTAAAAGATTTACTTAAATGTATCATGTACGTCTTCAAACGGAAGACATTTAAGGACACGCAACAGAGGAATCCCATTCTAGACCACTCAACAGAATCTAGGCAGACTCCTGCATTCTCATGCTTCTTGTGAATAAATGGATGGGTGTGTTTGCGTTATACATTGCACAATTAAAGTAAACCCTTTAAAATGAATTTTTATTGTAATTTTGTAACATTGTAACATTTCAATTCAATAATCAGAATTTGGTGAAAAAATGCAGAAAAAAATAAAAATATCAACACCATCAAGATGCTAGCAATTCCCAATAAAATCCCGCTACACTGAGATGAATGTGAGACAAAATCCCATCGCACAGCAATGGTACCTGATATACTGAACACAACCTATGTAAAGCGTTGTTTGCTAGGCCACACATACCTCATCTCAATCATAGTTGTACCACCTTTGCTCAAGGTTAGATCAGACCACAAGTCTGTCTGATCTCAAAATCATTCATGAGCTGGTGTTTTTAAAGTGCTTGCATAAGAACTGTCACATTACATTAGACAATTATCCTACAAACCAAATTAGGCACCTCTGACCAGGACAAATTGAAACCCTTAACCTTTTAGAAGACACGATATATCAACTTTTATCCAGTTTCACATGATTTCACCCTCAATGATTTGTCACAAACCTTAATAGACTTTATAAAGGGTTTACGGTGGTTCATAAAGCTATACCAAATTTAGAAAGATGAATGTGTTGTTCCAGCACTTTGCTTTAGTCTATCGCTTCTTGCCCTGAGCAACACAGTGGATCACATGACAGGGTAACTAGCAAGGTTGGCGATGCCACAGAGATTGCCACGGTTTCGTGCCATGAGAATGTACCCTTTGTTGCCCCAGCTCTCACTCCAACTGTTAAAAGAGACAGATCAAGACAAAGACAATGAGACCGTAAAATAATAAACTGTTAATGCAGTTTAAAAAAATAATTTGAAAATGAAAATTAATTATTTGTTGATTATTTTCATTTTGTACACATTCTTTCACGTAACATGACTAAACACATTCAGGTCAACATTAGTTGGTATGATCTTTGAGCTTGTAAAAGTTCAGTAAAAACAGTTGTGGTCATCTGATGCTAGCCTCCTATACTCACCTGTTCTTGACAATCCAGTATTTCTTGCCCTTGGGGGTGACCCCATAGCCGACCGCAAGCACGGCATGATTAATGTCATCCTTGTTACAGTTGCGATCATAGTACACACCTAAGCATAAAAGAGAAAAAGAAGAAAAAGGATGTAAAACCACTGATAAGATACAAACTCATCTTGCATCAACTAAATGAACAGGATGACAAGTCAATGTTCTGTTCCCTTTTTTCTTGACACCACAGGCCAAGTTATGTTTCACTTCTTTTTTAGTGCAATGCAATACCCTGGAGGCTACTAATTATTTAAGCACTTCAAGGCTGAGCAAACAACTCAAATTGTGTATGAATAACTAACCTTTCTGGTAGAATTGGAAAGTGGAGAGGGTGGCATCAATTCCCACAGACACGGGGCCAACTCTAGCCACGGCCACGGTCAGTGCTCTCTCATCTCCCTCTGGGATCTCCTTGAACCCGCGGCATGAGGCGGTCGTGCCGGACACGTTGTAAGCACACGTCTCCTCCTTAGAAATAAAAATATATAAATGTCAACAATTTTGAGAATGGGAGCAGAGCACACCATCAGTTTTCACTTCCCATAACTGACAACGGCAATGTACTCAATGGGTAAATAAAGTGGTTAAGATCTGTTGAAACTGATGTGACTGCTGACAGCTAGACCACATCTCCAATTTTCCTATGCATTTCCTTTACTTGACAAGCTGAGATATGCTAAAATGTCTCATGTTTCCCTGCCCTTTCTGTACCTGTCCAATGTATGGGTAGGCAGCATCTGAGTCAATGCCTTGGTTATCCCTGACATATTTGAACGCGTTGGTCATGTAGCCTCCCCCACAGCCGTTGTTTTCAGTGACACAGTCCACCAGGTTCTGGGGGCTGAGGTCCACCAGTTTCCCTGTGGTCTTCATCAGCTGACCCTCCAGAGCCCCCACAGAGCTGAAGGCCCAGCAGGAACCACACTGACCCTTGAGGACAGAAAGAGAACAGCGATCAGTCGAGATGTGTTCTTCCATCCAGCCAGTAGAGGGTACCCTTGGACACTGTAATGGAGCGTGCTGGCTCCACCCATTTAGAATGGTCTGCTGACTCTTTAGGAGATGAGTTTTCTTTCATCTGTCCTTAAGCCATGTGCCTGCAAAGGCTCTCCACAAGAGTGGATTCATGTTCTATCCAACAAAGTCCTTTCCAGACTCTTTGTCAACCCACTAATCTAATGTCACTTAATGTTCATTAGTTGCTATAAATATTTCCCTAATTGGCAGTTCTTGCCAGTAAGAACAAATGAACTCATATTTAACGTGTTCTTAATGTACCACAGGACTAATTACTCCTGTTTAGGTAAAAAAAATGCTTCAGTGTCCAGTCCAGTTTCGAATGAATCATTTCTTTTCATAATAAGCAACGTCCTCTGGTTGCCATGACGATTTGCAGTAAATCTTATTGCAAAAGGGCAGATTGTGAGTATATTATGAATGCAATTATTACATAGCTTTATTAAAATAGGGGTGGTTTTCTAAACACAACACCACAGGAATGTTTGGTGATCAAACATGAAACAAATACATAAAAGTAATTGTGAGAGTTCATGGGGAATCACAAACCTGTTTACTAATTAATAATTCATCACATATTATTCTTTTATCATGTCAGAATGGTACCGATAACTGTGCATCAGAAATCTTAGAGAAGAACTCTGCGAACTCTGACCTGGTCTTTGACAGCGGACACCATGCCTTTCTTGCGGTAGTCAATGGACTTGGGGAGCCTTTCCACGGTGTTGTCAGGAACAAAAGTGTTGCTTCGGTCCCGATTCAAAGGTACCTGGAGACCCATCATCTTCTCAGCCACCTCTTCAGATGTCTGGAGTGACAGAGGGATAAGGATGTTATCAAACAAGCTTTTTATTGAGAAATGTAAATGACACATTGACAATGCAGCAGGCCAACTCACCATGTCTCCCAAATTGTTCATTCCCAGTTCATAGGAGTGCATGCCAAGGGTTGCTTCCTGGTTGTGGGCCTCGATCATGCGCATATTCTTCTCCCAGATGGCTCTCCGGATCCCTTCCTCATCCTACCATGGGACACAGAAACAGAACTTATTGGTTAATTTTATGTGAGTAGTATATGCCTGGCATAGTGATAGAGTGAGCGAGCAGACATGGCTCAAGCTTCCTGAAATGGCGCAGAGGTTAGGATGAAGATTTGATTGTTAGGAATAATGATTCAATGCTGGGCTTAACCATAAGAGAATGCTTTCCTGTGTTCTGAAGAGCACTTAAGAATGTGCCAATGATAGATTAAACAACACAGGAAACACACACCCAAACACACATTATCCTTCCTGTCTTCTCCAAGCTGAACAGGGTTCATGCTGTGACCTAATGCCCTCAATGTGATGAGGCAATGGATAATACCACAAATTCTTTATAAACTCCTTCCCAAAGTCAAGTACAGTTCATTTAAGGCAGACTTTAATACCCATCTCTAAATCTGGGTAATAGTGCATCAGTTCAGAGATGAAGCAGACTTTCAGGTTGATAGTTAAGATACATAGGCAGGCAGTCGGTCTGGCGGGCAGAACTAGATAGACAGTGAGGTGGGTGTAGAGACAGATACTGACCAGACCATTGTACTCCTTGTTATGGGTGATCTTCCAGTTTTCCCATTCTTTATCCAGGGATACCTCATCCAGTGGATGGGCCAGGGTCGAAGCCAAGAGAAGCAGCACGCAACCACACAGCAGCATTCTTGGAAAATAGGCCTGCAGTTTTGTTTGAGAAACACATTTAATAATCATTAGCCAATTGAAAACATACACTCAATTATTGTAAGCTGTTTTTATGATTTCAAAGCCTGTGTTTTTTCCAAATCAAACAGGTTCGAATCATATCAACATATTGAGATTGAATTTCCAACTAATTGAATGTCCAACTGAAATAAAGACCGTTGTAAAGTTTGCATTGAAAAATCTGCACAGGTGAAATACCTTGTCTTGTTGAAAGGACAACTCAATTTGCCTAACCAAATACGCATATAGGCCTACAGTTAACGTTGACTGCAAAACCATACCACGTATAAGTGTTAAATGGCTTGTCATGCCCCCAAAAAGTTTTTTTTAAACAATCGTTTTTCCCAGAAAAATATTTTCTAGTTACTAAAAACACTAGATCACATGCCATCGTGACAACAATTAATCGGCAGGTTCTACTCAAACAAAAAGCCTACGGTAAAAGTAAGCTGTTCGCAGGAGATGTTTGCAACGGGAAAATTTTCACGGAAAAAGGAGAGATGTCGCATTACCTTTGTATCTGGAGAGGAGTAAAGCAAAGTCTTCTGAGGAGTTCTTTCCAAACACTAAAGTTGGTCACCGTGTGAGTTTATTTTATAAAGCTTGGAATTTGAGGAAGTACAGCGGTAGCTCTAAGTTTAGGGGGAATTCTGGTACATCTGGATTCGCTTACCCCAAAAGACGATCAGATGATGTCAGGTGTCATATTTCACAGGAAGCCTTCGAAGCCTATTTTTTCAGGGACTACAAATGTACTTCCTCATTTTTATTCTCTATGTTAAATATAATCACGGATATTACCACTTTAAAGTAGCCTATATGAGACGATGATAATTACAGTTTATACCTCGAGGAATCAGTTCCTGTCATAGAGTCCCTTTAGTTTTAGTGCGTCTAATAACATCTGATGGTCTTCTTGTAAGAAATACCTGTGGTTTATTCAGTTGTATTATTGTTTAACAAGGTATGGTGGTATCTGACCATGGAGGGGGGGGGGAGAGGGCAATGCAGCAATGTGTGAGGTTCTCCCATGTGTGTATGACAACTGGTAAACTTCCCTGTGTTACTCAGCTCCCTGAGGTCCAGTGGTAATGTGTCAGGGATGTGTGTCTATGCAAACACTTTGTCATGATGTTTAAGTCTGTTCAGACATTACACAATTGAATGCTAAATCCATCTCTCTAAATGAGTATGTCTTGTGACTTACGATGTACCGCAGCAGTATGCTGTGTGCATATTAATCATGTGTATCTTCATGAATGGGCCTATGCTGTCTCAAGCTGCAGTTCGGATGGTTTGTCTTATCCTTTAGTTATTTACATTGTAGTTATTTACATGATTGGGCTGTATTAGCACAGTAATATAACCAATTTGTTTGCATGTTTATTGCATTTTTAGTCTTTTAAAGCACATCACCTCCAATTCTTGTCTGAAAGGATGTGCTTTTCTCCAGCTTGTTTGATCAAATAAAAATAAATAAAAATAAGCCAAGAAGGAAGGCTCCCCCTCGCTGAAGGCGATTGGCTGGCACAGGATTGCTGGAACATTATTGTGTTGAAAGCACCAGGCTGCTCCATCTATTGTACCTTTGAGACTGGTTCCTGATAAGACCCATGGCTCCAAGGTAATACCAATGCCACATGTATTCTTCAAGGGTTAGAAGCTCGTTTGGCTGGGCACAATCAGCAGCCACTTATGATCTGTCTACCAGCAGGGCACTTGGAGCATCTGACCACTGGAGCATACCAGTTTAAGCTCCTTTAAGAGTCTCACTCCAGGCTGTTTAATACAGCCAGCCACTCTATTTAATGAGACCGTGGTCATTTCTCCATCGATCCACCAGTACCCTTCCCCCATACATTAGCTAGAGATTGTTGCAGTAGGTTTGTGTGCATGTGTGTGTGCAGTCTAGGCCCATGCAGTAGAAAAACTACAAATGAACTATTCTTGCACACATGCATGTAGGCATCTCATCATATTTGTGGCCCCTATTTGAACTGTTATGTGTTCGATGTACTGGACGTTGTTGTAACTGATACATAAAGTGTATCTGTGTGTTTGGTGTAACAGTTGTTGATTTTTAATAATCAGCAATAATATATTATAATTGATCACCTCCCAGGAAACGAGTTGAAGTGCAGTTAAGCAGGAGAAAATAACAGTGTTTTTTTCACTGTAGCACACATCTGTTTCCTGTTTCCTGGTGTACCATAAAACTGGGAACAGAACACTTCATAGGATCCTTCTCTGCCATCATATGACTACCCTCGTGACTGAGTCAAGTTAACAACCACTTCAGCTAAACTGGGACTGTAAAATTATAACAAAAACAATAATCTTACATCATTCTGGGTTTTTTAGGTTATGAAAAATATCTGTCCGTCTCTATTTACATACAGTACATATCTGCATCTACATGGCCACTAGGTTTGTGGATTACAACATTTTAATTCCATGGCAACTTGTCCAGTTGCATTTAATGTGTATGCAAAATCGATATCTGCTCAGCTATGTTCCTTGA
The DNA here is from genome assembly GCA_036571765.1 of Plecoglossus altivelis. Taxonomy (NCBI): domain Eukaryota; kingdom Metazoa; phylum Chordata; class Actinopteri; order Osmeriformes; family Plecoglossidae; genus Plecoglossus; species Plecoglossus altivelis. The sequence continues at coordinate 14,033,817 of BROE01000014.1, read as the reverse complement.
GATCCTTTCAAATCTACTGAAAACAATTGGAGGCTTTATCCTGCTTTGAACTGTGTGCACTTTTCACTGACCAGGTCAGAGATTAATACATTAAACACTGGAGGGTTTAAAAGTCATGTTTTCATTCCAACAGATTATAATGTGTACCGTACGTCAATCCGAGCCGAATCTTGTTTTTAATTCAAGGAAAAGCTATTTTTTCTCTCTCCCAAATAGTTTGTACTGTATGCTCTCCCTATTAATAGTGCTGAAGACGAAATGGAGACCTTGAATTGCAGATTTTGGAATCCCCTCCAATCCCATCCCCTCATATTGCAATAATATTAAAGTTTTTGGAAATAAACAATGTGGATACACGTGTGATGTTTGCATTTGTATTCGTAAACATATCTCTAAGTAATCTCCTACCAGACAAGCTCATGGAAAAGGAAGTGATGATTAATATAGAGTATCCCTTCAAACACTACCACAGATTGAGAATTTTTTTGATTTTTGACTTCTGCCTCCTTGTGGCATTTAGGTGGTTCTGCTTTTAAAAAGAGAGAAGTAGGGGTGGCCTGGTAACTCACCAGATGAGTGCGTGTATCGTGTTGACTGAGGCCTCATCACCACATTGTTTTTTCTCCATATTTTTCAAGTGGTCAAACTCTCTGCTGTGATAAGAAAATGAAATGGGCAGGGAGACTTTGTTTCAGTGAAATTCACTTTATAGCTGTTTCAAAACATCTCCAGAATACTTGAGCACTCTGCATAATATGGGTCCTTATTAGGAAAGCCACATGACAAAACAGCTGAGGACTCATCACAGCTTTAAGAGCCTATTTGGACCAGTATTAGTTTGACCTTTGGAACGCTAAGGAATTCAATCTGAGTTTAATAGCCATGTAAACCTTTCCACATTAGATGCCTGGTTTGTATTGCTCTTGTTAGTATCTATAATATTTAACATGGTTTGTTGAAAATCAATGTATCTAAAAAACCTCACAAAATAAATAGATACATAATATTAAAGCGAAAAACAAAAAACAGATATGGTGTGTTTAACAATGTTAAAATTGACAAAAATCCAATCCATGTAAAAGCAGTAACTTCCTGGAAATTCTACAGCTTTCCAGTATACAAAAGTTTCCGGTTTGTGTCTTTACAAAACACAATGTATATTCTCCCAATATCACCATCAGACACGTCACTAAGTATTTTAGTGACAACCCTTTAGAAGCTTTTGGACTTTGTGTTTTTTCACCTCACCTCACCTTGGAGAGAGGAGTATGCGATGGTTTGGTTTTCACCCTGTTTTCATTACATAAAGAACATTTACCGATGGATTCAAGCCACCCCAAACAAATAATCCCCACGTAAGCTACATGGTTACAAAAACAAGTGCTGGCCCTTGCCCAAGCCAAGATGGACCAGATGTCAGTGGCAGCCACTACAAAAAGGAAGCCCATCAAACAATCTCAAATTTGTCAGTTGCAAGACAAGTAAAAGAAAGGGGGAAAATGCTCATTTGAAATCAATGGTGAAAAGAGTCCCAGATTTTCAGTCAAAAATTCCAGGATTCATTTTATGTGCATCTTTGGTCAAGCTCAAAATGGATAAGTAAAATAAATGTAGTTTGTAGTAGATATATAGGGCAGTTTTTTTTTCAATAATTGAGTTTGGAAAAACTAAACTTCTCAGGGACTAAGGTGAATCTGTCTTATAAAAGGGAACTAGCTCCATCTTCCTTTATTCATTTCAGACATCTTCCCCCCAGTGGCCAAATCTAATTAGACTGCTTTGGGCTGCCTCTGTCATCCCAAAACTGAAACAGATAGAACACCAAATACAGACACAGATAAAAGGTTACTTATATCCTCTTATACAGACAGTAAATTGTACTGTCCAATGTGCCAGCTATGTTCTGTCAGCTATATTATACCACCAGTGTGCACCACTACAAAACAACGCTAACATATCTCCAATTAATTTTTTATCGTCATCCTATTATATCTGTATGCTTGATATTATATGTTCTGAACGAAATCTGGCAGAGCCCCAGGCAACCTCCCTCAAATTAACACAGCCATGTGTTGTGTGTTTCTAAACTCCATAACCTTCTGCACCTGACTCGGTTTCATACGCACTTTTCCTCTCTCCAGCTGGCAGATGCTATGTTCTGCTTCAGGGAAGAGAATAACTACAAGCATAGCCTTCTACAACGAGCAAAGCCTGGGCAAGCAAATGAGGATTCATTAAAACAGAATGTGAGGTTGTGCCCCAATCTACTTTTTACTGGTGAGAGTCAGCATCACACAATTACCAAGTCAACTGATGCAGCCTTGGTTCACTATTTACTGCATGTTCTTATGTAAATTAAATCTAATAGGATATTAGAAGCAAACACACCACAACTCACACCATCTCATCTGAATTGTTTCAGGACTGACAGTTTGCATTGTGAATAAGAACACCTTTCACTGAACTGGCTTTCTGCAGAGGCTTACTACAACAAGTCTTTAGTTCTCCATTTTAGATTCAGCTAGTGATCTAAATCCGGATATTTGGCTGACCCATGCACATTTCCCCATCATTCCCTTCAAATGTCGCTGTGCAGTAGTAATGTCCTGCTCTGGATTGGTTCCAGCACTTACTCACTCTGCTGGATAAAATCACAAATCCTGTCAGAGGACTGACAGCACGGGGAGTGTGCCACCATGGACGCGTATGTTGCCATTTGAACATGTTCAACCATGTTTGTTTTTAGCATTTCAGTAAGCTGTCCATTCATATAGTTAGACTGGCTGACTTGCTTGTAAGCTCAGGAGGATGCAAGGACGCATCACTTGTACGCGTGCAACGAAAGAGGGAGCAAGGACGGGGCAAGAAGGCGGGCCTCAGAAAGCGTCAGAAGTGAATAAAGAAGTCGACCTAAATAATTTTTAGTAGCGTGGGCTAATTATCTAAACCCCCTCCCTTCCCCCGAGGATTCTGCAATAAAGGAAGAAGGTGATGAAGAAGGACAAATTAAATTGCGTGGCGTTTCAAAGCAGATGTTATAAAGTATTGTAAACATCAGCACCTGGACGAAATGCGCATTCGGAAGAAAGTATTTTGACAGAGTAATGTTAAAACGATGAAAACTTGCGTGCAATGTATTGAAGTCTATGGAAGGTGAGTTTCTGTGTTTTGTATTCTAGCACATAGTTCAACCTTGAAATTTAGATTTGTTGTTGCTTTTTTTGGACTTGTTGTAAGAGAATGTAGTTTCTTTCTTAATAGCTACGTCTTCCCTGATAAACTCAGTTTTGTTGAGTAAAAAATAAGAAAAGAAAAAAAATACACCTGTGGACTGTAAAATGACCTATTAAAGTTATGATAACGTCTATGAATATTTAAAGTTTTCAAATAGGCTACTGATATTTGGGACAATGCTCATGGAGAAACATCGTTATAGGGTGGTGATCCTGGATTTGTACAGAGACTTGCTTAAACTAATTCCTGCCACAGCTGTAACCTCATGTAATCTTCACTGTGCGTGCCAAAATGGTGACTCATGTTCATGCTGTAGACTGATGCATGTTTCAGTGTTAATCTCCTGAACTGTCTCTACCCTTGATGGAGCTTAGTTACTATTTTGTAGAACACAAGTTAATTTTGCCTAAAGGTGCATCCGTTTTAATAGTCAAATATGTGGATTTTCAAGTCCTGTTGATTTTGAAATGGAATTGAAATGACGCCTATGAGCAAGTGTCACATTTCACATAGTCCTTCTTTCAGAATTTTCTACCGGTCCTGATTGTATATGTGATGTCAACATTCTAATCAGCCATGGGAATTTGCAAGAACAGTCAAATCCTTCAAATTATACAGTAACACAGGTGCAAGGTGACATATATGTGTTGTAACTTGCCAGATGATATGACTTTAAAAGTTAAAAAAAATTAAACAATGTTATTAAATATGATTGAGGGTATAGTGTGTACATTCTACCTAGATGACTCATGACAGAAGCCAACCCAACCAACCATAAAGTGCAGCCTAGTGGTTGGAGCAGACTCAAGACACAGTATGAGGGCCAAGTGAACTATACATGGAGATGAGCCAAATGGACAATTTAATCTAGGTGTCTATGGATGCTGTTTTAGTCTCCTGGTTGTGGAAGATTTATCCTGCCATTTTAATATTCTGTATGTTACTCCTGGGCCTTTAGGAAAGAGGTAAATGGCATTGATCTTTATACCAGCAATTTTGTTTTCCACGGTTATTGTGAACAGTCAAGCTTTAATGTGGAATGACTGATAATTCTACAGTTTTGGGAGGCAACTTTGCTTGCATTCTCAGTCCATTAGGAACTGAACCTCCTGGCCGTCTGTCCAGCTCTTGTGTTTTAGTAGCCTGACCCTTAAAAACAGGCTTATCTACAAAGCATTGAACATAAAACCATGCACAGAGTCTTGCAAGCCCCCATTTTACACTCATAGTTCAAAGGATTAAGACCATGATTTGGCTGTGAAAAAAAGGAAAATTTTTATTGCGGATAATGGGCTTTTTTCACACTAACTCATGGACTGGCAGTTTTAGAGGAGATTTTTTTTTCCTCTCTCTTTTTTTATATGTCAGTCTGTAACAGAACCCATTTAGACGGATTGAGCATAAAGTCTAACCAGGACAGTATCTGTTCCCTGCAGCATGTTGTTCATTCAGGCTCTACGCAGGAAGCAGTGCCCATTTGAAGTTCATCACTGATTTAGCCCTTCATAGCTAAATACCGTGATTTAATATGCATTACAAGAATGGTATAAGAGTCAAAACATGAAGACTTATATGGCATCGTCCTAGGGATTATGCCAACAAATGCCTTTGGCCTCATACAGCAAGAGTTTGCACACTGCTGGGGGTATTCACAAACATTTTCCTATCAACCTAAATTAGATTACGTCAACGAGCTATGTTTGCATATATTATTGTTAAAGGCCAATTTATGATGTAAACAAAACAACACAGACTGAAACACAAGCACAACTGAATTATTGACTCAAGGTCATCACATTATCAGTGATAGCGGAGCATAGCATTGCATTGCATGGGACTCTAGTAGCACTCCAAAGGCTTTCACGTACTCCTTACATAGATGGGCTCTGACACTTCAGCTTAAGCATCATAAGAGCTGGTTCCCTCAATTGGAATCAAGGTTGGATTGTGAAGCGCTCCGATCAGATTAGCAAGCATCCCGTAAAGTGTGCCAAAGACAAAAAGCTCCACCTGTCTAGTAATGTGGAGGATTATGCATTTGAAGGCTCTTATGTGAAAAATGTAGTACAAGCTTTTTGGGACACTAAAGTAGCGTATAGCCTACATATTCATTGTATTGTATCAGATATAAACATGGCTCAAACACACAGGTTATAGGATAAAATAGAGATGGTGTACTCTTCAGTTATATACAGCATGTATTCTGGTTAAATCCTTTTAGAATGACAAAATATTTGCATGTGGAAGTATGGGTTGAATATGTTTAAGCATCCTTCTTCTACTGTCAGACATATTTCTTTCCCCCATTTCACCAGTGAACCTTGATGGATACAGCCCATCAAGGCTGTTAGCTAAAGCGACCTAATTTGTCATGTCACATCAGAGCTGCACTAAGACTAATTCCCTTTTCTCATTTATTTGAGCTATAATTAATATTGCAGACAGTGCACTTTGTGCAAGCAGTGAATTAACTGTCTCCTCCTTGGAATACAGAGTTTTAATACAGGACACCTTCCTACTCGATGTCTCTCGTTGAAAAGAAAGATTGGAGTGGGCTTGTATAGTGATGAAGGTAGGCTTTTAACCTGTCTGTCTGACTGTGTAAGAACAGACACCAGAACATATTAACCTCATAACTCTCCAAAAGCCCACACTGTCATACAAAACACATTTATGTTTGTTTTTTTCTCAAACCATGAAGTACATGCGCACGCACATACGCTAACACTGTACACATGACACTAAAGTAAAGATAGCCTTAATTTACTTTACATCGTATTACGTATTTTTATTGGAGTTATTTAGAATAACATTTTTTAATCTGTGAACTTCTAAAGGTTGTTTACCATTTTCCCCCCCTGTTTCTCTTGGCTGGCCCAAAAGAAAGGCATTGTATAAGCATTACAAATTGTGCTTCTATTTCCCTCGGCCTAGCAGCTGTTGTGGTTACAAACCTTTTAATACACACTTGTAACACACTGGTGATCTCACACTGGTGGGCTGCTACATTGTAGCAGTTGCCAATAAATGCAGTCGCAGTTGGGCAATAAATAAAGTATTTTAAGGGCACACACAACAGAAGAAACTACATGCAATATGAACATATGTACATAGACAATCATCAGTTTGAGCGTATGATTCTGATAGTGCTTCCATTTCAGCCTTGCTAATTGTGGATTTGAGCCAAGCCCTTGTCTGTATAAATCTGAACGGCTAAGAATAGCAAGTAGACAAGGGTTAGAAAATGGAGCCAGCTTTCACTGTACGATTTTTGTATAACCCCTGTGGGGCATCCAAAGAAAGAGGTACATGTGTTAATGTGGGATTGATGCTTGAACATCTGCTTTGGATACCCATCACCATGCTCCAATTGATCCCAAAATGGTTCTCTCTGTAGAATAGGTCAAAATACAGTTTGACTTGAAATTAGTCTGTCTAGGCATCTTAAGAGACTGGAACACTTGTAATTTTGCAAATAAAAATAAAGATGGTACCTCGCTTTGACTTCAGTAGACGGTCAAATATGAGGAATCTCAAATAGACCTTTGCAATTCCATAGTGAGTCTTGACCTTGGTTGTGCAGGCCATGCAATGGTATGGTGTGGCACTCTGTGATCTTTGCCATCTGTTCACTGTTGGATATAACGTGATGAAAGCTTGTCAGTCTTGATGAGGTTTACGTGATAATGGAAAAGGGGAAAGCAGAGGATGGGAATCTTTCCAAATGTAATAACATTGTGAAGATATCGGACATTGAGACAAGATGACTAGATCCCCTGATTGTACTTAATATTATATCACATTTGCTCAGAATTTGTCTGCCTTTGGCGTTGTGGCAATTTGTTGTGTAAGAGCTGGTCACTGCTTGGGTTTGGACAGATTTGGCATTATGCAAAAGGTTTACCAGCCAATGTTACCAGGCAAAACATCACTGTGCCAATAACCTGCACTGACAAACTAAAACAACAAAAACTGTTGCTCAACTGGAGAAACTCCATCAAGCATAACAACAAGACAAGACCAGTTTTCCACAATGTATTATGCTTACGTAAATATACTGTAATGCGATACCAGCACTGGGTTCAAACATTGATCTAAAATTAGACATTAATTGAGTCCCTTACTAATGTGGCATGCAGGGTCAGCTCCTGCTGTGAACCTTTAGGTCATTGACTGCAATCTAGTTTGGTTTATGATTCTGGTGCCTAGTTGGAGAAGGAATCCCATTCCGCTGTGGTCAGGGGGCTCAGAGACTGACAACCCTGGCACATTCAGACACTCGCCAGCCTAAGACCTTCCACACCTGCTAGTCTCTGTCTTTCACAAGTCGACATCGGGGGATCAACACGTTTAATTCGTGTGAGCCCTCCCCAGTATTACATACAAAGTAAATACGGTGTTAGAATGGCTGGAGGGAGGGGGGAGGAGAGTTGTTCCAAACATTTGAACCCAAGTGGTGGATTATGAGTCAGTGCTTCCAGTCGCTATAAGAACCAATTGCGGGAATTGCAGGGGTGACAGAAGATAGAGGTGATCTGGGACTGTTTGCACATTCACTGGCAGATGCGCTCAGTGAGAGCAGAGGGGAGCTATCTGTTCAATTGAGGGTCCTGAGAGATCTCCACCTCTACAGGTTTGACTACAATTGTCTATTTCTTACTAGACACTCACATTTTTTACTCAAAGGGATTGTTTACCGTATTGATTACAGACGTGCATCAAGTGAGGATTTTTGATCCAGAATCTTATAGTGTTCATTTTTTGTCAGTAATCATGGACCAGCCGTGTTTTCCTTAGATTTGACCTTGATTTCATGACTTGAATTCATGAGTTAGAAATGCAATAATTGTGACAGCTCATCGTCCTGTCTATATAAACAACCATCGGCTTCACACCCACAGTGACAGACACAGCTTGAGACAGTGTAGGATAGTTTCTATTTCATTTCTATTACCTAAAATGAAAAACAAAACTAAGGATATTGACATGCAGTCCAAGTAGCCTGAGCCTGGTATCGCCAGACCAATTAGCAAATGTACATTAATCTGTAACCTCTCAGTTCCTTTTCAACATCCAAGGGGTTATTATCAATGGACTCTGAACAAAATGCCTTTGGATGCAATTGATAGATTCAATCAATCAGAGCAACAAAACATAATCTTGTTAGTTAAAAAAAAAAATCACAAAAAGGCCTCAAATATGCAGTCACACACACACACACCCCATATCAAATACATGGCTGTGGCCCAGCACTTTTGATGCTGTAGGAAAATCTGTTTGAATGGAAGGGTGGCCAGACAGATCAGCTCAAGCAAATAAACCACAACACTGGTCTGGTTCCAAGACCACAGTGCATTCACAGGATTTGAGAAAAAAACATGTCGATTTGTATGTAATGTAAAGATTTACATAATTAAAATCAAGGTGTTGTTTATGCGTATGAACAAATGCCGCCCCTCGCCTTTTCTATTCATGTCTCTATCCCTGACCTCAGTTGGTCTGTATGCTGCAGATGCTTGACTAAGGGGCAAAACTCCCATACTAACTGGTCCCTGTCAGGGCTTTTAGAGACCACAAGCAAACATGGGCCTGGATACATGATGGAATGTTCAGGGAGAGGGCACTGTCATTATTGTTTCAAACGTAAACAGGATAAAAACCTTTCAAGTAGAAAGTGTACTTTCTGTCATGCATTAAAATGTGGGGCAAAACTATGAATGATGGCATCTGCTTTGTGCTCTACTTACCTACTTTTTTCTAATCCATTCTGTTTATTTATTTTTTACATTTGTTTGTATCAAATGATTTTAACATGTGGCATTGTGCATTAATTGTTATATATTCAATCTTTGTTTAATTTGGTTGTTTGGCTAAATGTCATATTCTAATTTTCACTTCTCCAGGTGATTTCTAAGGACATGATTTTAGCAGAAACAAAACTCCTTACTCCAGTCAGATTCCAACTTCACTACAACTGGTTATGAAAACGTGCACCTCTAGATTTAATTGGTGAGCTATTCAATACTACTTCATTGCAAATTATATTTGTATATGTTTATAGACATAACATACTTATAATGTTTCATTTAAAATCATAATTTGTGCAGCACAAGGATGTAGATTTTTTCATCCAATGTCCTGTTCAGAGGGTGTTGGCCCTGGTTACTATTAGCCACCTACTTGTGGAAAGTATGTTATTCTAGCTAAACATCTGCACCAAAAACTTTAGCCTTTCATGTTCTTTTATGTTACCTTTCTTACCTTATGTTACCTTTCTCAGGCAGGCGGAAAGATGTTTGTGGAGTCTGTCGTTCGATGGGGAGCTTGGAGCATCCTGCTCCAGTGTGGATTGGGTGTGTCAGCGGGGTCTTGTCCATCTCGGTGTGTTTGTCGGCCTGACACTTCGGAAGTGAACTGCTCAGGCAAACATCTAACCTCGGTGCCTGAAAGCTTACCCAGCAATATGAAGCGATTGAACTTATCTCAGAATAAGCTAAAGACACTGGGTCGTCGCCAGTTCTTGGGGCTCACCCAGCTTCAGGAGATGGACCTGAGTGACAATGTCCTCTCGATGATTGAGGTTGAGGCTTTCCAAGGCCTGCAAAACCTCAGGATCCTGCGTATTAAGAATAATCGTTTAAAGATCATTCCTGTTGGGGTCTTTTCGGGTCTATTCAGTTTGCAATTCCTGGATCTCAGTGAAAATGAGATCCTGGTCTTCCTTGACTACACCTTCCGAGATATGGGGAACCTACAGTTGCTAGAGGCTGGGGAGAATGACCTGGTGTTCATCTCCCAGCGAGCGTTCACTGGCCTGCAGAACTTGCAGGAGCTTAACCTGGACCGCAGCAACCTAACCTCCATCCCTACAGAAGCGCTGTCACAGCTCCAGAGCCTGACACACCTCCGCTTACTTCGCCTCACCATCTCGTCACTTCCCAACAATGTCTTTCGCAGACTGCACCGCCTGCGTAGCCTGCTGATATCCCACTGGCCCTCCTTGGACACATTGGCCAGCAACAGTCTCATTGGCCTCAATTTGACATCTTTGGTCATCAGCAACAGTAACCTCAGCGCTGTTCCTTACTCTGCCCTGCGTCATCTTGTATACCTGCGCTACCTAGACCTGTCCTACAATCCTATTACTAGCATCCAGGGCAATCTGCTTGGGGACTTGTTAAGGCTGCAAGAACTGCACCTGGTTGGGGGAAACCTGCTGAGAATCGAGCCTGGGGCCTTCAGAGGACTCGCTTACTTCCGGGTGCTCAATGTTTCATCCAATCAGCTCACCACACTGGAGGAAGGAGCTTTTCACTCTGTAGGTAACCTCCATGTTCTTCGACTCGATGGAAACCCACTGGCATGTGACTGCCGTCTGCTCTGGGTCGTCCGAAGGCGGTTCCGCCTGAATTTTGATGGTCGGCAGCCCACGTGTTCATCTCCTGATATGGTACGAGAGAGGGAGTTCCAGGGGTTCTCGGAGAAGGAACTCCCAAGAGTGTTCACCTGCCGGCCAAGCCGCATCATAGACCGCAGAAGACAAGAGGCCAATGTAGAGGAGGGCACAAACATACTGTTCTCCTGTAAGGCTGATGGTGATCCAGCACCCAGAATCACATGGATTTCATCCCACAAAACCCTTCTCTCTCCCACTGGCCGGATCAGGGTGTTGTCTGATGGGACTCTGGAGGTACGCTATGCCCAGGTTCAGGACAGTGGCATGTACCAGTGCACAGCTAGCAATGCAGCTGGCAACGACACCCTGTCTGTCAGCCTGCAGGTGAAAGGGTTCCCGCGAAATCGCACCATACCCTTTTTTACCGAACAGGGCTGGATCGAGTCTTCCTTCCCACCCACCGCTAATTCCTCTGCCCAGGTGGCTAACCCATACCCATTTGATGCCAAGACATTGATCATAGCCACCACTATGGGCTTTCTTTCCTTCCTAAGCTCTGTGGCTATCTGCTTTGTCTTCATGTTCTTCTGGAGCCAGAGCAAAGGGCAGATCAAACACACAGCCACGATCGACTTTGTGCCTCGCGCCTCCATGGGGGGAGGAGGAGGGGAAGGAGGGGACACTGGCAGGTTCACCATGAAGCTTATCTAAGCTCTCTTAGAAATGGACAAAAAGTAATACTGGGGAGCTTTATTGACTATTTAAACCCTTCTGGATTGAGTACTTAATGCGTACACAGATTCAAAATGCTCTATAGGAAGGGGTTCTACTTGTGATGATTATGAGAAGGTATTTAAGGGAAGTAGATTTTCGTCAGACGTATTACATTTTAAACAGTTATTTCAGCAAACATGCCTCTCCACCTCACATTTTGACACTATCTAGTGAAACAAATGTAGAACACACATATGAGTGAAACAGGTCTGTTAAAGGGTTGAAAAGATATATTCTGTTTTATATGTTTAAGTATGTTTGTTGCAGCATAAAGGTGTGCTAAAACGTTTTTGAAAGAATTTGAGCATTAAAATATACACATGACAGGATTAGACCGAACATATCAGGTTGTTTTAGTTATACTGTACAAGTGATCTGAGCTGTATGTTCTGATTGCTCTTGCCAGTTTAGGTCAACCAAACCTAGCCGTTCTGATACCCACAAGAGAGACCTTCAGACTCTGCATTCTCAGCATTTTTAAAGGCTCTATGAGACAATTATGCAAACACTACATAACTGTAGGTAAAAGCCTAGATGTATAAGATGATGAACCATAGCCAAATAGTTAATGCAAACTTCAAGATAACATTTTGTCACTGCTCGTTTTGACTAGTCTATCTAGTATTAAGACTATTACGGATAGTGTTATTTTGGAGACATACTTTGTGTGTGGACACTTTGAATTGTTGCCCTCGTATTGAGTTGTAATTGAGTGTCATGTGGTTTTTGGCACTGTGTTTATTTTAGTTTGTACATAGGAATGTATACAATTAAATTTCATACTTTTAACTATTTTGCTGATGGAACTTTGATCGCTTTTTCATTTTTTTATATAGAATTTTCTGCTATTACATGTTATTCTTAAATGCTACAAAATGTGTTTAATTCTTACCCTCACGTAACCCTACTACTCTTTTTTTCCTCCAAAAGATCATAGACGTAAATAATTATAAAATGTGCCTGAGTAAGATACTCACCAGGGAGAAGCAATGGAAAACTGTCATTATTATTTTCTTGTGAATTTATGTGAAATATAGAATGAGGACATTTTCATTCTCTGGGTTACTCTATGGCTTAAGTCCTACGGATTAGTGTCTCTTCAATATGCCACTCTCGTTTGATGTATACTTGTAGAACTATACAATAAATGGTGTAAATTCATTTAAACATACGTAATCAAGTTTGTTTTTCTATCTTGTTTGTAATGTATCTTCCTTTTGAATTTTAAATAATTAAATACCTATATTTAAATCTGGCTCGTGTGAAAGCATTCACTGTACATGACATCATCTGTTCACCCCCATGATCTGAGAAGACATAATAACAATTCAGTTATTCCATTTTTTACTTTTGAGGCATTGAACATTTCCTAGCATAACACATGGCTTTCATGAATTTGATTTATGCATGATTTGATTTGACATTTGATCAACATTAATAAACAAATGTCTACTGTTGCCTCAATGTATACAGATATTAAACTTGTCTTAATTGTTATGACAATATACAGTAAATGTGTTTGTGCAGTGTGACATTGATTAGACCAACAGAACTTAACGGACTAGAAGGTTGACATTTAGGTCCACTGACATTCTTCCAATCCAGACAGCTACGAAGCCTTCACAGCTCTAAGTGGATTCTGTGGACAGCAAATCATTTCCCCCCTCCTGCCGTTTCCCGGAATAACCCAGAAAAAATTATAATCACGTGTATGAGCAGAGATTTAAACCCTTTTGGATTACCTCTGCATGTCTCAATCTGTTATATAGGTCTGTCTGGCGGCTGCTAACCCAGGACTCTACTTTGCCTGTCACATTATCTGCTTTAATGCAGTCATTTCCTCCCATGGAATGAAGGCCAATGGTAAGATTAAGACTGGTGTTTATAAACCACAAAATTCACAACATTGGGATTATTTTTTCATTGGTGTTGTAAAGCAACTAGATATTAAGAGAACTGCACTTTTTATGTACTTAATCTACTACTGTCATACATGACAATCTCTCAGTACAAAATATATTCTGGTGTCAATGCCCATAATTTTACAATTTTGTGAAATGTGTGTCTGTTTAGAAAAGTTCTCCTTGTACTGTTTTCTCTTCTGATGTTTTGCCACTGAGTGGTGCTAAATGTCCATACTTTGAGACCACGGAATCGTAACCATCACATTCTTATCCATTCCACAGTAGTAAGCAAAATTGTTGTAATGTTTTATTTACTATTGTTATTTAAAAGAGCCTCATTGTAATTTTAATTGTTAGCATTCTTAGTGACTGGATGTTGATGGGTGAATACAAACCGGACAATATCATGTACATAAGTTGGCTATGCGAATATGCATCATACATCACTTACAAACAATAAAGGCACTGTTTGCAATGTCTTCTTATTAGCTTCTTTAAAAAAGGAAATATTCCAGTACAGCAGCAGGCCAGTCCTTTGGGTTGGCCCATGTAATACATTAGAAGTGCGCGGTAATCTGCAGAAGTCCTCTAAGTAATTGATTGGCACAACTTTCATTCATTTCATGGCATAGACCCACATAAACAATTGTTAACATCAGACCTTTATTTACCCAGTCATTGCTATTCAGCATTTTGTCAGCTTTAATAAAAATGATCCATACAGTACACTGACCTTTTAACACAATCAAACCCCAGAAGAGCACATACAGCAGAATACTGATTCATTGCTATTTGGGTCTATAAGAGATTAGTATTGACATTTTATATTGGGCATTTGAATGGTAGCATCACGTGGCTCGGACTTTTTGGTTTTCTGCCTTTATAATCTATGAAGGGACACAGCACCCGATCAAAAGCAATTGAACTAACATTTAACAGTGATGGTAGGTTCACACGACCAAAAATAAGGCCTAGTTATTCACTCCATTTTATTTTGTGTGAGTGTTTGTTGAATTAGGTAGTTCCATTCACTCGATTAGCACAGTTCATTTTGTCTGTAGCTACATTTTCTATGTATTAACAATGATGGTCAGTTTGCCAAACTACTATCTGCGCACAAACATCTTATCACGGCAAATGTGAAATAACGCAACAGGTAGGCTATTTCATTTCTTGCCAGAAATAGAGGTGAAAAATGCACGGCACGCAACGAACCCACAATGTTACCGACTTTATCGCGCCCCTTTCCCTCACCCATTTTGTAATGTTTTCAAGGTGGAGCTTGTTACCCCTAGTTCGGCAGACCTGACAGTCGACTAGGCAGACGAGAAGTCATTCATTTGCGTTCGGGACTAATAGTCAACTGAAAATATCAAATGATTATACCGATAGCAACACGAGTCGATAGATAGCTACATTGTAAAAGAATCAGGAAATTAAGGTCTGAACGCATTGTTGCTAATCTTTTTGTGACAAGGACACTGTGCTGTGAATCTGAATAATGAAGTACCTCTTGTTGGCGTCTCTTTTTTCGATGGTTTTTGCCAGGAAGTCTCCTCGGATGAAATTCGTTGTTCAAGGTATGCAAGGTTGGGCACATTTGAGTGGACATTCGGTCAATGACGTGTGTTTGTTGGTGCTTACTGTATAGCTAATACATATCCTATGCCACTGTAATGGCTATCAGGACATTTCATCCATCGAGGATGTAGTTAGGGTAGACCAAATGATTAAAAGAATTGTCCACAGTTTACAGTGATGCAGTCCAGCTGTATTTTAGTGTACGTGGTGGTGACAGCCTCAACTGTATTGTGACAGCCAGTAAACGAGTAATAGGCTAAATCTCTTACAGGGAAATGCAAAAATTAAACAACAAAAAAATCAGTTCACACAGGCGCAAGCTTTGATCTAGTTGGTCAATGTGTCCACAACCTGAAAACTAATTGATTGGCCGATTAGCTGTTATGGATATCATGTCATATGCAAAAATACATTATAGGCTACACCTTAACTTAACATTGACACTGTTGAATGATGTCATTCTCAACCCAAAACGTGACCTTAATACAAACCGAGTTAACCAATGTTCGAGGCCCTGGTTATCTTTCAAATTGGTACCTAAGGCTATCCAAAGCTATTTACCATCAGCATAGAACCATCCACTACAGTTATTCAAATATACCAATGCACAACTTTGCGTGGTGATTTGTTGAGGGCGTATGTGGAAGCAATAAAAATAGCCTACATGGGTTTTTGTCGAGTTTTGGGTTTGTGTTATTTTTATTGATAGTCCAGTCATGTGGGGTTCCAAATGAAGGCATATTGCGCACACATTCGCCGGCTAGTCGTCATGGAAACGTTGCTGT
This sequence comes from Plecoglossus altivelis, assembly GCA_036571765.1. NCBI lineage: Eukaryota > Metazoa > Chordata > Actinopteri > Osmeriformes > Plecoglossidae > Plecoglossus > Plecoglossus altivelis. The sequence continues at coordinate 14,018,143 of BROE01000014.1, read as the reverse complement.
TACCAATCACAACACTTGAGATAATTTTCTCAGGCGCCAAGGTGGCTTGTGAACAGTGCTTGACTAAACAGATGTAGGTATCAACCTAAGACAAACTACAACAGTACTGCTACAAGCCTAATTAATCATTTTTAATCGGGGGCTTACACATAGCACAGGCTTTTGCTCGCGCTGGAAAACTGCAATGCAGGTGCACAAGCTGACGCTGGTAGTAGTAGCCTATTGCAGTAGCGGACGTCTTGTTGAGGGCAGAGCAGCAATATAAGCAACTCCATAAACATTGTCATCAAAAAACGCGCGCGCGTGCACACACACACACACACTTAATATGGAAATGGAATGCGTCTCAGCCAATTGGCAATTAATCATTCAACTTAAGCCCTCACACCCGGGCATTGTCCGATTTTCAATCAATAGACAGGGCTGTCTCAAGATAGCTCAGTACATTGGCGCGGCCAAGCTTATTTATGTGGAAGATCAGCAAAAACGGACATTTGTGCGTGCCCGATCAATTCATACCACGCTACAGATTACCAACCCCAATACTTCTCGAATAATTAGTGAAACACAACCGATGATAGTGTTTCTTAGTATTTACTTGCACTCTAGCTGCTGGTGGCCGTTTCAGCACCATGGACAGCGCCCTCATCGTCCACCCTTTTCCGTTCTAGAGACACCCGAATGACTCTCAACAAAGAACCTAAACAAGTATTGAAATTAACATAAATATACATGTAGAAGCATTCTGTTCTGATAGATTAATTAACCTTAAAAAAATTAATCTATACCAAACCTCTGGATATTGAACTACCTTTATAAGCACTAATTTTGTACATTAGTAGTTTTGACATTCTAACTTTATTTCATTTGACTCATAGAGCCCCCAAGGTTTCACTTCACGAAACCCGAGAACTACATAACCCTGTACCAGCAGCCGGGCACCAACGTGCTGTATGTGGGGGGCCAAGCTGTGATCTATGTGTTGACATTCAGTGACAATGGGGTTCGCAACCTGCAGGTACGGAAGTGGTGACAGTAACACGATAACCCAGCGCAGTGCTATAACAGTGGGTACTAAATTAGACGATTGCCCCAGTGTTGACCTAGAATGAGAAAAGAAAAGGTATGGATGGGAAAACAGGAGATGCTGTGCGTCATGCAGACCATATGGTCTAAATGTAATCTTTTCTATCTATCTCCAAGTAAAGATAATTATACCTATGGCTGATACAGGTTAGAGATAATACTGTCTACTTTTCTTATGAGCATTGACATGGGATAAACAGGAACATATTGTAGCTAAAGTACCTTGTGCGGTTCATAACGAAAGACTGTTATATTTAGGTCTATCTTAGTTCATCAAAACATATTATGAGACAGACCCTGACCTGAATGCGTCAAGGCATGAGCTAAGAGTGGTTCATGTCGTTTTGCCAGATCCCTGTGGTGACAGATGAGAACACAAAGGCAGCCTGCATGGCCAGGACAGCTCCGCCAATGGTAAGCATCGTATCAGAAATCATCAATCAACGTATCATAAACGGTGTAGCCGTTATAAGGCCACAGAAAAAAACACAATTGCTGAATCTGGGGGCTACAAATAATATAGAATCGATGTGAAATGTTATCATAACATCTGTAAAAATAGGTGAAACATGGCCAGGTCTACAACACATAGGGCCTTCCTTCATTTTCAAACTCATATACTAACTCAAGCTGGAAGTGTACCATATGCCTTAATTAAAAAGTATTGAATACAGAGATAGGCAGTGAATGCTTTCCCTCTTCTGACAAATTAAGGATTGTGTAATCTCTACCCCTTACCACACCAAAAAACATACACACACTTTTTTTACCTGACCTATCTTTCTCTCCTCTACAGTTGGAGTGTGATAATTTTATCACAGTCATTCAGAAAATCAATGATACATTTGTCGTCTGCGGGACAAATGCTGGAAGTCCTAAATGCTGGCTTTTGGTAAGATTTTTGGGGGGGTTTACCAAACCTCTATAGCCTCGCAACTTAATTTAGCTTTTTTACAGTAGCAGTTCATACTGTGAAATACTGATAGCTGTGCTCGGTTATAAAATACTTCTTGGGATGGTTTAAGTCATGACAGAATCTCCTTCTTTTAAATAGGTTAATGAAACTGTATTGACAGACGTCCCCACAAACGGGCAGATGACTTCCCCATCTGACATCTCACCACCCTATCCCTCCCAGAAGTCTGTCAGTTTGTCAGTAGGTAAGAACACACATAGCTGTTTCTCTTATTCTTCTACAGTATATTTTTTGTATTTGTTCATTAAAGATATGACATATTCTGAAAATGATTTGCAACACGTTAAGTCTCTATAGTTATGTTGCTCTGACCTGTTCGTATCTTTGAGATTGGCTCCTTGAACGCTGTCTTTTACATAAATATGTGTAACTTATCAATATATAGCCATATCATGATTAATCGGTAAGCACATATAAACATCTCCACATACCACTGACATGCAGACTCATTCTGTACCTACAGAATGGAAATAGAAGAATCCAGTAATTAACCCATTAACTAGTAATTTGCTAGAGTGTTGCGGCATTCAGATAATGATCGTTCAAACTCAACCATTAGCGTCAGGAATCCAAATGGCTCCTCTTATTGCTATGGAGACCGAGTATGGATTGAGGTGATTGTAATATTGTTGGAAGTCTGCATTGATTGCAGCAGTCAGTCTAACCCATGTTTTTTATGCCCCCCCCCTGTTCTTTCCCATTGTTATTTCTATGTGTTTTCATCCTCTCTCTTCTCCATCCTGCCTGCACTGGCACACCCATACGTTATCCGTCTATCTCTTTCTCTTCTCTCCTTTCAATTTCTCACATCACTATTTTCCCTTTTTGGCAAATTCCTTTCCATTTTATCTTCTTTCTCTTGCATATTGTCTACCCTACATCCCCCACCCTGTCTTAGATGGGAGTCTGTATTCTGCTATATCAGCAGTGGGCCATAACACAGGTTCTATCAAACGGACCTTCAGCTCTCATAAACTCCTGAAGACTGAGAGCAAGTGGTTACTGAGTGAGTGGGTAGACAAAGGGTTAGTTGTGATTGGCTGAGAGTGTTGTGTACTGTGGAGAGAATGTGGATGGGCAGGGTGGGTGGCAGTACTGTGTTATTCCAAGTGAGATCAGCAAAGGTCTCTGTAGAAAATGAACTGTAGAAGGCTTTATACATCAATGCACTTAAAAGAATAGAATTGCAGAATTTGTGCTCTGGTAAAGGTTGACTTACACAGTATTTAAGTCTCAGGCGGGTTAAAATATTCACTTACAACATTGGAATACTGGAGTAAATACACACTTGTTGCAGATCCCCAGTTTGCAGGAGCAGCGGTAATCCCATCTTCGCAGAAACATCAGGAGGAGATCTATGTCTTCTTCAGTGAGATCAACGAGACGGCCAGTATGGATGAGGAACCCTACAGGGCCCGCATTGGACGAATCTGCACAGTAATCACTTCCTTAATCAGTATTTTAATTGAGGTGGATGCTGGTGTGTGTAAATCCATGATGGGGTGGAGGTATCCTAGATGAACCAAGGGATCCTCTATATTAAAGACATGTTCATATGTTGGCTTTATAGATCCCCTCCAAGACCTCAGATACAATTTGATAACTGCCCCAAATGATTGAAATGCAGATCTGAGCCAAAGAACTCTCAAACATTCAAAACAGTTGATTGACACAGGATCCTTTGTGTCAAACATCCAGGTGGATGATGGGGGAACAAAGACCCTATTGCCTGACTCATGGACCACCTTCCAGAAAGCCAGAGTAATGTGTGGAGCTGGCAGCACCCCCCAGCAGTACAACAGGCTGAAGCAAGCTGTGGCACTGACAGCCCAGGACAGGAGGGACGGTGTTATATATGGCCTGTTTGCCAATGCATGGTGAGCTAACTTTTCTGACCATGGATTCCTTTATGCCTATACGTTATAAATTAATATGCGGTATTCATGGGATGTGTGTGCTTTGTAGATTAACTCTGTGTGCTGTAGGTTGAAGGCACTTGTTTATGGAAAATACACAATTTCACAATGAATATCAGCATCAGAATTCATTGCTCAGATTCAGTCTGAATCTGTTTGTTTATTCAGGGACACAACAGTGATTTGTGCATACTCCATTGATGAAATTGACAAGGCCTTCTCCACCTCTAAACTGAAGGGTTACAGCAGTCCTCTGATTGGCCATAGACCTGGAACGGTAAGAACTTCATTAATGAGTAAAGAATTTGCACAGATATCGGTGGTGTATATTGAATGCAGACACTGTCAAATAGTTGCAGCTCAGGTTTTTGGTGAGTCTGCTTTTATCAGTAGAGTGGAAAACTTGCTATTGCAGACCATACATAAAACACTTCACGAAGTCCTTGCGAAGTCCTTGTACAAGACCAGCTCTTGTCTGAGCATTGATTATATTTTCTCCTTATTACATCATTGCCTCTACCAGTGTGCCTTCAAAAACTCAACTGCGGCCCACAACCCAAAGAACCTGGGAGTTGTCAGGGATCACCCGGAGATTGAAGATGTGATTCCTCCAGTAGGCGCCACTCCCCTTGACCTGATGATTGATGACCATATCACATACATCATCACTGACATCGTGCTGGCCGTCAACGATGAGCATTACTGTGTGCTGTACCTGGGAACAGGTGAGTTACGCTCATTTGCTTTGTCAACAAAAAATGCTGTTTCCTACCATGTTTATTAGTCTGTGTCATAGTTCTTCCGACAACAGCCAGAAAGAACACCTGTTTGTGATGATACTTGCTGCATCATCGCCCAGGTTGATGTTGCAACCCTTTAGTTTGGTATCAGGACTTTAGGCCTGCAGAAATGTGGGATCCTGTGGATCAGATGGGATACAATACTCATCTAGAATGATCCTTCTGCCATCTAAAGGTAGCTGGCTCGATTGGCTATAGTACAACATCCTACGCTGCCAGGGTACATCAAGGTATTGAGGAATAAATAATGGAATTGTCCAAGTGTGGCTATCCTGTATTCAAATAACTGTACCTAATCTTTGTGAATTTTACCCTAAGTCTCTGGGAAAATATGTGGACCTCAACTCTCCCAGGCCCATTTAAAATACCCCTCTTGTATCCATTATGAAGGGTTAAAAGTCCATAATATACTATTGTGTTGTGGCCATGGTCAGCTGCAGAAAATAAATTGACAAAGGCATGACCAGGCAAGGTCTTTAGCGATGTCCTTCAGTGTTAAGTAGAGACTAAATAACAGCTGTAGGACTGCCCTGCAGCTCCAAAAAATCTCTCTGTGATTGACTGACTAGTGAGTGAGTCAGTCAAGAGGGTCATTGACTCTAGTGGAAGTACATGTTAATGACAATTCAAAAATTGTGCTTCATAGTAAGCCAGAATGTTGTTTTCTTATAGATTCATTGTTTTACATTTAGACAGGCACCTCAACGTCATTATGTTTTTCAATGGCTCTCTTTCCCTTGTTGTCTCCATTCACAGAACAAGGGAAGGTTCTCAAGGTCTTGCACTCTATTGAGGGGGCTTTCATCATATCCCAGTACTCTCTATTCCATAATGAGGGTCCTATTCTAAACATGGCCATAGACTCCCAGAAGGTAAGGAAAGACGTTCTGTGATGTCTATAGATTCCGGTTCTGCTTTAAATGTTGGTGTATTGTCAGAAGTCTGAAATGTAGGCTGACAGTTCTGACAACTCCAGTCAATAGTGGTGACATTTAATTTATTTGAAATAGCTTTCTAGCCAGTGTTACTTTGATGGTCGACCATTTTATCACTGATAGACAATTAATTTACTTTTGGGCCTGTCACACATTATTAAAATGGGTACTTGACTGAACACCAGGGTTTGTTTAGAGATAGTTCTAAAGTAAATTATGTTATTTTAGTTCTTCTACAGTATGACATGAACAGTTACGTTGCGTAACTCAATTAGTCCAGTTCTTGTGACATAATTTCCTGTTCCCACTTCCAGGGCCACCTATACGTGGGCACTGCAATGGAAGTCCAGAGACTGCCGTTGGCTGACTGTGGTCGTTATGGAGACACTTGTAGAGATTGCCTTTTGTCAAGGGATCCTTACTGCGGTTGGGATGCTGCCAATAGAAAGTGTATACCCATCCCTCCTGGATACAAAATCAGCTCTGGGTACCTATTCATACGCAGAAGTTATTGTCGATGCTAATTTGCATATTAATGATCGCCATTCTTTTTACTTATACCGAAATATTGTTTGTCCCCAACAGAGCACTCACTCAATACCTTGACCAATCAAATACATCTCTTTGCGGGGATGCTGCAGGTGAGTGAAATGCTAATGAGAAGTGAATGGACTGAATGAAAAAGACATACACTGGATGGATGTAGGATACAGGAAAGAAACAAATCATATTTCATACCTCTATTATGAGTTTCAAATTCTAGCAGGGTTAAGGCCAACCATTCTGTTTACTTTCTGACCCTAACAGCTCTGAAGTTGCGCAGGACAGCGCCAAAAGAGGTGATCGTAGACGCCAAAAGCCCCGTCTTCCTCCCTTGCCCTGTGCATTCATTCCATGCCCTCTATCGTTGGGAAAAGGACAACTGCATGAAGCACTACCCCTGTTTGATCAGCGGGGACTTCTGCGTGTTGGGGCCTGTCTCTGACCTACCCCTAAAGGAGGGCATCTTCCGCTGCATGGCCACAGAGAATGGCTACAAGGTGGAAATCATCTCCTATCGGCTGTTGTACAACGGAGGGCCCATAGGGGGCTCCTTGGCCTCCACCCTGGGGTTCTCTTTCTTGCTGGCTACAGTCACCCTCTGGCTGCAGTAACCATCCCCAAAGATTGAACCAATAATGCCAAATCCTTCAATCCGATTGGCTGCCTCTGACAGGAATGATGGGCTACATGAATACGGTAGGTTAGGTTCATAAGAACAAAGAGATAAGAGTTTGGACTAAAGGTTTTTTCACCAACAAGAACATTTTTAGGTTTAGATTTAAAGAAAATGTGAAGTCCAGAAAATGCCTGTCAAAATATTATAGATTTTGTCCAGTATAAACTTTCAACAATTGTGTAACAATACTCCATACTCCATGCATTACATTGACAGCATATTTACAGTATATTTGAAGATGGTTTGGAGTTGAATGTTGGAAGAAATTATTTACAGATATTCACTTTTTTGCCTCAATCCATTCCATAATAAGTGCTTGATTCAATATCATTTTATCCTCTGAATAGTGAAGTGACATATTGTCTAGAATGGTTACCCTTACTTGAAATTCACCTCTGCATTTAACCCATCCACATGCACACACAGCAGTGAGTAGTGGGCAACTGCATGCACACACAGTGAACATATACCTGGAGCAGTGGGCAGCTGTTGCTCCAGTGCCCAGGAAGCAATTGGGGGTTTGGTGCCTTGCTCAAGGGCACCTTAGTTATGGTATTGAAGACAGAGAGAGTGCTGTTTGTTCACAATCCCCACCTTCAATTCCTGCTGGTGCGAGAATTGAACTAGCAACTTGCAGGTTACAAGCCTGACTCCTTAACCATTAGGCCACGACTTCCCACGAAAAAGTTTGGAACGCTTCACGGATTTGCGTGTCATCCTTTTTTGCAGGGGCCATGCTAATCTTCTCTGTATCGATCCAATTTTATTAGACGTGCTGCCGTAGCGAAATAGAAACACTAACATCAAGCCAATTATACTACTTTTCTTAATAGAGCATTTATTTACCTGACATTGCAAGTTAAAATATTGTAATCTTGAATGATATTGTCGATTTTATTAATTCATTCATCAGTTAGTCTTTCAGTATTTGGAAAAGAAGTTATACAATATTGAGATTTTTCAAAAGCCTTAACAATTTTAGGACACAACCCTAAGCACAATTTGCAGTGGAAGCAAAGAAGGAAAAAGAAGCAAAAAGGAATCCATGATGCAGGACTTGGCCTTGTAAAATTGGCAGGGAGAAAGTGTCATATTCTTGACTGGAAAATGGGCATGGGCATCTTCATATATCACTGTGTATTGGGCAGGTCCTCAGGCAAATCGGTTGTTGTGTCTTTATTGAATCATAACCATATCTAAATTACGTAAAAAAACGTTATATGTGTCTTCATTGTTGTACAGATATTCATTCTAAATGAGTTGACAAGATGCTGTTGTATTTTGTAGTCTGTAGGAGAAAAGCTTGTGATTGTACTCATCCAGTGTGTTCAGTGTTTTAACGCTCTGCAAACTGCTAATGGCAGTGATACAAACCACTGCTGCCTACTGTAGATGATTGTTATTTGTAATGATTTCAGTTATGTGCTAAAGGGTATACAGTTATAATACCTGATTGCTTTAACCAGACTCTTTGCAAGGGGAACACTGTACAATTGTATCCGTATATGTTGTGACACAATGGATTGATGGACAAATGCTTCTGAAGTAGAACACTTGAAGCATCAACCATACTCTGGAGAGACAGACTATAATGAATGGCTAAAATTATTAAGTTGCACATTTGAAAAATGGAACACTTACTCCAGTAGTGACAGTATCTTTCCATCACCTGACCTGAAATATTAATGAAGCCCAAATGTGCCTATAAATGGCACAGAATGTTATCTCATTAAAGCACTGATTACCTCAGGCTTAGCCTCGAATGTAACAGTGCTGATGTTGTAGTTGCAATGTCATCACACAAAAATCAAGTGCCAACATATTCAAAATCATATGCTAATTATTTTATTTTAGTACCATAATCAACTTGCCCGAAGAGCAGGAAAGGCAAAAAACAACAACATTTTGCCCATCATTATTGTTAAACCGTTTTGTACAGCATGCAACCAAGGAATATAGGTGATACATATTTGTTCCTAAATATCATAAATGGCTGCTACTTGTCAGATGGGGAGGCAAATAACAATGTGATACAACATTGCGACTGTTGAATTCTTAATTTGTAACATGAAATTGGGGAAACGTTTTCAAAATATACATGATGCCCTATATCTAATTGGTTCTAATAATAGCCTTTTTAAGTCAAATTATATTCAAACATTTCTAAAAGCAGAGCAGGACTGTGACAAAATGAGTTGCATGTTGCCAGCTTGTAAAATAAGAGCATTCAAATTTTAAATATGACTTGATTACTGATCTATACCTGTTTGAAATGGCTTAATCTGAGTTATCTTTGAGTTAAGTGTGAACTACTGAACGTAGGTATGTCAATGTTCAGTCTTGGGCTAATTGGCAAGCGACAGGCATTGATAACGTTTAAACTGAAGCTGTCTTTCTCTCTGGGGTTGGTTGTTTGCACGTCATCTCCAGGTAGAAGGATGCTTGCTGCATTGCACAGACACGGGTTACTAACTGTGCCAAAAGAAGCGTCCAGCTGCTCAATCTGCCTGCTGCTTCTTTTACAAATAGCTTGTGTGTGTTTGGCCAACTCCTTTCTGCCAAATATTTCTGTCTGTTTTGTTACTCTCTCTTACTCTCTCTCATTTGTGTACATATGTGTAATGGTATTTTAAACAAATCGAACCCAGGCTATATCAGAACCCTTTGAATAGACACCACTTTCTCAAAGGCTGAAGTAGCCAACACTAATCTTGCATTTGAACTGGCATTGCTCACTGTGGAGCAAGCTTTTTTACTGCCAGGAGAAACAACCTAGTGTCAGGGGGTGTTGTTAAAATTATCAATGATTTGTAGCTGAGCAGACTTGATTGTATTCAGTATTTTACAGATCCATAAAGGGGTGGCGTCTCTAGTGGAATTGGGACTAGTCAATTGAGCACTTTACTAAATGACAGTCTCTTCAGTACTTGCTTTGATTTGAAGATACCGTATGCATAGTAATTAACTTGCCTGAGAAAGATTGTTGCTAATATCGATACCTCACTGTATTGTTACTGTGGATGAACATCCTGAACATGGTTCTCCTTTTCTTTTGGACAGATTTGGGTTAAGCAACCATTGAGTACATTATTCCATATTGAGTAGGGCTTTTAAATAGTGTATTTGCTGCATCATTGGTGTCTTTGTAAATATTTTACCATGCCAAATAATATGTATTTTTTGGTCTAATACTACTGAAGCGCAATACATATCCATGTAACAGATCAGTAACTCCATGTGTTTCACTGAACTGAATTTAATTGCAGTGAAAACCAATAAAGTATACAAATACAGAATATCACTTGGCTCAAGCTTGTTTTCCATGTTGTGAGAGTGAACAGTGGGGGTGCTCAGATGGCAGAGGGTTTGGAAATTGAAGTGAAGTGACATATTGTCAAGTATGGTTACCCATACTCAAAAGTTACCTCTGCATTTAACCCATCCAAGTGCACACACAGCAGTGGGCAACCACACACACACACACACCAGCAGCTATTGCTCCAGTGCCCGGGAAGCAATTGGGGGTTTGGTGCCTTGCTCAAGGGCACCTCAGTCATGGTATTGAAGGCAGAGAGAGTGCTGTTTGTTCACAATCCCCACCTTCAATTCCTGCCGGTGCAAGAATTGAACCAGCAACTTGAAGGTTACAAGCCTGACTCCCTAACCATTAGGCCACAACTTCCCCCATGTGTCATGTATATGACAAAAGAAACTGAAAACAAAATTTGAAAATAAATGATACAAAGAAAGGTTGGGACAAAACTCATGCACACACAGTATAACTTGACAGTTTAAAACAAAATGGTTGGTACCATGGACGGGTTGGTACTAATGTTATGTTGATCTAAGAATTAGCGCCATCTACTGTTTCAGATGCACCACTGAATCGTGGCGACGTCCAACACAGGCTTGACTCTAAAAAAACATGTTGATAGTTATGTTTATGGTTCTAAAGAGGATGTGACAAAAAGTGATTTGTGGTATTTTAAGAAGCCAATATCTGTTTTTCGCCCTATTCTTTCACTTCAAATTTGCTGCTTAGACTTTCATTTTTAGAAGAAAGACTTTCATGTGTTGTATTTGAGTCGACCTAAAACTTTGATGTGTCAACTGGGGTATGATTGTTCTTCTATTTTGAATGAAAGTATACAAGAATTAACTAATTGATTAATTTGAGTGAAGACACAAATTGAATAGAGCTTTGGTTTGTCTTAAGGGTCAAAAATGACCCCCACTGTATTTATTAGCAGAGAAAACCCCCCCCAATTTTTTTTAACTGGACTTCCAAAAGTGATCTCAACATTAGAAAATGTGAAACATTGCCTTTGTTTATATTTCCATAAAAGGTGCATACCACTAGGGTACAAAGATTATCTTCAGGTCATTTTTGACCTAGCAGTTACAAACCCATTATACACACCACAAAACCCAATGAGACACACAAACATGCACACACACACATGCAATAAGACATTTAGATTATATTTGTTACCAACTGTACTCAGACAAAACAAAATATTTCTTTTTCATTTATATTGCATCTCTCCTCCATGATCCCTGACATGATTCACATTCACAGACAAAAGAAAAACAATGTCAGACCAATTTAACCAAATTTAAGATAAAACAAATGTTTTCAAAGCCTTGTTTACTATAGCGGAATGCAGTCAGAGGCTGTGAAGGTTCTGCAGATGACAGTACTCCCAGTTTTCATTGCTTTAGCCATGACTGCAAATTTCAGTGCCCAACAGGGTTAGGGTCTTAGCTCTCAGATCTACAGGTCATAGATATGATATTTTCAGATGACCAGAAGGAACAAGAAAATATTGATTTAGAAGAGGAGTTATCTAAAGAAGATGGGGGGTTTAATAGAAGCCAGTGCATGAATCAATAAGACACCTCTACTTAAGTAAAGAAAACAGATCTGACTCATCTGCTGTAATAAAATCAGCATATTCACAAAGTTTGTGATGAATGACCAGTAGTTTTTTATGCAAAACAGATTGGGGATTTAACATTCAACTAACATTTATTTTAGGTTTGAAGGTGGGTCATTTTTGGACAAGGGGAGTATACAGTCTGTTGAGACTGCACAGAAGTTAATTTATTGCTATGGAAATACGTTTAGGTATGCTACTGTGGAAAGTCTCTGTGCCTTGAAGAAGCAAATGTGAGGAAATTGGCATGCGTGAATGCACCAGGGGGAGATTTATGTGCATTACAATAACAACACATTTTCAAGGACTCAATTAAGTGATTCATCCAATAGGTTAATTGTCAGGCGTGGAACGCGTTGTTCCTTCAACATTGGTTCCTGTAACTGACTCAAACAGAAAAACGATAATTTGCCACAGACTGTCGCTCGTGATGCTATGTATCTTTTAAACCAATTGGCTTGCAGTTCAAAATGTGAAAAAACCGACTTAAAAATATAAAGATATTTAATGAATTCATGACAATGATTTCAAACCTACATGGCGTAACTCAACCGAATATATTTGTAATCGTGGTTAATCGATTGGATCCAAGATCCTATCTCTCGGACTGCTTAATAATAGGGTGCAACCGCAATTATCATAACTAGCCTACTTAAGACTTGCTTTAACTAGTCAAATACACGGATTGCATGGACTACATTGGACCGTTGAGGGACCGCTTTAGCTTCGACAGATTTCAACTCATCTTAAATCAGGTTTGGGACTTTCATTTTAAACAGGCGAATTGAAAGAGGTCCCAAACGTAGGCTAGCCCAATAGCCTCTGCTACTTTCTGAACAGAGACGATGGTTTCAGTCATTGCAGGCACGTTGGGTAAGTGGTCACACCAACTCTACTCTCAATGTATCGTGAAGTGAGAACTTCAGAGACTATTTCTTTTGTATTCAACTAGGGCTACCAACTTTGTCACTGTGAAATGCTAGGCAAAAAGGGGTCTGCCGAAGTGTGCGGATGATTTTTTGTGTGTGAATATATGGTGTGTAATTTTAAGCCATGTGTCATAATAATAGCGAATTGGCTCATTTACATCAAGTATTACTGCTGCGCGTAATAGGAGTGGGGGGATCTTGACAGCTGTGAGTGAACACTCAAGTGTATTGATCAGTACTGAGCTGCTGTTGTTTCAGCGACAGTGGTCAGTGATCATTAATAGACAAACCTAGTTTCAACCTACTCCATAACAATAACAAATGATGGTTCAGTCGAGAAAAGAAATTCAAAAACATGTGTGACGTTGGCCAGTTGGCAAAGTCCTACGCATGCCTTGACCGCTGCACAGGGAAATTATAAAAAAGTAACTTAATGCTCACTGACGCATTATTCAGTTTCCTTATGCTGCTCATCGCTCACTGCCTCTGAAAACTTTATGGATGAACAAAAAGCGGTCTACTGTCAAAATACATCATCTGTAGGCCTACGAGTTGAGAGCGATTTTTAATATGGTAGGCTACTCTAGGTGAGTAACGTTTTTCTCCAAAGTGAGCGTAGGCTACGGCTGAAAGACAGCCTGGTCAAAATACAAACACTTCAGTGTTTACTTTTGATTACTTGATAGATCCTTTGGTATCACTTGCTTGGTGTCATATCTGAGTACTTTGGAAAAAGTCGAGGAACGTCGTCAGATATTTTGAGGGTGAAAAGTATTGGGCCAGGAAGAATTCCTAACATTCCTATAGTTAATAATTTGAAAAATAGGGTTTCACATTGCGCTAACTGCCACTAAGGACGCATTTATGTTCGGTTAAGCTTAGGTACTGTGTTTAAGATGGTAACCTGGGTTTGTAAATTTGGCCTGAGCAAAGAATAAGTAGCATATGCCTTGAAACTTGACATAGTAACCTGAGTGTGAACTAAGCAATCAGTAGTCATATCATTCTACTCTTTGTTGATGCTCTCTGTGAGAGATAAAAGACTATCAGACAGAACACTGTTTGTCACAATACAAGTAATTCCCCCAAAAGAAAGCATTTCCAGACAGAGCTGGAGTCAAATAGAAGGTGGTAAGATGCATGAGTAGAAACAAATGAGTGACATGTAGATCATAGTTGAATGTTCTGGATAATGTCTTTGACTGGTCTCAGGTTTCTATAGTCATTAGCATATTGGAACTAGGTGTGAGATTGACTGATGCGTATCATGTGTATGATCATATTATGACAGATTAAGTTAAGATTGACTTTTTATTTAAATCTCAGTCCTGAGTCCTGTAAGGAGAGTCTGAACACTATGTGCTGCATGCACACAAGATGACAAGGAGGACATCACAATTACAAAGAAGCATTACGAGGCAGGAACTGAAAAGCCAATTTTTTAAACAATAAGGCCAATTGTATCCGATACACCAAAACTGAAATACCCCTGCTATGTGCCAAGGAATGATTATTATCAGAGGATTATACTGTATATCCATGACACATACCCAATTGCAAAACCTGAATCTCAGTGAGAAGTTTCTTGTAAAGAGGAGTAGCTTTAGAGTCAACAGTATCAGCTGGGAATGTCTTCACAGCTCTTTCCATCCTTTCCGAGTTAAATATTATAAACTGCATCGGATCTTCACATTGTTTGATATCTAGAGTAAATAGAAACATCGATCTCCTCATGAAAGATGAAAAAAGTTAAATAATAAAAAAATTAATTAATTGAAAAAATTTAGTATGAAATATAGATTTTCATTATAAATAAATGTATTGTCAAACATTTGTAGATGCCAGTTACTGGAGACCAAACATGTTGGTGAGTGAAAACAAAAACAGCAGCCAGGTGAAGTACAGTTTACTTTAGTTACACAGAATTCTTAACATTCCTCTCAACAATGATGATACATTTCCTGGAAATGTTCCAGATGTCTGGAGGCTCATACGTTAAATACCAAATGTTTCCCAGCAGAGATTGTCACAGTTTCACCAAGTCAGGCACACATTTTATGACGTTACACAAACCTATCATTACCTTTTTCAGCTTTGATTATACAAATTAAGCATTATTACTTTCCACTAATGTTTAATTCCATTGGAATGTCTTATCTCGTTAACTTTGTTTAATAAGTTACATTTTGAAACGATTAATTCTAAAACATGACCTTAAACAAATATGTTTCCATTATCAGAGATATAGAAGCTCTGCAAGTTAATGTTCATCCAGGGGTTTATGAACAAAACGCAATAAATGTAGTTCAGTTCTTGTTTGACTGTTCTGACCTGGTTTAGTGAAGAAACTCATATCAAGGAAACATTTCAAGAATTATTTTTTACAGTTTTCCATTTAAACACCCTATTCCATGTTAACTATAACAGATTAAACCCCAAAAAGGAAATATGCTTAAAATAATTTAGCCATGAATAAATAGTAATACATGAATAACATTAAATGTATACAATGTCATATCTCTGGCAAATATAGTAAAACAAAATTCAAAGTAATTTATGATAACACATTGTGCTCCTAACTCAAACAACCTGTCTTTTGGTAATAATATCATGTGCGTTTGTTTTGCGATTTCACATATGATCAAAATGCATGCCGACCAGGATACAGGCCTAATTACAAGCAATACCGTGCCCAGAAAAGCTCATCAGTTATCTAGTTTAGCTCTGCACTGACAGCTGTTCCTGTAAGTTGAGAGTAGATAACAGGAATATCATATGACTCAGTAAAAGCTTTCAATACTATGTCTTACTATAGTAGTATAAACCAAACACACATACATCTTCCTCAAATGCTGAATAAATTATATAACAATTAAATATAAGTTCTAAAATCAATAGGATACCTAAGTTAGTCATGTGTAGCAGGTACCCATTGTTTCACATTGATAAACGTGTGTTATGTCGGTGGTGTTGAACTAGGTTAAAAGGTCAATGTTTAACCTAATTTTACCATGAAAACGGAAGCAATAAACCCGTCCATATGGACGGTTATAAATATTTATCTCCTTCTGCTCAGGCTGGTCTAGATTTAAAATGTACTGTGCTTGTTCTACATCGTGATAAAACGTGGCAGTATCCACGTGACTTTATTGCCAAACATAGTTAGAGCCCTGGACCCACAGTATAAATATTACAGAATTTTATAATTCAACGAATCTGATTGTATGAGCAGACTGCCTAACAGATCTTAGCAGAAAGCGACTCAAACTGGTAGGTGTCCGGAGAGAAGTGAATACAGCAGTGTCTTCAAAATTATCTTTTTTTTAGTCAGTATATGCTGACAAATAAAATTACCGGTAAATGTTTGTTTAAATTGTATATGTTCAGATAGATCTACACAGGTTTCTGTTCCGTGGAAATTGTATAATTACAGATATTATAATTCATATAATGTATAGGATTTGATTTGTCCTTTTTTGTTAAAAAGAGTTGTACTATGTTTGATTTGATTCCACTCTCTTTCTTTGCAGATGCAGAATGATGGTGCTACGTTTTTTGTGGGTCAGTCCTTTACTTTTAGGAGTACTTTCTTTACCATCACCAGAAATGTCCTCAACCACCAGTTGGAATGAAGGTAGACAGTCTTGTTACATCTTCAACTCTGGTCGCTCTGCCGACTGCATCGGCAGACGACTGGATCACGTTCCATGGAAGCACATGCCTTCCACTCTTGTTGAAGTTGACCTCTCCTATAACGAACTTTCAGCAGTCCTTGTTAATGACTTCTCCCACCTCCCTAACCTTCGGATTCTTCAGCTGCAGTACAACAATATCTCACTTATTGAGGATGATGCCTTCAAGTTCAACCACCTTCTGGAGCACCTTGACCTGTTCAACAACTCCCTCAGGGAAATTCCAGCCAGAGCCTTGCAGCCCCTCACTAATCTAAAACATCTCTTAATATCTAATAACATCTACCAACACGCCACCCTAGACACCAGCTTCTCTAGATTCCTCCGTCTACAGACGCTTTCCATGGGTGGTCCGCTAGTTCAGGGTCTAAAGAAAGGAGACTTCCGTCCAATGAAAAACATAAAATTACATAGTTTTGCTATTAAGTGTTCGTCCAATCTAAGTTACTACGAACTTGGCAGTCTGGAGGTCATACAGACACAGTTTATGGGACTTGACATGGCTATAGATCAAAGACCAAATGCTTTGACTATGATGTTGCAAGACCTGGCCAACAAGACTTTCTCTGTCCTTCAATTCCGAAATCTCTTTGAATTTAAGTATTATGTGAAAGAAAATGATATCTTTAGAGGTCTGAAACATATCAGTGCCAATCAGATCATCTTCCACAGAGGCAAATACAATGAGAATCTCTTGAGGATGGCTTTGGTGAATCTTCAAGTCAGCCCTGTTAAAATGCTGAGACTTCAGTACATTGACTTTGCCCGTTCGCCTACCTTTGAGGATAGTGGCTTGGAATCTAGTGTGACCGACCTTGTTCTGGACAGACTAGATCTTTGGTAAGTCTGTTTATGTCATTTTGTGTAAGTACTTTTGCTGGATGCTTTTACATAGGGAATAATAGAAACATATTTTACTTTCCTTTTTGTATGCATTATGAATTCTCTCTATTTTGTAAAAAGATGTGGCAGACGTACTTGATCTAACTCTATATATATATTTTTGTTTCCAGGCATATCAGTAATCCAGATATTTTGCGTTTTGACTGGCGCTTCACCTGGTTTAGCAAAATTCGACAGTTGTCCATCCAAAATGTCAACTTCAACTTCGTGCCTTGCGATGCCTGGCTTCACATGGGTCAAGTGGAGGATCTGGACGTCTCCAACAACAGACTGTTAGACAATGCTCTTTTCAACCAACGCTGCGAATACTATGGTACAATGCCATCTCTTCGTTCCTTCGATCTAAGCACCAACTATCTTACCAGCCTGAGAGACCTGTCTTTACTAACCAAAGAGTTCCGACAGCTGCAGGTACTGGATGTTAGCAATAACCAGCTAGGATCAGCTGAGAAGAGTACAAATTGTGACTGGAAACAGAATATCACTCATGTGATTGCTCACCATAACCCTTTTGAAAATGATGCCTTACAGTGTCTTCCCACCACAGTGCAGTTTCTTGATCTCTCGTACTGTGACCTGGATCAGCTGGACATTAATTACTTTGAGAAAACCACCAACCTTAAAGAATTACTACTCAGTGGGAACAAGATTAAATTCATTCCATCAGATTGGAAAAGCCCCTCACTGCAGTCTTTGGCTTTAGATGGTAACTCTTTTGGGCTCATCAGCATGGCTTCCTTTCAGAAAATGCCACAATTATCACAGTTGAGGGCTGGGAACAACCCTTATCATTGCACCTGCGATCTTCACACCTTTATCCAAGAAAACATGTCAAAGGGAAAGGTCAATATCACAGACTGGCCTATAAACTACAAATGCTACCACCCAGAGGCTCTACTTAATACATTAATAGCAGAATATTTCCCTGGTCATGTGGCCTGCGATATCAGGCTGGTTGTCATCATCTGTATAGTCGTCACAGCAACAGTGGTCCTAGTCTTGATGTTACTGTGCTATAAATTTAACGTTGCCTGGTATATCAGAGCTACTTATCAGATCATAAGAGCCAAATATAGAGCACATAAGGAAGGGACAGCAGAATCACAGACTTTTGCCTATGATGCCTTCATCTCCTACAGCCACTTTGATGCTGACTGGGTTAGGGACAAACTTTTGCC
The DNA here is from genome assembly GCA_036571765.1 of Plecoglossus altivelis. NCBI lineage: Eukaryota > Metazoa > Chordata > Actinopteri > Osmeriformes > Plecoglossidae > Plecoglossus > Plecoglossus altivelis. The sequence goes on along the minus strand of BROE01000014.1, from coordinate 13,999,572 downwards.
CTGCTTGGAAACCAGCAAACCACCCTACAACCTCTGTATTCACGAGAGGGACTTCATGCCAGGAAAATGGATTATTGACAACATAATTGAAAACATAGAGCACAGTGGCAAGGTATAGGTATACCAGAACAAATACAAAATAAAAAATCCAGAACTTTGTTTCTTGTTATCTAGCATGTTCAACTTTGTGTTCTTACATTTTGTTTTCATCCTCAGGTAATCTTTGTTCTGTCACGTCACTTTGTGGACAGCGAGTGGTGCAACTACGAACTATATTTTGCCCAGCAGAGAGCCATTGGCAAGACCTTTAGTGATGTTATTCTGGTGGTAAAAGAGCCCATCGACCCAAAATCCTTGCCCAGCAAGTATTGCAAGCTCAAGAAGATGCTCTACACCAAGACCTACATTGAGTGGCCCCAGCAAGCCAATCAGCAGACCTTCTTTTGGGCACAGCTTAGAAGTGTCCTTGGCAAGCCCTTTCCGACTAGACAGCAGGAAGCTCGTAGTGTTAGGAGAAAGGTCTCCGCAGTTGATTCAGTATCTATTATAGAGCTCCCCCTAGAGGAGGAAAAGCCTAATATAGCTGTGACCCAGCTAAATGGCTCAGAGGAGAACTTTTACTGAAGACTGATTGTCTTTCACTGAGCAGTAGAGAGATTACTGTACAGAGGTCTAATCCTGTAGTCGGTCAATGAGCCAATTATGGAATACAGAATGTATTTGTGTGTACGTACCAGCTTTGCTCACAATATAAGTAGCAACAGAAGCTGGAGAAGCGTCTGTAGCCATCACGAGCCAAATAAGGAAACTATTTTACTCATTTCCTCTGTTCTTACTGCTTTGCTTATTGGCCATTCTGTGGCAGACGGAAATTGGATGTGTTTCTATAAATGGCAGCCCCAGAGAATATATTGTTGATATGACTGAAAATAACACAATTACCCCAGTGGCCATCCCTCATTCATGGCACCCAGGGCAAAGGAGCAACAGTCTGAGACACAGCCCGTTGACAGGTATTGAAAAGCTTTAATGGGATCTTCTCTGTTGCGCTCATGGATAACAAGCAAGGTGCGAGTGACATGTGGTGACAGCTGTTACACAGCTTTGGCACACTACTATCCTTGGATGCCTTCCATCTCACACAATGAAAGGAATCTCTTTTTACTGGGTGAAAAGACACGCAAGATGTGCAGTATAAAATCTCTGCTGGGTCAAGAGGTACATAAACTGTATAGAACCTCATCTGCCAGGGTAAAGGGCAAACATGCCACAAAAATAACAGGAAGTCATGTTAGTCAGGTATTGAGTGACATATGGGATCAGACTGGTAATTTTACACTTTCTTCAGACTTGATAAGGCATATCCAAAAACAATTATAAATATTTTCTGCAATAGTATTATACAAAAGTGTGTGTGTTTATAATGATATGTTGTAGCAGAATTTCATGTAAACATTTATGTTATCATTTGCATCACTCAGAAGACCAGTAGATCACATAATTTCACAATCTTTGGTAGTAATTGTTAGAGGCATGCACACTACCAGTAGAACCACCACAGAAACTGACAAAAATGTTAGACTTCAGACTGTAAATATTGCTCTGTTCTACTTTGCGTTGCATACAAATCTTTATATTTTTGTATTTCGTCACATTTCTAGGTGTCCATAAATACAAATATTCTGCTTACATATATTTAGAAATGGTGTACTATGTGTTTATCATTTTTATATAAACAAATTTGCAGGTTGTTAGAAGTTCACATTATTGGTTTTACTGGAGCTCAACCGGTAACATGAGATGCCGTCTTCTGTTTCCAACACAAAAGCGAAAGGTATATGGGTTACTAAGGTCGGCATTTACTCAAATGAGATCACTCCAGCTAGGCTAGCCATTGTGGCCATGACATGACTATGGCTGGATAAACGATTTCCACCAAGACTCATTTGTTCTGCACCCAGCTAATCTTGTCATGGAAAGTGAATTGCACTGCAACAGAAGTTCAATTGAATGACATGTAAATATGTCTTGCTTTGCATGGAATAATCTACATCTGAAGTTCAAGTTTAAGGCAGTATTTTATCAGCACTGAATTTGCATCATCCTCATGAAAATAAAAGGTACAGTTTGGCTCAGTGGAAGCACATTAGACTGCAGATTGAGATTCAAATCCCGTATTGTATACATTGAATCAATAAAAAGGAAAATATATTTAGTTTAGTATAATATAATCCTCGAGAAATGTGTAGGCCTATAAACGTGAATATGCCTTCTGCAGCTCTAAATCATATAATTTGCGACGTTTTAAAAATATATGTATTTTACGTCCTTTAATTTAAAATAAATGTACAAATCTCAAATTCAATACAAGGTTGAACTACCTTAAACCAACTTCTCGTATTTTGAAATCAAATCATGAAGGCTTGCGTTTTTGACATCAGGCTTGTAAATCTTAGCGTTAAATAGCCAGAATAATTGTTTTTAATGGGAACTAGATATTTAAGCACACCTGTTGATTAGTTGTAAGGCAGTGTCAGCAGTTTCAGGGATCAACTAATCTTGTAATCAGTCGCAGTAGTGAGGACAGGCTACGTCGATAATTTCCTCTGAATTCTATCATTGCCCTATAAGGCCGCGTTACTGCATGTGCATTATCAGGAACGTTTGGTCAGGGGGGAGGCGCCTGAATTTGATTTATTCACAGGTGATAGTCTCCCTAGCCGCCATATAACTGCTGTGATGAGGTATTGAAGTCACATCTTTGTCTTCGTCGTTGAGGTGAGTAAAAATTGAGCAGTCGTGTATCATTTTTAATTATCTAACTTTATGTCAGACATGTAGCCTTTATCAGACGAAGTCTTTGACAGGAGAACGTTTACTGACTTTTCTCTCAAAAAACGTTGGCATAGAGGATGGTCATTGATTGACACTTGTTGAACTTCTGTAGTGGTTACTGACCCTCAATTCTAGGTGTAGGCCACGTTTATATAATATCTATGGTAGATTTCCAAATGCAGCACATTAAAGTCTGGTGCTTCAAGTTGAATTGTTTTTCCTCGGTGCACATTAAAATATTTCAAATGGTATAACCTACGATGCATTTTAGTTTTTATAAATCGTTTAATGTATCGCTGGTATTACCGGTTTAGAGGCATAATGAAGTTTAGCCCACGGCGAGCTGCAAGTAATAGCGTCAAACATTTGGCCTTCTCCTGCAGAGCTTCAGTTACGCGAGGATCGCAACACTTGTCTCTCCTTTCTCTCACGCAGGAGAGCCTAGTGTGCATTATTCATGTGACAATGTCTCCCCATTAGGAAGGAAAATCAACAGCCTGTCATGGGAAACCATCTATACGCTGAGACACTTGATCTTGAAGGAAAGGGTTAATGTTGGTACTAAGAAAAGCAAGATATCCTAGTTTTATACAAGACCATACTAAATGTTTGCATCCCTTTTTTCTTGTGACATTGAATCCTGTTATAAAAAATAACTTGTATGGGGAAATGTCAGGTTACAGTCTTGCTTGTAACATAGGACACCACAAACATGCCACAGTCTAGGTTTTTGGCCTCACTAATTGCAGATACAAGTCATTTGTAACTGTCAGTGAGTTCTCTAATCCTGGTCATTGAGAGCCACTGTCCTGAAGGTTTTGGATGTTGCCCTGCTCCAGCACACCTGATTCTAATGAGGGGTCATTATCAGGCTTCCACAGAGCTTGATAACAACCCATTCATTCAAATCAGGTGTGCTAGAGAAGGGGACATGTCTGAAACCTTCAGGGCAGTTGCCCTCAAGGACCAGAATTTGACACCCCTGAGTTAAGGTGTAGCCTATAATCGGATGCTAATTTTAAAATGCGTTGGGTTGTTCTGTTCTTCACTGGGTTGCATCAGGATGTGACCCATCAAGGTTCTGGATTTGCATATCCAGTTGAAGTTTTAAATTTGAGGTGTTGATAAGGAGTTAACATTTTACTAACTGAACAGTTTCATCCCTTACCATGTTTCCCCAGGTATTCATAGACAAAACTTGACATGGGTTCCAAACTCGAGAGTGCAATGGAAGGCCTCATAACAGTGTTTCATTCCTACTCTTCAAAAGAGGGGGACAAATACAAGCTGAGCAAAGCAGAACTGAAAAGTCTATTACAAGGAGAACTGAGTGACTTCCTGGCAGTGAGTTTGAATTTCAGGGCATGTTTGTTGCCCTTTTCTGCACTTGTAAATTTAACTGCTGAGGGGAACATTTAATGAGACGGATGCTACTGTGAAGAATTTAAATAGGCCTTAATGGGATCTAATTTTGACTTGCAGCAATCATGGTGTATCAATATAATTCTTTGTATTTCCACTCAGGCCAGTAAGGACCCATTGGTGGTGGAGAAGATAATGACTGATCTGGATGAGAACCGCGATGGTGAAGTGGATTTTCAAGAATTTGTTGTCTTGGTTGCTGCGTTAACCGTGGCCTGTAATGAATTCTTTGTGGAGAGCATGAAGGAATGAGTGCTGAACTCCAGTGATGTGGCTTTTCGACCAGATATCCCCTTTTTACTGGAGCGGAATACCTGCTAGACTCTAAAGATTTAAGATGTAACTGTCTCTGATTTTCATATGAAAATGGTTTTTCAAATATTTATGGGACAAATGGGAAATTTCAAATGTAATATAGCACCACTAATACCTATTCTATATTTGCTGTCATTTCAACATGCCATTACATCCTGATCAGATCAATAAAGGTGTTGCAGAATTTCATGGCTGTGTTAATCTGAGCCATATTTCTATTTGGGCATGTCAATTGTCTGTTGCTGCAGGTGTAACCATTTCGAATCTGCCCATTCAGTCAAACTGACTCTTGACCACAATCCAACACATGCACGTGCCTACCATTCAAAAAGACTGAGTTTGTGTGTTCCATCCTGTGTCGTGATTATAGAAGTGGGGCCACGATGCATTCAGCAGGAACAAAAGCGTCTAAAGGCTTAAAACGAGTAGACTCGAGCCACCTAATGCTACACATGGCTGGATGCTTCCTCAATTATGCAACAGTCACTTGTCTAGCAGTCATTTGGCTTGACAAACCCCAACAAGTTGATACCCCACTAAAAAATGACAACCTTGTGGATGATCTTACAAATAATAACATGGATATGGTACCAAGCATTGTTTTATTAAATTGTACACTGTACAGAATTGTCTGCGTAAAAATGTCTTGCACCTTACAAATATTTACAGCCCCTATCTAACAAATAAAATTGGGTGAATTCTAAAGCATTTAATCTTACCCCTTTGTTCTATAGCAGTTTGTAAGGTCCTTGGGCTAATGGTTTTGTCTCGTTCTGTTGTCAGGGGGATGAGAAGGCCCACAGCCATTATCAAAACCAAACAAGTTTTTATTGTGTCCTTGGTTAGGAAGGTTTTTCGTTTTTCCCTTTGTCCCTTTTGGGCTTCAATGCTACCAGTACCAAGTTTCGGGGTGAGAACAGCGGGTCAAAAAGTGGCACCAGTTGACTTTCTATACCTAAAAAAAAAAAAAGGGAGAGATAATCAATACTTTGTTTTTTAATGAGTAATACTCAGCCAAGAACACTGGAACACATTACAAGCAAGGGAGGTTTCCAAAAAATGAAAGTTATATACAGCACATCAGTCATTTCAGTGCAATTGTCCTTGGTAGTTACATCTAATGATCACTCTTATAATTCCAAACACTGGAAGGTGCATATCCATACCTTGCTCCTGCAGAAATATAATCCTGTCCAGTAGAACCAGCGTCTCCACCACCGGTGCCAGCAGCAGCGCAAGGCTGAAGTAGACCACCACCCTGTCCTGCTGCTTCAGCATGGCCTCCACCTTGCCAGCGTCCAAGGGCAGGTCGGCAGGCAGGCCCACCCGAAGAAGCCCCAGTTTGGCATACCTATAAGCACACATAGAGGGACCGGGGGCCATGGGTTGTACAGACTATTAGCTCCTCATGGACCATATTTAAAGGTAGTGTATACATAGTCTTCTATATATATATATGGAGAAATGCAACTGTCACATGTAGAGGTACAGACTGGCTACAGTACAAAACTTACTCATGGAAGGGTAATTGGTGTGACTTCTTAATGGTCTGGATTCCCGCTCTGCGCAGCTCAGGCCTTGCCCCCCGGATCACGGTCTCTAAAACTGCCCGGTAACAGTGCGTCTTTAATAAAGTGCTCTGTTCCTTCAGCCTCTGCATGTAATCCTCCACAGCGTGACATGCCCCCTCTCGTGACTTATAAGACAACTGGTGTCCTGGCAATCCCTGCAGCCAGGAGCTCATTGGGTATCCAAATTCACAGTGTGGGACCTCATTGATAAGTGTAGAAGAAAGGGGAGGGGCTATGAGTCCAGGTGGGGTAGGCTTTTCTTTAGTGGTGATTTTCATGTAGCAGCATGCCACTGAGGTAATGCCACGTACATGAGGGCAGTTGGCAAAGTGTCGCAGAAGGGTGGCACTAAGATCTCCACATGAATGGAGACCGGTTAGGACAAAGTCTGGGTATCCAGGTGTATCTTCTCCAGGGCAGACAACCCCTCCAGAAGGTAATTCCTTGTCATAGACGAGGACGGAATGCGGATAACTATCTGCACATAGTTCATTTTCAGCTTCCATCTTGCAAAAACGTTTAGGAGAAGATGACGACAATGACTGGCATTCTGATTCCTGAGCATTTTTTGCGATGGCATTATGGGCTGAATAACTAGCATTTAGCATCATAGTCTTCTCCAATGACGATGCTGTCTGGTCTGTGTGAGAATTGGCTGCCAAGAAAGGTTGGTTTCCATGAAAAGGTTTTTGTTGAGGAACAAAGGAGGACACCCATGGACTCTTCTTCAACGCTGCAGCTATGTGATCCTCAGCAACACAATCACTAAATCCAAGTTGCTTGATAAAAACTTCCCATGATTCCTTGGGGTTGACCCAGCCTGTCACATGATGTGGTGAGGGACCAAGAACAGAATGCTGGAGGGAGCCGTTCTGGAAGAGATTACGCGTTTGAAAACAGGAGCCAACCACAAAACATTCACTACATCCCTGCATTAGTCAAGCACCACAATGACATTTTCAATTAACTAAACCTTCTATCTGCATACATGGTATCAAGCAAAACAACCTTTTGCTTCTCTTTTTCCAACGTGCACAGTAGCTGTCCATCAAATTTGGTAGCCATGGCTACCAGAGTAGAATCAGCCTCAATCCCAGTCACAGAAATGCCAAGGCCAAATGACAGAAAACGAGACAGATGACCCTTAAAAAGAACAGAGGGAAGGGACACCATGTACAGACTATTGTATGAGGATTTAGGAGAGGTGTGCTCATATATCTTATGGATTTGCAACCCAACTGACCAATGTAGATTACATTATTACAGTACCTGCCCAGAACCAACATCCACAACACGCATGCATCCTGTCAAGTCACAGATTTGCTTCACCATCTGCAAAGAGATCAGCCAATAGTTTAACATCAAAAAGATTTGTCAAACTCATATCATAATGGAATTGCTAAGATATTGCGGGGGAAATAAACAAGGCAATAACATCTGAAATGTCTTACCGTGCCCAGTCTGCGGATCTCATGCTGCTTCTTTGGTTTCACATGTTTTCTAAATATGTGTCCCAACAGTGAGCTTTGACTCCGATTCTCTTGAAATTCCTCTGGCTTCAAGGTGCCAACTTCTTTTGTGGTCTGTGACTGAGGTATTCTAGGAAAAGCCAGGGTATGTGCTGTGGCCCGGAACGCCATGAGCGAAAGAGGCCATACTGAAGGATAGCTAAAATAAAGCAAGAAAATGTTATGTTTGGTGGTAGCAATCAGTAAGGCACTTTGCATACAGTAGGCTATGAATGATATTTACAGGTTACACGTCAATCAGCCTACCTTCTGTGTACATTACTTCTGTCAAGTAAGAGATCTGATATTTGCGGTGGTGATAAATCGCAGAGGGCCAGCTGCCAGTTTGCAGGCAATGTTTGCCACAGTTCCTCACTGAAGAACTCCTGTATAAAAACACAGTGGTCTCCATGATGTTGTAGTACTAACGTTTGAAAAACAAAGTTCAGACGACACAACACAAAACCTCGCTTGATAATGCAATGCCATCACAAAACTTCTAGATTTGTGTCAATCAGAGTTAACGTACGATGATGTATGAGTCTGATATGTGCTTGTATAGCGATAGAAAAGTAATGAGGTTCCTCGACAGCTCTCTTGACTGGATTGTTGAAAGTGTTGGTAAGCTCATCCTGGCTTCAGACGTAGATTTGTCATTATCTGTGTCGCCACGTAACGTGACACATATTAACAAAACGAATGTGTTCAATTCATCTAAGCGTTTGACAAATACTTTCAAACACTAGTCTTCCACTCATACAGAGCGATGTGAAAATTTGCCTCTGCACTCATGTAACCGTTTCTTCGTCTTTGGAGTGTTTAACGGCGGTTAGAGTCCAACGTTGTTGGTGCGTTACCGCCACCCTCTGGGTTGGAGTGTGTTGTTGCAGAGACAGAGGTGCATCCTCCATATTCTAGCTTCACATTGAAGTGTGTATTCCTCCAAAGGGAACTGTTGTGGGTCTTGCGGTCGTGTTTTATACAGTCCAACGACGCCCACAGATATCAGATTGATTTAATTTAACTGTCTAACTTTTAGATGTATTGTTTGCTGTAAAGATGTGAAGTTAATTTCAACAAATATGATAAAAGATGGTTATCAACATCACCTATCGTACCTCTAAGAACACTTGGTTGTGGAAGAAAATAACGCAAAGAGTAGAATGTGATTCGCCTCACACTCCAGCACAGTAAGTGGCGATGTACATAGTACACAGTTGGATGCCAACTGCCTATCAGAACCCAAGTAGTAGAAGAAGAAGGATTACAGCGGAAGAAGAAATACATTTAGCGTGGTTTTCTCAGTCGCTTGACAAGTACTGTCGTTCACCAAGGTAAATGCGTTTTAAACATTTATTTATGTAGCACTAACATAATCAATGTGATGGGTTGTAATCTACCCCATGATGGGCTATGTGAAGCAACATGGTTGTTTCAAGCGGGCATACACTCACTGATACAGAGATGTGACATTCATTAACCGTGTCTTTTGTCAGTGAATAAGTACATATTTTACATATCCCAGTTAGTAAGCTACTAGTACTGTACTGTACAATACTGTACTACACTGTACAATGGCATATTTCGTTTCTCGGATACATTAAACATGGCGAACGTGGCAAGCAGCTAGCTATTTCTAACTAGGCAGCTGAGTTTGGTGACTTTAGGTTTTTTTTAATCTCCTCTTGTTTTGCCGAAATCAGTGACCTGTCAAAAATTGATCAAGGGATAGGTCTAACGGCTAGGCATACTGTTCAACAAATGTTAATGTTAAGGTTAGGTTTTGTTTCAGGAATCGAACATTTCCTATGGCAAACTGTAACAGCGCCCCCCGGTCACAGTTTCGATAGGTCCTTCATTTCAGCACCTGTTTGTTTACTACGGAGTAGCTACTAGACTTGTAACATCGTGCTTTGTCATGTTTATAATTTTTCCTTCAGGTTCTTATCGCTGTCATACCAACGGATGACGATATGGATTGGAGACGAGTTTACTTCTTTTGACCTCTACTTATTTTATTGATGTATTTCCCACGCGCTGGCTTTACCAAGCCTAAATACTACCTGGCTTAGTATAGACCCTCCATCATGTCAGATATAAAAGTAAACATAAACTTTGAAAGCAGTGGTGGGAGCAGGGCATCAGCAGGGAAAATCAAAAACCTCAAACGAAAGCAATACATGAAGGGAAAAGATAACTTTCAAAATAAACAGAGTCAGAACCTTCATGAGAAGGGGCACAACTGTCTGGGCCAGCAACCTTATCAGAATAGGGTTAAGCCTACCCACAAATCTCTACCCAGTGCCAAACACAACAACAGTTCATCTCAAAGGACCAGTACAGCTCCTGCGGTCGATCCTACCCTGAAACCTACCGCCTCCACCAGTGGCTCAGCACCTTTGACCGTCACTGTTAAGAACACTTCTAAACAAGAGCAATCGAGCAAACCGGTCTATCGGTTTATCTTCAATAAAACCTTCCCCCCAGGACCCTCACCTTCAGCATCGAGGAGCCACACGCACACTGCCCATGTGTCTGGTGGGTCAGCACCGTTGGGAAACCCACTGAAGTATGTTGCCATGGACTGTGAGATGGTGGGCACGGGACCTAAGGGTCGCAACAGTGAACTGGCACGCTGCAGTCTGGTCTCCTACGATGGAGATGTGATGTATGACAAGTATATCAAGCCTTCCAATCCAGTCACTGACTTTCGCACCCGGTGGAGTGGCATTACCTGGTCGCACATGGCTAAAGCTATAACCTTCAAGCAAGCAAAGAAGGAGGTAAGTACCTGAATTTCAAACACAGATATTTGTAATTTAGTGACATATTCATGGCAAGCCAACACCTGCTGTGTTCACTTCTTTATAGTATTATTTGTGCAGATTTGAACTGTATGAAAATACTTACGATGTATATGACGTTGCCGCTTGTCAAACATATTCTCAGTATATCACTTGCACCGTCGAAATGGTTGGCACAATTAAGTTAGTTGCAAACAGCAACTTATAATACCTCCTGTTACAGCTTTTGTGTCTCTTTCGATAAACCTCTAGATACTGAAGATCCTTGCAGGCAAGGTGGTGATAGGACACGCAATCCACAATGATTTTAAGGCGCTGAGTTATGGTCATCCAGCCCGGCTGACGAGGGACACGTCCCGCATCCCGCTTCTCAACAAGAAGGCTGGCTTTCCAGAGAAGGAGTGTGCCTCTCTGAAAAGACTTACCAAGGCATTGTTTAACCGGGACATTCAGGTAAGGCAATGTTAACCAGTGAAATGGGATGGTGAGAATTTAGCCTATACTGTTTTTACAGCATGCATTCTAAAGTTGTAACAGGAGTTTTCTCAACTATAGTGTATTGCAAGGCAACCAATAATGTTTTATTTGAATGGTTTACACCTTGTCTCTTCAAGTGAAAGATCCTGGTACATATGTGTACCTTGCTTTTTCGATGTGATTAGGTGAACTGGACAGAACACATGTTTTATTCACAGGCTGATTGTGGGCTGTTGAATGTAAGTAGGAATGGCTTTTGTTTCCTCAGACTGGGAGAAAAGGTCATTCTTCTGTGGAGGACGCCAAAGCCACGATGGAGCTGTACAAAGTTGTGGAGGTGGAGTGGGAGAGGATCTTGGCGTCAAAACCATAGAAGATGGAGTCTTTTTAGGAATTTTCTATTGGCTGAATATAAACATGAAGAACGTTTCATGCTTTCAGAAATGGTGTGTCATATATCAGGTCTTCCATGGGTCTATCGCTATAAGTATCATATTTTCTATTAAAATACCGCTGCCTTGATTCTCAGGGATGGCAGCTGTTCTTCATGCCGTACGTGTAGTCTGACAATTCTTCACCAGGTGGCAGTCATGGTGGTAGTAATGTGACTGAATGTGATGTCAGCTTGTTTGAACGTTGAAACTGTCTGAAGATCATGTTTTTTTACGTTTCATTGTTCTACTTCTTTTTTCAGTTTAACACTCATTTACAAGAGTAAAGAGGTCTTTTACTCTTGAAAAAAGTAAACAACATTTTTTTTTTCCATAGTTCAGCACCTTTTTCCACACAAAAAAATCAAAAATCCACAAGTAATACGCATTTACTTTCCATCAATAAAGTAAGCCCTGTGCATTGTAGAAATCTGATGTTGGTCACCAATGTGACTTATTGTGCCTCAAAGAGAAGTGTTTAGTGCCTCAATGTTACCAATATACTAGTGGAGTGTTTAGATTTAGCAAACTACTGCCATGAGACAAAAGACTAAAGTATAAATATGTCTGAGTTTCTGTTGTTGTCTTGGAGTTCCAGGGGGAAGTGAGGCTGGGTAGTAAGGCAGGCATGATGACCCATGAGTGGTCTTACAGAAAAGTAAGACAAAAAGTAAACCTGATCCTAGCTTGGCTAGCTTCACACCACACATTTGGATGAGCTGCCCGGAGTGATAAGAGCAAGTTTGGCACATTTGTTCCTAGCCAGAGTTACAATGGGAAACGTCGCTGGGCGGACAGACAGGCATGATGACCCGGGAGTTGTACCGAACATTATGACAAAAAATAAACATGGTCCCGGCCTGGCCTGCTTCGCTCAGAGAGAAGGTTTTGAGTGCCTCAATGTTACCAATATCCTAGTGAAGTGTTTAGGTTTTGCAAACTACTCTTATGAGACTAATAGACTAAAGTAGAGACATGACAGCATTTCTGTTGTTGTCTTGACATTGTTCCGAGACATTGGAACTACCGGTACACATTCTTGGTGCTTGAGAAGATGACTGAGTCAGTTTAGCCTTCACAGAGGTTCTCTCTGTTCCTGTCTGTCTTGGCTACCTTTCTATTGACCAAACAGGAAACCAAAACCACTGTTTCATCAGTGATGTTAATGAAACACCTGATGGCTAAATCCAGAAAATAGCATCAACTTGTCAGAGCGCACTTGTGGTTCTTGGATTAGAGCTCTTGCAATATTAGGGCAGATCCTTCTTTCTGACAAATATATTGGATCACTCCAATATTTTGAACCAAAAAGAAGTACTGTGAATGTCATCTGTTAGATCTATGATTTTTTTTTTACATATTCCATTGCCGTCCTTTGAATTATTCTATTTCCTTCACATGAAAATATCAGCATAGTAAAAAACCAACTTGTCTTTGAGTAATCAAAAGTGCCGTAGTAAAATAACCCGTTTTGGCGATGAGCTCATTGTCACCACTACAGGTGGATGGCAGCCTGAATTCATGAACACAGTCCACTCAGCACCCATGTTGACTGTCCCACCCATGCCTATATGTTAAATTCCTCCCCAGCCCGCCACTCAGCCACGGCTGTCAACTGAGCACAGCTATGTACAAAGACGTATTCACCCGAGGCCTCTTGCTCAGCACTCCTCCACTACACCCTGTTCTCTGTCCATTCGCTCCTGACATCAAGCCACTAAAACGTTTATAGGTGACCAGCGTCCACCCTCTGTCCACAAGCGGTCAGCATTGCAAGCATGAGTCACAGCTGACGTCTTGTCACGGCCTCAAGATCCCATTTACTGCTGTGTCATCGAGTCTCATCTTTTTCACTTCAGAACTTCAAAGGGCTCGATACCTGACCGTTTCTTAGGTCCTATGGGACCTATAAGCCGTTCCTTGTTTTTAAAATATATATATAGGTCTATTGTGTTTCTTTGACTATTGATTTCTGGCTGTTTGCAACAAGGTTGACAAAAGAAATCCTACAAAACCCAAGCTTGTGTTTAATTCTGTGTTTTGGATTAGAAGTATATCAGATTATGCCCAAGTAATCTCTTTGTCCACCAGTAAGTAATGGGGATAATTATATAATCCATTACGTTTGAGATAGATGAAGCTGTAAGACTTGGAAGAGCTGTTAATTCATAGAGATTATTATTATTTATTTTATTTTTTTAAACTGTAGACAGCGTTTTAATTAGACACAAACTGATCCATTCAGTGGCCATTTTATGTCAGACAATAGGTTTAAATGAATCCCATATATGTGTCTAATAAACCTTTTTTGCACCTCACTGTTACACAAACAAAAAAGCTTGACACTGTTCATTAGGCAGAAGGGATTTAGGCATCTTGTTTAGTCATTTAAGCACTTCTGCATGATTGCATCATTTAAATACCATGATTGGAATACGATGGATAATCAAGACTGTTTTCAACATCTGGAAAAATGATCTAGTTAGTAACATCAAGGATTTCTTCCCTTTCACATACTGTAAGCCAAATACTAATCAACGATTTAAACATGTGCGAGAGCTAGAACTGTTTAATATGAGTGAAATGTTTATTTCATTGATTCTTTTAATGAAATTCAAAATCTCGATTTAACATATGGACAAACGGAACACCGTGTATTGATTGGTTGTCGGTGTCTTAGTTGCTCTCCTCCGCAACATCTTTGTGTTACTCTCCACTGGGGATGCTGTCCATACTCAATGTTAACGACTCCACCTGAATAACGTCATTTGTAGATTTGATTGAGTTAGGTACGTATAGTCGTTTATAAACAGAAGTATAAAAATATACCAGTTACATACACGTCTTTCTTAGGCAGCTATTGATTTGCCCATACTGTTAAACTATCACCCATCCCACTTTCCTCCCATCATCGAAATCTGCACATTGAAAGTGGAGGATCAAAAAAAGAAAGTGGGCTGTGCACTTTTGCCCCAGCGTTGCTTAATTTCTCCCCCCCCTCCTTATTACAATTCTTTTTTACCTTGTCCTTGGCACTTACACTTGTGGACGGAGCTTAATTCCATCTTTCACTTTCAGGACGCAGGGTATACCCACCTGACAACGCGTTTTGTCATTTGGCTCTTATTTTCAATAACATATTATTAAAAGAGAACATACCTGTCAAGCGTATACCTCAAACAAGGCAAAACAAATTGGGATCGTTTTAGGAATAAGGTGAGTGAACTGGATTAATATTATTTCGGCGCATTGCCCTTGATCACTTGCAGCTGTCACGTTGTTTAGCTAATGATTGAAGTACAAAAAGTTATACCCATTAGATCTGAATAATATATGAAGTATTTTTCCATAGTTACTTACTTTTAAAATATTATAATAGCTTTTGAATAGAGTAGCTATTTTTTACATTTCTGACTAGTCACAGGCTTATACAAGGTGCGCACAATTACGATTCCCTAATAAATGTAGTCTACTTTGGAGATTAAAAAACATAGGCGAATCATTTAAATGTACAGAGTAGGTGTTTCCTCGAAATGTGACTTAGAGATATTTTTATATTAATTTATACAACCCTGAAATATCAGTAAGTATCTCTAATTTGTTGAATTTAATTCAAATGCGTGTATGGATCTTCTTGCTGAGTGTGCAGATAGCATCGCACATTTCTACAGTTGTCTCAGTTAAAGCGGAAGACAGAGTGCACCTGCTACAGTATCGTGTAATGTTTCTCTCCAAACTGATTTTCTGATGTGTACTTGTGAAGACCAAGTATAACATATGGGTCACGGAATGTACAGTACTGTTCTCTTCGCTGGTTAAATGGACATCCTGTGATATGAACCACAGTATATTTCCATAAGTTACTGTCTGTAATGTCTAGCCTTTTGTCTGCCTTTCTGAAAATAAATGCCGATCACTAAACAGAGGATGAAAATCCTTATTTCCTATTTGAGAGTAAAATACTGTTGGATATCATTATTAATATGAGAACTAACTGTGAAAATGCACATACATGGTGCTATAATGTGTGAGGAAACTGTATATAAGACGCTAACATTCAACGCATTTTCAAATTATGGTCGTTAAGAAGTTGCGATGAAGTTATGCATAGATTAAACCTTTATATTGACTAATCAATACTTATTGTGCATTGGGAAACATGTTGTGAGTAGTCTTGTTGAATTTGTGAATGAACGTTGTGCCACAGTAGTGCTTAATACAGACTATTCGTGACATGTCCTGATTGAACATACTGCAAGCTGACCTATCAGAGCCCTTCTATCAATCTCAGTTTGATACTTGGTCAACAAGTACAGGAAAAGTGGACCTGCATTTATTCTTGGCTCAGACATTAGTATTTGCGTGTGAAAGAAACCTCCCTGCAACCTTTACACCCCCATACTCAGTTGGGCCCCTCTAGATGTATCCATTGCTTTTCCTTACTACTGTGGTCAAGGTATCAGCTACAGTATGAGAATTATTTGAGGTGGGATGACAAAATGTGGTATGTATAACCCCTTAAAATGGATGCTTTCCTGGTGAGAAGGCACAAAATAGCAACTTGATAAAAGTAAGAATGTATAGGTGGATTATTTTAAGAGATCACTTTGATCAGCATGTTCAAATAGGTATCAACACACATATTATACGTGAGAAACAGACCATGTAATGCCATAACATAATATTCAGTTAATACGTTTACATTGTAATATTATTTGCAAATGACAGCAGACATAATTCTGAGATATTTATGAAGTTGACTGATGCTATTAGCTTCATTGAACTGAAAAGGTGGGGCCTGCCAGCTAGTGTCTAATGCCTGATGCTCAAGGTAGCCCCCCTTTTTCTCACACAAGTCAGACTCTGTCTAAGAAGCAGCCTAGCAGTGAATGACTTGGCCATGTTCCTCACGTTCTGCTGCATCCCCTCCACCGGAGGTGGACTTCTGAATCATACCAAAGCATCCTTCTGACGGACTTCTTCTCAGAGCACTCTCGGTGCACTCTGCACAGTTCATGTCTCTATTCTTTCCTAATGTTCTCCTTTCCTCCTCTTTCTAGTCCCTTGCTTCCTGTCAGCTTGTGTCTGTAAGAGGGGAATGGGTTGCCCCTGGAAATGGGCAGACAGAGTCATTTGAGGTGACGCAAGGCAGGGTTGGAGGGTGGATGTGGCATTGATCGTGGTACGAGCACGAGGCAGGGGACTCAAGGACTCATGAGTAGCTTTGTTGCCAATGGCGGAAAAGGAAGACGAGAGGGGGACAGATATTTTCTTTCAATTTCCAGAGAGCAAAAGCACTTGTTTGCTACACAACAGTGAAGGAGACAGACTGAAGTCTGTCAAGTCAAGTAATCCTATAATTTGTCTGTTAAATTGCACCGATATCCTAAAATTTACCATTTATCAAATTTAATCATTTACATGTATTTAGAAAATGAATATTAGCTCCCACAGTCCAGTCATGTCACTATATCTATGGCTGTTGTTCCACCAGCCTGAAATGACCTTTCTTGGCAGGCAAACAGCCAAACTTTCCCTTCCTCTGCGCTGCTACTTTTAACCTCTTTCTGCCACAAAAAAACCAAGACTTTTTACTGGGTTAAACAAAACAAGCTTTATATGTGAAATTAACTAATCAATTGTGAGTATTCCGACACACAGTTCATTGGGTTTGCTGCATGACGTTCCGGTTTATTCTCCATTAACCAATAGATCTAGTGGAGGGCTGTGTTTGCTGAAATTCAACGGCTTGCTCAGTGCACAGCAGTAGAAATCTGGGATCCTCTCAGATCAAGCCAGTCATATTGTGTCAGTATGACTGTGATTGTTTTGAAAGAACAGGTTCTATTGTTTGATTTAGAGGATTGGAATTCACATTCAGGTCACTTGAAAGTGTGTTCTAATGGTCAAGCGGTTGAGTTGCGGGTCATGTTTTTGCGCTGCCCTGCATGGGGACTTTGGGGGCAATCAGAATTCAGCTCACACTTAAACACTCCCGGCACTGCCCGACTTATGCCAGCTGGACCAGACCAAGGACACACAAACAGTCCCTCTCAGCCACTGTAGCTGTCTAATGGATGGCCCTTTATGATGTACAGTAACTACACTTACATTAAGACTGAACTCAAACTTTGATCTAGCATTGGGTCTGCATGTGGGAGGGGACTTTGTATGAACATTTGCTTTTCGAAGAATTTCATTGACAAGTCTAGCTGGCCACTTTATACTGAAAAACTGAATACTGAATACAATGAATAGCTCAGCAAGCATGAATCAATTTGAGTGATCTCATCTCCTTTCTAAAGAGAACTGCAGAACTCTAAATGAAAACTGTGGCGGCCCCTCTTATATCTCACCATTTGAATGCTTCCATCTAAGTCCGTTGAATTTTTAGGATTATTTTAATTTGGTACTGTTTTGCCCTTTTAAACTAAAATAATGTGTGTTATTTTTCAATCCCCTCCCCCTCCCCATTCTCAGTCCCTGTATCTCTACAATAGAGTGGAAATGCTGCTGTCTCTGCTGCTGTGCACCATCTGTCTCTTTGTCCTGCCGTCCTTCTCTACCCCCAGCTATGGCTCAGGTATGCACACTCACCCCTACGACCCTTCCACTCTCAGTTCCTGCTACCGACATCCATTAAATTATCTATGACCTCTGACTGCGGAGGGAGCCCTTTAATCACTTTCCGTCATTCACTGATTTTCGCTGACACGCACAAATGGGGTTTAGAAGGTGTGACATTGGCAACAGGAATCAAGGGTAACTTTATGTGCCCCAAGGGTGATCAGTCTGTCTCATCTGGAACTTGTGTCAACAACACCTGGATAAGGGATGTTGATGCTTGTGGGTTTAGGATTATCTCCCCAAACACTGTATTTTTCACATGGAGGTTAATACATTAAACACACAAAGGCAGGTCTTGTCATGTCAAAACGTATGTATTTATGTGTTTTTTTCACCCCAATCTCCAGATGACTCCCGACTCCTACAGGTGACCATCCCTGTCAACCCACCCATCTCCGCCATCTTGGGTGGCTCTCTCACACTGCCTTGTTTAGTGTCCCTATCCCATCCACCACCGTCCCCCTCAACGGCGGGTCGACACGCCGTCCTCACCCTGCCCCGAGTCAAGTGGAGCATCCTGTCACTAGGCCAAGAGACTGAGATCCTGGTGGCCCGCGGTGACAGGGTTAAGGTTAGTGAGGCCTATAGGGACAGGGCCTTCCTGTTAAATTACGCATCCTCCCCTGCCGACTTAACCCTGAAGCTGGAAGGTCTGCGATACAATGACACAGGCTTCTACCGATGTGAGGTGCAGCAAGGCCTGGAGGATGCAAACGATGTGGCTTACGTCAAGGTCAAAGGTGAGGGCTGGCTAGCCTTACAAGGTAGTGTTCTTATGAAAATGTGTGTATGTTCATAGTATGTGTCACATTGTGATCCGTTGTGATTTTACTAGGTGAAAACCTATCCGCATGTCATTGAAAGGGTTCAACTATAAAACTAGACTATGTGAACTGCATAAAAATTGTTCCACTCACGTGTCTGTATCTTTATCATGCAACATACATTCTGCGAATATAAATGAGCCTTCCGAATGGATCTTTAATTAGACATAGATCTCTTTACCTGGAACACTTGTCAGCCATGGTGGATTTACCTTTCACGCCAAATACTCCACCTAGATAACACCTGGAGTCCTGTGCTTCATCAAACAGGGGTGGTGTTCCATTATCGAGATGCTGCTAGTCGATATGCCTTCACCTTTGAGCAGGCCAGGAAAGCCTGCAAGGATATCGGAGCTCACATCGCCTCTCCTGAACAACTCTTTGCCGCATATTATAGTGGCTACGAGCAGTGTGATGCAGGCTGGCTTTCCGACCACTCTGTAAGGTGATGAAAACATTTTTACTTGTATCCAGAGGATTCAAATAGGGTCCATTTCTCAACACTGAAAACATTTTTTTTATTAAATTATCCTCTGAGTCTGATTATGGGATGTGAGAAAACATGAGATGGTGTCAGAGGTTTGTGACACTGTGCACGTCCTTTCTCTACAGGTATCCTATCCAGATGCCAAGGGAGGGCTGTTTTGGAGATATGGATGGATGGCCTGGAGTCAGGAGCTATGGACTGCTGGAGCCTGACGAGCTATATGATGTGTATTGTTATGTGGAGGATATCGAGGGTAATAAATCTGTACTGTTGATACCCTTGGGTGTTTTTACCTTATCTTCGTCTTTACCTTTAAATGGTGCAGAACTGTAGATTGCAATGCCCTCAATGGAAAGGTAAATATTTTCTGATTACATCGTTGTGCCATGTTTTCTCCACATTTATAGGGAAGGTGTTCCATGGTTCCACTCCTCATCGTTTCACCTTATGGGAAGCAAAGGCTCACTGCCGGGATCACGGGGCTGAGCTGGCAACCACAGGTCAGCTGTATGCAGCCTGGAACGATGGCCTGAACCACTGCAGCCCTGGTTGGTTGGCAGATGGAAGCGTGCGCTACCCTATCGTCATTCCCAGAGAGCGCTGCGGCGGGGGCGAGCCTGGAGTCAGGACCGTCTATCGTCATAGCAACCAGACGGGCTTCCCTGAGCCATACACTCGCCACGATGTCTATTGCTTCCAAAGTAGGACTGTGAAATTGGTATCACATTTAAGGCGGAAACACATGATAAATAATCGCATGCTAACACACACTCCTATTTTAATGACACATATCTGATTAAATATTTGGTTGACTCAGGTTTTGTCCACGTTCGTTACACAGGCTACAACCACGCACACACAGAATCCCCATACGGATACCTGGCCACCGAGCCTGAGGACATTGGCCAGGACGTTGTGACCCTGACCGACCCTCTGGACGAGTTCAGCCAGGTTCATGTGACAGAGCGAGAGGGTAGTGAAGCTCAAGGTGCACTGACAGCCATCCCTGTCCCAGAGGAGCACCACCCTGAAGAGCACAAGGAGAAACAGGGAGCTGGGGAGACTCAAACCCCCTCTGTGGTCTATGGAGAGCTACCCTTTTCCATAGAACCCCAGAGTCCAGTCACCTCTTCATCCGTAACGCAAGATTCCAAGGCCACAAAAGACACATGGGAGCCTGTGGACAAGACTAGTTACCCAGGGTCACATCAGCCTGCTCCCAGAGGAAACCAAGACCAAATCTACCCGGTTTCACCTCACAATTCTCACGAAGACAGCATCAGTAACATCAGTAACACCGAGTCTTCTTTGGAAGTTGACAGGCACACAGGAAGTGTGCCGCAAATTGCGTTGGAGGCATCTGTATCCACCTCAGAGTATGATGTAACAAGTCCAGAGAGTGGGTTCACCACACCTCAAGAGAACCATTCTGAGGATGATCACTTGGAGCAGGTTATCTTCTCTGGCACCTCTCACAAGGTTTCAGGAGAACCAGAGGAAGTCTTTGCCGGCGGTGTCGTAGAGTCATCTGTACCTGCAATTTCATCTCCTGGCCATCCAGAGCTCTTCTCTGTCTTCTCCACCAATCCATCCTCAACTTTCGAAAACACAACGCCTGGAAATCCTTCAAATGAAGAGAATTCTTTTGAGCAGAGTTCCAATTCAATTCTTTCTGGTGAAGAGCATAACTTGTCCTCTCAATCGATGGCTACCCTAAGTGGACAAGTGGACATTGACCCCTATGATACCCATGGAGTGATACCCATCTCTGAGTACAGTGAGTTTATAAAAAGCCTGTTTTGTTGCATAAACTATTATTTTTGTTTGTGTGATTTTCCATTGAATCCTTGCAGTTCGTGGCTTGTGTTACAGGCTTGCTTTTTTACTTCCGTTGGTTTAAGTAAAAGACACCAACACATTTTTTTACACTGCCTGAACTAGCTATTTACATATTCTATATGAACTACCATTAACTGATATGTTTTCATATTTTATCAACAGGTTATATTCCCACACAGGAATCATCTGGCTCAACAATACCAGGTTCCTCCACCCCAGTAGACCATGAGGAGCAGGAGGTAGGTGGAACCTCGTTGGAGTCATTACCAGAAGCTTCCACCAGCTCAGCAGACCTGATTTTAGTCACAACAGACAATATCATCACAGTCACGAGTGAGTCAGGTTCCAGTGAAGAAGGCATCCACAGAGATAATTACCCTGTGACTCTTTTGACCTCACCTATACGCATGACTCTGTCACCCCCTGCTGTGGAAGTGGAGGCCAGCTCTACAGGAGAGTTAATCCCCTTCGTTCCTGAGGCCAGTGTTCCCTCTGGGTTTGACACCTTGGAAGAAAATCTGGGCAAGGTAGAGCAGGAAGGGGTGGGTGAAAGCCCAGAAATGCTTATTACTAAAACTCCAGACACAGCCTCAGGCCGGGAGGGCAGTGATCTGGAGGGCAGTGGTCTGGAGGGCAGTGGCCTGGAGGGCAGTGGCCTGGAGGGCAGTGGTCTGGAGGGCAGTGGCCTGGAGGGCAGTGGTGAGGAGGCCGGGTCAGGATCGGCAGAGGAGCTTTCTGGATCTGCCGATGCATCAGGAGAACCCTCTGGAGAAAGCTCAGGGGTCTTTGACACAGAATTTCAATTCACGAATGAAACTCTCAACTCCGTCAATGACACTGATAGTAGCGAAATTGAGTCTGGAACAGATGCACCCTCTGTAGAGGTAGAAATCACATTGCTCCCTAACCTGTCAACAACCCCCAGCTCAGAGACAGAACCAACCCCCACCGTACCTCAAGAGTCTCGGACAGACCTGGAGTACAGTGGGGAGGAAACTGACACTGATGCTCCTGCGTCCTCTAACCTCCCTCCCACTGAGGAACCAGAGGAGGAGACTCCTAGCCCCTCTCCGACCACAGAGGATTATGATGAGTTCACAACCATGACAGCCACTCCGTACCCTGAGGACTTTGACGAGGAGGAAGAGTTGACTACAACCCCAGCAGCACCACCCTCTGGAGGATCAACTGTTGCAAAGTTTTGGAGGATTTCAGGTCAGTTATACGTGTTCCGCATAACTTATCAGGTGCTTTGGCATAACAATTGATTGTCAATATAATCTGTTTATTTTCTTATCTGCTCATGGCACTGAAAATCTGACACCAATTTATTTTGTGGTATATCTTCCTCTTGTTGTAAAAAAAATTTTATGCACAATAGATGGCGCTCTGTCTCTTTTCAGACTCCAGTAATGATTTTAAAACATGTATTTTATACACATTAATGTTAGGAAGTCCTGTACACTTATATGACTTATACATCTATAGCAGAGATGACCAACTCTAACCCTAGAAAGTGGCTGTTTATAAAATACAGTATGTTCGCAGGGGTGTGTAAACTGTCAGTTAGGTAATAGCTCTCTCTAGTGGCAAACGTCTATCTTCAGAAGAGAAGCCGTACTCCAAACACGCCAAGATGTGCACAGTGGCTGATGGTGTTCTGTGCCATTTAACTCATACATTGAATGGAATGTGTGCAGATGGTTTATTGAACTTTCTGCTTTTGCACGTTGAATGAACCCCTTGTTTCTGTCTTAGATGCCTGTGTGAATAACCCCTGTCTGAATGGGGGCACCTGTGTTGACGGTGGAGGATCAACACAATGTCTTTGCCTACCCTCTTATGGTGGAGATATGTGCCAGACAGGTACAACAGCAAAAAAACATTATAAACCTTTCCAATACTGATCCATAATGTCACATCATCTTTTTTTTCTAACTTCTTTTTCACGTGTTTTGACTCTTCCTTCAGATTTGGAGTCCTGTGAACCTGGGTGGGAGAAATTCATGGGATTCTGTTATCGTCACTTTGACAAGCAGCAAGGCTGGGAGGTAGCCGAGCAGCACTGTCGTATGTGCGGAGGTCACCTAGTGTCCATCATGACCCCTGAGGAGCAGGACTACATCAATGGTATAGTGAATCTGAGAACCTGTCTTAAAAAACGCTCCCAATATAACTTAGTCTCAGTATCTGCAGTAGGTGTAACATGAAAAAGTAAAATAAAACTCTGGCTGTTGTAGGGAAAACAATGAACAATCTACTGTGTAAGTATCACAATTTACTGCTATTTAAGGATGACTTCTTCATAACCCTCACCAGGCCTTTGAGGCATCTTTGATCGAATAATGAACTACTCTAGCTTGTTGAAAATGAAACAAACTTGGTGTGGTCCAGAAAAGACACAACATTGGATTTTGTGTCTTGTCTGCCACATAGCCAGCTCACAAGAACAAGGGACAAAGCAAGGCTTTGAAATCTGTGTTGGTATTATGTCTAGAAATAGAGAAAGAAGATGGTTATCTAATAGAATTCCTTATGTTTTTTCAATGGTTTGTACCCTGACACCTGTACAAGTGTTTGAGAAGGGCAAAGAAAGTCCACATCCTCCACACTGATAAGATTCTCAATCATCTACCATGTGAGCATTTCAAATAGGCTAATGCACAATAAGTTACGCTCTGTCTCTTTCACTAGACAAGTATAGAGAGTACCAGTGGATCGGACTCAACGATAGGACCATCGAAGGAGACTTCCGTTGGTCCGATGGGAACCCTCTTGTGAGTGTCACATTTCACATGTTCTTTTTAAAATCACTAGTACACTTTTTCACTATCAGCTCAGTATGTGAATGTTTATAAGTTTACTTTGTTTTAGATGTCTCTGGGGTCAAACAATTTTTGGACCTTTTTCTTGTTCTGAAAGATGTGATAAAAATAAACCTTATTCTCCTCCCTACAATATCTGTTACCGTTACCAGTGTTCAGTCTTCTTTACCACATCTACTCTGATTTCATATTTGTATCCTTCCCCTCTCATTCTGCAAGCTGTATGATAACTGGTACCGGGGCCAGCCCGACAGCTACTTCCTGTCAGGGGAGGACTGTGTGGTGATGGTGTGGCATGATGAGGGCCGCTGGAGTGACGTCCCTTGTAACTACCACCTTTCTTACACCTGCAAAAAGAGCACGTGTGAGTACAAAAGCTGTACAGTGGCGACAAATTCCGTAGACACCTCACATAGTTGTCCTCATGAACTTTTCTAAACCTGCCATTGTGTCACTTGCTAGCTTCCTGTGGCCAACCTCCTGAAGTCCCTGGTGCTTTGCTATTTGGTAAGAGGCGTCTGCATTACGAAACAAACTCCAAAGTGCGCTATTACTGTGGTGAAGAATTCCTCCAGAGGCAAAATCCTGTCATCAAATGTCTACCGAATGGGCAGTGGGAGACACCTCAAATAACCTGTACACCAAGTAAGCATTCATAATTGAAATTCATTTGGTGTACACATTTGTTGTTATTGTCGAAGTCGTTGGTCAAGCCATTGTAGGACTGTGCAGATTATGCAGTTGTGTAGTGAACAACAGGTACAGGATGTGCCAGAAACATGCTGTCCATGCCATGTTCTCATGTGGTTGTGTTTTATATAGACCTGTCAGCAGAAAACGAGCAGATAAACACACCGCCGTACCAGAACGAGGAGCAGTTGGTTGTGGACACAACCACAGAAAAAGCCACTCCACAGTTTTGGGACATTAAGTGGAACTTTTAAACTTGTAAGTCTGAGTGTTACGTACCTTGTTCAGTTTCCTATCACTGATGCATTTCGCTGTAAGGCTGTTGTCCAACCTTGTTCCCCAACAAGGTTGAACATCGCTAAAGCAATATTTGTCTTTGAAGTCAAGTTGTCGATGTATTGTCATCACCTAATTCTTCTAGAATAAACCTAATAGTAAAATTGTAAGACTTTGATAGGACTCTAAACAGTTATGATCTAACTTGAAATCAAAGGGGTGTCAAACATGTCAAGAAAGGAAACAGCAAATAAAAAACTACTGCATTATGTAGAATGTTAATGGACAACGCCTAAACTGTATATGGTCATAAAGTAGTTGTTACAATGTTGGAATAGTGTATTTCTGTAATGACTAGTTATGAAACTCCGAGATAGGAAGGGTGAATAAGCACAAACTAATTATAAACCTCAGCTGGTCTGACATGAACTGAAGCCACTTAAATAGATAGATGAAGAGGTACTTTATTCATCTTATAGGGGAAATTGTTTTCATTCTCTCTTCCTCAGCAACTATTGCAATTTCTCTTTTAGTCCAGTTTGTATAAGATTTTCCACCATAATTCAGAGCTCAGATATACCTTCCCACAGGTCTTATCATTAGTTCAGCATGTCAACACGTTTGATCACAATTTGTTCAATTGTAATTATCTGCAAAACACAAAGGATGTTAGCAAAAACATTTTGTTCCCCTTATCTTAGTAATGTCAAGATATTGTGTCAATTACATCCATTAGTAGCAAGCTAAACTCTGTAGGCTAAAACAAGAAATGTGTATGAATACATATGGGTTTTAACCTCTTAGCTGATTACATCTAGCTATAGTGATGTTTACTTGCTGTACTTACAAATAAACTATGTATGTAAGGCACAGAAGTTGTTTTTGGTTTTACAATTGTATTTGGACTCATTGTTAATATTTTCTTAGGCTTATTTTACTTAATCCAACTGAGATCTTTTGTCAATAGTCTAAACTTGCCAGAATAAACACAGATGCATCTGATGAATAGTTTAAATTATAATTTCATAAAAAAGTACAGTTGATATTAAAATACATTATTATGTTTGATATGTTATGATATATTTATAAAGGGGTCTTGGAATATACAGGCACTGAAAATAAACATATGGACATTGGGTGTTTTGTTAAACGCACCGCTGGATTTTTACTACCTATATTGTAGACTGTAGCTTTTTACTAACTCCATCGTGTTTGATGTTTGATATATAGCTTTATGTGTAGTACACTGAATGTTGTCACTTATTGATATTTTTGACATTGAATCAAGTAAAATAAAACAGCATTAAGTTAGATTGGTGCAATAAAAGTGCAAGTAGCCAAAGTTGTGTAAACAGCTTCTGTTGCTGCTGGTCTTTTTCTTAGTACCCATTTTGAGCAGACATACAACTCTCTACACCCATGCAAAGACACAATTAACGTTTTATTAATCATTATGTTTAATGATCAGACAAAGAAAATATCATAACTATAAACATGGTTAAAGACAATAACATATTTACATATTTTATTATCATTATGAAAGATAAATGGTCTTTGTGTGCCAACATCTAATATGAATCTAGAATATTGAGTGTAATGTCTTAAAGGTGTTTCTTGTGCCTCAAACTTTCCTTCAAAGAAGGAAAGGCTGTTCTTAAGAGTTCCAACATGGGGTCTTGATATAGCTTTTAGCAACACTTAGATGACAGGTATGGCAGGTTTCCTCAAAGGTGTTTTTGTTACTTATGTAACATAGATTTGTATTTGCAAGTTTTGAGGTCCTCTTCTACTTCTAGTCTATGCAGAAGTTCTCCATCTTTGGATTAAGGGCATTTTTGGGAAACGGGTACAGCATGCATACTGCAGGCTATCTATAGCAGTAGGCTCCATAGAGTTTCAGTGTCTTGTTGGGGAACCCAAAGCTTCGCACTCCAGGTTCTGGAAGGCCTCCGCAGCGCTCCCTAGGGGTGGAGATAGGGAAGCGCACGCTGCCATCTTGCAGCCAGCCTCCATCGCAGCGGTCGTACTGCAGGAAACGCCAGGCAGAGTACATCTGACCGACGAGAGCTAAGTCTGCTCCTTCACTCTTACATGCCTGCTCCGCTTCACCGAACGTGAATGGCCCTCCAATGAAAAAGAGTGAACCTGGGAAATAGACACACATGGTAGAGTCAGTGGCGACACCAGCTAAGGGCCAGGGGAGCCCGACATCCTGGTACAATAGCTGCCCCCACTCGTCCCCCTACTGACTCACATATCATATATATTTTATCTTTATCGTCACAGATCTTGTTTCTTACTGTCACGGTATTTGTTTATTTTGTATACAAACCAGATCATTAACATTAATTGTAAAATAGGAAACTAGAGTACCCGTAACCCATTCCTCTCAGAGTCTCTAATTGACATAGTAGTTTTCAACTTGCCTACAACAGCATAATGGAATTCCTGAAATTCAGTAATGGCTTTGAATTTTGGTGTGACCCCCCAAAATTTACAACTCAAATGGCAGGTATGAGGAAGCGTGGATCTGTCTGAACAGAAAACACAATAAGTCAACATGAGCAACGACTGCCAGTCCTCTTACCAGCTGTAACAGATGTGAAGCAGAAGGCATCAAAGTGATCTCGGATCCTGTCTTTGGGACCATAGCTCCGAATGCCTGGCAGCAGTTCTCCTCCGCAAGTGTCTCGTGGATGCAGAATTGGGTAGTGGACTGTTCCGTCTTTGAGCCACCCTGCATTGCACCAATCCAGGCCCTCCGTCCAAGCTTAGGACGTAAAAACAATCGATGATCAAAAGATGATTACAGGTATGACTAAAACCCTCAATGGTCTGTGAACAAAATGTTTTCTCGCTGGAAGGATTTATTGGATACCTCTGTACAGCTGCTTGAATGTAGCCAGTATACCATCCTGTTCAGCACAAGCCTCCTTAGCATCATGATAAGTGTATTTATAGCGACCGTTCCTGCTCTGGTATGGAAACACCACTCCTGAAACAATACACATTGACCCATTTTACAGTTTTGTGTCTTAGTACACACAGAATCAAATATTC
This sequence comes from Plecoglossus altivelis, assembly GCA_036571765.1. Classification (NCBI taxonomy): domain Eukaryota; kingdom Metazoa; phylum Chordata; class Actinopteri; order Osmeriformes; family Plecoglossidae; genus Plecoglossus; species Plecoglossus altivelis. The sequence continues at coordinate 13,971,581 of BROE01000014.1, read as the reverse complement.
TTAGAGATCTAAGATCTACATCTAGAAACTCAGCGTGCAGTAACACATTACTGTCGACCATGTACTCAACCTTCGATTCTCAGTGTGATGACGACACTCTCGTCCTCGATACCGTTGACCAGCTCACATCGGTACTTTCCGTCGTCTTCCAGTTCCAAATGGCTGAGCTGCAGCGACGCATCCATAACATGTGCTTTACGAAGGGAGGCTCGCTGGCCTAACAGGCCATAAAGCTTGTAGGCATAACCGTTTGTCATCAGGATGATGTTCTCGGTACCACGGCGATGAGGCTCAAGTTTGGTCCATTTCACTTTGAAATATGGCGGTTTGACCCTGAGGATGCATGGCAAAGTGATGTTTCCCCCTCGCTGTGAAATAACTTCAGCGTAAACAGGTGGCTCAATAAGATACTTCAGTTTCTTGTGGGCTGTGGAAATAGAAATTCTATCATGTTAAGCAACAAATAGAAGACAAACCCACTCTTCATGTCTACAAGAGAAACAAATCAAAAAGAAAAGTTTTCAGAAATAGTTGGTAAAAGTATTTTTAGAGTCACGATTCATTACTGCTATGGTCTACAATGACCAGCCTGCGATGTCTTAGATGTGTTGATGTATCAAATACAAATAGTCTAACCACAAAACGTATGTCAACATACCATGATTGTTTGGGATGTATACAGCTGACATCCAAGTAACACAGCTTGCAGTTATGAGGATAACAGTTGAACAGATCATAATGGATATAGTCACCCTCGTGACCCCTGCAGTGGAAGAATAATGCAGGTAAATTGTTTCAATCCAGCACTGTGTTCTCCTTCTGAGCAAATCTTTTGACCCATTGGCTCTTAACTCTTACCCCAGTATAATTAAAGATGCAGTAACTCAAACCGTATTAAGTGAATGCTTTTTTTCTTGTCTTCTCAGGAAAGGGTTACCCACTAACAATCCTTCCTCCAAACATGACCTGTTAATGACCTCTCGTCCTTTGGAAAGTGGGAGGCTCCTCAATGTTGTTTCAATGACAACCCATGATCTAAACGCTAGCTCAGCTTCAGAATCAAGTGGCAGTATTCAGACCATCTCCGATCTCTCCCAGCTCTAGAGCTTTAATCTGCTGTTCCCTCCCTCTGTCCCTCACGATTCACTTGCTCATCCTCTTTCTTTTCAGCTTCCCTCTCTCTCTTTCTCTCTCTCCTTGTCTCTCCTTTCCTGTGCCCCCCTCTCTGTCAGTCTCCCTCCCTCTCTTTCTCAATGCTCATATGTTTCATGCGGCATGCAGTGGTGGACAGGATTGTTGATCTCGCTACTACAGATGTTAATGAGGCTGTAACAGTTTGCCATTGTGTTTGTCTGTGCCTCCCTCCTCAGCTTGACAATATGGGAACAAACAAGAATGGACATAAAGGAAGGAAACGCAGGTCAAATAAGCCATGACAATGTGCTTTGCTTTTTACTAAGATATTGATGAGGAAAAGGTCAAATCTATATTATTTGGAATTTCTGTTGGTGTGCGAGGTCAGGAACATGTCCCTTTTGCTGTGACAATGATGAACTGTAAATCGTTTCTCACTGGTGATTAACAGTAGACTGGTTATTACTCTAAAAAGTTTTAGCACAATGGCCTCCTAATTCAAAGTAAGACTGCAGTGAGGTGTTTTGTTTCCATGTTTCCGAATGTGACCATCTTACAATCATCTTACACAATCATCTTTGTTTTGCCCACACAGCATTGGGGTAGGGTGGGAGGGGTCTACGGAAGTCCTGGTTTTCCTTTGGCCCCAAGGCCCCACACACAAGGAGTGCATTGTGAAGGCCAATGGTCTCCTATTGCGCCAAAGACTACAGACGGCGGTCGCACAAACACGAGGAGAAGAGGGAGGGAAACAATTTAATAATGGGACTCTTCTGCTTCCCTTGTGTTCGTTCACCATTGTGCTCTGCCATCAATGGGACTCTTTCTGGTCGTACGGTACATAGCAATTAGTATTCATCTAGACACGCTTAGGTGGCAACTGCCTCCCCAGCCCTGTCTAACGCACTCCCACCCGCCCTCTTCCTATCTCACTCTATCCCTCTCTTTCGGTCTTTCTCTTTCTCTCACTCTGTTTCTCACCTTTGCGACTGCTGATACACTGTCCTCTAGTGGCAAATAAATCAGCGACGGGTGTTGCGAGGCCACAAACTTCAAGCCTTTCGCTGATATTTCATTCATGTCATTTATTGTAACTCAACTACTTCTTCTTCAATCTAGTGTGTCTGGGTACACCTGTATTGAATAATGTTTTCACAGGTCTGAGTTGTGAGCGGAGTTATTTTTGGCATGGAGAGTCATGCTACAATGTCAAGATGACACAAATAATCTTAACCAGAGGTATGACTGAGAGGATCAGGCCATCAGTTTAGTTTCAATTATTTTAAAAGACAAAATATTAAGTACACTCTGACCTTCTCTTACAAAATATACACAGTTTCTGCACATACGATGTGTGTTTTTTTGTGTCTTTTTTACCTTAATCGTGGTGCTGCCTTCAGGCCACTGTGACCTGCATTTGTGGTACAGAAAGTGAATCACAGTGACCCCAAGGCAGCACAAGGGTCAATGTATTTCCTTGACATAATCTAGTCTTACATAACATCTGAAACAATGACTTCAGGTATTAACTGCTCTAACACGTAAGCTCCAATATGCACTTGGACACTAGAGTCTTCTCTTTACATTTCTGCGGCAAACCATTCAGGTACCAACATTGTAGAGACACGAGAATCATCAATGTCATTGAAATTCTCCACACAGCACTGTAAGGTGAAGTACCTATTTTCCCTGGGGGTTTATCAACAAATCCTAGCAATTGACTGACAAACCACTAGACAACAATTATAATCCACCCTTAAACTAAAGTTTTAATCTCAAATGTAAACTGAAAACAGGACTCTCTAGTCTTAATGCTTAGAATGAGAAGGCATAATATTACAACAGGTTTGGCATACCAGCTCTGCAGCCCGGAGGCAGTATCAGTTTGCAGATGTCAGTGGTGCGTAACTGTGTTGACAAAAACTAAAACAAACAGGGTTGTGAACGCTTTCAGATCTGAAGGTGTGCAGCGCCTATATTCTGTCTGCTTTTGTTATGCGTTTAGATAAATATACAGGTCTACAGAAATAAACACCAACTGTTGCAAAAAGTTTACAAAAGGGTAAAACGACAAGTATAAGGTTAACAAGCAGGTGTCAATGGTTGTCATGTTATCAGGTAAATACTGACCAACAACCTACAGTATATTATTTTTTGCATGTGAAGAGTCCATAAATATTCTTATATTCCATAACTTGTTCCACTGACGTATTTAAATCTATTAACTTAATAACAGAGAACAACTAAACTTACTGTACATAATTTTTCAATATATACAAAATAAATGTAAATGTATGGGCTGCAAAGGTGGCATGATTCAATGATAACTAGTATGGTTAGACAAGTATGGTTATTTACTATTTGCCTGAACTACGGGTCAAACAGGGAAAATGGTCTAACCAGTATGGTTAGACAATCAAGGAGGGGGCAGTGCCGTCCGACTGATGCCTATTACTGTAGAGTAAAAAGGATAGCAGTCAACCATAACCACAACCGCTACCTTAAGCTTAACCCGCATGTGCGCATGCACAGAAAGCCCTGGTCGGACAGTCTTACGGTTTGGATGAAATCTTAGAACACCAGCTACAGTTTGTTTTAAGTTTAAGTTCACTGTACCAAAACATCACATTATGTTCTGTTTCAGAAAATGGTAAGACGTTACCGTATGCTGACAGTATAGAGTATACATTTTCAGAGTTGATCAACGATCAACGTTTGCTAACCAAACAGTTCCATGTCAAACAACTGTAACTGTTTTCCCTGTTTGACTCGTAGTTTGGGTCAATTGTGTAAATACTTTGGAGAAGGGACTGATAATGGATCTACACATTCTTGAGTGGCGCATGTCATCTGACTTTGCTGAGCCATCTTTTCATGGTCTGCTGAGGAATGTCTAGATGTGTCATGTGATTTTGTCACGAGGCAATGAAATGTATCTCCAAATTAAACAATGATTGCAAGTAAGTGGTTGTGTACTCTGCAGAACCAGTTTGGGTAAACAGTTTGAGCCTCATTGAAAATCACGAAGCATGATTGTATACTGATTATTACACAAGGGGCTGAGTTCTACCACATTACCCCTGAACTCATAGATTTACTGTCTGTATGGTATAAATCTTTAAATCGGAGGATTGTTTTGGGGGGCCTCTCTGCTGCCCTTGTGACAGTCTAACAGGCAGAGAAGGTGCTGATAGCGATCTGAGGCCACGGGAATGCAAACTTATCTCTCTTTGCTGGTTTCCCCTCCAGCAACTTTGAGTTTTCAGTGATGTGGTAAAACCGACGTGTGAATACCACAGATGTTCACGAAAAAACCCCCGTGACAATTACGCTACTGCTACGTCTCTCCTTGCAAAGCCATCACTTGACATGACTGAAATGCCATACCACTGCACATATTCGCAAACCCCATATACCACAAAAACCAAAAGAGTCCTTTCACAAGTGGGTCCATGTCTACACACTCAGGAACGATGCCATTATGACCCTATTCATTTTAAAGCATGATTCTTTCCATGGTTTCTGCCCCACCATCACTTTTTCATGCATGAAAGCCATTGTTTTGCACAGCAACCCACTTTACACACAGCAACGTTTTTGTTTATTGTATGTTTTTTGTGAAACATACTACTTGTATGTTGAGCTTTATAGTGTTGGTTGCATAACAGACAGGTCCTGTCCTGTGACTGCACCGTGTGATCTGTTGCCAGAGGCCAGGATAGCTCTTCTCTACTATGTCTGTCCCATATCTGAACCTACTTCTCCATCTTCCCAGCCCGCCTTGCCTCCTCCTTCCCCATGTCTCACCAACCCTGATGGCCAGATTGTGTTATCTACAGCGCCTAGGAGCCAGCCGACAGATATTTTGACAAGGGCACACACTTTACAATGAACTCTTGCACGCACATGTGTGGAGAAGGAATTCTACGGTTACTGGGAGGGCAGAATGAGCAGGGAGGGGGTGAGGGTGAGGAAAGAATGGTGCTAAGGTATGTTTTCTGTAGTATTTCAAAGTCTTACTCAAACAGTATTCATTGATTTTATATGCATTGAGTTACATTTCAGAGTACTGTTCCCATGTGCATAATTTCTATTAAACAAATATCGACTCCTATTGTACATATAAGAAAATAATAGAGGACTACTTTGTATGTTTTGTGTGTCCAGGAATGACTTCTGTGAGAGAGAAACTTGCAGCTGCACCCTAATCTGGGCATCATACTCTACTATTACTCAAGGGGCAGGAGATTAGATGTGAGCCCATCCACTATGCTTTCATTAATTAACTCTGTAGACTGAGCGACTTTATAAAGGTTTACCAATGGCCAATAGTGCCCTTTATGGAACTGCTTTGAGTGACATCTCAGTCATTTTACACATGTAAGTCAGTTCTATACACTCTGAAAAAGTTCCTGTTTTTCCTTACGCTAGTTCCGTATGAGTTCAACAGTAAACTTGTAGACCAGTGAGTGACCAACACCAGCCTCCACCCCAAGCCTACAGTGCCACAAACAAACTCATCCAATTTAAAGTTCATCAAAATTACCCCTGTTATCAGTTGTAGATCACAAGCTCTAGGAATGTTGACCTATTTCACTGATATTGCAGCTTCAATTTTCTCACCATAGTGTTTCCTAATTGAATTGTTTGCTGAGTAAGGTTGACACAAGCACACCTGAGCTCTCATGAACTAATCTTTCAATTAGTCATGAGATTTCTAAGATGCACAGTCAATGGATGTAGTAAGTTCTTCCCATCTGTAGTACTCACACTTGGTGTTGGTGAAGCAAGTCATTTGCATTTCCATACAGTTTTTTTTGTTAACTCTACAATATACAAACAAATAAATACACAAACAAGTTAACATGCTTGATTACTTTGTCACATTGCTCTGAGGTTGATCAGTATATCATTCTCATTGTTTCAATCTTCCTCCTTCAGTTCCCTTCTTGGTTCTTATCTTGGTTGTAAATCCCAATTCAAATATGCAAATAACTTGTCCAAGTCGTTCCTATCTGTTCATGAATCTACACTATAGCACTTGGGGAGACCGGGAAGTGATTTACAAATATATTGGGGTGAATGTTAAGTGAAATGCAACCATTGAAGAATGACCGTTTTAACCCTGGAGCTTACTGTTCTAGAGAGGTGGGTGGGAGATCTGATAAGCAGGATTCAACATGTTCCTGAAGGTGAGCGGGAGAATACCTGGGTACAGAGAGTGTGGGTCTTCCCTTCCTAAGTTGACAGTTTATTTCAACTTTGCAGCAATGATATTCTAACTACGATGGAGCAATGCTCTTCAAACACATTGCATCTAGACATAAGCACTCACCCTCCCTTTATCCTCAGTTACTATCTCCTTTTTAATTAGCAGTTGGAAGCACATCTGGGGAAAAAACGACCCTGTGTTGATGTAAATTCTTTAAAAAAAAATTATTTTATTAATATAGTAGACACTTCTGACTTGGAAGCTGAAAAATTCATTCTTCATTTTATAATTAGAGGTTCTATTTTCTATTGTCAAAAATCTAAATTTATTAGCCTTTTGGCCATCCCTCACAGTTTAACCACCCGCATCTTCAAAGACGCTAGATAAACATACAGGAAGTTGAAAAGATGGTGATGCCTCAAACTCAGAAACAGGGTTTGACACCTGCAGTCTGACCTGACAATAGTTAAGATTCTTTAAATCATAATAGCATTCCTCTGAGGTAGACAAGGCAATCACAACTGATGTAGAAGATGGGGCTTTGCCATGCCTTATCTCTCTGAGTGGAGAACACACTACACTTCATCTTCAGTATGGGGAAATGTTGAGGGCTGGATTGTTTTGGAATTCAGGTGAGCTTACTCAAACTTTGAAACAGCAAACGTCTTGTGTAGATCATTTGGAGAGTTTGAAAACTGTACCTTGTCCCTGTGATCTGTTCCTGTTTTCCTGCTCTTCTCCCCCATTGGTGTTGGGTTATGGTTTCAAACTGTCCAAACCGCAAGGGCAGATGGAATGTACAGTAAATGTAAAACATCTTTAAAGCAACATTATATTTTTCTTATGGGGATTTTTACTAGAGGAAAACACACAGAAAAACACACACCACCTTAACAAAGGGGAGGGGCCAAAGTTAATGCTGCAACCTCATTGGTGACAAGGTGCAAAGTAGTGGGCGTGTACCTGCAAAACCAACACATGAAAAAAACCAAGACTGGTGCATCCACATGCCTCCTCGCACACTTTTCTGCCCGTGCAGTGAAGCAACTACTGTGTGTCTACTTTGTGCGAGTGTGTGCGTGCATGTGCTTTTCACTCTCTGGGGTCCTGTTGCTCTTTTAACCCTTTAATCTATCCTTCAAGATCCAGAGAACAGATCCGGGAAAAGCCTTAAACCATGGCAGACGCAGCAACCAACTTGCGGCTGAAGTTGCCGCTGGTGTGCATCATCCTGGAGGTCATCCTCATCATCCTCTTTGGCGTGCTGGTGGAGTACGACAGTGACACGGACGCAAAGCACTGGCACGAGAAACTCCACAATGGCTCCAGCAACTATGACAACGACTTCTACTTTCGCTATCCCAGTAAGTGACCTTTTTTGAGAAGAAGGTTTCTGGAGATAAATGGGGAGTATAGACTCCACATGCAGACAGGGAGGTAGATGATGGGTCTAAGAACGGACTTAGTTATTCTTCTGCCAACATTTAGAATGGGCCATTTGTGAAGTTGAGTCAAACCCCAACCCTGCATTTGAGAATCTTTATGGAGTATTGCATTATTGTTCAATTCAAGGGGTGCATGGGGGGTGCTGATGTTTTAATCAATAGGTGATCCCACAGTTCCTTTTTGCGAGGTGAGAGGTGTGCACTGCAAGGTGTGGCTGCTCACAGAATGATGCATTTTGGACAAGTAAATTTGCTCATGTCCTGTTCTGAGAAGCATGTGTCACAAACGTAGCAGGGTATTAAACAGTTAAATAGATTTTCAAATGGGACAAATGGTTTGTTGACAAAGGCTGCTTTCAAGCTGATCATTTTCCACTCCACTGATGCTCCAAATAACTTATCAAAACATGATCCTCGTTGTTGGTACAATTACTTCGAGGATAACTGATTTTGCTAAAAATTCTTTTGGGCACTTATTCTAGTTCGACATGTGTGTTCACGAATAATGTATTATCCTTTTTTTATTACATTTAAAAAAAAAAATTTTACTTTCTCACATCAGGGCTTATGTACAGTATCAGTCTTCAGAAATGAAATCAGTTGAAATATTCACGATTATACTTTTGATCCTTGCTAAAATCAATTAGCATACTTCAGGTATGCAATTACAGAAAGGATCAGTAATGCTGTCTCATAAACCGACACATGTTGCTCAATAAAACTGTAATGATACTCTTTTTAAATAGGTGATAAGAGCTAAAAAGTATTCTCTAAACTTGAACACTTCAAGGTATACATAACTGTCTACACAATATTGGCGTTGTGTAGATGACGACCTAAAAGTTTTGACTGTATGAATGTTATTCACCAAAACACCCTGTCCAGCTGAGAAGATGAATCTTTTTGTCTCTACAAATGGAGATGGGGATGATAGTAGCGGAGTGTGTCCGGTAGCGGATGTGTACCTATGTGGCCCGATAAACAGCACTGTAGAACTTGACTTGTGTACTTGTGGCGGCGGGGGTGTGGCTGGGAAAGGTGGGGCAAAAGACTCTGTACCTCCTCAATACACCACTCAGGGCTCCTGCAGAACAGCGTCTCTGTGCGGCTATGCAGGTGGCTGTTGCAGCCTCAGGCAGAATGGATATGGGAATTTGGTGGAGAAACACTCGAATTTCACATTCAATCACTCATGGCCTAACATGGGAGTGTATAGGAGTGAAATGAGTTTTGGGATAGACAGAATGGTTGCTAAAGGAAGGGAGCGGTGTCAACCGTATTAAGGTGTTGTGAGTTGTATTTCCTGCAGAGCCAGTTGCGATTATTCTGTTTGATAAGGAGGGACGTATCACAACCACAACTTTACAGTAGCATGACAAGACTGCACATGACGAAACTTAATTAATTGTAAAAACAAATCCACAGCTAACTATCTGCAGTACATGCATGCAGTTGCACTACGACCTTCATTAGCTTTTGTGTCATTACCACTTATTCAAGGTAAAGTAAATAAAGGAATTGGACTCTTTTACGGTTCAGGTCCGGAGTAAAGTTCAATTAAAGTTAATGGCTTTGAACAATATTTAACCTAACACTCTCACAACCATACTTTTGTTTCACATGTTCACATGACACAAAGTCTTTCAAATCAACGTTGATAGCACGCATGCTCACCAGGTTTTATAACAAAGATTGTGTTGCTTTCAACGTTTGCAACAAAATGTTAAAATGCTCGGATACAGAGAAAAACCTTTAGAGTTTTGAGACATGAGATAAGAACATGTTATGTCAGCAAGTCAGGAGTGTATGTTCAACACCTTGCACACATTCCACGTGCCACTCAGATGTTGGTCGGATGGGGGTGGGCGGGGACAGGTGATAGTAGAATGATACAGACAGTAAGCAGTACTCTGTGTCTTTTCACAGCCTGTTCAGTTGGTATACAACTGCAGGGGATGGCACAGGGCTATCTGGGCCACAGCGCCAACCAGGACCTCTGTCTCAAAACAGCGTTCTGTGTCAATGACCTGTCGCCATGGTGACCGCACAGAACAATATTGTCTGTGGTTTGGTCAGGGCAGGGGAGAGGATGAATGCTTGGCAAAGGGGAAGTATTTGGGTGTAGGAGGGCTGAGTAAGCGAGGCCCAACAGAAGGCTGCGAGGAGCCACAGGTCCTCCAATTGTACTGTAACTAGGCCCTCTGAGGTCCCCTGAGTGCCCTCCCATGGACAGAACTGCGTTTGTTTATATTTTGGGAGCACATCAAGTCATTTGAATGACAAAATACTCAGGTAGTTCTTTCTGGCAGTTGGTGGATAGGGGAGGTAGGCGGGTCTTGATTGCAACAGATTGGTTTGAAATCATGTCTGGATTTTCTTGTTATTTTCTGTCTTTTCTTTTTTGACCATTTATCAAATTCTCTCATTGTCACTGTCTGTGCCCAGGTTTCCAGGATGTGCATGTGATGATCTTCATTGGCTTCGGTTTTCTCATGACCTTCCTGCAGCGTTATGGCTTCAGCAGTGTGGGTTTCAACTTCCTCATCGCCGCTTTCGCTCTGCAGTGGGCAACACTCATGCAGGGCTTCTTCCACGGCATGCATGCGGGCAAGATCCACATTGGCGTGGAGAGGTAAGGGCCTTTTGCACACACACACTCTCTCACTCACTCACTCACTCACTCACTCACACACACACACACACACACACACAGACACACACACACACACACACCCTCCCTCCACTGAAACAAGTCTACCGCACAAACAGATGAATAGGTTCATCAGATTCATAAACCTATGTTCACCGCACAATGCCATTATATGATGGATTCGTTTTTGTCAGCAGTTTAAATCCTGACAGCTGTTGTCTTTAACCTCTCCTCTCTCCAGTATGATCAATGCTGACTTCTGTACTGGATCGGTGCTCATCTCGTTCGGGGCGGTGCTGGGCAAAACCAGCCCAGTCCAACTGCTGGTCATGGCTCTGTTTGAAGTCACCTTGTTTGCTATTAACGAGTTCATCCTGCTCACTGTCTTGGGAGTAAGTTTGTGTTTCATACAATGTGCGTGTGTGTCGGGAACCATGCAACATTGGAGGATGCAACCAAACTATCTTGACTACTTGATCTTCTTCCCTAACTGACATTCTGTGCGTTCTGAATGAGCGTATTTAGCAAAACAATGGATTCAGATAGTACCCTAGTACAGACCCTAAGTAGGAGTGTTTCTGTTTGTTTCTGTAATAGGCCAAGGATGCTGGTGGGTCGATGACCATCCATACTTTTGGAGCATACTTCGGCCTGGTGGTCGCTCGTGTCCTCTACCGACCCAACCTGTCAAAGAGCCAACATAAGAACGGCTCTGTGTACCACTCCGACCTCTTTGCTATGATTGGTGAGTACCTCTCTATTTGTAACCGCAAACAACAGACAGTACCTGGAAATCGGTTTGCTAGCTCTTGACCTGGGAATTCTGCTACTTTTTAAACTCCAGACTCGCATTTGACCTTGAATTACAAGCTAAAGCTCCACCTATGTTTAGACTGTAGATACATCATTAAGGGGAATCTGTTGCTTGATACTGTTTCGGTTGTCATGCATGACACAGTGATACCTGTCACCCCTGACACTTTTCTTCACTTCAGTTCTGCGCTTTCCCCCCACAATTCAGTTTCAAGTCTAAAAAAGAAGGGACAGTACTGGGAAAGGGTGTAGAAGGTTATATTGCAACAAAAAAAAACGATGTTTCCATTTCTTTATTCTAGGCGAGTCAAATCTTCCACATAACATCTTTCCCTTGTGCAATAACTTTTAACTCCTAAGTCACGATTAAGCATGACTACATAGCAGTTTCCACACAGCTTAAATTGCTATAAATTGCTAAAAAATTACTATAGGTATTGCTATGTAGGTACATGGTAGTTAACGGAACCTTACTGTAAAGAATTACATTTGTCACTGTATCAACTTGATAGAACCTTTAAATAGTTATGCTTTTTCCTCTGGCTTTGTTTCCATTGCCAATGCTATGCTTTGTATTTCTACATAGGTACCATCTATCTGTGGATGTTCTGGCCCAGTTTCAATTCTGCCATCACGGCCCACGGTGATGACCAGCACCGCACAGCCATGAACACCTACTACTCCCTGGCATCCTGCACCCTGGCTACCTATGGCCTCTCTGCACTGGTCTGCCACGAGGGCAAGCTCGACATGGTGAGGCAATAGGATAGCTTCTCTAGGACTCTGAAAGGCTTTGAAACAGGGGTTGAAATGGAAAAAGATAATCCAGATGATGACACTGAAGGGGTATTACATAAAATGAATACATTAAAATGTAGACATTCAATATTTATATATGAACTATCACTACAACATTCCCTCACACTTGCATGTTCAGCATCGCTTTCAGTCTGAAAAGTGATGCAATCATCCTTCCAGTAAAAAATATCTCAATTGGAAATATTTCCAAACATGTGAATGCACGTCTCTTGCAGGCACGCCCACTTGTACATTATCTACTTTCAGTGAGATTACTCATCGATTAGATGGATTTGACAGCTGCTTCATCACAATGGAGATCTCAGTCTGTCATTAAATCAAAGAGAGGCATTCCTGTTCTGAATCAAGTTGAAGCTGATATTGTCAGTGAATGAAGCAGTAAAAACTCTTGGTGTTTGCATGACCTGTCAGGAGTTTCAAACCAGCATTGGATATCTGATGCTATGTAAATGACAGCATGTCACTGCATCACAGTATCTGTGAATCAGATGCAGGTACACTTTTTCATCATGCTCTGTTAGCCCACCGATAAAGAGACTATTGTTTTACAAAGGCGTATGTCGGTGTCGCTTAGAATGACAGTTTTGATTTTCAAAAATGTCTCCAAATAGCTGCCCAGTGACTGTGTGCACAGGAGAAGCCTTGATTCTAAAACATGACACATACACACAGACAGTTGGCCATTTTGTTAATCCTGCTTCTTCTGCTCTAGGTGCACATCCAGAATGCTGCTCTGGCTGGAGGTGTTGCTGTGGGAACGGCCGGTGAGATGATGCTCACTCCATTCGGCTCCATGATCGTTGGCTTCCTGGCTGGGACCATCTCTGTCCTGGGTTTCAAGTTCCTCTCTGTAAGGGCAAACTGCCACTGTTTATATTAGGGTTGTGTACGGTAATCATAACAAGTCTTTGAATGGTGCCAACAAATACTTTGACTTATTTGACTCTTGGAGGTCAAAAGTTTGCTTAAGGTGGTAAACACAAACACACGCACACAGATACAATACAAAACCCGTGCTGTCAGTGTCAGTGAAGGAGTGTGCATCCTCTCTCCATTCCTCTTGTTCAGCCTCTTCTGGAGTCGAAGCTGAAGATTCAGGACACGTGTGGCGTCCACAACCTGCATGGGATGCCTGGAGTCCTGGGGGCCATTGTGGGTGCCATCACTGCCGCTCTAGCCACCAAGGACGTCTACGGGGAAGGGTGAGTAATCCTTGTTGATGGAGGAAACTGCTCTCGTGTGGCGTGATCGTTCCACGTAGCGTTGAAAACCTTGTTGTGCAACTCTTTTCTATTTACATGGACATTAAATGACTAGGATACAAGGAAAACGTGATTAGACTCACTGCATTGGTGCTAGTACACACCCTTTTTCATACTGGGGGTTTGAAGGATACCCACCTGCTGTAGTTGGATGCATTGTTAAGTCAAGTCAAATTTGTTGGTAAAGCACATTTGAATTTGACTTATGTCGACCAAAGTGCTAACCATTTGCAGATACAAATGCCAAAGAAAAAATGTAGGTCTTCAGGTGAGATTTACTCAAACTAATTTCTGCTGAGCTTGGCAATGCAATAGGAAGGTGTGAAAGTCAGGAATCGCAGCGTTAGAGCATTCATCCATCATACAAACACAAGTTCAGTGCTTTCTCCCTACAGTTTCACAAATCTAACATAGGCTGACTGCCTTCCCTTCACTATATTGTAGTATGGAGGATGTGTTCCCTGACATCAGCTCTGGTGATGTGGAGGCCTCGTTCCAGGGTGTGAAGCAGGCCATCTCTCTGGCCGTCACACTGGGAATGGCCCTCCTTGGCGGACTTCTTGTCGGTAAGTAAAATAATAGCAATTCCTGTCAATTCTGATATCCTGTGGATGATGTGGCAGTTTTTCTGAAGCAGGAATGCATTAGAACACAACGTTGACGCTTTCCTCTCTCTGCTACTAAGGTTTCATTCTGAAACTCCCCATCTACGGGGCTCCTCCAGACACCATATGCTTCGAGGATGGCATCTACTGGGAGGTAAGCTGAAAGAAAACTACTTCAACTTTCTTATGTCTGGATTTATTTGGCTTAAGAGTTACCAGTAGGTAGCTTTGGCAAGTCATGACAAGTGAGATGCCTTAAAGTCTACTGTGTGCCGTACCATATTATCACCACAAGGTGGCCTACTTGCATAGGTAACAAAACCCGTCTTACTGTGTTCGTCAGTCAGTGCAGTTGTAGTACACCAACAGGTGGCGCACATTCCACTTTGGTAATCATTTTGAAATAGCCAGACATTTCTAGAAATGAGCTGCTCATTCTTTTAAAGTAAGCACGCTGTTTTTTTCTTCTTTTTTTAGCTTCCTGGAGAGGAAAGTGGTCATGAGGAGATGACCCATGTGAGAACGGAAGCATCAGATCCAGAAATGCACAAACTTAATTAAATACACTCAAAACCTCAGTGTCAACAATCCGTCACTTGAATTCAAAATGCTACACATGATACAATCAGGGATATGTGAAATACAGGTACCATGTAAGACAGGATGCCTGTAAATGTTTTTTTTATCGACGTCAACAAAACTCAAGTCAGCTTGTTGTCAGTCAATGAAGCTTATTTGTAAGTAAAAGTAGCCAGACCAAGACTGTCATAGTTTCATGCTTCATCTAAAAAGTAAAATGCTCATTCTTACTACTGAGGGTTCATTGCAACATATTCTAAGGTGCTATGATGCGGGGAAGCTATAATGCTATACTATGGTTTATTGGAATTGAGTGTGGAAAATTGTTTCTTATTTCTATCCCTTTCCCAAAATTGCCTTTGGGACACTTTTATTTTAAAACCAAAGAACGTTGTCAGTAGCCATCAACTTGTTGGCCTTTGTGATAAGTAAACATAAATAAAACTTCCAGTTATAGTTTAATAGTTTTAGACGTGAAGGTATACTATTTTATGATTACGTGAACCATAAGACATGTACTTTTAATGTTTGAATATAACCTCTTCATGCTAGGTTTGGGAATGGGATTCAAAGGGTTTTCCTTACAGGTCTTCGTATATCTGTAGAGTATTGGCTAACTATTTTGATGCACCTAACTTATGTACAGTTATGTGAATTGTCCAAAATTGCTTAGACTTCACATGGGATTCCCCAGAGAAATCATTAAGAAAAACACCTCATGTATTACTTTAAATAATAAAAGCTACGTTTGAAAACGACATGCGTATTCTTAATGGTTTACTTAGCGGTGCATATTTCTCCAACGCTCATTTTGGACTGAAATAAAACTTTAAATTTGAAATGTGTTTATCCTTTTGTATACGTGTGTTTTTAGGCTGTGGCCAAAAATTTGAAGAGGGAGAGTCTTCGTTGACTTCATGAATCTCAGGTTTACTATTCAAGTCTGTATCCGTCTCCACTAAACACTGATTAATGAAATGATGTCGGGCCTACCGGCTGGGCTTGACGACGTCTCCGTTCATATTTTTTATTTATTTAATAGTTTAAAGCATTGCAATCTCTTTTGAAGACAAAAGTAGATTATTCATCCACATACAGTTTCACTTTATGCTATCCTACGGCTTACGGAGTGTCGTCGTTAGATATCAGACTTCAGATGCGCCCGGAGCTGTCTCTCATTTGTGTCAGTGGGATACCTTAGTTCTCTTAGTTTCTTCCAAGTTATGCGACGATACCTCTAAGTGAACAGCCGCCATGTTACGTTCCCAGGAACGAAAGGGGCAGGTGTACAGCAGTATGCTGAATAGACTCTCCGACTAAAGACCTCAATTGAGCCTCAAACGACCAATTTAAAAACACGAAAAATCTTCTGTGTTAACGATTATTAAAATTGACTGCGGTGTTAAATAAAAAGTCAGCAAACATGATGTCCAATCGTTTAGGTCAAGATGAGACAAAACATGAAAGACGTACTGGTAGCTCAGTAAATTCTATTGACTTCAACCCAATTTTTCATGCTAAATTTGAACTAGTTATTAATAAAATGCACAGGTTAGATTACACTAGCATGTGACGGTACACTGGTTCATGAACGGGACACACTTTGACCTGGGAAATATGTTGGTCTTGAACCATTTCAGAGTGTGAGTTCTATCCAGCTGTGGGCTCTTTTAGTGTCCCCTCTACTCATGTCTGATAACTACTCTTGAGCTGAACATAATGGGTTAATGGATTCCTGTGGGACATCATTTCCCTGTGGGACCCATGTGAAGTAGGTCTTACTTTAGTTCTGAGAGTGAGGCTTTTGTGTACATAATAATAAATAATTATAGGAATAATTCATGACGCAAATCCGTGATCTACGTTCACAATATCCATTAATGTGTTACAATACCAAACGCAGGCACTCTACTTTTCAGAAACACATTTTTTATATAAATACAGCTTAATAATCATGTTTTAAACCACCTCAGTGCTTTCAAAACCCAGAAGTTCTGGCGTAAGTGTAACATTGAAAGAGACACATGGTTGGAGCTTATGGTTTTGGTGAAGGTGGCATTGGTGGTGCTGCTGCTGTTGATGATGGTGGGGGTTTGCTAAACGCAGGAAGTTGTTAAGATAGAGAGGAATGGCCACTTGACAGGGAGGGAAATTGCCTTGGTGCTCCATAAGGACTTTGAGGGCTTCACTTGAATTTCCTCCTGGTAAAAGCCAATAGGAGTGTGGATAAGAAAACAACAAAAGGAGCAGCAGTTTTCCTTTCTGTCCTACACGTTGGCCACAGTAATCTGCTGCCTGTCGCCAGAGAGTCTGTGTGAATGTGTTCAAATCAAGTGCTCTGAAACACCTGCGTCCTCAAACCTATAGTGGTTTAACATGTATTGAAATGAAGAGAGGGTGTATCGTGGTACCTATCGATCGAGCGATAGACCAGCATTCTTAACCACCCTTTGCTTTGATGACAGCCTTGCAGCTTTTGGCATTCTCTCAAATCAGCTTCATGAGGTAGTTACCTTGAATCGTTTTGAAATAGTCTTGAAGTAGATCCTCCTACATGTCCTGAGCACTTTTTGTTTGTTTTTGTTCTTCACTTGGTGGTCCAGCACATCCTGATCAATCTCAATAAGGTTGTGGTTCGCTGATTGTGGAGGCCAGGACATCTGTGCAGCACTCGTGTATATATATATATATATATTTAACTCATTTGTAAATTCACATTCTATTCAAATTCCTTCCCAAATGAGTAGTCATTCAACATTTTACTCTGCATGTGTAAGTTTAGGGGGCATGGTCATGCAGATTTCTACCAAGTCATCTTTGATAAAGATGAAAGAAAAGGAAGTCTTTCAAAATAAGAGAATCTGAAGACAAAACACATTCAGGCAGCAGCCCATATTCACCAAGGGGATCACATTTAGCAGAAATAGCTTCCCAATCCAAAACGTCCTAAGACGTCTTTTGGCTCAGCGCCCCATGCACTAACAAGGCCTCCCACTGCTACTACCACAAGTGAAAAACCAACAAAGCCATTTATTACACACTGCTTGTGAAAGGGCGGGGAGTGAGCTGGACACGAGAGGAACAAAAGCGCTGACCACCCCCTCCCCTGCTTTGCCATATACTTGTGCACGCCGTGGAGCGGGCTGCATTGTGGAGGTGTGTGACCCTGGGTGTCATCAGAGGTCAAGAGAGGTTGGGGCTTCATGGCCTGTTAATTGAGAGGCTCCATTCAGAAAGTATAAGGCTCAGCAGGGCCCTGCCAAAGGAGAGGTAGTCCTACTAATGTAGGCCAAGTGATTAGAAAGTCACGTCATGGAGCATCTAGTCTGTCTAGTCAACCTTGTCCAGCAACTTTTGCTTCCCACACACATAGGAAGAAATATATTCATTTAGACATACATGCAGATATGCACACACGTGCAGACGTGCATGTGTGTGCACGTCTGCATGCACTGTGGAAAGCACAGTTGCACTGTGGAAAGCACAGTTGATATGAAATCATGTGGACACACGATGTTTAGAATTCATACCTGTTTTAAGATGAACTGCACTCTACACAGTGTTATGTAGGGTAGACAGGATTTTAGACCGCAAACTGGTAATCATTCCACTATTACACTCGAATTCAAGCATTCCTAATCTTTTAGCAAAATATCCTGGGGGAGAAACTGGAGATGATGATTCCTTTTTGCCTGTTTCATAGACCACATTACCTCATCCTCATCAGCAGAAAAAAAGAAAAAGGATCAAAGAAGGAGAAAGACCCAGAAGCTGATACAATCGAGAGAAGAAAACGAGGGGGAATGAGAGGAAAGATGGGGAGGCATGCCTTAATTAACGAGGGACTAATCTCAACCAAATTAATAACCGGGTCATGGGCTTGAGGAAGAGGGGGAAAATATGTGTGAGAAAAAAAAGCAGAAAAAGGCTGGAATGCAACGCGATGGCACCATGTTCCCCCGATGGGAATTTTGTTCATGTCTTTTCCCCATAACCCCTCCCAACCTCTCCCATTCTCCCTGGTGCTCCGATCACAAATACTCTTTGTGACTCCAAAAACCTTTATCGAGTGCCAATTTGCATGAAGGCAACAAGCAACAACACTTTTTTCATGCAGAAGGACAGCAGCTGCTCCCTCCTCACCAGCAACACCACAATTCTTGTTGTCCAACCTCGAGAATGGAGACTAAAAAAAAAACACCCCACACCACACACACATTAATATCGTACATACACAGACAGTGAATCATCTTCTCCCATCGTTTCTAAAATACACATACATAGGTTCATATGTGCAAATGTAGGGATAACACACACCTTTACGCCACCACTCACACATGGCCATCTCTCATTTATACACAAATGGCGTTGGAACACACACAGCCACACACACTCGGCTACACATTCTCTTTCTCTCTCTCTCTCTCCCTCTCTCATTTTTGAGCATAATTAAAACAGGAGGTGCCAACACAATACTCTTTTGTCTTAGGGGAAAGCAGGGGGAGGCGGGGCCAGAACCACTGCATATTAATTAGAACACAGTAGTGTGAAAACGAACCAGGCGTATTAAACAGATGACATACTGGGAAAAATGTGGCTCTACTTTCTCTTCGCTCTCCCACCGTGGCGCAAGGATACAACATGCGCAGTGCGACTTCCGACCATGGCAGGTTGCCAGGAGTTGGAAATTAGCAGCAGGCGCTGTGAGAATGAATTAGTGATAGAACAATGCATGGATGGTGCTGTGTTCAAGCATCTCTGCAGGCAGGAACACAGCACCATGTTGGCCCACAGGCAACCACTAGGTGGCATTATTGAGTCAAACGAGGTTAGAATCCGTGTCCATCTTGAAGATCTATCCAGTGTTGGTACATGTAATTGTACTGTAATTAATATAGCAATGTACAATTAAATGAAAGACTTGCGTTCGTTTCATGGAGTTTTTTTCTATATTTTCAGTAATTACAATTACCAGTCATTCAATGTCTCAATGTTATTTCGTTTCCAGGTATCTTCAAGAGCACAAAAATCCAAAATCCGTTGAATGTAAACAATAACATGAAACAATATTCATCCTGTACATTGATGAATTACATAACCACCACCTTGATAAAATTTTGCCTATATGTTTCCTTGACAGCGAAAACCGTTACTTAGAAAACAGATGTTCGTGCCAGGCTGGTCACATCTGTCTGGCTAACTGTAGCACAGAGACTATTCTAAGTTCCTGTCCTCCTCTATTCATACCACTTTTAAATCACAACAATTCATGTGTTATAAATCACTGGAGGACTGGCCAGTAAGTGGTTGACAGGGTGTACAGTGGAGGGCAGACCTCCACTGTCCTGGACTTTTATCCCCAAAGGCCACCTAACTTAATTGATGTGTTTTGGGGGAGGGCGATCATTTCCATTACATTCTCTTGGCTCTCTCTTTTGTTCTGCCTATCTGTTATCTTCCATTGTGTTTGTCTAGATTACAGTATTTTTCTACCTCCTTTTTTTATTGTCATCAGTTTCGACTTGTTTCATCTTTCTGTTAAAATGTGACAATTTTCCCCTCTTTTTCCTCAGCTCTTTGCATCTCACCTCCTTTCCTCCACTGTAATCCCTATTTCCATTTTCTTTTTGCCATTTCCCCTACTATTCAAATGTGTTCTTTCCCTCCCTTTCCCTCGCTCCAGCTCGCATTCTCACCATCCCTCTCTGCCATTTCCCTGGCAGGGGCATTTTGCTGCCACTGTCTTTCGATCTCCGCTTCTGGCACCCAGTTCTAAGGGCCCGGCCCTGCGTGTGAGGAGGGAAACTGTGTCTGAGCAAACGGGTGCCCACTCTTGCCCCCAGCACCACAAAGGAGTCTTTCTTTGCCCCTCAATGGGTTCCATTAACGCTGGGCCCTTTGCCTCTGGAGGGGATGTCAGGCTTCCCGAGATGGCACACAGAGGCGGCCATTAGAGGCAGGAAGCTGGGGCAGGGGTATGGGAGAGGTGCCAGGGCAATGGGGGCAAAACAGGCATTTGTTTTTCGGTCCACACACACCCGAAAAAGACACATTTATCCAGTCGCACAAGAGGGCCACGCACACACACGCGCACACACACATATCTTCTGTATAAAGAAGCGTAAAAAGGGGAAATGAAGCTGGACACTATTACAATAAATACATCCGTACATACATTACAATAACGTGCACGTACACACATCCTCACGCGCTCGCGCACACACAAGCACACTACACCCTAGATTACTGGCAGCAAGCCTCTTTGAGGCATTCACTGTTTTTGCACATTGTCCTTTCGATGGACATCAGATGCCAGGAATTGGGCACAAATAAGTAGTAGCACACAGAGGGGGTATTAGTGATGGGACTGGAATATGACGTGCTGATACCAGCTCCATGCATGCTGGCGGTCTCAGCCTCAAGCCAGATCTCAGCAGTGATGAGGCCTGGGTGTGAAAGGAATCAGGCCAGGCTTCTCAAGACATTCTGAGAAGACACTACAGGAGCAAGGGGAGGTTCCACACCGCAGGGGTGTGTCTTGAGAGCAGGTGGGGTGTGTGTGTGTGTGCGTGTGCACAAGACTTGCATACGGCAATTGTGCACATAGATCAGAGGCGTGCGGGGATGGTCAGTCTCCAGTGATCTAATGAAGGCCCAACTTCTAAGCGATGTCGAACAGAGCGGCTTCCTTTGCATAGAGCCAATTAACTCCAAGGGTGGGTACAGTTGATGGACAAGTCTATTATTAGCATCTGGGGAGCACTGCGGTGACTCAAAGAAAAGCGAAAAAGAAAAGTCTTGAAGGAAATGGCAAATGGAAACTGAATACGCGTGATATGGTTCATTGGCCCAATTGTGCTTGAGTTGCATGCTTCTTTCCCTCGACGTGCAAAGAAATACAACACAACTCCACAAATTATGTCATTAGTGGCTACACTAAGTGACTAGGGTCCACTGGCATGGTCAATTATGGGTCTCGAGAAAAAACAGTCCTTCATTCAGAGAAATAAATCAAAGCATTTTCATCAATTACCTCAAATGGTTCAAATGAGCGTAATAGTTCTTCGTTCTCTGCCAAACCCAGCCCCCCCCTCCCCTGTTAGTCCCACCTTTCTTTGTCTTCCACAAAGACTGCTAACACACTGATTGGGCTCCGTTTCAAACACATTTGCGTTTTCTACAAAGTCTTAAGAAACATCAAGGAAGTATACATCATTATGAAGACTGGGCATTCTGGCATCCAGTTTCACTGTTGCTGAATACAATTCATTACCATTTTCTTGAGGCGTCTTGGACTTTAAGAAAACTGATTTCCATACAAACAAAAGCTTCATTGATATGATTTGAGCAAAAGCTTTTTCCCTTTTAAGATGAATATTCAAACATTGGAACACGTTTAAAGTGTTAATAACAGGTAAAGACATAAGGCAAAGATAACTTCAACTAATGAACACATTTCTAAGTTACAGATTTTTATTAGATATAAAATTTAAATCACTGAAGATGCAAAGGACAACCAATAATTCTGACTCCACCATGAGGTTTTGGGAAATTCTCGAAAAGTCATTTTTAAATTAAAATTTTAAAAAAATGTAAACACAAACTTTATTCTATATTTGAATGAGCCAGTCCATGGATCAGTAAATTCAGAAGAATACATTGCAGTCAGCAGAGCACCCTGAGGCACTGATAGTACATAGGTCTATCACAGGCCTGTGCAAGGGTTTTGAAAAACTGAAAAAAACAAATATATATGTTGAATTGTGCTATACAAACCAAAAGCCTTTCGAAACTTTGACACGTTTCATTGAAAATTCAAAGAAAAACTCTCGCTCAGTTAGAAATATAGTTGGTATGTTAGGTAAAGTAGCTAAATAATTACACTATTAAAAGTATGCATAAGACATGAAAAAAACATCTCTATAAGTGTGGTTTATTTTAAAACTTCGAATTCAGACCTAATGCTTCAAGGAAAGGTCATAAACTATGTATGATTGGTTCTATATTGGTCATTAGCACTATCCATCCCTTGGCACAAAATACATGTTTCAATAAGGCAATCACTAACAATTAAACTTTTAATGACATTTGCACAATATAAAACAATACCACAGTTTTCTGACCCAAAACACATGATCTTCAGTTAACAACAGATTATTGTAAATCTTCCAGCATCAGTAAGAAGAGTAAACAAACAAATATTGGTAGCCGGTCCAGTAACATATAGCCCATACAGTATGGATGAGTGAATGACTATGGTACTGACTACTGCTGTGCAAGGTTGAACAAATCACAACTCCCTGCCAACTTCTTTAGAGAGACATTTTGTATTCTTTACTTGGGCCTGCAACTCATTTCAGTCTCCTTCTGGACAGTGAAAAACAGCAAAGGCCTATATTAACACACATTACTAAATAACTGTTCAGTTAAGTCATGTTCTGGGTTGCAGTGTTTTAAACAATAAGGCCATTGGAAACAGTTAGCCTTCCCTACGATGGTGCAAAAATTAGTTTTAACTGTGGAATGTTGTCGAAAAAAAATACTTTGTAAAATGTTTTGAGACGAGCCTTAGGCATTTTCTTCGCAGCATCACATGCAAATGGTAAAGGGAAGGGAATTAAACTCAGTCAACTTGTTTGAAATGAGTAAACAAAAAGATGTAAGACTATCTCCGAAATGTGTCACATATGCCACGTGTAATGGAGAGTTAAGATGCGCATTTTTTCGTTGTCTATAGCAATGGAGGAAGCATTTCATGAACTAATCTCTCTGCGTGTTGCAATCCAGGCTTGGGCTACCTTCCCCTCTTCCCGCTCTCAGCTGCCAGTGTGATGTTCCACCCATGCGGCTATTCATGAGGATAGGATGAGAAACAACAAAATGAAAATGGCAGCTGTTTGTTTACGCGTTCCCACGACTCTATGCCAATTAGCCTTCGTCATTCCGTCAGCCGCTTGTCTTCCCTGATTAGACACCCCTCAAGAGACAAGTGAGGCCCTGATAAAAGACGAACCCACGCATAGGCCTACTCGGCCGTATAACTCTCTTGAAGCCACTGCCTCAATTTCTTAGTTGGATAGGTACCCAACGACATTGATAGCTTCCAGGACCGTTTCATTTTGATATGAGAGACTTAACGCTCGCAATTTCACTTATGAGTAATATACACATCGGATAAATAGTAGGCCAATGCCTTAAAATCACGTTGTCCTTCAATGACTAATGAATGAGCCAATGGTTTCTGAAACGGAGCGCTCGAATTGGTTTGGAAGATTAATTAATTGTCGTTTTAAATTGAAAGTTTCAGGCTACATTTGCGTGATAGTGAATTAGGTCTACGATAAACAGAACTGCTAGTCCACGACCACGACAACTAAGCCTAGGCCTACTACCACTACCTACTACTAGCCCGTGGACTCCTAATTATAATAATAATAATACCCCACAACTGCCAATAAGCCCCTTATAGCACAGCAAAACTCACATACGTTTTCTTTGGATCAACAAGTCTTTGTCATCAGCAACTCAATGACCTGGTAGGATCCACGAATGGATGCGTTTGCACATTCTGAGACTCTTATTGCCTTACACGCATCCATGCAGTTCAATTGATTCAGCGGTAATGACGGTGCCATTTCAGACCTACGAAAGCATGAATTAACGCGGTTGGCACATGACACTGTATTCTTGTAGCATACAGTTCTTCATTTTAATTAGGTACAAACGCATTATGAAAAAGACGGCTCACACACAAAAAATGTCCAACAGCCTCAAGAGGGTGACAACGTGGAGGGATGGCAACATGTTTGCTTTCAAATAATGAATATGTTGCATAAGTAACCACCAATATCTTTGCGTTCTTAATTGTAAAGCCCTTTACACAATTATAAATCAACAATTTACTGGACAAATTGTGGTACCAGAGATTAGAAGCGGTAAAACAAGGGCCAACTTGCAATAACTTAAGATGTGCACATGTGAAGAGAAAAACATTTTGATATGGCTCCCAAGCCATATCAAAGCTTACTATTCAAAATAGCAGAGAGATAAAGTATGAATTACCACCTCAAAACATCCATTAAAATATAACCTAAATGTAAAGTTATATTGTGCATGCAATCAAACGTCAGATGTAGACGCAGCATTCAAAGATGTTCCCAAGCCTAGGGTAATGTCTTGGCTAAGAACAGCCCTAGTGGCTTATTTTATAATTGATCTCAAATGTCCAGTAGCAGACCTGACTACTTATAGTAGTATATATATAGTATATATTGCAGCCGTGTCTCACTACTCCAATTCACAATTTACATTCATTTCAATTTCATAGACGTCATGCTTCAAATCCATGTCAGACTATGGACGACATGCAGTGGTGCCAACTGTCGCAGGTCAAGTCTAATTTTAACTCAAATCGTCCGTCTGATTTAGACTGAGACCACTGTGGATGCAATATGATAAACATAGACAATGGTTTGCACTCAATGCTTTGTCTCTCCCAAGAATCTAAGACAGCCTTTAATGGGCATTCTAGTGCCAAGGCATTATCTGTCACCTCCCTGAAAATGGCCCAGCACACATCAAGCAGGCTAGACGTCCTACACCTCACACAGCTTTCCATGTCTGAGTGTGGGAAGGGCCTCTGACATGGGGCCCATCATTGAGAGCTGAGAGTGAGGGGGTCCTGGTGGCTTGCTCCCAGGCAGGCTCCATGGCCTGCTCCCACAGTCTCCTCCTGAGGGGTGGCAAGTGCTCTGAGAGGTGGGCAGGCACGCAGGAGGTGCGTGTGTGTGTGTGTGAGAGAGAGAGAGAGAGAACGGAGGGAGAGAGAGGTTGGGAAATTGTGTTTGAGAGGTTGTGTGAGAGAGAGGGAGGAGGAAGGGAGCAGATGATGTCTCTGTGCCCCTGACTAGCGTCACTGTAGGATAAAGCAGGTGGGATGTAGGAGGCAGTGCACTGCTACAAAAGCAGCTGACTAGACTAGCAGGGATTTGCATGTGTCGCCCCCATGTCTGTTTTCTAATCTGCACCAGTCAGATCTGGGTGGGCCTTCTTGTTGAGAACGTCGTGCCTGTGTCAATTGTAATTGCTGGGAACAGATTGAATGAAAAGTTAAAAGGCATTTTATATATATACATTTGGCGAACTACACCTCTAATTGTTTTCCGCTTGCAGTGCTTAAAGGCAGACATTTGATCGTCAGCATTTTATGGCCTCTGTAGAGGATTGCTGGTGTACTTTCTAATGTGATTTTATCGCGAGTGCATTTTAAAACATTTTTATATTGAATCCTCCTAACAGTAGCCTGTATATGAGAACTTCTACTGCCAGTGGTTGTTAATGGAGGTGCAGGACCATACAGTACACTGGTGGGATGTCTCATCAATGCCCCTAATAGCTACGCTCCCTAACTAGCATCTCAGGGCTTTAGGGATGAGGTGGAGCTGTTGGCAAAAACATTTGCATGAAAGAACACTGGGGCTCTTAGAACACTTATTTGACCTTTAAACCTCCTTTTGTGCCTCCCAGACAGAAAATTGCCATAGCGGTAGCGCAGTCCTCAGCCCCCCTTTACCATTCCTGTTCCCTGTGCACTCTCCCACCATTTGCTTGCCATAGTTCCCCAGACCTGTGGGGTAGTTGAACCTAATACCAAAGTCAATTCCCATACACCAGCCACTCCACCCACTGAGCACACAGAAACCCACACTCACACCCTCTTCACCAGACAGGCTGAAGGACTCTGTCTCGCTGGCCTTTATGTGGCTGCAAACCTTCTGTCTACGCCCTGTTTTGTAGTCTGCGTTTTAAGGAAGAGCCGGCTAGCGTTCAAACAACTTTCCTGGGACCTTGTTTACCGTCAAGTATGTGCGTGATGTGCGTTTTTGTCTTCTTCTGAGCGGTGTTCAGAGGTCATCCTCTGAAACAAATACATGCATCACGTTGCTTGAGATGATTTGAGCATCGTTTCCCCCCCTGCTTCTGTTCCCCAGGAATTCAGCGTTTGAAATTTCATCAAAGCCCGCACTTTTTTAGTTTTGTTTCCTGGTGTTACCATATGGCCATCCATGAATATACTTTCAAGATGAAGGGAATACTGGTAACAGTAAAGTGTTGTTCAGTGTCTCATGCTATAGATGCAGACCATCAAGGACTTATTCTAAAACAAGACCCTTATTACCCAACAGGCATTGAGTTGCATTTATTTATTTATTGCCAAAGGCTGATATTTGATCATCTCTGATGCTTTTATTTTTTTCAGTCTGTGAAAAAGATTTTTCTTCTGTGTCTTGCTAGATGTATAGTCACTAGTTATATTGTTTTACACAATCAACCTCATTACAATATTGTACTGAATGTAGCTGATGCTCTAAACAATATTGACTCAAAGTGAGTTTCCTTCCTGGTTTTGGATCGTTGTGGATGATTTGTGCAGAATTCAATAAATATTAGACAGTCTTTTCACTCTGTCCACTGGACCTCATTTAGTGATTTTGTCAACAATTGTACTGTCTTTGTCGGTCGGATGATGTTTAAATGAACAACTTCATTGAAAGAGTATTGCATACAGCATGGGTTAATGTGCTTTCTACAAGGGACTGTACTCAACATTTACAGTATTGTTTGTCCAGTGTCATATATATTATTTTCATCAAGAATAATTGGAATTAGTTCTGGTACCCACAATGCACTGTAAAAATGCTCCGTAAAAATGTTGCCGTCAAGACACTAACCCTGCACTTAAGGAAAAAGCATTCTCTAGTCATCTCTTGTCCACCCACTCATTAGTCATGCTTTCCTCTGAGGTCATTTTTAGGCCTTTACCTGTCATGTCTGCAATGTTTCAGTCGAGGAACGAAGCTCGTTTAATATTCCATGACTTTCAAGATGATAAAAGATCAGTTTGTTTATTCTTAAACAACCTGTAATAGTTTTCGAGAAGATGACTGGTACGTAATCCTCAACAAGCTACAACTCAATCCCATTCTGATCACTTACCTCTGCAAAGCTCTACATAGCAGAGACACCATTTAGGTGTACTTAATTGTTGGTTCACACCAGAGGTGACATCACTGCGCGATGTGCCACATTGTTCCTGTCAATGTGAACCTGTGAGCTGTGCCCTTGATAGATATTTCATCTACAGCATCTTTTTATATCACACGCATGCTGCATACAAAGTGTTCTTCCTAAATTTTTAGGAGGAAGTCAGGACAGACCACTTTCAAGATATTAAAATAATGTTCTCAGTCTCTTTATGATCCCATACATAGTGAAACTAAAAATAGAGGAAACTGTTGACCTCTGAGAAGATTCTGACCTTGGAGAGAGCATCTATTGCTTTGAAACAGGTGGGATTAAAAGGCCAGAGATGGAGAAAGAAAGGAACATTTTGAGGTAATGGAAGGCAGCCCCCCCACACACACACCTACACACACATCCACACACGTGTCAACCCATCACTGGAGTCAGAGGCCTTGTGGAGGGATCCAAATGGGCAAGGGTGCGGCAAGTCTGTGTTCGCATTAACGGAGAAAAGACAAGCTACCTGAAGGGATCAGAACTACCCCCCTACACACAGACACACACACACACACTGAAAAAACAAAAACAAACATGGCCACAGTCTCGGAGACACGAGACCGCAGTGCTTCTCGAGTGGTGGAGAGTACACAGTTACGTAACGCCATACATACTGTGGTTCTGCATCCACACATAGCATGTATCATGTACATACACACCCACACACACTGGCAGTTGCTTGTAGGACTGGTGCCATGCTCCACCTCTCCTAACAGCTTTCATGCTAGCTCCTGGTTGCCTTGGCAACTGGCTCGGTGCACACATGTGCGTGAGCTGGTACAGCGTCGGGCAGGACACACAGAGAGGTTGCAGTACAATGCGGATACACACCAAAACACGTGCGCATGCACGCGTTCACTAAATTAATTTGCGGAGATGTGAGAACTGCAGGATTACTGTTATGGGGGAAGCAGAGGAACACAGCCACTCCATTGGCTTGCAGAACAGACCACAAGCTACTCAATCAAAACCAAGGCACACAAGAGGCATAGGAGGATGTAATTGTGGCCAAAGACCTTAACTGCATACACTGCGTGACAGATTTGCGTTTATGCGCAAGTAAATAAAACAGATCCAGTGTTCACTGACTGACAGGGAATTAGAAGTGTTTTCAGAGAAGAAAATAAAGAGTAATGGACTGTGTCTGTCAGTCATTTCTTCATGCACATAGCAGATTCCTCTCTGTACTTTGCATGTGTATGTGTTTGTGCACATGTGTGCGTGTATTCGGACATCCATGGAGGCCAAAATAAAAATGTGTGAATATGTGTGTAAGTGTATGCATGTGTGTGTTAACCCTCTTCCATTCACCCTCCTTAGTTTTTTTTTCCCTTGAGACCAATCAGAAGTCATCAACGATGCAGGGTCAGCTGGGTCATGTCCAGCAGTGATTGGTTACCATGTGGCCAGTGACTCAGGGCGTTTGCTTGTGGACACCTTGTGTCTTGAAAAGGCCGTTTAGGGCGCACAAAGAAGGGGGCATGCAGAGTTCCGCTCTGTTGACCCTTCCATTGTGGTGTGGTTGGAGAGGTGGCGAGAGAGACAGTGATGATATTCTGTTTTTATGAAGTAGTGAAGGGCTACAAGCCCCTTTACCTCTGTCTGGTCACCAGCAAACAAACATATGCCTTTCCACAATGGAAGGGAGTCTGTATGAAAGCACTTGTGGGGTTACGGTCCTTTCAATGAACATGAACCTCCACACAGTGGTCAACTTCAGTCATTATTGATGCAACATCCCACTGCGTTCTTTGCGCCTGCTTGTGTGCCAAGGCTGCTATCTCTTTATCGAGGGACCATGAAGATCATGTTGATGTAGCAGGAGCCAAATGTTACAGATGGTTATTTTTGTTTACAAAAAAATAAACAAATAAAAAAAGATATGTCAATATATAAACATATGCAATGAAGTTTTAAACATCAGCGAATTTGCTCTCTAGTGATACACTAACCTATACAGAGTGAAAGTTTCAGAGACACAATTTTCTGTCTCTGCTGAGTTGGTGTTTAGATGGTTGCATCAGCCTCATACAGTCATACAGTGTATATATTGACAATTCAGTGTTATGAACTGATATCAGGTTGTATACAATGTGTTGATTGGTTTACTGATACTTGTCTCCATAACTTTTTCAAAAGTACATTTTCCAACTAAAATAATATTGTTTGCCAATAGGACCAGGTTATGCATCATGCAATTAAAGAGTTAAGGTATGATAGAATTTTATTCAAAAATGTGTAAAAGGCATTATACTGAAATTCTTGCCAATTGATAACCTATCACAATTATATTATAACCCCAAGTTCCATTTTCTCAGGGAAGAGACAAGAAATTCAAACTCTCACCCATTTTGTGTCAGCCAGATGAATTTCAAACCACTCAATTATTCTAACTTCGGGTTTATTTTGCCAATGGAGCAAAAGTAACTCAACGGAAAGGTTGCGTTTTTTTCTCAGACTTAATGTTGGGAACAGTAAGAATGGAAGTGGAGAGTTTGCATATGGAAATGCAGCCTCTGAAAGGGTGTGGTGCGGTTGTTAAAGTAGAGACAGTGACTGTCGCCTTGAACTTGAACCCCCTAAGGTCCCCTTGACCTTAGCTCTTTTCCCGTGCTCCTCTGTGCCCCCGATGAGGGTGGCAGCCTTTGTTGAGCTGTCGGCATTAACTCTTCGCGCCCCTCTCTCACACACCCCCACCTCTTTCCCGAGCCGCTCTCTCCTCCATCCTTGTCTCCCCATGAGTGAGACCGGCTTTAGCCGTTCCCCTCCTCTTCTGATTTCAGGGTGCACCCGTCTGGTCCCTGACGAAACACCCCTGTAGGGAATTTTGTTTTCCCAGAATGCTAATCTGACCAAACGGTTTCATTCCCACACACTGGATCCCAGATTTATTTCTTTGTTATGTTATAGAAGAAGCCCCCAATAGCTTTCTGCCTTCTCTAGATAAGCAACACCAGACACACTTCTCAAAGGTCCAGAGTCTATTTGAAGGTTCTAATATGCTTTCGTCATTGTGATGAATTTGGATTTAGAATTACATTTATGTGGAATGCATGCAGAATTTTACTTGCATCCTTGTTGTGAATTTCCAGTGAATTTAATAGGGGATCCAAATGGTGTGACTGTTAACTAAATAGTATGTGAGAAATAGACACGATGAGAGTTATATCACTATCAATCATTACGGCAGAAGACGCCTGGATCTCACCAGTAGTATCTCTTGCATTTGGTAAAGCTTTGTTGACACTGGAATCTTGCATCAAGTGCATCGTTAAATTGGGTTCATCAAACATGCCCAGAAGACTTCTCTTTTACAAGGTTGTTCAATCACATTTAACATCACCACAGTCGTGTTGTTTGTTTATCCAATGTGTTTTGCCCCACATCTCACATAGTCGGCTGTCTGTCTCACACTGTCAGCTGTCTGTCCTGAGAAGAAGTAAACTGGTCTGTTGGGAATTGACATTTTGTTCATATTTGAGCTTTTGTCTTTGTCATTGAATCACATCTGTTAATGCTGAAAGGATGTGAAAAAGAAAGTTATTGTTTTGCCACTGAAATTAATGGAGAGGAAGAAGGGAAGTTGAGACAGGAGTTCACAAAAAGGATAGGCAGTGGATGATTTAACCAGGTAATTTTTCTAAAGTCTTTTGGATGGTGACAGGCAAGTGTAATGGTCCTTTAAGTAATGGAATCAACCACTTGAGTAACATATGCATGCGCACATATACTCACCCACGCGTACACAAACGCCCACACACACAAACACAGACGCACTCACTCATTCACCAAATGAAAGGATGCCTCGTTTGCATATAAATGACATCACCATAAAGTTTGTGGGGACGTTTTGGCGGTTGAGGAGGATGCAGGGGTGTTGGTGGGGGTGTGGAAAGGAAGACGTTACTCACATTGCTTAGTACTTCAGTCAACTGCCAAGACCAAACTGCTTGACATTCCATGATAGTATGCAGTAAGTTACAGGAAACACATTATTGATGCCTTGGTTTAATCATTTCAGCGCAGAGTTCTTCTAAAATTGGGTTACTTTAGCCTCTATTACATTTCAAGAACTACAGTGTGTTATGGAACTATAGGGATCAGGTACCAGCACGGATGTATTACATTCATATTGTACATTCAAGAGCTGAAGAAATGTCTGCTGAAGACATTTGATCTGATCAACCATTTTATAGTTCTAAAAAAGTTCAAGTGCTATGTTGTTAAAGTGGTATAATTCACCTAAAAGATGTTTACTTTGATGAGCATTTCTTGATGCTATCTGTGGCAGCGAGGACGTGATGTGTAAAATCTCAAAACATCTTAACTGTCACTTACCTTCCGCACAGGGCAGCAAAGCTTACGTTAGCATATTTTTCAGTCCCGATATGTGGGAGTTTTTTCATTCCTCCGTGTTAAGTCTTAAGTCTTTGTTTTACAAAAACGAAAGGGGACGTCAAAGCACATGCCGCCATTTTCTTTCAATCTAGTGCAAGGACTAGCAGCGTTGTGAGCGATTGCAACGGACACAAAAACAGTAAACAAAGGTGTATGATTTGAACAAAAGGCTTCTTATTCTTGGTGGTGGTCACAGCTAGAACTAAAGACACACATCCCCTGTCCTAGCAACTGGCCGAGAACGTGTTTCGCTCTAAAATCATACATAATGGACTCCTAGGGGCACATTCCTGCATGCTAATAATGATGCTGAGGAACCTGTGAAAGGAGCAGCAACTGAGTTCTTGGCCCTTGGACAACCACCAAAACCCGCCATTTTCCATTGGACCCAGACCTCCCTGCCACTAACACATGTGACCTTGTTTATCAAAAGCTATGGCTTCCAAATTTTGGACTGTCGATTGCAAGCACTGCATTTCATTTGAATCGTGGCACCATCTTTGTTTGACATGAATTTCGAACGTTCAACCCTGTTAGATCGATTACTGTGTACATGTTCTGAAGATGTCCACTGTCTATAAGTATCTGATAACAACCCCTCGGCCAAAATGGCAGAACGGAAGCAGTCACGTATCCATTTTGCGTTGTTCCTTTCCCGGGCTCAAAGACAAAGCAATCTTAAGGGCTGCCAGGAAAGCGGCATACTCCAGAGGAATCGTATTTAAGAGCGAAAGGATTCCTCAAACACCAGCAATCCCTTGACTCCATGCTACAACCTCGGACTGTCGCCCAAAACGTCTTTGACAAGTGAAGCCCTGTAGAGCATGGCTCCAACGTGCCTCACATCAACGCTCAGTCCATTACGCCGTGGCGCTAGGCTAATACCACTTGTCTCCTGGCAGCATGACAAAAACTGTGAATCAGATTATGAGGACCATAACGTGGCCAAGAAACTGGGAGGACGAGGGCCGATGCCACAAAAGACTAGCAAGTGCACTCTGAATGTTAACACTCTGAACATAATGTCATTACAACCTGGCTCAGTTAATAAGGCCACCATAATATTAGCATGAAGCTGGTGTTTATTTGAACCACAGCAATTTTGCACAGGCCTCAGCTATAAACAACAATCGAGCAGCTTGTAAATTGCTAACGCGATGCAGTGTGGTGATCACACGCCTGTTTTTTTGTGCATGGTACATCTTGAAGCATTGTACATCTTGAAGCATGCCGCGACGTCAATGTGACCAATCCATACTGTAATTGTTACATGTGATTTTCTTTACAGTGGGATTTCCCTTCTTTACATGACAATGCAGATGAATTGTGGGGCCCCATATGGTGTTGATGTTGGCATGTTTGTCATATGCGGTCTCAGACATCAAATCACACAGGGGAACTGTCCTCAATAACACTCAAACATTAGTCATTTGTATGTTCTGTGTGTGTGGCGTGTGAGCGAGAGGAAACCCTCTTTGGTCACTAATTCAAAGAAATATCCAAGAAACAATAGTTTGCAGAGGAAGTGCTAAAAGAAATAAAATTAACTAGGGATTAGTCCATATATACTATGATGTATTCTATACAGATTGAAGGTATAGCCAAAGCTTTCAAGTCTTAGTTTTTCAGCCACACAGTTGACTTTATTCTGTCAACTGTTATCTACGTAATGGAAGAGAAATGCATGAAACCATGTTTTTCATTGTTTTCAATGTAAACCTTTATTAATAATCCATGGCAGGACACAGTTTTTATAAGAAGGCACAAGTGGTGAACATGTATACAGTGCAATCTACCATTATGTAAACATATGATTGTGTAACACAAAACAACACAAGTTGATTTAGCAAAAACAACTAACAAACAAGCAAAGCAAACACAATAAAACAAGAAATAAAATTATAATTGCGATACAGTTAGTGCAACCATTCTTAAGTATCCCATTTTTAGGAGATCACCGTTTGTGATTTCTGTGCCACTGGACTGATTTCTATTTCCTCAGAACAGCGACTTTTTGAGTGAGATTAAAACACACAATTTCAAGTTTATCCAGGCAGATAGGTAATTCACTAGAACACTAGGAGGCACATGATTATCAGAAGAATATATTTTTTTAATTAGGTTGAAATTGTGTCATTTGAATCAATTGCACAAGCTCTAAATAAGACCATTCAAAATAATATATAAAAGATTTGCATAGATTATCAATTGTAATAAAAATTTGCCACTTCCTAAAATTAATATAGAATGAATTAGGCATTGATAGCGTTTGCATTATTGCATTTACATGTCTGTGTGTGTGTGTGTGTATGTGTGTGTGTGTATGTGAGTGTGTGTGTGGGAATTTCCTGTATTTATCATGTCTTACTCTTAAGTATCTGGTATTATGTTGGCTAGAGAGCCCAGGCTTTTCTGTTCAAAGCCTTCATGGGAGGTTTTAGTGGTACAGGGTGTTTTATCTATGAAGTCCTGGACTAAGCTTAGTCCCAAGCCTCTCAGCCAATCAGACACAGGTTTTTAACATCAAAATACTGGATGTTAAATTCCTACCACCATGATTAGACTAGTACACTGGATTTTACGTAAAGATACTGAACTGAGTTGTGCAATCAATGCAGAAGTCTTTCACACGCTCTCTCTCTCTCTTTCTCTCTCTCTCTCTCTGTCTCTCTCTCTCTCTCTCTCTATCACACACACACACAAACACACACACATGCGCACACAACCTATACTGTTGTTTCTGGGGTGAGTTTGGCAAACGTATGCAGGCCACCAAACCCCTAAAAGTCATGTGTTTGATCCAAAACAGACAGGGGGAGGGTGGACGGGGGATGGGGGGGACCAAACCATAAACAAACCACAACTATAAAAACGAAATCGTAGCCTAAAATATCAATCAAGGAAGGGTTAAACCAAAACAATCATGCTGCAGGCCAAAAAAAGAGTTGCATAGAGTATAAAGACGACAGCTCCCTCCTTCACCAGTGTGTCAGCGAACACACAGAGCCGTCCAATCACAGTGCAGTATTCTTCACTGCTGCCGTGGGTCTCACATTCAAAGTCTATTGGTCCTAGCAACTACGAAGGTATCAAAAAAAGGTAAACAAACAAAACACAAATCTAGGATGCACACCGTACAGTATAATTATTGCACGTTGTATGTTGACCTAGGTTATTTGAGATAATCTAATAGTTGTTTGGACAACAGGATTCTAAGAACAATATATGTGAACTGTACATTTGATGTTTTTAATAGTGATGTTCATGAAGTAGTGGTTCTTCCAAAAAGTGTTCAAGACAGAGTAATATCAAATTGGTCCAAAAGACTGATGGTTGACTGGCAAGGAGCACAAACATCTTGTTATTTCTTTAGTCTTTTTGAGGATACATCTGCTGTTTCACTGCTCATCCTATTTCTGGAAATCTTCATGCCCACATCAGAAAACACCACCGAGACGGGTTCAGACTGGCTCTCGAAGAAATGCCCCAAGGTCAAGGATCAAACCACACACCAGAGGTTAAGGATTAAATATGAACCGCTCGGATGCTCAGATGACGGGGCAACAGTAGCGGTTCCTCTCCGTGGTGAACAGTACACACGTTTGTGGTGTGAGAACCTCTCCGCTCTCAGAGCATCTGTGGCATCTCCTTTGTTGTGACGTATTCTTTTGATGTTTGGCACCATCACTTGCCTGAGGGGGAAAGAAGGAAGAAATATTATTTTAGAACACACTGGCAAATGTTCCGATATTTTCGTCATAGCAGGTCTGGTCACAGTATAGTATACATAGAAAAATACAATACAAGTGCAGTAGACAACAAAAATACACTGTTTTAGCCTTAAAAGCCTAGGGTTCAGGTGCGTCTGGTCGGGGTGTAGCAGAGGTGAGCCTAGGCCCGATGCGGTGGGCTCAATGTGCCAGCCAAGGGGATTGGGGGGCTTAGTTGAAAGGGCCAACCAAGAGCCTGGTACGCCACAGCTCCTAATGCAAAGAGGAAGCATGTGACACGCCCTAAGCTGGGGGAGCTGAGAGCTACATCAGAGAGCTAGGGAAGCCTTTTTCTTTTCTATCAGCTCAGACAAGCAACTTAAAATATTACCGCGGGTCATGGAGTACACGGTGAACCAAGCCCTGATGTTGGACTGCTGTCTGGGTTTCTAACTTCAATAAATCGTTGAGATGCTACAGTAGGTGCCGGTATCGCGCTAACCAGCCTGGCTAAAGTAATGCGATGTCGCTCACATCATTGGCAAAATGGCTAACAATGACAGTGCCGCAAGACTGTGGGTGGTGGTTAACTAATGTAAAATGAGACGGAAGTTGAGGCACAAAAGTGGTTTACAGCGTTTATGTCGATTTGAGTTATTGGGCATCACAGCCTTGTTTTTTGTTAAGTGGCTAACAGTGAATGAGCTTGTAAATGGTGAATTTACAGCCTCAGCATGTGGCCTAATAAAACTGGGATCCGAAGCATGATGAGAGTGATTGTGAGGTGTGTGTGCGCGTGGTGTGTGAGTGCAGTGTGTGTGTAGCGTGGATGAGGGTGAAAGAGGCAGAGAAGATGGAGAGAGAGGAGTGGAGCATGCTGGTAATTAAGAGTCTAAGAGAGTGTGAGAGGGGGCACACACTGCTCAGAGCAAACTTTGTCCCTGGATTACTCAACTTTTATTTATGCACCCCTCTTCACCCCCCTCCATCACCAGCACACACACCTCTCTTTAGCGTTGCCGCATTCTGTTTCTCTCTCTCTCTTCACTTGTCTCTTGCTCTGAATGAATAGTCATCACAGTGCTATGGTGTCCTGAACCAACACCCCCTCCTCTCTAAAACTCCCCCTCTCCAGCTCCGCTCTGAATAGGGAGCCGAACTGAGCAAACAGTCAGCCTGTCAGCTCAATAGGAGGTCTGGCCGTGAACTTGAAGTTCTTCCCAGGCCCTCGGCATCACATTGGGGAGGGAGGGGGTGGAGCTGGTGTGTGTGGGGAGACAGGAGGGAGGGGTGGGATGTTGAAGGGGTAGCCACAGACACAGCCAGACTTTAAGGGGGCCCCTACGTGCCAGTGTTTGTGGGGACCCCTGCCATAGAGGTTCCCAAGACTGGTGCTCTCACCAGAGCTATGGGGGAGGGTCCCCCAGCTGCCTCCCCATCCCACCCTGTCTAGGCAGGGGGGAGGGGGGGGGGGCTGTACAGACGGGATAGTGTCTCCCCCCTCCCTTCTCCTGCACAAGCCCCAGACCCCCACACGCAGACACACACATACACACACCCAGACACAAGCTGTTGGCTGTGCCCTACCTCCCACCCCCTTGCCTGGGTTGGAGTCTCGACTGGCTCCCAGGCCTCCTAGGCACCTCATCATCTCATTACCCAACGCCAGCCACTCCACTGTCTACTGTTTGTATTGTTTTGGGCTCTGCATAATTAACACAGTAAATTGAGAATGGCCCCTGCCTCAGTCTACCACCTGTTTACAGAGGCTGGCCGTGATTAGTGGGTTTCGCGTTTGACACTGTTGCCACGGTAATTCTAATGGGAGGAAATTATCCCTTTTGAATGTTAAGGCTGTGTCTCAAGATTGCAACTCTGCGAATGTGATCCATTTAACTTAACTTAAAAAATGGTTACATCCATATGTGTTAAGATTTAATAGTTGCAATGTTATCAATAAACGATGATGGCTGTAACCACTACTAGATTGGTAGCGTTGTCTTATTTAGTCGCCGTAGTTTATTTGTACTATAAAACAAACTTTATTTCCATTTTTATGTTCATGTGACCTTGTGACCTCGTGGCAATGCACCTTGCTTTTATCGGTAGTAAGACTCTGAAGCACTCCAGTCTTCTTCTGGCTTAATTGAGGGGGGTAGCTCACTAGCCTTCCCATTAGCCACGCACTGGCACCCTGCAGTTAGTTAGCAGAAGCATTGTCTTCGACCCCCAGTATGTAGACACAAACAAAGGGAGGTCTCTCCGTGTGGCGAGGACAATAGCACGCATTGTTTACCGGCTGCCTAAGTTAATCGGGCCCAGCCGATACTAATTGGTGTTTTGGTTAAGCGGTTTTCAAACTTGGAGCTCCTTGGTTGGAATAATGGAGCGCTACAACAAGCTTGCTTAGAGAACAATCCTCGACCTGTCTCAGCCCCGACTCTCTCGAAAACTCACCCACAAGAAAAAACGAAACAAAGAGTCCTCTCTCACTATTGAAACCTTGCTAAGATCATACTCTTCATTGCTCTCTCTGTTTCTCCCTGGCTCTTTCTTTTTCTCTCTTTCTCACACAGACACACAGTCCACGCCCTTTGATGCATTTTGAGTTGTGTTCAACATCTCAGGTAGTACAGTAAAGTATAGAAAACAAAAACAGTTAAACTAGATTTTAATAAATCAATTGAAAAGGTGTACTAACATATAGTGATAGAGAATTGATTTCTATTGTTAAAGAATTTAACATTCAAGTGTCTGGGTTCAATGAAATGTACTGTCCGATACCATATTTCCCTAAACGTGGATATATGAGTGTGTAGCTTTCCCAAAATGGCAGCCGCCGCCATGTCAGGCCATGTGTGTGAGGATGGCACAGGAATTCCCAAAGGGGCAGGAGCTTCGGTGCGCAGATGCCCACTGAATACCTCCTGAGAGCGGCATTGAGAACAGGGAGTGATTTAATGCAAGCACATACACACACACACACACACACACACGCACGCAAAACACCTCCCCCATCCCCCCGCCTCCCTATCAGTGTGTCTCGTGATTTCCGCAATTAACAAACACATCCGAGGTGATTAAATCTGAGGCTAGGCTAGCAGGGAGTGGGGGGGGGGGCAGGTGGGCTTGTGAGGGGGATGGAGGATGGGTTGGCGTTGGTTGTGGTGGTGTTATCGAGGCACAACATAGTGGTTGGAGGCAGAGTTGTCGTTACCTGCTTCGGTCTCTACTTCCATTTCATGCCAACGTAGTCTCTAAGATGGTGGCGCGGACTGCATCTCACAATACAGGAGTAGGGGGCAGGCAGCTGAGGATGGAGCAGGGGGAGGAAGGGGAGGGAGGAGGAGGAGGAGGAGGAGGGGAGAGGCGATGCAGAGGAGGGCGAAGAGAGGGAGGGCAGAATCAACAGCAGCCCCTCCTCCTCTCTGTTTTTCACTCTCGTTTTGCGCTGTTTTTCTTAGTTGTGTGTTGGTGGTAGCCTGCGTAGAAAATAAGAGTTGGGGGAAAATAAAGGACGTATTTTAGAAAATGTTTTAACCAGCTTGTGCACACAGTTCATACAAGGATATGTGCACTGATATACAAAAGCTCACCCCCCACCCCAACACACACACACACAAACACACACACACACCTTTTCATGTCTGTTCTCATGGTACAGTCTGCCCCTGAGCATGCAAATGACTTTCATTATGCAAATGCATGCAAATCAGATCCAACCATCTGAGAATCAAGGCTGGGAAAAAAAAACTCGACACAGAGATTGAATGAAGAATGAAAGAGAAAAAGAACGAGGGAGAAATCCTTTTGAGTGGCAGGAGGCAGTAAGTAAGGTAAATGTTGTGTGGAGCAACAACCATGGCCCTGATTGAACAAACATGATAACCTTTTGATTATTTTGTAATCTTATTTTTGGTCCATTTTTGCTCCTTACCTCATTTTTGTTGTTTCAAATGCATCTGACGTACAGTCAATGTACCATAACACAACAATATAGAGTTAAGCGAGTACATTATGAACCAGGAGGAACTATGCTATTGGCATAGCATTGTGCTGTTTTCATTTTTTTCAATATTTTTGATGTCTGTTGAACGGAAAAGTTGGAATTACTTTTGACCAGAATCAAATCTCATCTTCCCCAAAAAGGCACATATTAATTTCAAACATCTCAAATTCTTCTCAGACCAGACAAATAGCCTAACAGAGAGTTACAAAGTTGAAGTAGCGACTGAATGTAGCATGAGAACTTGATGCTAACTAAAAGGTGAATTACCAGATGTCCTAAGCTTGTATCTCTCCAACATATTCAGTAGAACAATTGCTGAACACTGCTATTCAATGAACTAAAACCTACAAAGAAATCTGACCAAAAGGGGAATGAGGCCATGCAGTCTGATTTCACGAATACTCTGACCAGAAGAACAGATCCACCATTACGCAGCAGAAGAGCGAGACAGCTTTTGTCTCAGGGTGCCAGAAGTGGAAGGTATATTTGGGAGTCCGGAATATGGGAGAAAGAACAGGGGTGAAGGCAAGAGGTCTTGGAGTGTGAGAGAGTTGGGTGTGAGGAAGGCAGGGGCAGGACTAGACGGAATGGGGTGCTTCTACTGAATAGTCAGGTTGCCTCTCCTACCTCGCCTAATTGGCACTTGACATTTTTTTGGCCATTGGCACTAAACTGGGAAGGCTTTCAAGTCCTCTCTAGGTCCTTGTTGGAAAAGTGCCTTATGCAAATATAGTGAAAGGGGTACATTCTAAAGCCTCTGATATTAACAGTACAGCCAACAATGAAATGGTGTGCTTATTGTGAACTAGTAGGTGTGTGCGAGAGAGGAACACAATGCAAACGTACCAGCTTCAGTCTGGACAATCCTTCACTAGATTTTTGGCAAGTCGTTTCACCCAAACAGGCTTTTCTTTGGTGGTTTAAAGTTTTCCACAGGAACAAAAGTGTTAACTACTTCTGTCATATTTGCAAATGGTCCAGTTTTCATTTTGACTGATTTCTAACCATTAAGGGTATCAAAGCGTGTTGGCAGTACTTCACTTCAAGGAAAGGGCCAACAAATGTTAAAATAACATTATAATGCTGCAATGACTTTTATAAGGCATTACTTTATGTCTGTATGGCTTATAGTTCCCTTGGGTGAGAATAGAAAGATATCTCTACAGATACCTTTTGTAGTTAACATACAGGTAACCTAAGTTTTTAAAAAGTATTCTGGACATCTAGTAGAAACTAATGTTCCAAACTAGTCCATCACTTCTACTTCTTGTAAAATACCGTAAGTGTTCTCTACCTGAAAAAAAAAATTCCTTATTTATTACAACGTAATCCTCCGAACCACTATGGAAGGAGACATGGTATTGCATCCAGCACCAGCAACCAGGAACGTGGTCTGAACAAAATCAAAGTACACCTGTTACTGCTAAGTCACCCAACTTAATTTATTCCTTTCTCGGTGTGGGCCCATTGACTTCTGCATCTGTCTGAAACTACATTCAAGGCTTTGAGAGCAAGAGGGGAGGTAAGGGAACACAGGACATGTTCCTCTGTCTCAGCCTAACAGGGACACCATTTTCTGAGCTCTTTTGGTGTGTTCCATCAAGAGAAGGGGGGGGGGGAGAATCACTGTGCCTTTTTTCCAAAAGCCGTCTGGCTGCGGTGGTATTGAAAGGGTGGTAAAGGAACCCATTGTCCCTTTCTGACAAGTGGACTAGCTCTATTGACTGTAAAGTCTACTGGTTTGGGAGGGGTCTGCTTTTCTGCTTGACACTTGGGAGTCTAAATCGGTTTGCCTAATGCATGAAAGTCAGGAAAAATTGACCCCTTCATCCCTTCCTTCCTTTCCAGTGGCATCCTTAAACTCCTCTCCTCTTTCCTCTGTCGCCCTCCTGCCTTTCTGCTGTCTCGCTCTTTCTAGATGAAACTAAGGGTGAAGGGAGAGAGCAAGAGGTGGTGTGGAATTTTTTCAGGGTTCCCAGTGTGGGGTGCTAGGGAAATAACTATGTCACACAAACACACACAGTGTCAGAAAAAAAACTGTTGCATCATCATCATGGGCTCCCTGGGCGCAGTTCAGAATATAAGCACCATCTGTTCTAGCCTTCATTTAGACTTGACTTTACTCATTGAAGCTAATTTCTCACCTTTACATTTAAAACATGAACAAAAATGACACCCTGTTTAACATTGTTTTGTCCTCCACTAAAAGTGCCCATTTTTCTCCGTTTTTTTCATTCTGTACTGGTAAAGGCCATCTTAGACTATCACCTTGGCAGTGGCATTTTCCACCGGACAAGCAATGGACCCAGAGAAAGGAGCAGGAGCCAGTGTGTGCCACTTGAGGAGGTGACATCTTCACCTGCCTCTTCCTTTCAAGGCCCTCACTTCTCTCAGTTCCTTGCGAGCCCCCAAGCTCAAATGTCACATTCAGCACCTGCAATGCAGCACGTAGGGACGAGAGCAAGGCGCCACTGTGAGCGACGGCTGGCTAACATACATTTTGGTTCAGTCCTGCAGCCATGACAGGTACAGAGTAATGTTTTCCACACTGGAGTCAGATTTACATCTTAAGAAGTTTGATCGAGTATGGCATTGGAATTGAACCCCCCCAAGCCCACGGTTTGAAATTCTAAAGTGTAGTAGTAGCTTCTGGTCTTATATTTCCACTTCACATGGTGAAGCAGAGCCCATGTGTTTTTCCTAAGACAGAAATATCCACAGAGGTCTTACTCAACATGATTCTCCTCCTTGCATTCACAGAAGGAGAAAAGAAATCACCATCATGGCCTCTGATGACTGATTGGAGGTGTGAAGATATGATTGACCAATTATTCCACACTATGGGCTCAGGGCCTTTACCCCCAGAGATTGTTCCCTTACTCTCTCTCATGCCTCTTGTCAACGGGAGCAGTTTTTGGTTGATTGCCCTCAGACCACTCCCCCACAGAGTCGCACACAGTGGCATTGAGCGAGATCCCATCAGGCCTTTCCACATGGTAGCACCTCACGCAACGGAGGCTTCACCATGGCCCATTCACTGCCAAACCCAAACTGTCAAGTCAAATCAAACACTGCCCCCCAAAAAAACTGAAATCAAAGACCTCCCAAAGCAACAGAGGGAAGGGAAATAAATCAAACACAGCCAACTTAACAAAACTGGCCTTAAACAAATCTTGTCCCTTCGCTTAAGTGCCAGCAGGGAAGTTGAGGCCTGGGATTATCCTGGAAAGTGCATTGTTAATTTCCCAATCCCATCCAAGTCTGAACATATGTATAATTCATTGCGCCATATGTAGCTTTGATGATGGAACAGTCACACATTTCGTTCGTGGTGCATACTTCCCTAGATTCCAAGGACGCTTAGTCTAAGCTTGAATTAAGCTGAACACTATTGTGGGATGTGCACAACACCCGCGCACTTGTTAGCGACCGACAAACTAACTTTCTGAACGACTCGCAGGCCTTCTTTAGGTGTGCCCACAGCTCTGGGTCATATGAGGCTAAGCCCCTGCATGCAGCCCCTCACAGTAGGATCAGTGGCTTACTAGATTAGAA
This sequence comes from Plecoglossus altivelis, assembly GCA_036571765.1. NCBI lineage: Eukaryota > Metazoa > Chordata > Actinopteri > Osmeriformes > Plecoglossidae > Plecoglossus > Plecoglossus altivelis. The sequence continues at coordinate 13,928,310 of BROE01000014.1, read as the reverse complement.
GTGATGATGTTGGACCAACCAGACGGCTATGGACCAACACCACTGGTGATGCAGGTATGAGGACTATAACCCTTCTTTTTCCTGTGTATTTAACTGCACCCGATTCCATTGCCAGAAAACAGGGGTGTTGCAATACAGTGACTGTGTGAAGACCGATGAAAAGTACAGAGCATACGCACTCTATGGGAGCTTACGCTTACACGCACATCCACACCCACATTCACACACCCACACATATAAAGGCACATGAGGTTGTAGCAACTTACCTTACTCTATCCTTCTCATGTCCCACTGGTAAGCTGCCATTCTCTGGCATTGGCTGTGAACTGAAGAATATAGTGGAGAGTGAGGGTGTCTAGGGGTCTTCATGCCTTTCAGGAGCGTAATGGGATTCTTGTTACTTTCGGTTATCTAGCTTTATGAAGAATGTACATCACTCATACAGCTAGATAACCAAAGATAACAACCAACCCCTCAGGCTACCCATCCCTCTCAAGTCGCAGGTGACACATTCTGGTGAGATTATGACCTATAATCAAAGAGAGCATTGTTTAAACGTAGGACAACACCATTCTGCTTTCTCTATCTGTGGTCAGGGTTTGTAGAATGCGTCTATGGTGTTTAACGTGCACCGGACACATATTCAACTTATTCAGTGAAGATCAGGTCTTATCAATGCAATAAATAGTTTGTCTAATACTGAAAGTGCTAATCAATACCATACTGTATTTTGTCCACTGTGTTGCTCAAATTAAATGTACTTTTAGTCTGGAAACTGTACTGTTCGCAATTGTCTCTTGATTACCATTTCACGAGCAATCTTTTGTTGCTGTCCAGCTATAAAGAGCTTTGATTAGGCACCTAGCCAGTAATGTGTTAAACCAAAGCCTTGATTCCTCAAAGTCAAACAATCAGCAGGAGGCTTGATCAAAACACAGACGCTAGTTCCGCAAGCTTCCAAACTAGTCCAAACTGGTTACAACAAGAATGACCTTCCCAGACCACCCCTCTTTGCCTCTGCTCCTGCCCCTATGGTGAGCCAGTCTCATGTGAGGACTTGCCCATAGGAGGGTGATGGCTTCAAACACCGACCCCCTGCTATGGTCCAAATGTATTTTTAAATTAAAGACCCTGTCTGTTCTACTATGTCACTACAAAATAGGAATTTGTCTTCAATATGTTTTCCAATCTCATGTTATACTAGAGGTTCTAAGATAAAGTCAATGTTGTGAGCAGAATAGTGCACACCAGTTTTGCACACACACATACACACTGTAGACTAACAAATACATACATGCTGTATATGTACAGACAGAGACACTCATATATACGCAGACACACAATTACAGCACTAAATGGTATATAGCACATGGAATAATCAAAGCCATTTTTTGTGCCTAGCATGAACGTTGGCTTACCCTAGTGTTTTATTTCCTTCTACGATATATAGAAAAAGAAAGGGAGAGAACATCCTAACCCTTCTCCATGTGACCTCTCATTTATAGTGTAGTCTAACACAAATGCTTGAATTAGCAAGAATGGCTGGGTCTGTTAGCATTCACAAAATACTAATAACATTGCATTATTACAACTCCTGGTCTGTCTGTTTAAACATGTACATTTAGGCTAGCGTTGGTTCTCGGTTAATGTATTTGTATCAATCTGATGATGATCTTTCATTTCACCTTCTTACAGACTACTTTTCTTACCACTGTACAAAGACAAAATATTGCCATATATAATATTGTCAGAAGCATGCACAAATGCTCACTCAGTCACTCACTCATTTACTCACACACATACCATTAGAATGACAGAATATCATAGAAAGAAAAAGCCTATATTTTGAGCAAAACAGAAACACTAAAAGATGTGAAAAAGTAATTATGGCCTGGGTATGTGAACATGTTTCCATTTTGTAGCATTACTTTCTATTGATACTGCTCTATTTCAGAGAATCCAGCAATTAATTGCATGCATAATCACTCCTGGGATATTAATTTCAAATCTTCTCATTGAAGATTCCTTCTTTTTATTTAAAAAAAATTGCGTGATTGAATACAGTTTGCAGTTCGCAGACAGCATTACTTTGATTTCAATTCTTCAGATTTATTTATAACAAATAGTTATCAAACTGCATTTAATAGTATTCTATTATATATTTGTAAATCTGTGAAATCAGTATGTATGTATTATTATCAGTATTAGTATGTATGTATATTATTTCTATGGAAGCTGTGATTTGTGGCTATAATTTTGATATACAAAACACAACTTTTGCTTATTTCTAAATAAGTATTGAATAGACACGTCCATGTTCAATTGCTACGCGTTATTGTAAAACAATATAATACAGTAAACCACATTCAATTTTCATTTTATATTTAGCTTATGAAAAATAAAACAAAATGAATCTGAATCATTCATGTTAGCTATCAACAAATAAGTATCAGCTTTTAAGATATCAGCTGTTTGAGAAATGCCTTCAATTGTTGCAGTGTTACATAGAACGTAAAGGTATAAGTCCCATCTTGTCTAAATGCAGACGTGTTGCAGCAACAATGACAGACCTTATTCAATTACGATCTTCCCTGTATTGTGCCAAGTAATCGTCAAGGGGTATGACTAAAAGAAAGGCCTTCCTCCACTCAAACAAGCTTAATCATGGTTCTGGATGAGACATAGGTGACGTCCTTAAAATTGGCGCCACTAATTGGTAATAATAGCGAAACAGAGGAAATACAATACCGGTCAATTGATAGAACCTTTAAGACCAACATCGTTTGGGTCTGTTGTGACTAGAAATGTAATGAGAGTTTGCATCCACTTGTCTGTTGGTGCCTTTGGAATACAAGGTAGAACCTCTCTGTCAGGCACACCCGGATTAACGGACCAGAAACGATATGAACAAATTCTCTCTTGTTTTGTTCTTATAAATTGACTAACTGTAATTGGCGAGGCTGCTGTTAATATTGTATGCGACTTGTCGTAATGGCTTCGCTGCATCACTCATTATAAGCTACACACTAGTAAGTGGGTACCTGCAATAACCATTAAGATAGACCAGTGTGGAGTTTAGCCCTATAGATCGATTGATACTGAAGCATTTAAGATCTAGCATAGCTGATCTTTAAATGTTATTCTCTGAATAACAAAGCACATTTTAAGTAAAATACTGCCAAATGTCCATTGACACATGCTAAGCTATCAAAGTGTATGAAATGTTTTACAGCAATGGTACTATTCCCAAACTGACCAAAAGAATACTGTCCAAAGCTAACATGTTTTCTAACTCATTCATTCATTTCGAATTATTTTACATAGCCTTAGGAAAGCATTGAAATTCACATTACCTATGCCAAGTCAGAGTCTTCTGAATGTCTCTTGGGAATGCTGAAAAAGAAAACAATATTTGTTTTTCAAACATGGATCATTTGCTGCACATTGGCAAACAGTCAGTCTTTGTTACGTGGGCAGTTTTAGTTATCTAAACTCTACATTCTTGTCTGTACACCTATGTGGAATATTGCATGTGCAGTAGTGCACGCTAAAATCCTGCACCTGCCCGTCTATGATGACACGCCACATACCATGATTCAATACCATGTAGCCAGTGCCTCATGTTTTCTAAAACTGGACATTGCAATATGACAATATTTCATCTGAGCATACCTCAATAATCACTAAAGAACAAAAATAATGATGAAGCAGAGACAGAGCCTGTAACAATAGTTGCAGATTAACAGTGACTTTTCATTACTTGAATGGTATCGCCTCTAATATTCTACATGTGCATGATAATATCTATCGATACATAGTGGCAACACTGTCTTTTAATTTCAAGAAGTGTGTGTGTGTGTGTGTGTGTGTGTGTGTGTGTGTGTGTGTGTGTGCGTGTGTTGCAATTAGTTTCCACCAAAAACCAACTTCAAACGGCTTTGTACAAAATAACCTCAATCTACATGATTATAATTAACAAAGCGACCTATTGGCCACATTTCCGTCTTTAAACAGAAAAATATAAAAATATTGTCACATTTCATACCAATACATATTCGGGTAATATAAAAGACATGTTATGAAGACTTATAACCCCTTTTGTTTCATTCCATTCCATTTTTCAAGCTTTCGGTGAAATTCAAACATACATATGACATTAGTCGTCTTTATGAAAGAGGCTGCATTTACACTGCAACGCTACTTACATTTCTTAAATGTCAACATTAATGTTTGAATCATCTATGCCACAAGGAGACGTAAGACCGAAACAGTCTGTATGCGCACACGTGTACTTGAAGGCCTCTGTTTTTGGTGCGCACGTGCAGAACGGGTATTTGGCTTTCCTAATTTCACTGCACAAAATATCTTTAATATTGTTGCAGTCTACTTACGTTATTACGTGTGCGTTTAACTCCTATTGCATGTGGATCTTGGCTGATTAGAATAGGCCATACGTGGCTACTTTTGATCTCAATTGTACTTCAGTTGCCTAAAAGGCAATGTATCTGAAATACAGTGAAACTAGCTCTTAGGTTACAACATACTCTACAAGTTTGAAATAATTTAAAGATAAATATTCGTATGAACCTATGTTTGTCAGGTACAGGCTATATCTGTGGATCTCTGTGAGTGACGCATAAGTGCAACATTCCCAGGTGACGAACATGGTACTAATCTTAGTCCACCTCACGATGCACCGTGGAGGTTACTAAAACAACCAGAATTCAGTTTGAAACCATTTTCAATCTCAGTTTCTTTTTGCATGACACAACATATAAGTCGATTAGGCCCGAAGAGCACAAAAGATGGAATATGATCCTTGATGAAATGTCTGACCTTCCAATAATGTTAATGCATATTGTACGTATCATAGTCTGTGAAATGTTTAATAAATAGTTGATAGACATATGTGCTACTCAATAATGGTAGACTAAAGATTTGATAGTGGGTCGATAACCCTTGGTTATACTTTGGACAGCACGAATACTCAGTTAACCAGCATGGCTGTTAGTTATCGTGCCTGGCTTTACATGAGGCTTACTCATTGCTGAACCCAGTAGAATAACATTGCAAGCGTATTCTATTTTGTAAGAAATGTCCTCGGCAATCATCGCAAAAACGGTTAAAGATCGGATCATTATGAACAATTCAACACATTTTCATATGTTTGCATACTCACCCCGTTGTCTGCAAGCCACGGTGGTGTACGCGCTCCACAAGAATCAACCGAAGGAATCAAGAGACGTAGAACAACTGAGCGCTTGTAGCTTGGCTCGCGCTTAGTCTTGAGCTTCATGGCTGCGGCTCATCGTGACGTCGGGCTGGCCACATCCATTCAGCTTTTCGCGGCCGGGTTCCCCTGTTGTTTGTCATTGCGATTATTTCCCATAGAGTTGGCGTTCGCCTCCCCCCGCGGAGAGCAAAGTGAGCTGCTCGCCGCCCCCCGCACTTGCTGCTCCCTGTAGCTACAAGATGCGTATGGATTTAAACGTGCCTGCCAAAAACATATAGGCTCCCATCACTAAGACCCTCCCCTTATGACATAATGCAGTTTTACTTTGTCCCCACCCTCTGAAATTAGGAAAACGGACATTGATAAATGATCCCAAACCTTTACCATGTTCTGTTTGTTCAAGCATGACATCCGTGTTCCTTTGCTTTCTTATGTTGGTTATCTAAATGACTTGAAAACACCACCGTTCTCTTTAGCATACAGCCCACATTCATTTGTATTCATTTTATATCATACATCAAAAAAAATTATATTCCATAGTCTAACATAGGAAGCTATTGTCTCCATGTGTATCTGCGTAGCCTGTTCCCAACTCGAGCCCGTTGACTACCTGTGGTATTATACGAATTTTGTGTAATCTCGCCAAATTACCAGTATTTGTTTGACATGAAGGCCTCAGCATATGTGGGCTAACTGTACGACTGAATCAAGTGCTTGCATTCACTTTTTCTTTTGTCTGACCCTTTTCTACACAGGAGTCGTGGAATGTGACCACTAGATCGCAGGGTGAGACCGTGCAAATCAGCTTTTACTGTCACCACCGAGTCCAGACCCCTAGACAAGAGCTAAGAAAGGGGTCTAGGTCGCTTGATTATCATAATAATCAGATCGTGGGGATAAAATTCTCCTTTGAATAAATTACCCGTTCAATAGGAGGCACGACAGCCAAAGAGACAACTTTGTCAGCCCTAGAAGTTGTTGGTTTCTCTCTGGCAATGTTCAGGGGTCCCCTTTTCTTTCTCTTCAAATTGTGTACGCTTTCCCAGAGATCAAACTAAAGTATAAATAAAGCAACAGTTTCTTTCCCGGGCTTAACTTAGTATGCTCTATCTCGCTCTCCAGAGCACCACCATGCCTGGTTACCAAGGGCAGGCCTCAAACCGTTCTATGGAAGCAGACGTGGTCTCGCCTAATGGGCTAAAGGCAAGACACAATGAGTTCGCCCCCCTTCCCATATCGACCGCATGGGAATCCGGACACCAAGGTGGACATGGGACTGCTTAGTATTGTGATGTATGTCTAAAGTTCACTACCACACATCAGGCGACTATAGTCTCCCAACCTCCTGTGGCAGGAATCCTAAACCACTACGTCACTATTAAACCATTTATTATCTGAATTGGGTAGCTGCAGATCTTTAGCGCATCGTCTGAATTCTATATTTAGATATGATCTTTTCCCAATAGTTTATCCCTCACCCTTTCCCACTTACACTCGTATTTAAAAGTAAATCATATCATTTTAAACACGTTATACATGTTTTACAAGCCAACCCTAACCCTGTTAGAACATCTTGCTCTTTTGAGGATGTCCTTTCGCAATGCTACTAGTGTGTGTGAGTGTGTGTGAGTGAGTGAGTGAGTGAGTGTGTGTGTGTGTGTGTGTGTGTGCGTGCGTGCGTGCGTGTGCGTGCGCGCCTTGTCTTGTTGAACAACAGGTAGGTAGGTCCACCTTGTTAAGATCATCATCGATCGATTGAAGTTAAGTGCGCTTTATGGATTACTTTCCAGAATTTTATGTTTACATGAGATTACATATGATTATAGTATTATCACACATACACATTTATGTATACAGTGAAACGTTCCACGTGGAACGTACAAAAATATAAATGTTATATATACTGTTATATATACTATTTATATAACATTAATGTTATATATATATGTAGTGTAATAGGCATCAGGTCAAACATGTTTTATGTTCCCAGATTACCTTTCAAACCACATTACAGTTATGTTTATATATAGACAAAATTATCATCTTTTTTACATTTATGTCATCAAGAATGTCGGCAAGAGATGTCACACACATCTTGATCTTCATTTTTTGACTAGCTGCGAGGAATAAAAAATCAAATGTATGATGTATTTTTGAACAATACTGTATTCTGTTCAATCATAATTTGTCTGTATGGTAAACTCTTACCAAAAACATTAACGTGTTTCTAACCGTTTACAGTTCTTTCTAAACAGCCTTCAATAAATTGCCACCCTTGCCTTGGCAGCATAGTGTGAGACGTGCTCTGCAACTCAAAGCTCACGATCTTTTGTCTCCCTAAATCTACCCATATTTTCAAGACTCTATGGGAGCTCGTTGCTGGCACACACCCTTCTCGACCAACACAAGACAATCCCATCCCCCTATCCTCCATCAACCAAGAGGAAGTTATGTTATCTCTCTTCGGCAAAACATCATATAAAATGTGAAAAACACGTTTTCTGTCCTCAATGAAAAAATTATATTAGTGTGAGAACAGCAATTGACATAGACATGCAGATAAAGTAAAAAATGATAAATAATTAAATATTTAACTTACCTTGGCATCCTCTTAACATAACAAAGATTAGAAATGTGGAAAAAGTGGGCTACGACGTACAGGGTAAATTGTGTGACTCTAATATTTTGGACTGCTGAGTTTTAGACACCATCTGTAACGGAAACTGGCGTTGGCCTGTTAGTTAACTTAATGTTCCTTCTAAAACAATATTTTGATGTAAGATGTCGGAATATCTTACTGATTAAAATGATCCAAGGTTGTTTATTGAGATTGTATCCCATACACCAGGAAAAAAAAATGGCGCGTGGAGAAATCTGCTTCGCATGGAGTCATTACGCTTGCAATTAAAAGTTCATTTGCATATATGCTAATTAGATAACATTGCCTTGTTGGGGAGATGCAGACGCTGTGGACTAAAAGCAAAACAACGGTCTGTCGAGATGAGTTTAAAAAAATCAAGTAATAGCAGTGACATTTATGTAAATATTTTACAGTTAACCATAGTGTTGCTCATAAAGTTGTGTTCCTGCGAGGAGGAAATTGATTTAGATTTTTTTTACATCTTAGAATAATCGTAGAATACTGTGGGGTTTTGGAAAGGGCACGGTGATTACTCTCAGTCCCAACATGCATGCAGGCACACACACAACCCCTCTCATGTACTCAATGTGAAACAAAAAAAACTGGCATATCAGTTTATCAACCTGGAGAGAACGTTCTTTGTGATTTTAATCAATACTAAAAGTGACAATGCATATTTCATGAATAGAAGACGTGTGGGCCTGCCAGCGCGCCAGGTATATACATACACGAACTTTTGTATTACACAGTACTGCATTATAAGACTGGGTGTACGTTACTAGGTCAATTGATGATGACATGCAGCGTTTAATGCCACCAGTGAAGGAAACTACAGGAGCCTGTAGATCAGGCAATGTGGGACAGTTGTTTTTTCTCATCAAAGTAGAACTGGAAATGATGAAGTGATGCGTAATGCCAAATTAATTGAGTAATTAATGCATTCATAAATGTGAATGCAAAGAGGCCTAATTGGCGACATGTGTGTTCTGGATTCACGTAAGGGCCTGCCACGGTCCCATAATGGTAACATTCAATCAATACAGTGAATAAAGTTTCGTTATGAATTGGAAACGTCCGCATGAGAGGCAGATGATATTGAGCATGAGACAGTACAGTATTTGTGTTAGTGCGCGCGCGTGTGTGTGAGAGAGAGAAAGAGCGAGAGAAAGAGAGTCTGTGTGTGAGTATGTGTGTAAGTATGTTTGACTGAGAGTGGATTTGCAGTGTGAGTGGCGTTGTATATTGTCATAATCAAATTGTAATTCGTTTTAGAACAGTTCCTCACCCAGCATGTTCTTGTGTAGAGGTTCATCAAGTCTTCACCATACTGTGTGGGATTTGTAGAAAACACTGACCTTTTCAATTTAAAGTATTCGATAACGTATTTATCTTCTAATTATAGGTCAAATACAAAGAATTGTATTAAATCGAAACGAATAATCAACAAATTCGTAGCTTCAGGAACATTGGTACCTGGTTCAGGGATTACAAGGTTCAGAATTGTTGCCCCTTGCCAAGGACATACTCTAAGAATAGATTTCTAATGTCTGTGTTCAAGATACAATTGAAGCTTTATTTATTTGATATTACTTAATCCTTTTCTATATACGGTCTAGGAATGTATTGCAAGTAACCAAATCGTGTAAATTGACTGGCTGTGCAATGACGTAAGCTAAAGTTTCTGTAGAAAATTATGCTTGAATTGTTTGCGAATTATTTTTTCATTGATTAGCCTGATATTTTGGCTCTGGATTGATTGAATATAGGCCTATTATGTGACAGTTTGCGGAAAACAGCGAAAGCATGCACTGTGCCATATGTTTAAGACTGTATTTTATTCAATTCAGCGTACGGAAAGACAATTGATTTCCAATCTTTTGATCTTCGAATCATGGACATTTACTCGACAAATCCATTATTTTTCTCCCTTGATCAAATATTTTCTAGTACTATAAATACAGGGGCTATACATGTCAATTTCTAACACCACGTGCTTGAAATGTTTCAAGTACAGAATTGAGCGTGTCTCCATGCACCTTGGGTGAAAGGATAAGTGACTTACTGAAGGCTAAGCAAACTATTGTTAATTTAGAGTAACAACATAGACTCAATTATGGTTAAATCGAAGAGACTGGCGATGAATGAGCCTGTGAAATGAAAGGATTTGATTACTGTATCCCTCACCGATATGAGCAATTGTTTTAACCGATGTGTATATGTATCGTCTTTCACATTAAATGGCTCAACCATTATTTGGGGGGTTGTAACCTAAGAGGCATACTTTGATTTAGCGATCACACGTTAAAGTTAAATCACTCATACGTCGTTTTAGCTCAAATCCTTGTTTTCTATTTGCCCCAAAGTCTACAGGTGTATACGTGTAGTAATATGAACACGTTCTTGGTGTTTTTCAGATAATACGACTCAACAAAATTAATATAGACAGCGAGACATGGGCGAAAAGGTAAGACCTGACACAAATGTTGGCTGGTCTGAACACATTGAGCAGGTACTGAAAGCAGGAGGCGAGTGATTAAGGTGATTAATAAATAAGATGAAAACAGGGTCAAGAAAATAAGCTCCTTCACGTTGATGTGGTTAACGTTGTTTAATTAAATTCGGAGCTCTTGGGAGGCTCTGTTGAACAAATAACGTCCAATCCAGGGTATGCCATCCACTATCTCCAGAATTTCGTGTATAGTTTCTATCAGTCTCTCACAAATTATTCTATAATTCCAGACTAATGTGACAAATGGTCTAGCTGGCATCACATTTAGAATTCAACCGTTTCTAGGTTGCTAGTGTTTTTATTTAATGTGAGTACTTTGCTAAAGCCATCGTCGACATTCTTAATAACCACAGTTATGTATAGGTCTATATGTATTATTTAACTCATGATAACTTACGGCTATAATGTTGCAAACCCAGTTAACCAGAAATGAAGTACAGGTTGAGTAGTCATACGCATTATAGTGAAGTGAATTGACGTATTGTCAAGTATGGTTACCCATACTCGAAATTTACCTCTGCGTTTAACCCATCCAAGTGCACACACAGCAGTGAGTAGTGGGCAACCGCACGGGCAGCTATTGCTCCAGCGCCCGGGAAGCAATTGGGGGTTCAGTGCCTTGCTCAAGGGCACCTCAGTCATGGTATCGAAGGCAGAGAGAGTGCTGTTTGTTCACAATCCCCACCTTCAATTCCTGCCGGTGTGAGAATCGAACCAGCAACTTGAAGGTTACAAGCCTGACTCCCTAACCATTAGGCCACGACTTCCCCAAAAATTTGGAACGCTTCACGGATTTGCGTGTCATCCTTTCGCAGGGGCCATTATTCCTTGAAGGTTTACAAGTCATGTGGTGGCTTTTACTTAATGGATCGATTGTGAAGTACAGGCCATATGCTAACAATCAGCCCATTCTGGAAACATACAGTCTTTAAAGTCTTCATGTTTGGATATCTTGCTTGGTGTCATGTATACATCGTCCGCCTATCCCTCAAGGCGCTGTCCACTCTTACAGGTGCTGAAGTGGATCTCGATCTTCAGTTCTACATTTTGGGTTGACCGATGGTTCTCCAAAAACAGACTATTTTCATATCTGTGTAGATAAATAGTTGGATGATCAACACATTCGTTTTGAACTATGAACTGTTCAAATGATAGGCCTATTATAATAATAATATGTTGAGACTTGGCAAATTGGCATTGGTCATTTAATATGAAAAACATGTAAAACAACAAACTTACATTGACATTTTCTTCATCTACAAAGCAGCTTGCAGTAACTTGTTTTGCTAGACATTGCTACGTTTAGTTATTTATGTATACCTTAAAAAAATACGAATGAACTAAAAACACTATTTTCCCACACTCTACCCCAGACAGATGCAAATGAGGTTAGTTGACAAAATAGTTGTGACCGTATTGTAAAAAAAAAAAATATCAGTCAGACCCGCAAACACTGTGTGACAATAATATAAACGCCTATAGGCTATTGTATCCTCATGTGAAAGACGTTCCACATAACGTTCTCAAGTAGCTATACAAACAGTATGGCCTCATGAGTCAGGCAAACACGAATGCTTGGATTTGGGCAATTTAGTTTAGACCATCTGATTAAAGCGGTGTGCTTATATTATTTGCCACCCCTCTAATCAGAGAAGAATTGATGAAGTCGACCTGGTCCTTCCTATGGGAATCAAACTTCACATGTAGCCTATCCTCGAAATAACCACACGCAGCTTTAAATATAATCAAATCTGCTGAAAAGTTTATTGCAGCCCAACCGGTAGGCCTAATGATATGAACTCTAGGGTTATGCAGTTTTACAAATACTGTAATAATTGATTTACATGTAGGTGCATCCTATGGCCATTTATGATAAAACATGACAAACCACGTTTCGGATGATAAAAAGTTCACTTTTTAACAAGGCTTAAAGAATACATGGACAGACTCATAGACTTCTAGGTTCTGTTTTATGTGTCCAGGCATTCCAGTCACGTGTATGAGCTATTTATCTTTGTCACTACTAATTTTGAGTCTGGCAGTCAAAAAAGGCTAATCTAACCAACAAACTTAGAAAAAATGATATTTCAATACAGAACATTCCAACATGACGTCTTCAAAGACAAAACTCTATACACTTTTTGCAGCGACGATTAGAAAATAATTTTGCATAGATATACTAATATCGTTTATGTTAATCGACAGCGAACGTGGGCTTGGTTATATGTTTCATCATAATCAGCATGTGGGTTTTCATTTTCAATTTTTCTGCTTCTGTGCAGGATTAGGCCTAAGAGGGGAAAAAACGTACACAAATATACACTGTGTATTTGCATGTTGTATCCCACGGTGGAAATTACAATAGAGTGCAATTAATATGCACATAAATTAAAAGTGATGGTTTTAAATTCCAAGCACAAGCGGGCATCCATAGAGTAGGAGAAAGGCCTCCGTTGGCGGAGGAACACGCTGACTGTTCACACACTAAATGAGGAGGCTTCAGAGAGTTATCACTACCCCCACACCCCAATTTACCCTTTAGAATGAATCAATGGGAACATACCTGTCACCGAAAATGATACATATTTTACGACATAAATTGTAGCTGGATATCACGCATTGAATGTGAAGTCAAGCTTATTGAACGCCATCATTTGATGGGATGCAGATTTCGTTGCGTTTGCATCGTTTTCTGATTGCCATCTTCCCAGCCATTTACTTGTACTTGTCCCTCTTAGGCCTGTAAGTGCATGCGTTTACAGGTTTTGTACACTATAGATAGCCATGCTTTTTAATGTTCTAAATTGTATAAATGACAAATATGGACTTAATGGTTGTGCACTATAATTTTATTTAGTAGCCAAGTGTAAATTCTGTGGCACAATTTAGTCTGAAATCAATAAGACCTTTGTAAGGGCAGGCCACCGATAACGAACCATTAAGGATGGGCATACTATTTGAAGGCCACGAACGATCAAAAAGTGGCTAACAGCGCCCCCAGTTGATGATATTCTGAAAACGCAGATTTGTCCACTTATATGTCGATGTCGCCATCGTGTGTTAAAAAATCGCACACAACTACACACAAGGATTAGCACACCCTCCACATTATCAGGCAGGCTAATCCAGATAGAATAGTGCCAACATATTATATATATTTCTTAATGATACGTTCGCAAATAATACAAAAAACTAAAAATATCCTGCGTAACGAATAGGAAATACCATGAATGCCTAAATGCTAAATTAAACCTTCAAGAAAAATGCTTGTAATAATAAAATCACCAAAGCAAATGTCTGTCGTTCACCTTAGACACATTCAAGCAATAACATATCTAGGCTACAAAAATACCTCAAAACAAATCCTGCTCAATGTAGCCGATTTCGTACCTTGCATGCCATTTCACTTTAATCCACCCATTTGAACACCTCCCATTTTTAGATGGGACATATTTTTCAACTCTCAACACTATCTCATTGTTTGAGTTCAAATTTGTAAATATTTGCATTGGCAACTAACTTAACTTATTCATAAATTGATAACACATACTTTTAAAATGTTTGAGCCCATGTGAAGTCAAGATAAGACTATTTGGGCTCCATTCAAACTTGAATGCATTCTTTATCTTGCTTCATTTTAATTCAACAGATCAATGTCTGACTATCTATCAAATCTTCTTCTTCAAAAATAAACACAATGCACTACATGCAGAGATTATAAAATGATTTTGTTTAGTATAATAGAATGGAAAATTGCGTTATATTTCCGGTTTTAGGATAGGCGAGCCCTTCTTGCCGTAGGTATGCTGCATATCCACTAGAGGGCGACCAAAGCCATCTGTAATCTTAAGTGTTGAATCTGAGCATGAAAAAGATTGATTAAAGACTATTTGTATTGATCTGAATCCCCATTACACTGTAAGTCAATTTACTTTATAACCATATTCATGAATTGACTCACCCAACTTTTTTCTTAGGTCTCTATTGACCAGCCATCCATAAATTATGTACTTTGTTACTCTGTAGGCTTACACCTTACAGCGACTGAAATTTGACTGAACACTGAGAAGTGTATAATCACCCTTGTTCTCACCTGTAGATTTTATATCATAAATATGGCCAAAAATATTTCGAATTGTTTTATGTCAAGTGCTACTATTTTCTACGAGCATATATAGTCTAGTCATCATTTTTATGTAATATTTTGCTATGTGCCCTACATTTTATGCTTCTCACTACAGAAAGAACCAGTATGAAACACTTTTAAAATCATGAACAATTAAATGGTTATCGCTCCAAATGGGCACGCTCTAATCTTGACCACCAGCATTGACAGATGCTGATTACTTTAATATTGGGCCCCACCTGCTCGCTGTACCCCAGTATACCCTGTGCTCCTGATTGCCACACACTTAAGCCCTGATTGTGGGGGTACGGACTGACAGAAGTGGAAGCATTTTGTTGGCTCAGTTGCCATGGACACTGAGTGTTGCTAAGCAGCAGACAGAATGCTTTGGAAGCTGAGTGCGACGGAACAGCGGGTCATTGCAGAGAGAGTAGCTGCACCCACACACCTTTCACGTGGACTAACACGCTCTCCATCTGAAAGAGAGATTAAGAGTGAGGGAAAGAAGAACAGAAAAATGAATAAACTGATAGGAGAGGGTAAAGATATTCACAGACTAAAAGTGAACAAGAAAGTGATAAATAGGAAGGAACAAAGATGGAGACATTCAGAGTTCAGGAAAATATGAAAGGGAAAAATAAAGGCAAAAGGCCCATAACGAGTATTACTCAGATGTCTAAAACTGTACGACACGGAGATAATTAGATACAAAAATAATCTTGTTGTTTGTTTAGAAGGCATGAAATGGAAGGTAACAGGTGGCAGAAAAAGTGATCAGTTAAAAGAGTCCTGACACACATTTTAACCCACAGTGCACCTAAACATAACACTTGACGACAAGCATATGTACACACGCACTTTATCAACCGAATGACAAAATGACAACAGAAAAGTCATAAAACAGTGAGTGCTCCTAAGAGGCAGACATGCTCGCAGAAACCTGGTGACGAGTGTATTTTGAAGTGCACACACAGACACATTTACATATGTGCATGGACATATAAACACGAGTGGATACACATCAGGCTTACAGTGGTCCGCTTCATACAAGGGCCCTGGCAAAGAGCAATCTGGTTACATCACAAACAGCCAGCCTCATTTTCTCCAAAGACCACTTGTTAGTGTGAGGGTCTGTTGCCTGTGGGCTGCCGGGACAAGAGAGGCAGGTCAACAGGGTTACCGGATTTACAGCAGCTTGAGAGCCAAACCTGCTGAGACGACAAATTGTTCGATCTGTAGACAGCATCCATGTGTTTATGCATGAGGGATGATCTAATTCAGAAATGTATAGCGAAAACATAAAATACAGTGTGGTCACCAACAGCTGCGGCTAAAATATGCACTAAGCATCAGATACACAATATGCTTACTTAATCAGTCCTAGTTCAGTTGTCATAGCAGTCTTGGAAAAAGAATCTGCAATTATGCCAAGTTAATATGACCTTGCTGATACAAAAAACATATTAAACAGAACAGTTGGCCAATAAAAAAAACAGAGTTTGATTGAACAATGCTCCTTCAATGGTACAGAATTCCATACCCAAATCATTCAAGTACAAAGAGAGGGATACTTAGTGAAATTGATGAATGCTTATTTGAGGGGATGTATTCGGACTCAGACATGTACTGCTTGTTTGTTTTCAAACGTTTCCCATTGCGTTTCCCTGGATCTGGGGCAGCAGGTTGACCGCTGTGCTGTCCAACTCAAGAAGAAAGAATATGTGAGAGAGGGCAACAGGGTGCCCATCTGTTTGCATTAACTCTCCTCTACAAAACCCCACAACATAAGCTTCTTACATAAAGCATAAAACACTGTGCAATCTCTCTCTCTCTCTCTCTTTCTCTCCTCTCTCTTCAGGTCTCGTTTCCTCTGATACAACTGTGGTTAGGCTACTTAATTGCCCCCAATTCCCTCACTCGTTATCAGTTCTTTTAATTGAAGGATCATAATTACTCCAGTGTATAATTATTTAGAGGGACAAAGATTGTTAAGGATTGTTCCCTTCACCGTACCTTGGTTTTCATATGGTGTGTTACATCAAATGTAACACTGTATAATGAAAGTTAATCTGTGTGTGCATGTTTGTCAGAATAAAGTGTTAAAAGACAACTCAAGAGAATATAAACTATATAAAATATATAGACTTTAGGGTTGAACATACTAACAGCTATCACCTAGTTTCATAATATTACAGCAGTTGAAAAGAGAAGCACTCAATAAATACTAAGGTTTACAGACGTTTTTTGATTAAATGTCTAAAATACCCCATAGCTAATTCCTTTATATATTTTATGAATTCAGACACTAAAGATTAAAGCCTGGATAGAATCAACCTACCACCCTATCAGACAAATACTCTTACTGTTACTTTAAATTTCCCAGCGCTTATTCTGCAATGACAACATGTGACGTATGTACTACTTCCACATTTGGAATATAGTTTTAAAACACAGGGATAATTTGTAGCTGGTAATGAAGTGCATTTTACCGTATACAAGGTAAATTTAGGATTCGCTCAGACAAAAACTCAAATAGGTAGACCTTGTGTTCTCATAAACAGTCATTTGTCTTATGAGCACCTCTTTCCTTAGTGTAAACATCATATTCCTCCGCAGGTACAAGACAAAATAGATCGCACGAATGCTTATAGCAATAGCGCCCTACTACTGCCCCATATTTTAATGGATGGAATCACAAGTAATAATTATCGCAAGTAATACTTATTAGTCTTCCGTTTGCTAATGGAGATGACCCGTGAATAAACAAACCAACTTCTAATGTACTATATCAAAACAGAATAACCTTCTGTATAATGATCTCTAATATCTACGCTACAGGCTATGCCGTATGCATAGATTGGATTTCTCATATTATATATTCAAATGTAATGCATATTTGTTGGGCCCAAATGCAAAAGAAGGTTAAATCAAGACAATGACATACAGTTCAGCATACCATTGCTTTAAGACTTTGATACGTGAGAGGTGAATGAGGTATAATTGCGTTATGTCTGAGAAATGTCCAGGTCAGGCCTACATGTCAAAATAAGTAAACACAAACACAAAACACAACATAACCTACAGCCTGTATCCTTGTTTATATAGCCTTAGCAAATGCATAAACATTAGGAAAATATGTTGCCACTCAGGTTTTTGGCACTACGGATTGACGTAATGTATACAGTTAAGTATCGAGGAAGTGGAAAGGCTACATTTTGATGTCTGTAAATACTATTACTTTCGAAACAGTAGAAGCGGAGGGATACAACCACACATGATCTCGCGATTAGTCCTTCCTATTTCTCCGTTCACGTTATACCAACTCCGCTTTGACGAAACGAAATCCTCTGATATATCCCATGATTGGTCGACGGAAAGTAATACCTCTTATCTATTGGTCTGATTTCTGTCAATCATAACCCACTTCCAATCAAGATAGATTGGGCACCATTTACATTTTATCATTAGACATAACTAAATAGTTACCTTGTACATCTAGAGGAAAGATTTGTCAATTGATAGGCTACCAACGTTGGTAGACAGCAACTCTAAACAATTTTTCCCCATCTTTATTTTCTATACAGAGACGTATTTTTTAAACCTCCAGTTCAACCAAACAGATGTGGATACTATACAACAAGGTAAGACTCTTCACTCGCTTGCGATGTTCACAGTAGTGAGCTACCTAATATGTTATGAACATGTTTGATCAATTAAGCAATGTTCGGCAGATCAGTCTGACATAACCTAAAAACCTTTGTTGTTAAATGCCATCTAACAGCTTGAAATAGTTGTCATAATGTCGTGGTAGACTACAGTAAGTGCAGCTCGAAGCTCCTTGGTTGTTGTAGTCTGCATTGTGTACGAAATGTAATGAGTGTCAGATTCTATTTGACATTTAACAACAAACGGACGAATACTATTTTATGCTAATTTTAAGTTTTCTTAACTACAGTCACCAGATGCAGGAATTGCGCGCTGTCCTTTCATGTGCGCAACAGTCGTGACAGTTCATTAGGAGCTGTCACAACGATTTATGTTGTCTTACTGAGGTGTTCGTGCGATTTCTCTCTATTAAGCTAAATGGTTTTCAGATTAATTAATTGAATGACCGGGTTGTTGCAAACTTGACGCGAGCAACTAGACTTCAAATGTGACATCTCTCCAACCGGTAAAAAAGCAGCGTGAAGGGTAATCAAGATAGCATTTCGGAGAGAGCATCTTGTACTGCTATTTTGTCCGTTTTTTAAATGACCTATGCACATTACTTCTGATTGCCTGACTTGGTGTGAAAATCTAGCGTGCAACTACTTTTCCGACCTATATGTTATGTTGGCAATTTCAAGATCACGCATTCTATTCTTCGTGTCAACACGGGACATGAACTGACGTCTCACTCAACCATGCACGCAGGTAGTGCGAGTCTTTATTCCCAGATGGGTGTCGTGTCACATGGCAGAGAAAGGGTCTTCAGGGATGTATTCCAGATAACAGCGTTTAGCAGCCCTGGGAAGCTTTCGCAGACGAGGTTACAGGACACAAGGACAATACACTGATGGGCATGAGAGTGCTGACAGGAGGGGCATAATCAAACTCAAACTGTTCTATTACAAAATACAATGTTGCATCTTAGGACAAATATCGTAAAATAGATCTTTTAGAAGCAAATTTGTCACAGTTGGAGATAGCCAAGACCTGTTTCCTGAAAAAATGAACAGGCACGACCAATCAGTGAGAAGGAATTCTCTGCTGTCTGCCTGTCTCTGACATTGTCAAGATGTCAAAGCTAATGGGAGCTTTGCACCCCTCCCCCTCGGAGCTCCTTCCACCTTATCTAATCTCGTCTCTCTGAGACACTGGCCCTCCTGAGTCTCTGATTCTGGCCTCGATTTTGACATCATTAGAGCCCACTGCCATCATCATCGTCACCATCAGCTTCACTGGTGTGAGAACACAGGAAGCTCCTGGGGGGGTGGGGGTTGGGGGGGGGGGTTTAAAGTGCAATTTCAAAAATTGCTGTGAAGAATTGAACGAGAATTTTTCACACATCTCTATCCCTGTATTTTTCTCCCTGTTTCTGCCCTACAAACATACACTTTAAACTAATTTACGGAATATAACTTCACTGGTTTTAGTTCCAGATCAGTTTTAGGCACTTAAAATCTTTTTCAGCCCAATGTTACCATGAGCCAAGCCTCCTTATAGTAAGTAACTGTTGGCAAAATTTTTCAGTTTTAAGTGTAATTCCCGCGTGGTGTCATTGTCATTCTACATTGTTACATTTAAGAGAAGGACATATCTGCTCTGGGGGCAGAGCAGTTATATTGGCCATCTGAAGACAAGGTCTGTATTTGGAAGGCATCACATTTGCTACAGTCAAAACAAGGCATAGATTCCCCTTGTTAACATTTGTCAGAGGAAGAACAATCATCCTGTCCTTCTGCCGTTTCCTTTGTAATCGCAAACACAGATCCTTGACTATTGTGTATCCCAGACAACCTATTGTGTTTAAGTTTGTATGGAATGTATGAGTGTATTTTCTTTTCAAATAGCCCAAAAACGTCATCACCATGTTATGGGTGTTGGGTATAGTACATGGTAGTCATATGTGAGGAAGGAAAGGTGAAAGGACACGTAGAAGACCTTGCGAGATCTGGGTCTGTTATGATCAGAGGAAGCAGCATACTTTCTGAGATGTTCCAGCAGACCACTGATCCAAGGCCTTGCCTCCTATGAACTTGGACATCTAAGCCTTTCGTTTCCTCATAGTTTCATTTCATTTATTTTATCTTATTTTTCATCAGCCTTTAATCTACAAAAATGAATTGCAAACTGTAACCTTTGTTGGGTCTGGTCAAGTCTTGGTAAAAATGCAATCACTCCCTAACCTTAAAGTTGTGTGATGTTGGAAGCCTACGTTTCTTATTCACTTGCTTACTGCCCCCACGGTATTATCTTGAACTCCATCCAAATGGAAGAAAAAGGGTTTTATAAACTCTCTCACATAAAACCACGGACAAGTTGAAAGCTATCGTACCAAAAGACCGGGGTCAGTCAACATAGATGACATCGGCGTAGCTTCAATCCACTCCCAAGCAAACTAAAGATGTGTCTAAGTGGTGGAGGGTACAGCACATGCTGTGTACGTGCACTGGTCGTGTTTGGTTCCTGGCTTCTTTTGTGTGCTTATTCCAGGGCAGATTTTGCCCACTGCTTTTCCCATGCTGAGAGGGGAGAACAGGAAGAACTCAGCGGCACAGCGGGGTCCTGCCTTCTGCTATTATGGCCATGATTCAATCATCACAGTGCCTCACTTTTGCCCAAGCGCATTGTATGGGAAAGAAATGTCACCCTCTCGCCTCGTCTAATGGAGCCTCTTGCTAAAGGTGCTTTTACTCAGGGCAAAGACCAACACTCGCTTAATGTGGGAAGTAGCCTTGGCAAGCTTTGCCTCTTGATCCCCTCTCCTTCGTCCATAGGCTCCAAGGTGAAGCTGGAGCGAGTGACTCTCTCCCCCTGGGAACGCTAAGGTGCTATCCTGCGGGTAGAAGGTAGATCCGCCAATCCGTTTCGCTCAGTGTCTTTACCTTGGTTGTTATCCTCCAATATGGTGTCCCAAGGCTTTCTCAGCCTCAGTGGAGGATTAGGGTCCAAGTGAAGCTCGTGGCCACAGAGCAAGCAAACCTTCCTCACTCAGTCAGGACTAATCTCTCCCCCAGCAAGATTTTAATTGAGCCATCATCAGCAGCTGATCCAGGGGTTAAACATCAATTAAGGTAATGAGCAGAGTCGCTAGAAAGGCTTTGGTCCAGAAGGCATGGGAGCTTCTGGAGGGGTAAATGACGCGACAGGAGGGAGGGGCCAGTTGGAGAGCATCGGTAATGAGGTTAGGGTGGTTATTGTCAAGGTTGGTTGGTATGAAGGACTATTTTATGTTTGAATCGTCACCTTTATCAATTGTGAACAAAAAACTAAAGGAGAAAGGTATTGTATGGTTTTAAGTGACTTGATCTACTTTAGGTGGTGACCATTTGGTTTCCTCTCATAGCAGAATTTGCAGATGGTTGTCTCTTAAACGAGATTAGGGAATTATTTTCCATAACAAATAATGTAATAATCTAAGAGAATGACAACAGTCCCTACTCAAACCTTAAAGAGGCAGGTTAGTTAGGAAGTTTGTGACCTTGCATGTCATGACAGATCTGTGTGGACTGGACTGTCTGTCCGGTCTTTTAACAGTTATTTCACAGCAACAAAGGCCATTGTTTGTTTTCCACACCATTGTATTCATAGATATTGTTCACAGCAGTACTTCAGCGTAGCTCCATTAACTTAATCCATAAATTTACAAGAGAAAAAAATGAATGAGTAAAATCTACACCCAGTTGTTGTCATATTTGTCCGCTAAAAATATTCTGCTTGGCGCACTAAATTTATCCAATCCATCGCCAAAGAAATTGCTTGAAATACCCAGCTTTGGCGCAGAAAATGAAAGCTGTGTTGACCTCATTTTGGCTAGTAGGTAGAAACAGATAGATAAATGAAAACAGTGAAAGCACGTAACATTTATTTTGATCTGGGATTACAGAATTTGTAGGAGTATATTAAAACTCTCCCCTCGTATTGCGTTTCATGCTCGACGTCTGTGGCCTACGCTCTTTCATGCTCCTTTTCTCAGACTCTGTTGTTTGGCCCATGTGGTTTATCCAGATTAGGTTTTGTCTTCATCTTACTTATAAACGCCCTCAACAAATAGAACGGAAAACATAGTGTGGTAAACCTATAAAAATGACAATTCAGCAGGTACAGAATGGAACTAAGGAGTTGTCAATAAAGACATTACAACCTGGATACATTAAAGGGAATTTATCCATAGCTTTCCCCATTTTAATTAACCTATGCAAAGGAGCTTGAGTCTGGTGGAGTCACACATTCGTGTTCTATTATAGCACCAGCTATGGTTGGCTTGACAGAACTTGGGGTTTTAAAATCCTGTTAAATTCACTTTGAATCCATTTAGTTAAGCCCTTACTACCCTTGGCTATTACACACTTTTCCCCCCAAATCTTTTCTTGAAAGACTCAAAGCCCTGAAGAAGTACAAAATGAGGTAGTGCTGGGATGTTTGCGAAGAGGACCAGAAGCAGTGATGATCCTCCCTGGTGATGGTCATATTACTTCTACAGTTGACTAACTCGGTTCCAATATACTGGAACTGTTTTCATGTTGTGTGCCTAAAAGTTTGGGAAAACAACACCTTTTAGGATCATGAACTGTAACTATTGTAATGTTCTCCCACACTAGCGAGGTTAGACGTTGAACTGTAAACTGTCCCTTTGGTAGCATTGAAAAATGTGGTGTTGGTAAATGTTGAAAAGTTGAGGATTGGAAGTATGGAGGATAAAAAATAAATAAATCTCGAAATGGTGCTCAAGCAAATGGATTATGAGACTGGAAGAGAGAATTGCAGAAAGAAGATAAAGTTTTGAGACCCAAATCTTGCCACCACAGTCAGTTGTAACCATGGCGTGAGATCAGGGTTCTGGCCGTGAGGGCAGCACAGCTGAAACAGCAAGCACCAGGGCTAGAAACAGAAACATTACACCCTGGACTCTCACACTAACCCCCCCCCCCACCCACCGCCCGCTCTCTCTCCACTTCCTTTGATCTCAGAGCCTGCCATTACCCCCCCCCCCCCCCCCCCCCCCCCCCCCTTCCCCTCTCCTCCTCCTCATCGAACTCTCCTCTCCTAACCCCTCCTCAGTCTTCTATCTCCCCCACCTTGGTACTCCCAAGGTCGGGCAGTGTTGTGGCATGGCAGTCCTGTGGGCTAACAGGTGGGCTGCTAGCGTGGCCCTCGTTTGAATGTATCGTACGTCAACCTTTCCTTTTACCGGGGCGTGGTATAGCTTTATGGTTGTACAGCTGTGGTTCGGTAATGGGACCATCTGCACAGGGCTCATTGAGTTATCCGAGCGCGCTCTCTGAGCTGTGTATTCACGTTGAGAGGGAAGATGGCTGGCTTATTCCTCCTCTGTTGTGAAGCAGCCATTACCCAGAGCTGGGAATGGTTCCAGTGAGCGAAGGGGGAAGGGAGGGTGGGAGTGAAAAATCCCCTCTCCACCCTTCCAAAGTGACACACTTCCCCGAGTGTGTACGTGAGCTTGCGCAAGCGCATGCACATCTGCGTGTGTGTGTGTGTGACCTCAGGCATGTGTACATGCATTTATGCTTGAGCGCGTGTGTGTGTGAGAGAGAAAAAGAGACAGAGAGAGAGTCTGTACAAACACAGGTTTTTCTGTGTGTGTGTGTGGGCCCAGGTCTGGTACTGTTCCCCAGGAGGAATGTGAGTATCATGGACAACAACCAGGAAGGGCAGTCAGATGTCACCACGGAACAAGTGTTGAAACGGTAGACGACCCCCCTCCACGCATCCCACAGGAATACAGCGTATGAGACTACGTTGAAACCTTCCTCGCCTCAGTATAAATTTACCTGAACGTAGTCTTTTCTCTCCTGGCTGTGGTCAAGAATTCACAGCAACAGCATCGCGGGAGGCTTGTATCTGTTTCAAAAGCAAGAAGTGCAACAAAAAAAACAGGAGTTTTCCACCGTTTTTCTCCTCGTCTCATATTAGATAACATTTATTTGATGGAGCTGGCTGACTGACTTGTCCTCACCTCTCTCCCCGGCCTCTCATCCTCTTCATCCCCCACACACTCATGCTGGATGTGAGAACGAATGTGTGCAGACATCCACCCACTGGTACGCTCACACACACGTACACACACTACACATTACACACATACTTACACTCACACTGTGTTACAAGTTCGTTTCCATGTGTGCTTTGGCCTCGGCAGCCTGGGTGAATCTCAACCACTCCTTCCTTCCTCTAGAGGATTCCAACTGCTGTTTATGTTATTGAAACGGCTATCGCGTTACAGCCCGAAACACAACAGTCTCCGCGAGCACTTCTCCCAAAACAATTGGGAATAGAGGAGGGAGAGATTGAAGAGAAAAGGTGGATGAAACGGAACCATGTTTTCGTGGAGCAGAGCAACGAGAGAGGATGAAACGTTTGAGTGTAAAATGTGTGACAAGATTGAGGAAAAGTTTTCGGCTCCGTTTCGCACACGCAGCCAGAATACCGAAATCTAAGTCTCTTTATTTTTCACTCAACGGTTTTCCCCCCTCCGATCCAAAGAAATGCTGTGTTTTCAAATCCCTTCTCTTTCTGAGCTTCACAGCCTTTACAAACAGTTACTCGTCCTGAATATTAGGACAGGGTGCCTTCACAGTTCGACTCAAACAGTCTTCACAGTCTGGCGTGCTGTTCCATGGATGCTCGGGTGAAGCCTCTAATCCTTGTGTAGATTTGCTCACAGAGTTCATTTAAGCTCCATACCAATTCTGGATCATTCCGCGATCTATCATGAGTGAGAGAGTTAAATAGATTTCTTCTATGCAGCTGTATTTCTGGCAAATACATTAAAATGCCGCCGTGCGCTTGTGGTTTGTTTCAATCACATGCTTCCATTGTGCTTTTTTCCTTCTTCTGTCAGTCAGATGATATTGCAGATAATATCAGCGAGGGGAGCAATTATGTTATAAAGCAACGATTGCTGCTTTATAGAAGCGCCTGTTGTCGCTCGTCCTACACCATACACACACGGTCTCTAAAGAGCCACGAGGTCTACCTAGTACAGACGCAGCTGCCGTGTCATAAACTGTCCATGTGAAGGACCCGATGAGGTGAGGTTGGACAAAGAGAGGAGATGTCTCCCGGTGTTGGAAGTGGAATTACTGACGCATTTTCCGAAGAGAACGATTCCTATTGAGCCGCAACAAGCGTGGCATTAGGTACGTGTCGAGGTGAATTTGAAGATGGCGACCAAGGGTGGAGGTAGGAGGGGTTGTGGAGGGTCCCCTCTGCCCCACCTGTGGCCTGTCAGCTGTTGGAAGCCTGTTAAAACGTCAGCTGTTTCTGAGGAGTGAGTGTGTGTCTGTGTGTGTGTGTGTCAGAAAGATGAAGGGGTGGGGGGTGGCGAGGGGAGTTGAGGTTGGGAGGGGATGCCTGGGTTTGCAACTGTGGGAGCCTTGCCGCCCCACTGAACATCAAACGGCTTGTCGCCTATGGGGATTTGTTTGTGCACAAGCAAGCGCCGTGTCTACGTTGTGCGCTATGACAGTCGGGCATGCCCTGCCTCCCATGCTGAACAGCTCATAAACCCCCCAGGTTTGCAACCCACTTAGGGTCAGCTGCCTCCATCTTAAATACCACATAGTGGTATTCAAGTCCACATAAACCACAGTCCTGTTTTGTTGAACACGGATTCATGCCTTTTTATCGGAACGTCGTCTAGCCTGGCGACTCCAAAATAACTTGCAAACGTTGTTGCCTCACCACCACGTTTCAAACAGGAAATGGGGCCACAACATGCCTTGCAATGGAGACTCATCACCTTCCCACATACACAGAATCGTTGACCTTCCTGGTGGTTTGCTGCTTGTGTGACGACACCAGAGGCCTCATGGCTGTAGAACAGCCACGGGTGAAGGCTGGGTGGAGGCTAGGGTGGGGGGGGGGGGCAAGGGGGCGGGGCCTGGGGGCCTCTGAGGTGGCAGCTGAACAAGGCGCGGCTGAAGGGAACAGGTTGTGTCGTCTGTTAGAACTCGTCTCGCTTCTCTTGACCCTTGCCCTTTATCAGTGACAGCTCCCTTGAGCAGGCAGATACCAAATTTCTCTGGATTAGAAAAAGCAAGACTGGGGACAGACAGGATGCAAGGAAACAAAGATGCGTGTCGTGGGGACCGTGTTTTTGGAGGCAAAAAGAAATTGGGGTCATAGACTTTTCTATTCCCTCTGGCGGTGTAAGGATGCTCTCTAGTAATCTGTTCAATTTAATTTCAGATGGTTATTATCCCTTAATGATATGGTTAGGGTTACTTCAATGTCTACAATACATTTTTTGTATTTTTCTAGAATGCTAGTACTTAAGAGTGTTCAGGTAACGTCACACTATTCCATGCTTCACATTAGGTATTAGATTGGGAGAACATAGAGGTGTGTCTTACTTTTGAAAACCCATGACGAACTTTTTTTAGGCAGCTGTTGTCACTAAGGATTTCAGAATTTGCTGAATGGGCAAATGACGTGAATGAGCTTCTGTTGAGATTTACGTCAGAGCCAATGTTACACTTTCAGGTTTTGTACATGATAGAGGACTGGTTGGGTGAGATGACTGATGTATTTGTATGACAGAGTAGATTGACTGTTAGTCTACCGTGACTAGAATTAGGTTGCATTTTTTGGAACAGCTATGTTTTGAGCACTAATACTTCTGCAAATCATAGCACAACTAAGTTGTAGACCCTTTATAATTGGTCAGGTGTTAAATGAATTGTTCTTCTAAACTGGTTAATCATGTACACAACTGCAGACAATTTATATCCGTAATTCAGGTTGTACGCTGAAGAGTAATATAAACGTATTTAATTTACTCGTTGGGAAAACGGTGAATTAGCATAAATAGGGTATTTATTGCCATTCGGCTGTCGAAAACATAACAAGTTTGTTCACTAATAATGACATGCACACTGAGGGTACCTAATGGGAGGGTATTTTGGACGAACAGCCTGTGAAAACCAATGTTATGTCTGTTAGCCACCATGGAACACAAAGAGTAGAATCCCTCCAATAAATGCCATCGGTACTTTCTTCTTCTTTATCTCCCTCACAACAAATGTGCTGATAATCCCCCTAGATCTCCCATTTTCTTAATACTGCCGCATCCACCCCAGATCCCTTCTCCTTTTTTTCTTTTTCTTCTCGATAGCCATGCTTCGACCACATGTCACCAGCACCACACGGTCTTGGCCCTCGCATTTGTCGCAGGAAGAGAGGAGGCAGCCACATAGATCCCCTTATTAGGCATTAAGCCAACACAATGTGTTGGACATGGAGACCTCCAGACTGCCTAGCCCAGTGTAGAGGAGTTAGGTGGTGGTGGTGGTGGTGGTGGGGAGGTCAGTGTGATATGGCCATTACAAATTCAATGTGTTTGTTATGGAAGTAATTATGTCCTTCAAATCCTGGCAACCTTCTTGTTGTGTTTAGAGGCATTTGGATATTTTTCCCATCCATGGGCACATATCCCCTCCGATACTCAGCGCGAGACTACTTTTCTTCTCTTTTTTTCCCCCCTTCCAAACCGCTCCCTTCACATTTGTCCCTATAAGTTACTGCTCTGAGGCAGGATTGCTCTTGTGTTAACCCCTTGTTTTCTGGGAAATACTGTGCCTTTTACCCGTACAGATATTTAATGCATTTTTGCGAAAACTCAATGACACAACCATTGAGTTGACTCCTGGCCTCTCCTTTCCCACACCCTCCCAACCCCCTCAGAGATTTCCAAGGTCAGGGAAGGGCACAGCCTGAGGTTCCCTTCTTGGGAAGCAGCGTTGGCTGTAGAAAAAGCGACCTAAATGACAAACACTTACAGTCTGCCAGGGCGATGTATTTTATTTTCTCACGTTTGGATTTCTGATGTTTTCCAGATTTAGCCGAGTTGGAAGCCAGCTATGAGAACCTCAGTCTGTGTGGATTTGACCTTGACACTTCTTCATCTAGCATTATACTTCATGTCATTCCATAACAGAATGCAAAACAAGAATAAAATGGATCGGAAACAAAAGAGGAGGAGTTTAAGGCTCTAAAGAACCAAAGAGTTGGGACAGACCTTATAGCAGCTGATTGAGTTGCGTGTGTGTGTTTGCTTGAGAGAGAGGGGGAGGTAGCAAGGGGGAGAGGGATAATAGGATGCAAGGGGGCTGTATTCGATTAAAATGTGTGTTTGTGTGTGTTGTGTGTGTGTGTGTGTGTGTTTTTGTGTGTGTGTGTGTGTGTTTTTTTTTCTGTGTGTTTGTGTTTGTGTGTGTGCGTGGGGAGGGGAGGGGAGGTGGTAGGCAGCTGCCACCTCCATAACAGCTCTAGCTAGCGAATCCAAAGACAGAATGCACAGACACATGTGTACAGGGGGTTAGCCCACTGGGGGTGATGAAGATCGGACTTACAGCACTATAATGCCTAACTGACCCCCCCCCCCCCTTTACCCAACCAACAACCATCTCAGTTGCCTCTACAGACACTGATGAATAGGAACCAGTTGCTGAAGGCATATTAGGGCAAAGGGTGATCTGGGAGGGCTAGGAACAGGGGGGGATTGACAAGGTGGGGTGACGAGGGGTAGCAGGAGTAGGAGGGTTTGGGGGGGTCTGGGGGTAGTGCTGTATAGTGAAGGGTTGTCTGGGATGAGGGGCGCGATCCACAGTTGTCATTTTCCCCAGGCGGTAAACAGGCGGTACACGCTGTGCTGTTGGGACTTCGTTCTTTGGAAATACATGTCGTATCTTTGACTGGAATACTCTGTTCTGCGAGAGAAAGTCATTTGGAATCAGTTCAGAGTTCAGAGTTGCTTTTTTTTTTTTTTGCGTCTTGATTCCGAAGTTGTGCTTCTGATATTAAGTTTTTGTCAGCCCCACTAGTGAAAGGTAAGGGAAACCGATTGGTCGTTGAAGTTTTACAACTTTCATGTTACTTTCCCGAACACTTTGACTGGAGTGTGGCATAGCAATGCCTAATGAAGACAAGTCCTTCGAGACCACCCTGAGTGTGACTCCTTCACTGTCATCTTGGGCGCCTCTATAGGAACACGTCATGTTTTTATTAGGCAGCGTTGCTCTTCGAGTACATTCTCTCGCAGCATTACAAGACAGAGTTTCCTGCAGCGTTTGATTCTTCGTGGTTGTTTAATTGGTATAGGACGATTTTGATGGGTGGTGTAAGAGTGTGTGTGTGTGTGTGTGTTGGGGGGCGGTGTTGGGGGGGTGGAGGGGTACTTCTGGCGCCTCTGAGGGCTTTACGAGGTAGATAGCAGCGAGTGTGAGGTGACTCACTGTGGGGCCTGTGCTCCACACAGAAACACAGTCAGATAACCCTCTACAAGAATAGAACGGAATTTGTTTATTGTCTATAAGACATGTTTGTCTGTTGACTATTTGGATGGGTTTTTTTCATTGATTTTCCATGTTAACATACGGCTCTAATTTTAGCTCCAATTCGAAATGCTAAAAGCCCCAAACAGGTTGGTCAGCGCGGTGAAAATGTGCTCATTTACATACTGCACCCTGGAGGCATTCTTCCATGTCAAGGGGTCTGAAGACGTATCGATTTTACATGTTCGCATTCGGCTTTGATGACATAAAAGGGGGCTTGTCTCCTCCCATCTCTTTCGCTGCAAGCCCCCCGTCTTCGAACAACGTGAACTTCTGACAGCCATGTGTGAAGTGAGGCACGGATAGGATCCCCATTTCAGTATGGATACAGATTCCGTCTACTTTTGAAAACGTGAAAACAAACAACCCATCGTTCTTCCTCCTGGTAGATTATTATTGTTTGGGACTCACACGTTTTTTGCAGGCCTCTTTGGCAGAACATGTTTGACTGGTATAAAGTGAGCGTAGACTCAGGCTCACAGCACACACCCTCTACCTGCGTGTCACCCTGATGCCACCCCGGACTCCTTTCTGTTTTTGACGTCATTCTTTTTCCCTTCAGAGAGCGTTTTACTCTCACAGATCTTGTCACCCCTCTTCACACATCAGGGGATTACCCCTGCGGTATGGTGAACCTAGGTGCGTGCAATATCACAACTTTTGATTATACTTTGCCTGAACGCTTACCTCATCATCAGTAACCTAATAACCCCACCCCGATATTCTTATCCACCTAGGATGTACCATCATATCCGTAACACTAGTTACTGTGGTATTACTATGTGGTATTGAGTTACACAGTAATTAATGCACTCATAGTATAGTGTTACCGGTCTCTGTACTGAGTGGCTGTCCAAAAAGGGTCAAAGTGATAAATCGAGTGTTCCAGTTACGCACAGAACATTCGAGAGGATCTGCCATAGAATCCAATTTACCATTTTTCTTTTGTGATCCATCCAATGGCCCCAGGAAGGTTCTATGCCGTTTGTGTCTTCAGCCAATCATCTTAGTATGTGTGGGGAAGCCCGTGCTTATTGTTAGTGATGTCACCCAACAGGTTCAGCCACATTGCAGCGTTGATGATGTAGCGACTGAACAACACCTTAGGATTGTGAGAACTTCCCAGACCTTTTAAGACGCTGCCTCGTGCTCCAGGTCTATCAGGGTGGCGTGGAAGACTAAGCACGGATGTACGCGCTAGGGTGTAGTCCTACTAGTCCTGCTGTGCTTGCTTGCGTTCCTGTGCTTGTTTGATTAGATACACCTTGGGGATGGGGTGCCTTGTGTTTGTGTGTTTGTTTGTGTGCGTGTGTGTGCTTGAGGCCGACACCCAGCGCGCTCGGGTTGACTCAGACTGCAGTATTGACAGGGGCTGGCAGCGGGGGCGTGATTCACAAGCTGGGCAGCTCAGATCTCTTTTACCTCCCCGCCCCCATCCCTCTCTCCCAACCATCTCTCGCCCCCCCCTCCAATCCCTTATCTCCTCGCTTAGAAGTGCTGCTCTTGCACTGCAGCAGCCCCCACCCTACAAAAGACCCTCCAGGCCGCCTGAAGTTTAGTAAATCCCAACTATACATCCAGCCACCCTTGGTGACGGGGTAGAGACGAGGGGGATCGTATTCCTCTGCCAGAGTTGGCATCAGAGAACGAGGCACTGTCACAGTCACAAGCCAAACAGCAGACAAAGATCTACACCTCCCTCCCCCCCTCTCCCCATTCCAGGAGAAATCTAATCGTGCAATACATTGGCCCCTGCACCTGTCACTCACCCAGATTCAATCTAGCCTTGGATATTAATCGATAGCAAGACGCAATTACAGTCCATCTATAACCCCTCTCCCTGCCCAACTCTGTCTGGCAAAAAAAATGGTTGGTCAGCAGGCAGGGCAAACCGAGCGGTGAAAGGGCTGCCTGGAAATATGCAGCAACAGGCTGTAACCATGCAACAGCTGGTGTCGTCAGGGCACTGCCAAGGTTTGGGCTGAGAAACTCACAAGTCCCATTGCGTCGGATGAGAGAGATCAGTGGCCCACTTAGTGCCCCTGTTTGTGGGTCGGGCTTCCTTAACAAAAGGCTAACTTATCAGCCCATGCCTTCTCATCTCTGCTCCAGAGTCTAGACTCTAATCCTTTCTCCTCCTCAGCTGGTTTGGAGCCCCAGGTGGCAATGGTTATGTATGCAATATCCCTAGCGGGGGCACTGATTTGATTTGATTTTCGGGTGGCAATTTCGTTTGTATGGAACGTTTCACGCTACCGTTTGTCATCCACTATCCCACTGGCCATTTTGAGGCTGCCGAGTGATCCGCCTTTACGACACAGAGGGTGACCGTGGAGACTGTGAAGAGCATCTAAGTATTGATTGGCCAAGACTGCAAACCACCAGACAGATCGGTGTCTTTGATTGGCTGCTCCGTGGGTCACTCATAGGGGGGCTGCAGTGTCGGCTTCCAGTTGCTCCCCATGAAACCCGAGGAAGCAGTAAAGCTCTGGGTGACTCCTAGAATATTGGCAATGTCTGCCAGGAAGGTCTGCCTTGCCAGGTCAAGTTAGACAACCAGAAGGCTCTTCGTAAGAGATCCCAGTATAGGTGCAGACAGAAACACCAAGGCTAACACGGCAGGGTTTTGATAATTGGTTAGACGATAGAGAGTGCGGCTAATTCGGCGCGGTTTGTTTAGTCAATGCCTGCGCTCGTGCGTCGACGCGAATGTGGTATGGATGGCGTGGAGGGGTTGTGGAGTGGTTGTTGTGAGGACAGGGGTCTGGCAGATAGTGTTGCTGAATGGGAAAGGTGATGGATTTCTCAGCAGTGCACTGGCTGAACTCCAGCTCCCCTCAGCCCCAACCTCCTCCACCCCCCTCTCTGCCCCCTCTGACTGTTATCTCTCTGCCCCAGGCTTCTGTCTGCTGTCACTTACACACAGGGACAGCGGCGATGGGCAAAGATGTATACGCGCGCACACACATACGCATAGGCGTACATAGACATACTGGATGGAAGCAAACACTCTCACAACGTGCACTCATTCTAACAAACATTGAAAAAAGGCTACACTTAAGTACACACACCTTTTAACGGACCAGATTAGACTTCCAGACACCATCACATGCTCAAATCCCCTCTAGCATAAACACACACACACACACACATCGATGTCCATATGCCCTGCAACTTCCCAATGTGAGTGTTTGAAGCGCTATGTGTCATGACTCAGTCGTGACCCTTATGCCTCTTCACTGTAGGCTATGACACATGCAGCGTTGTGAAGATGGCAGTGGCAGCTCTTGTGGGTCAGTGACCATGCAGCACCTTCATCCATCCTGCCGTAGAGAAAAACATGGCTCTCTCGAAGGTTCGAAAGGATAGAAATCGATGTTCTGGTTAGCGGTACTTTATACCTTTTTTTCTGTTCGGTATTTAATGGACTAACGTGTTTTGGTTTAAGCTGCTTAAGGTTTTTGGTGGTTTCCGAAAAAAACGAAAAAATCTCGTCTTTCTTGTTTGTTTTTTATTTTCTTAGAAGGTGTGCTTAAGGCTCAACACTCCCACACACGGTGTAATATTGCTCACTCTTTGGCGATTTAAGACAACCCTAGCTGCTATCTGCGTTCATCTGTTCTCTTGTTCCACCTTTCTCTGTGATCTCCTGGGCTGGAGACAGACTCCAGGCACCTCCGATGTCCGAGCGAGAGAAGCGATTCTGCCTGACATCAGACAAGGGAAGCATGCTCCCACAGCATGAAGGGTAAAAGGTCGCGGCTTGACCACCCCGGGCAGATAAAGCGGCCTTTTCATGTGCGGCCGGGCACCTCATCCCAAAACAAACCCCACTGAGAGATGCCTTTGAACTGCAGACCCATGCCTTCATGGCAGGACTCCTCATACACCAAGCCAACAAGCCCTGGTTCTATTGGACGTGTGGTGGAAACACGCTACAGTGCCTTCTCCCTCTTTAGTTCTTACCTCTCCGTATCTCTTTCCTAGTCTAAGGCTAGTCTGTGTGCGGTTCTTTCCACGGTTTCTCACTGAAGGATTGTTTGAAGCCAGCCTTGATTTTCCATGTAAGATGAGAGCTGCCTTCAGTGAGTTCTTTTGTCAGCGCTTTTCCTTTTTTTTTTTTTTCAACCAATCAATTATAGCGCACATAACACCCTTTTCACAAAGACCTCTCTCCTTGTCCGGCCTCCAAGTTAAATACGTATGTCACGGAGATCTCATTGCCAACGCTAAAGCGGTTGCACCCACGGAAAGGCGCAACCACGCAGTCCTTTTGCAGACGACAACAACAGCGGCAGCCCCCGAGTCCCCGCTATTGACTTTGCGCTTTCAATAGGATGAAGGTAAACAACCGGGGAGGAGTGGTGTCGTACTGTCCTCCCAGGTGCGGAGAATGCAAACAATGTGGGTGAGCGAGTGCGACGATGTGCTCTCGCCGCTCTCCTGATGCACCGAACGCAGTGACTCGGCTCCCGCTGTCGTGAGGGTGTGTGCGTGTACGCAGTCTAGATGTATATATAGCGTGCTATTTTTAAGGCCGAACTGCAAATAGTCGGTAGCGAAGCTTAAAATGGTCCTGGCCTCTGTTGCCATTGCCAGGTCATGGCCTGGCTCCTTCATTCATGAATTCATCTGCACGTGGCGCCGGTCCCTGGCCTGTTTTTTATTTTTATTTTTGTAATTTTCATCATTAATAATCTGTCTCAATCTTCATCACAGTGTATTAACCCCACTCGCGAGGGTCAGTTGAATTATAAAAGCTCTCTTTTTCGCTACCTAGGCTTTGTTTTTAATCACACCGCATGGAACGAAGCCAGCGCGGCGTGGTTTAGATAACCATAGCATAATGATAATGATATTACTGGGCCGGTGACAGGATCCCCGAGCTTCCAGCAGCTCCAGAGGCCTGGACGCTCTCGCTGCACGGCTGCACCGGGGCCAGACTAGGAGCCTCGATCAGGGGGGCGGCTCTGCCTTCAATTGGGGAATCACATGCGGTGTGTCAGGTTGGGCGGGCGGGCAGCGCGTAGCCGCTGGCGACCAGCGGATCAGTGATGTGGCGGTGATGCCTCTAATGAAGCTGACACAGCACAGGCTTCCTCCTCACCACCCCCAGGGGTGAAAAAGGGGGGGGGTGGGAGGGAGAAGGGGGGAAGAGGGAGGGGGGGGGCGCTCGCTCTCTCGAACCCCCACGGGAAACGCTAACCCCATGAGAAGCGTTCCCCCTTCCCCGACTCCCCCCCGCCGCGGCTGTTCTACGGGGAAGCTCGTCTCTGATGTGACCGAAGGAACCCTGCATTAATTGACTCTCTTCATTTCCCTCTTGTAGCTCTGTGCGAGGACTAAGGCTAAGACTGTTGTTGATACCAACAAATGTGGGTCACAGTACAAACAATGCCTAATCTTCGAATCGCAGACTGATGAAATCCCTTTCCCCTTGTTTTCCAGGAGTAACACGCCAGAAGAGGGGGGGAAACCAAGCCATTTTCGCAGCCAAGTGGATGAGACCATGGCACAGACCATGATCTGAGGACGACAGCCAGGAGAATCCTCTCTTTCTTCCTCCTCCTTATTCTTTACGAGCCTGGGGGGTGTTCGAAGCGCTCCCGAGTCGGCATGCCTCGACAGGTGCGGAAACAAAAGAAGAGAGATAAGGACTTGACGGAGAGAAAGCGACGACCCAGCTCCTTGTCGCGAACAGCCACCTTCCCTCTTCAGGACAGCCGTGACCTCCGCCCCCGGCCCCCCCCCACACCAACGCTCCATCCTCTGGCGAGCCCCACCCACCCGCTCCCTGGCCCCAACGCCACTCCAGAACCATGGGGAGGAAAAAGATCCAGATCCAAAGAATTACGGATGAGCGGAACCGACAGGTGAGATCTGTTGTTTGTGTGTGTTTGTGTGTGTGTGTGTGTGTGTGTGTGGGGACAAGTCATCAAGGTGCTTTCACGTGACTGTGTGTGTGTGCGTCTGTTTGTGTTTGTGTGTGTTTCTGTTTGTTGACATGTCATCAGGATTCCCTCACATGACTATGTGTATGGCATACCAAACTTCATTGATACAGGAGTGCGTAGTAGTAGTACGAGTCGGCCACCTATTCTTAACATAGACGTCAGGTGACTCACCGGCATTGTGCGTAATCAGTATCAATACAATCGTGAACACTCCTCTGCTGTGACACCCGCGAGGATTTCTGGGAGGACGAAAGGCTAAATGATCCATCTAAAATGAGTCAACTGGTAAATGGGCTTCACTCCATTAACCATGTTGAGTAATGCATTTGATGTGCCTGCCATTTATAATACAAAAAGTCCTTACTTGAGCTAGACCTGAGTGAGTTAGGCACCAGGTAACCAGAGGCTACAAAAATCATCTTGAGTGTATACTCATGAATCATGAAGGGTACCATTTACATTGAAGGACGGGGGGAAATCTGCCTCCAAGCATTCTGGGTAACTGGGTTTTCAAGTCTGCACAACCAGACATGCAATTTCTAAGATTAAACAAAACAGCTTGTGTCAGGTTGCTGCCCTATCAGGTGTGCAATGCAGCGGAAAGAACAACCTTAGTACGTTGAGTAGATTTAGAATCCATACACTGTGCTTTATGCACTGTTGTTATTATGAATTATACAAACAGTTTTGGGGGGTGGGGTGGTGGGGTGGGGGGGTAGGGGTTGGGAACGTGTCATGCTGCTGTCATGGTCGCAGTGCCACATCCATGCCAGGGCTGCACCAGATGAAACCGCTCATCCCTCTAAACCAGGTTGTCTCGCTACGCAGCGTTGCCATTGGTAACTCGCGGTTTCTATTCTTAATGTTGGACATGTTCTGCTTATTTATCCTGGCATTCGTGTCGAAACGAGGATCTTGGCTCATTAGACGCAGAGGACTTGCTGTTCACCTCATGCGTTGTGGGAAAAAAAACGGGTGCGCAAGTGGATTTTTATCATCTCTCTTCATGGTATTGAGCAGTTCTAATCGTTGATGAGAGGGATAAGATGTTAGCATTGCATGAAAACTTCTCTATATGACGGGGAATCTTCCATTGTCCCGGCTCAGCTATCTTCTCATGTCTCCCCATAATTGGCCGTATGCTCTGCTCCCACGTCACACTTTAGCTTTCTTCTCTGTGAGCGCGTGCGCACGTGCACATGGGTTTGATTGTGTGAGATTAAGAGAGGTGGGGGGAGGGGGCAGCGGTGGTGGTGGGGGGGGGGGGGGGGGGGGGGGGGGGGGGGCGGTGCAGGAGGATATGAGGCTGCGAGGGTGTGATGAGGTGAGGCGGGGAAAGATAGAGGAAGGATAGGGGTTGGTAGGCAGTTGCCCATGGATACGACCCCAATATAATTTGATTTGTGGCAGCGGGAAGCTAAGAGTGAAGGGAAAAGGGAGGGAGGGAGGGAGGGAGGAGAGAGCGAAAGAGAGGATGGAGGCACAGAGGGTGAGCGAGAGGAAAAGAAAACGAGGGCGAGAAAATGAGAGTTGGAGGAGAGATGGGAGGAGAAAAAGGGGAGGGGGGGCGGGTGTGGAGGACGCGGAGGAGCGAACGCAAGCTGGCTCGTGCCCCACTGAGAGACTTCAGTGTTACATGGCGGGCGCTCAAGTAATTAGAGAGGGAGGAAGAAGCAGACTGAGATGGGGGGGGGGGGAGAGAGAGAGATTTGAGAATGGCAGTGGTGAGGTTGGCCTGTGTGGGTCTGTCTCCCTTCTTGGGCTCCCTCTCCGATTCCGTCTGTGCAAAAAACAAACAAGATAAAACCCCTCAGTTCTGTAAATGCCACACCATACCCAGAGACCTCCAATACAAACAACCTAATGCACACCGGGGACCATCCCTTTTGACGCCTTTAATTAAATGAAGCTTTCCACCAAAGCCAACAGTGTTTTGTTTGTTTGTTCACACATGTGGATTTAGAGAAGATGTGAAAGTGTGTTCATTTGTTTCAGACTTTTCATTACCTCTCAAGTGTTATCCTCCCTCTTTGTGCTCTTCTTCCAATTCCATTTTTTCCGCCAAACGTTCCGAGCTTTTAGTCCTCGAGACAAATCAAACCGCCCATCGACGAACCTTTTTTTTTTTACATTTTGAAACTTCTCCATTCCTTCAGATCTCATTTTCCAATCCCCACTCAAGTCCGGTTCTCATTCTCCCCCCCTCCCCTCCTCCGCCCTCCCCTCCCTCCCCCCGCCTTCCCCAGGTGACGTTCACCAAACGGAAGTTCGGCTTGATGAAGAAAGCGTACGAGCTGAGCGTGCTGTGCGACTGCGAGATCGCCCTCATCATCTTCAACCACTCCAACAAGCTGTTCCAGTACGCCAGCACGGACATGGACAAGGTGCTGCTCAAGTACACCGAGTACAACGAACCCCACGAGAGCAGAACCAACGCAGACATCATCGAGGTATGAGGGGGGGAGGGAGGGATGGGTAGCAGAGGGTGGGCAGGGGGGGGGGGGGGGGGCAGATCATGGTATGTCTCTCCAGAGGATGAAGTGAGACTGGGAGGTGATTATCTGCTTTTCCACCAGAGGGTAGTGAACATTATTGGTCTGACGGGGAGAGGGAGAAGGGGGGTGGGGGGGGGGGGGTGGAGATGGAGAGGTTAGGACACACTACCGGGGTGATCAACAGTTGTTGCACTCCGCCAGACTCTCTCAGAAGAAAGACACCAATATGGCTGCCCATGGCATAGGCAAGGCACTCTAGTATTTCACTGTGGTGGGATGGCTGTTCCACGGGCATAAAGCTCATTCAGTCCTGTTTTGGTCCTTGGACTAGCCTGGTCTGGTCTGGTCTGGCCTGGTGCCTATTACCATGGAGAGAGGGCAGAGGCAGGGACAGCTGGCCCTGCTGTCAGCAGTCCTGTCCTTAGCCCTAGCCCTTAGCCTTCCATAAACAAAAAATGCCTCTACTCACAGAGCAAGGAGCCCTGTGCAATACTGTGCTCCTGGACTCTTTTGTCTTTACTTTTCCTGCATTACAAACATCTCATGATCATAGAACAGTTGGCTAGATATGACCCAAGGAGCCCAAACACAACACTTATCCTGCGTTTGGATATTTCCCAAAATATCTTTAGTAAGGACATGGTTATGTGTGGTTAACCTTTCCTCTGTCTTGCCCTGCCCCTGTCTCTCTCTCCGTCGCTCTCTATCTGTCTCTCCTTCCTCATTTCCACTCATATGTCTGTCTCTTCTCTGTGTCACCCTCTTATCTCACACCAAACATTTATCACACTCTCTTCTTCCTCTTTGGTCTCTCCTCCTCCCCCCGTTTTGTTTCTATATTTCTATCTCTCACTCACTTCTTTTCCCCCATGTAGTTCCGTCCCTCTTAGTCTGTGTGTGTGGGGCAGGGGTGTGTGTGTGGCAAGGGTGTGTGTGTGGGGGGGGCAGCGGTGTGTGTGTGTGTGGGGGGGGCAGGGGTGTGAGTGTAGGGGGGGGGCAGGGGTGTGTGTGTGTGTATGTGTGGGGCATTGGTAAGGGCTGTCTCTGGGCTGCTTCTCCAGCTGCAGATGGCTCTTAAGTGTGTATGCTAGTGTGCTGTTGCAGGGCGTTGGGCCGCTCAGGGCCACATCAATGCAAGCTCCACTGGCCGTGTTTCCGAACTGTGTGTGTGGGCCCATGTGTGTATGCTTGCCTCTGTGTGAATACGATGCGTGCGTGTGTGTGTCTCGCTGCCTGTGTGCCATCCTCTCTGCTCCGCAGTGGCCCGTGAGAATGCCTCATACAATATTCAGGCTGGGTGAGAGCCTCTGCTTCTGTTTGTGTGCGTGCGCACGGTGGTGTTCCAGTCCCTCCATGCAACGACAAGAGTAGTTCCTCATGTCGTCCACAAGGCACCCAGGGCCAAGAAACAGCCTGTAAGAGATGGTGGAATTCTCTCCAGGACACCTCCGCACAAGACACATTGGCACCGGGCTCGCTGTTGTTGTCCGTCTTCTATGACAAAAACAGAGGCAGAGTTGCAATGTTGTGTTTGGCACTAGTGGGCCAAAAGCGCGAGAGAGGGATAAATCGAGAGGGTAGGGGGGGATAATCGGATAGGCACAAAATGTGTCCATTTGCCGCTCTGCCTCCCTGCGTTTCTTCAAGCAAGGGCTTTTGTGTATGAATTATGGAGTGAAGATGCAAGCATGAACGCACGCACGCACTCTCTTTTATCCTTTACGTTACAATTGGGTCGCACACTTTTTGTTACCCGGCACGTTCAAACGCATACATTTTTGATATGTATATTGAAGAACTCTTGAATCTACACCAAATTAATGTTTGTGTTTGTGAGTGCATCTTAACATAATATTCTGTACGCAGTTAGACATTCCTTCACTCCAGCGTTACGGCTGTGTGGTGATGCATATGCACACACAAAGCTTCTCTTTGAGCTGCACGTGCTGTGTGTGTGTGTGTGTGGGCAGCTTGCCTCTCCTGCCAGAACGTGTTAATCCGCTTGACTGCAGATCCCAATCAGGAGAGAGGAGGAAAGGGAAAGAGAGAGAGAGGGAGAGAGAGCACTGAAAGAGGGAGATGAAGAACCCGAGCGAGGAAGAGAAGAAGGGTGAGAAAGGAAGATGAAGAGGGGGATGCCCTTTTTCTTAAGCGGCTCAAGGAATATCTCCCCGTGCCGTTCCTCTGTAGGGGCTTAAATACTTTGCCGCTGCCCCGGTTCCAGGTCCAGGCTTGGGGAGCTCTTCATGTCACGCATGACAAAACAGCACTTGACAAGATTCGCCTTGAGTAATTGATTCCAATTAAAGCCCCTAATTGCTCCAAACGCTCTCAAATATGGAGGCCCTTTCACCACCACAAATGCTACCGAAAGGGAGTGTTTGGAAAGGAATTGCACCGGCCTATCACAAGGCAGATACTGCCCTCCAGGGGGTGGAGCCCCCCCATGTTGCCCTTACGATGCTCCCTGAGGGCTAATCCTGCTTTGCCACATCCAAACAAAATTCCTCTGGCTTCCTCTAAGGTCTGTCATAGCCCAGTGTCCTAATCTCTACCGATCAGGATCTCTGTTGAGGGACTACCCTCGCGGTCACTTCATTTGTCCCTCAAGAGTCACATGACCACTGACCACGCCCTCGGTTACCATAGAGACGGTCGAACCAGGTGCTGCAAAAGACCGAGGTTGGCTGTCTTATTTGGTCGACAAGTGTCGTCACTTTTTTGCCTTTCATTTTTATTTAACAAAATATATGACTTTACCAATTATGAAGCATGAAGAATGTGTGATTGATGCCATGATTTCATGCCCGATAGAAAACAGTGTTTAAAATATCACGCAACATCAGACGCATTTTGTTTGTGTTATTGCCGAGACGGCATGATCAAACTGGATCTCTCTGTCTCCAGAAAGTTTAGTGAGCCTTAATTCATCGTGCCGCAAAGCTGAGCATGAAACAAGCCGTTATCTGACACTTCACCAGGTTCCAGGCCAACCAGAACCATGGAGGTTAGCGGGAGCTAGCTCTGAAACTGCCTATGCTATCCCACCCTCCTGAGACCCCATTACAGGGAGGCCCCATTAACCTCATGCATAAATAACACCCCCACCGCTGGTCCGGTAACAGCAGAAGACCGTCTAACAGATGATGTATTATGGAATAGGGATGAGGAGGAACTGAGGATCTCCAATCAGAGCCCTCCATCCAGGGAGACCTTGCGAATGTGGCAGCCTAGAATCTTTGGTCGGCTGCACAGTTGTCGAGGGGGCCAGGCAGTGCGAGAGCAAATCTGACCGTGACACGTCCCATGTTGGGGCAAAGGCTGCTACGTTGGAGATTCTGGGATGTGCCAGCCAGTAGGCTGGTGAGCGGAGGGAGCCAGGAAGAGAGGGAGGGAAAGGAGGGAGAGGAGGGGGAGGGTCTCTCAGGATCGCCCGGGGCTTCCATGGTCCTGGATGCGGGGAGCTGCAAATGAGATGTGACATTACATTCTGCCTCTGCGGACAAGGGGCCAGAGAGGGAGCGACAGCAAAGGAGAGAGAGAGAGAGGGTAAGGGAGGGACAGATCGAGACAGAGACAGACAGAGAGAGAGAGAGAGAGAGAAAGAGAGAGAGAGAGAGTGAAGATGAGGAAGAAGAAAGTGAGATGGATGGCGCATGGGAAAGCTTTGGGAATAGGTTAAGAAGATGGAACGCGGGCAAAGGGGCCTGGTGTGTGCGGGGGGAGATAGAGTGAATGATGGAGGGCTTGGAGGAGAGGGAAGGGTGGAGAGAGGGAAGGGAGGCAGAGGTGAGCTCACAGGAGGCGCGCTGAGGGACGCCATGTAGCCGAGAAATGTGCAAGGAGGTGGTGAGTCCTGACGAGAGATTTCAACGGATAAAACGATTGGAGGAGGAGAAGAGTGGAGAAAGGTAGAGGGGAGAGGGGGGGGAGGGGGGAAGCGCGGAGGAGAAAAGGAGAGTGGCAGAGGAACAACGGAGAGCGATAAGGAATGTGCGAGAGAGAGAGAGAGGGGAGGGAGAGCGGCGGGTTGGATGGGAGAGCCCAAGGGGGAGGGGCCGGAAAGGGAGCACACAGCCCAGCCAGTCACAGCCCTGCGTGGTCCTCTGCAGGGGAATCTTACCCTGGCAACACAATAGAGAGCCGCACTTGAAAGACTGTGTGCCAGCAGGGGAAAGGGTGCGGAGGGACAGGTGAACAGATGGGGCTGACTGAGAGACAAGCTCATCAGCTGACGTCTGTGTGTGTGCGCGTCTCCTTGCGCGCGTCTACCCGTGTGGGCACGCGTGTGTCTGCGTGCGAAAGACTTCTGCACTTTGTGTGTTTTCTCGTTTCCTTTTGTCAGTTTTTTCTCCCCCCCCCTCACTATGCAATTATCATTGCTGTGCATGGGGTGTTGGAGTGTGCGTGCACGTGTGTTTGCATGTGACAG
The DNA here is from genome assembly GCA_036571765.1 of Plecoglossus altivelis. NCBI lineage: Eukaryota > Metazoa > Chordata > Actinopteri > Osmeriformes > Plecoglossidae > Plecoglossus > Plecoglossus altivelis. The sequence continues at coordinate 13,885,864 of BROE01000014.1, read as the reverse complement.
AAAGTGTGAGTATCGCTGCCAGATCTTTTAGTGAGGGTGATGCTGATTTTTAGTCTGGGGTTTTCTTTGTGGCGTCGACAGTTAGGGGTGTCCATGCCTCGACCGCATCCTCGGCCCAGACCTCTGTCACATGCTGTCTGTGTCATTTAGTAGGTTTTTTAGCTTTTTAGGTCAACACTCACTTGGAACTTGATTTCCACGAACTGTGGGAGATAAATAAATCTTCCTTTGCAGAACACAAGCATCAGCACAGAAGTGCAGATTAGTATAAGGTTGGGTGTGCCTGCCATGTTGCTATGAATTGAAGCAGGGCTGAACTTTTTTTTTATCTTTAAAGGCTCAAGCGCAACTAATACGTATTTTATAGGGGCAAATATGACCTGTAAAATCCTGATACTAACCCATTACAGTTAATGACATTTATCAAAAACGTTTAAATTTTTTTTACGAACATTGGTTGGCAGATTACAGCGTTTTGCTGGTAGGCTATTTCTTCCAACTGATTCTGAACTTGGTTGGATTGCACAGTATTGAGTCATCATCTCTTACCAGTGATGTTTCCCAGTGGGTGTTCTAGAACATGTACTTATCTATTAATCAAACCTCCATTAGACTGAAGCAACTGGAAAGATTGCTGCATAGTTACTTTTCATCCAACTAATACAGTAGACCGGTTAATTTATGAGGAACTCTATTATTTTTCTAACATATTCATGTTGGGCTTTTTACGTTTGCTTCTTTTGGAGTCAATGTACATTTCCTAAAAGTTATCTTTTGACTGCTAACTAACACGAGCACAATATATTTAGGTTAAACAGATCCTTTCTTAGTCTGCCATCTGGGCGTTTTGCTCGCGTAATGACACGCGTCGCTCTCAAGGTTAAGATCCATTTTGCCGCTGCGATCCGGTTTGCTGTTTGGTCGAGCCTCCATCAGTAAAGCTACTTAACGTTCAATCTCGTTTGCCAGAATCCTCTCAAAATAAGAGGCCGTCTTACAGCTAGCTAAAGCCGAACCGGCCTGAGCGAAGCTCCCGGACTGCCGCTCCTCCGCGTGGCTTCTTTCACCCTTCACCCTTTACCTCGCACAACGGTTCCTGGTGGTGTGAAGCTTCACACCAATTACCGGGCCTGTTGATTAGCGAACGGTGAGATGGAATGCCTGAGTGCGTTGGAACCGCACATAGTGCACGGTTTCTTCAAGCATTTCTTTATAGATTTCTTTTTCGTTTTGTGCTGGTCAATACGTTTCTTTTCCCTACCAACACCTTTTGACTGAGAGTGCCTTTACTGAGAGTGTTATAGTGCTGGTGCACATACTGTGTTTGAAGTAGATGTAGTGAATAGAAGCCTTTCTTTTTCTGGCAGCAGAAATCAATCAGATGTAAGTGGCTCAGAATTCAGGTTATTCGTCTTTGGACACCGAGTTTGTGATGCTGCATCGTTATGCAAAAGTGGATTGTGATTTGTGTCTGTTAAACGGCGAAGGTGTCATTGATTATGACAGGTATGCCTGAAAGTGAAGAAAGACAGAAAAAAAAGACAATATGAAAATGTCCCTCTTCCTCCCCCCCTCCTCTTAACCGCTTTAGACATTGCGAAAGAAAGGCTTTAACGGCTGCAACAGCCCTGAGCCGGACGGGGACGATTCCATCGACCAAAGCCCGCTAAATGAAGATAAATACCGGAAGAACGACGACCTGGACATCCTCTTCAAGCGCTATGGCGTGAGTACAGTTCACCTTTTTCATTTGATCTAACTTCCCTCTCTCCTCTCTCTTTCTCTATCTGTCTCTCCCTCTCCTTTCGTCCTCCCTTGTGGGAATGAAGGCTCTGAACAAGAAAGAGCACCGGGACTCTGAGAGCCCAGACCCTGAGGAGCCCTTCTCCCTCACCCCCCGCACAGAGGAGAAATACAAAAAAATTGACGAGGAGTTTGATAAAATGATGCAGAACTATAGGCTGTCAGTGAGTACCGTAACCTGTGCTATACTGCTGTACACCAGGCACCCGGACTGGACACGGGGGCCGGATGCCGGTTGCTGACAGTGACCCAAATACTCACAGAGCACCTTCCTTTTCACCCGCAATCCCCTCTCCATCTCTCACCTCACCGCTGTACCCACAATCCCCTCTGATGTTGTGTGCATAGGCAAGGAGGGCTGGAGCGCGGAGTCTTTTGATTTGAGGGTGGTTACGATTGAAGAACACACACGCATTAGTCAAACCGCTTCCGGTTCCATTGAACCTCGAATATTCACCAGCCATGTTAGCCATTCTGTTAGCTATACTGTCCGTATATTGCAGCTCTTCAAAGTAATTTTGTAGTCGTCATTCTCCACAGTGTAGCAAATTGGCCATCGTTAAGTCTTTTCCAATCTGAATTCAACTTTCAAACGATGCTACTCCCTCTTCTCTGCCAATAACCACAGAATCAATTTATGTCACCGCTTCCCAGTTACACCATTAATGTAAATTTAACAACCTGTACTCAATTGATGACCAGGCCTCCCTGTCTAATGCTGTCTGATTGCTCATTGGGGAGAAGACATAGTTGATTCAGTTGCTATTGGGCCAGTGTGTGAATGCAATATTAAAGAGATAGAACGACCTCAAAAACCTCCAGATTTCTTGCTCAGTGCAATCTAAAAGGATTACTATGCCAAAATAGCCAATTGTGAGACCTGTCAGTCTTCCAGTCAGTCATGGATTGCATCTTTGTGTAGGAAACAATTCAAAGAAAAAGGCTTAATGTTGCAATCAATTCCACTTACTGAAAATCGCTTACCCGGTATATACTGTAAACTGTTTTATAGGTTCAGCCTTCAGTGTTTATCTGTTGAGCTGAAGTGGCTTTTAAAAGCCTTTTCGAAGGAAAAGCTAAGGCAGAAGAAGAATAAAATTCAATCTACCACCCCTGGAGAGCTAGCCCTAGTCGATTGGAAGCTAGCCCGCTGTTAGCTCTTGTTCCCCGCCTCCCAGCCAGTCTTGCTCAGCACACCTTTCACAGGACGCTAGCAAACAGGAGCATACAGCACCAATCTCCCCCCACAGCCTCATAATCCCTGACATTACAGCTAGGGGCTGGGATAGACAAGCTTAATCCGACTCGTACTCCAATCCCCTGAGGTAGGGAGAGTGGGAAAGGGAGCATGGGGAGATGGCTAGCAGATCTGTTCATTGTCTTTTCTTTTTTTACGTTCGAATAATTTAGGCTCTTTGTAAACCATTTATTTATACTATCTGATTGGTCAGACAATAGCATCCCTGTCTGAAAGTTGTATTTTACGGACAAACAAACACTTGCTATGCCAACGATGCAAATGTGTTTAGCTGGATGCTTTTTTGCACTCTACACACAAGGAAAGGCAATGTCAAGGCTTTTAAAGGTCAAAGGAATGTTGCGAAAATGTTGTTGGCGATGTGTTTTGATTCAGCGTCGCTAACAAATAGGATGAGACATTCTGAAAGTTGAAAGGGAAACTTTCCAAGGCTTCTAGGACAAGAGGGAGAGAAGAAAGTAGGGCATGAGTTTAATTCATTCTGATACCCTTGCATCTAGGAAATACACCGATGTAAAGCGTCCTCGCCGAAATACAGGTTATTTTTTTCAGGTTCTGCTGTTTTGAGATAGACCTTGCACTTGTCTTGAATTATACTGTTTAGCCTGAGAAAGAGCTCAAAGACAATCATTCATCCAGCAGCACTCCTTTAAGGACCTCAACACAGGCATGCTATTGGACATAGTGCGCAGGCGAAGCGTTTATCTTCCCACTCTCATCAGTCAGTACACGAGTCAGAGGGGCTGTCCCAATGCTGTATGCTCTGCAGTTTCCACACCTCCACTCACACTAACCCCCACCCCCTGTCCCTCCATCTGTCCATCCCTCCCACCAACCCTCTCTGCCTGGCCAGTGTGCAGTGCTGCAGTGCTGTAACCTGTATCTCCACATAACTGGCTACATGTCTCTCTCTCTCATTCTGTTCTGTCTTTTCTGTCTATGTCTCTTGCCCTCTTTCTCTCTTGGTCATTCTGTTCTGTCTGTCTCTCTTTCTCCCCACTCTGAATTTTCGGTATCTTTTTCCTTCTTCCTCAAATTCTCATCACTTCCTCTCCTCCTGGGCTCCAATTTGGAAACAAAGTTATGACATAAAATAAAAGAAGAAAGGACATTGTGGTGAAGGACAGAATAGAGTGTCTTCTCCTCTCCTTAAAGTGGGTCTCAGTCAGCACACACAGTACCAGGTCGCGGTGCCTGGCCCATATTCTATATTTAGAGGCCCTGCTTTCTGATGGAAGAACAGGGTGAAATGGGTTACAGGCAGAATGCTGGACACCCATAGGGTCCTTTCTCTTAGCTCCATACACCTGTGTTGTGTTGACAGTCTCTGCAAACATTTTCAGCTGATTCAGGTCCTATTAGAAGTTACTTTCCTTTAAAGCGGATGTTTACCCCAGGGAGAAAACAGATATCATTGGACATTTCAAACCTTTTTGAGAGACAGACATTTTTGAGACGGAGTGTAAGCGAAGGGATCATTTTGAATAGAAACGTCCATGCTACTCAGATAATTATGTGCACGTAAAATGCTTTTAGTTTTTCCATCTTGTTTGCTCTACTTTAAAGATGATTCAAACTATGGGGTAGGAAGCAGATAAATATAAATGAAACGCACCGTTTCAAATGTCATCAATAACCAAGTTTTATAACCATCGATGTAAATCTGCTGCAGAAATAACCAGACATGAGATCCTAAAGCAAACGCCCAGCCTCTTGTTGAGTTTCCACACTTCACGTTGCATGCTAACAAACTTTGAGCTTGTGTGTGCAGAATCGTGTCAAGAATATGTGTGTGGTGATCGATTCGTAAAAGGTGAATGTGTATGTTGGGACTGTGTGAGTTGTGTCTGAGTGGTCCTGTGCATTTTTGGTGCCTTAGCAACGTCCCTAAGCCCCTCCCCTCTTCCTATCGTCTTTTTTCCAGTCAGCTGTCCCACAGCCCACCTTCTCCATGCCAGTCACAGTGCCCGTGTCCAATCAGAACACTCTGCAGTTCAGTAACAACCCTGGCGCCCTGGTTACCACCTCCTTCGTCACCTCCACTCTCACAGACCCACGCCTCCTGTCACCACAGCAACCAGCCCTCCAAAGGAACACCGTGTCTCCAGGGTTACCGCAGCGACCCGCAAGCGCCGGTGAGACAAACAGAATTGTGTACTGATGAACTTGGTCAAGGCAGCCATTCTGCAACTTGCAACCACACAGTGCTTACAGAAAAATCTGACCGCAGTGCCATGATATGGTGCCACCTATTTACCAAGCAGACTTTAAGGCATTATGACCTCTGTCACAAATTTAGAAATAGAGATTGAATGAAAACATATACTTTGTCTCTGTTCGTCAGGTGCACTCCTAGGAGGAGACTTGGGCAACTCAAATGGAGGATGCCCAAGCCCTGTAGGTGAGTACCGTGGTTCCTTTTGACTTGTAGAAACAAACGGTAACAGCGTGCAAGCAGCTAATATGCACTGCTCAGACAGTGTAGACTGTGACAAATTGAGAGCTTGGATGTTCACGCTTTAGTCTCGCTAGCTTGAATCGACGGTGGTGGGAGTACACTGAAAGAAGGAAGTGCGGAGGTTATCTGCAGTTATGCTCGAGGACAAATGTTTTTGTTTTGGACCGGCAGAGGATGACAGGATACCTTCTAAATGGCAAGAGAAACAGATACTAAAAGACGCGCGTGCGCACACACACATCCACCTGTTGGTTAGTAACGGCCGAGGGTCACAGGACAGCTGCTTGTAAACAATCTGGGTGGGTGGGGGAGGGGGGAGGGGGGGCTGTTGTTGAACAGGGGTGAGAAACTGCAAAGTACAGAGAGAATTCATGATTGAGAAAGAGATGACGTGAATGACTTGACCTCACACCGCCATATTGTGTCCTCTATTCTTTGCGCGCCTCTCTTTTAGTTTATCTCTCTGTGGCTCTCTCTTTCTCTGGCTCTCTTTCTATCTCTTTCTTTCTCTATCCATCCCTCCACCTGTCTGTCTCAGCTGTTCCCCCATGTCCCAGTTGCCCTCCCCATTCCCCACCCCCAACTCCCCCACTCCAATTCCTCTCCAGCTTCCAACTGTCCCTTGTCTTGGCACGGGCCACTTCTCTGAGGTGACTTTGGCACTTTTCTGAAGCTGTAGCCTTTTTAATGTTTTTTTTTCCAGTCTACCTATATCACAGCAAACTATGAATCCATGACGGGGTCTGGCATTGTATTTAAGTCTAACTTTCAGGTGTCCCTGTTCGTATAAATGGGGAAATAGTTGGGTACAGTCTACTCTGGTGAAAAGGTACCTTTTAAAGAAAAGCATGCCTCAGTGTAACGGTACATTCTTGCCTCCTCAGAACAGAAGATGTTTTTTTTCCCCCAGTATTTTCCACTCGGTTCATTTCAAGATCCTTTCCTCTTACTGGAGTGGAGCTGCTGCTCCTCCAATCCCTGAAACACGAGCCCACTGCAAGCGTCCTTCCCAAGACGCGGCTCAAGTAACTGCACTTGCTTGCCCTCCCTCACCTTCTCACTTCTTCATCCCTCCTGCTCTCGCTCCCTCCTGCTCTTCCTCCCTGCCTCCCTCCCTCCCTCCCACCCTCCCTCCCTCCCTGGCTCTGTCGTTCTCAGCTGTTGTGTTCCGGACTGGGCTCCAAGCTCAGGGAATGTCACCATTGACGTCACACGGCATTCCTGACATTCCCACGCCCGGCACTGGGTAATAGGAGCCACCGCTCCGCCCAGGAGAGCAGCAGAGTAATACACGTATAAACACACACTCACACACACACACACACTCACACACACACACACACACATACTCACTCACACACATTTACGCAAACAAACAAATATGCACACTTTTACTAACAGACATATACAAGCGCGGACAGTCTTTGGTGTACACGTTGACTGGCACACGAAGAAAAGATTGTCAAAGAGCAAGTGTGTAGATGTACACACAAGCACGGACGGACGAACGGACAGACGGACAGACAGACAGACAGATAGCAGCTAATTCCTGTACACTTAAGACCAGCTACAGGACATGGAATTGGAGTTGGGCGCAGGGCCAACAGCAGATGAACACACGAGTTCGTTCCTCCTTCACTCCCCCTCCTCCTCCTCCTCTTTCACTTCTTTCTCCTCCTCCTCCTCTTTCAGTTGCCAAGGGAGATGAAGGACTATCATTTTTGCAGCCTCAAAAAAGGATATAGAAACAAATTTCAACTGCATTTGTTTGTGCCTAGTAAGGCCCAAGATGTAATAAGCCATCCGCCTACTGTGTTGCCTGTTGCACACACATACACTTGCAAAGAGCCATTCACAGAAATGAACGCACACAGGTGCACGCTACCATTCCAAGCCTTTGACAAATTTGCTTAATGTGCATGATGCACACACACCGCAATCCCTCGATACAAAGTAGTGTAACCTTTTGGGTTTGCCCAGCGCTCTGGAGGCGTTTTGTAAATGGCGTGAGAGAAGTCATGAGAACGTTTGGTTGAAATGAGATGGAGGTAATGTTATTTGTACTCAAGACACAAATTGGTCTTGGACAAACTCCAAAGGCTGTCTGACACATTTAGGGGCCTGCTGTATGTATGCATTTTATTCTTCGTCCTTTTGGTGTGTGTGGGAGTGTGTCTTTCTGTGTGAAAAAAGTGTGTTAGTGAGCAGATGAAACAGCGTCACATGCTTGTACTGTCTGGGCAACGTCATGGAGCACTTTTATCTGTTGCCACAGAACAGTCTCTCTCTGCCCAGCCCTAGGGAGCTGCGTGTGTCTGTGTGTGTGTCTGTGTGTGTTTTCTGTGCGCTGTCAGTGCTGGGAAAGTCCCTGTTCTTTCAGACACACAGTGGGTCTTGTCTTTGAGTCAACTGCTACATTTAACAGCAAAAAAGGATGTTAGACCATCCCCTGGCTAGGAATGCATGTTAGAAGTCTCAGAGAGAAGATAGTGTCACAGATAGTGGAGCTGTCAACGGAAAGAAAGAAAAAGATTGTCTGACTGAGATTAACAGTTGGGAGTCAAAACCAAACGAAAACAAAGCACATTCTGTTTGATGTGAAAATGTACAAAAGCATTTGAGGTATTGTTGTGTTGCTGTCATTTCGGATGAATGATGAAACTCGTGCATTTTTCGTGGGAGGTTGGTATGCGATGGGTGACAGAGTTTGTTATTTTAAGAGGTGGGAATGCATTTTCACAGTGGTGGCCTGTCGTGACCTGGTGTGGCCTTTTGGCATGATTTGGGATCAAACTGTCCTTTAGAAACACTTGCTGTCAAAAAAGATTGAGTGAACTCATCTGTTGCACATTGTGGTTAACAGGTAGAAAATGAGCCAGTCTGCACCATCATGTACTGTCAATTAATTTTACTTTGTGAGGTTTCGTTGAACTGGTTTCTTCTACAGCCAACAGTTTTCAGAATCAATCTCATTGTCTGAGCTGTATCAATGGTCTTTTGTGGTGGCTGAGAAAAGTATACAGATAAACACTTAATAAACGTCACACGCACAAATAAACAGTCACATCCTCATTCCTATGCTACTTTAACACATCACATCACTTCCACTCTCTCTCCCTCTCTCCCTCTCTCTCTCTCTCTCTCTCTCTCTCTCTCTCTCTCTCTCTCTCTCCATCTCTCCTTCACTCAGGCAACGGCTACATCAGCGCCAGGGCCTCCCCCGGCCTCCTCTCTGTCTCCAACGGCAACAGCCTGGGGAAAGTAGTCCCGGCCAAGTCTCCCCCTCCGCCCAGCCCTCAGATGGTGAACAGCCGCAAGCCCGACCTACGGGTCATCACCTCCCAGGGCGGCAAGAGTCTGATGCAGCTGGTGAGCATGGGTAGAACTACCAGAGCCCCATTGGGCCAAAATTGGTCTAGTGTACCTGCGCCCCTGCATAATTCAGGCTCTGGTCATGGATATTTCTTCATATGATATTATTATGTAAGTCCCTGTATGCAGTGTCAGCGTTACATTTTCCACTTTTTGGTGTCGGGAACACAGCATGTACCGTTATCTTGTAAAAAGAGCTGATTAAAAAAAGCTATGAAATAAATCATGAAGCTTGAGAAAAGGAAGCCGGCATCCCAGGCCATGCTGAGCTTTGTGGGTAGGTATATCCAAGGTAGAGATGATAACCCCTCCTGTTCTGTCTCCTGGTGCCCCGCCCCCTGCAGACAGAGGAGGAGCTGGAGTTGGTGAGTGAAGAGGAATGGAAGCTCCTAGACTTGCCTCTAGATGTGTTGTGACACCAAGTGTGGTGCAAGGCATGAGTGTGGTTCTATTTCCCCCCCCCCCCCAAAAAAAAAGAAAAAAAAAGACAACGACTAATTTGCATCACAAGAACAGAAAGACCTATGGTCTAGTTTAGCGTGTGTACTTTCCCAGTACAGTATTGCTACCTTTTATTTAGTCTATAGATGCTGGTCATGATGCAAATGAAAAGTTGGGGCTTCTTGGCATGTGCATGGTTCGATTCGAAGTGTATCATTGTGTTTGTAGTGATCGTTTTATCGTTTATTAAAGATGGGTGTGAGGCGTGTGTATCTTCGGTCAGGATATAGGAGGGGGGCAACATCACGGGACGTGGCCACCATGGCACATGCACCTTCAGCTCTTCACTACGCACCAAATCCCCTTTTTGTCTCATTTATAAACACTTAGGCACTTGCAAATGGTTCCACATAGGCCCTTACACCCTCACACACACACACACACACATCCTGTCCTCTCTCAGACTTGACTTGGTGGATGCATGCCTCTGTCAGCATGATTCTCCATTGAGCTGTGCACTGCATAACACTTCCACCGACTGGTCTTACACTTGCATGTGGCCCGGCAATAGTGTTGCCTTGCCAACGCTACCTTGAGATGAAAAATCTTGTTTGTTCGTTCATGTGTCACTGAAAGCTATGAACTTCACCGACCAGCAGAATTCCCCTGTTTATTTCATCTCAAATGAACTGAGAAACTACTTACCATTCAGATGTCATTTATACTGAGTGTATATATCTATTGACATAGCTATATACACTTTTTATAGTGAATTTTCTCTTGCTTAATGATTAAAAAAAAGTTGTTTTGCGCTCATTTAGGTTTGTTGACCAGTCCGTCTTGCATCTCTTGTCTTTGCAGAATGCTCAGCGATTAGGTGTCTCTCAAGTGGCCCAGTCTCTCACCACACCAGTGGTTTCCGTGGCAACGCCCAGTCTCCTAGCGCCCTTCTCTGCCATGCAGACAGCCTACAACACTGGTGAGCCAACAGGGCAGCAGTGCCCAAGGGCCAAGCTGGCATATTACAGGCACACGCCTTTCTACCCAATACCGGCTTTACGCTTTGGCGTTTTTCAGCATAGACAAATGAGTGTTTTCCTAAATCCCAGGCAGGTCAATGCAATTTAGCTTAATCTCATAATATTTTACCAGGAGAAAGAAAACATGACTGTTAGAATGTGTTAGAATTGTTTGACAGGTAAACATCGTAAGTTACTTAGACACTAAAATGTAACCACTTGCATCTCTCACTTCCTCTACCTCCATCTCAGAGTACCAGCTGACCGCAGATCTCACAGCTCTCCAGAACTTCACACCGCCAGGGTTGCTGCCTGGCAACATGACCACCTGGCAACAGCAACAGCAACCAGCAGTATCCCAGCAACAGCAGCAGCAGCAACAACAGTCGCAACAGCTCAGTTTGGCGTCCCTCAGTAACTTGGTGTAAGTACACTTCATGTGGTCTATGGAACCTGCACCAACATGTGCAGGTCTCACATTAAACCTGCGTTGGTGTAAAATCTCAAAGGAGTTTTCCAGTTTATCGACATCCTGAGTGGACATGCGCAGGGTCGGATCATGTGACATCATGTCCCGAAAAGAATGAATCTCATCCCTTTACCTTGTGCCCATATACACTGAGCTTTAAGGTCGATTGACAATAGCGAGCTTCAAGATTTGTAACGCCCACATTGTTAGCGGAGTAAGGCTCATTGTACTAGCAGGTAGCTAGCTCCTAATTAAAGAATTCTGTGATTGTTGCGAGGAGCTAGGCTAACCATGCAGGAGGTGTAATATGTAACCGCCTGTTTGTTCTCCCCCTCTTGTCAACAGCATGTGGGGCGCAGAGAAACAGAACGGGGAGATGGCTAACTGCATCTCCAATTTTGCTGCTAACCTGAGGTGAATTAATTGGCATATAGCGCTGTTTGGTTCCTATGCTCATGTGTGTCAAGCATAGTCTATGTGACTCTCAAGTTGAGTCCATTATGAGTCCTTAACAAAAAAGGGAGAGCCTATTACTGTATGTCAGGTTGAATTCGATATGATTCAAACAATATGTCCTTTTTTGTGCTTGTCGTCTTCCATGTTTTAGAAGCTCCAGGTTGTGTTTGGTTGTCAAAGTTGTTTGAAGATGTTTCTATAGGCCCTTCAGATAGATTGGCGGATTGAGGTAACCAGTCTTGCAGTCGAGGTCTTGTCAAAGGGTTCTTCAAAGCTTGTGTCTGACGCGGTAGGGAACGAAGTGGAACGTGGACAGGAATATGACAGCAGCCCCCCCTGCTGTGTGGTTTTATGTCTCAGTCTGGCAGAGCAGCCCTGAGTCATAATCACCATGCAGATACACACACGCACGGCCTTCGTGTGATCTTTGCACACAGTGCAGTGCTCATGATGCAACTGCAAGTACGGAATGAGATCTTTTTAACTGACTGGATGGGTTGAACAGTCAGATGGAGTAAAGAACCTAAACTCATCTTTTAATTGGACTAAAGCGATTTAACTAGCACCCAGTTACACTAGCTTGACTACAGTTAATCCAGGTTTAGGGGCGGACAATTGGGACATGTTTCTACCGATGTCAAGAGATCATCGAAACTTCGCTATAACAAATTAGCGGTGAAGCAAGAGTAGTGTTATAGTGTGTGGCGTTAAAAGTGTTTGTCCTCACCAATGTTTAAACAAACCTATGGCTTTGGTTAGTGTAGCCCTGTTATGCTCAGACAAAGTTTCCCTCAGTCACCACCGCCAGTGACTCACACCAACTGCCGCACAGCCTCGCCATTAATCTTCATATCGCTGGAAGACCCAGCATCAATAGTGAGATGACACATGCATGCATCACACAGATCAGTAGACCTGCCTTCTGAAAACAAGAGCCTGGGACGTGCTCCTCCCTCGAATTGTTCTCTCGCTCCCGCGTTTGATTGCACAGGCTGCGTGCAGCCCACTGTTTTGTTTTTGATTTCATTGCACGGTAGCCACCGTGAGCAGACACTTCCAATCAGGGGTGATTGACGGCGTCGCTGCTAGCCTCGCGTTCACTGTCAGCCCCGGTTACCACGCTGTGGGACGCGAAGAGAAAATGATTTCTGTCTGTGTTTTTATTTATATAATTTTTTTTTTCCATCCCTGCTTCCTCCCTCTCTTGTGCTGCGGTCAATCGTCTCCAGCTTTCTGTTGAGGCTTGTTTTGGCTCTCGTGCACCTGTTGAGTAGAGCTCCCCCCAATCTAAATGTTAATGCGGCCAGGGCTCCCCCTCAAGCACCTCACGGCTTTGAGTTGTTTGCTTGTTTATTGAATAGCCATCCCCTGATTCCAATTGGTGCTCGTGTGGAGCTTCGCAGGATGTTAGGTCTCGGCCTGATGTGGGGCCCAGCTGACGTTTTAAGCGGGGAGTGTTTGAACTGAAGGGCTTGCACAGGAAATAGTGGATGTCGCTTCAGAGATGCTGTCTGTCTTTGCTGTCAGTGTGTCCTTGTTTACATTTATATTTAAAGTTGTATTTTTTTTTCCAAGATCAATGAATCCCTTGCTACTTGAGGGTGTGCTGGAGATTGTGTGCTATGTTGTTAATATTTCTCTTTTTAAAATGTCTGGTTGTCCCTGTTATTCTTTCTTATTGACTCTTATTGTTAGAGTCTAGCATACAATATGCCGTACGCATTTCTAAACTGCCTGTATTAAACTTTATTTGTTCGTTCATAGCTATTTCACATTCAGCCTTGTTGATTGGTTGTCTGTAATATATATACTAATGGCTAGAAGTTGTCTGTGTTGCCACTCCCCCTTGATTGTGGTACTCAAACTTGCTTGTTTTTCCCCTCCCTCTACAGCATGGCCTCTCAGTCAAACTTGCTCTTTGGCAGAGAAGAGGGTCTCTGCTGGTACTGTATACCTCCTCAGTGTATAGCTGTAGCCATACTGATCTGTGTCGCACTGTTTCTCAAACCTGATTTATAAGAGACACCCTTGCATGCCAGCCTGGTTCGTGTTAAACCAGGTTAAACACTACACTCACCTCAGTCCTGGGACCACAACAGCTCAGTTGTAAGTTGCCCATTTTGAGACAGGATGGCTCTGAGAACTAGAACCTACTCTGTTCTTCCCGGACCAGGTTTGGTGAAACGCTGCAGCACCGCACTGTTCTGTAACTGTCTTGCTTCTGGCTGTGCTAACTGTGTTAGTGCTCGGTACTTGCCTGCCGAGCATGCCTTCATCACTGTCACCCAGGCGCTGAGTAGGCCCTTTTTTATTCGCCATGGCAACACGACCCTGCGACACCATAATCCATCTACCTGTACAAGTCTATAATGTGGAGGCTCAGGTTTGATAAAGTAGTATCCAGGGAGGCAGGAATTTCACTGTCAAGGGATTTTGGGGTGCGTGTATGTGTGTTGAGAGGGAGAAAGAGAAATAAGGAGGGAAAGAAAAAGAAGATATGGAACTTTTTTTCAGGAAACGTAGAGGAATATGAATTGGTCGTGAGGCCCACATAAACCATCCACAGAATAGAGGCCGGGCAGTGGGAATATCCAAGTTATACCTTACTCTCATGTGGACCTGCCAAAGGGTGAGGTGGAACGTTGAGAACATGTGCATTCCAATTCAGCATATTCCAAGAAGTGCAGGGTGTCCTTTCAGGAAGCTTGCAGGTTCTAACAGGTTGTCTGAAAAATGGTCTACGTTACTTAGATCGTGATGGTGATGCGGGGTTCAAATACTGGCTGCATGGCTTGACAGGCGGAAAGGTTTTCCCTGTGGCCTCTCATCCGACGTGTGTCTTTGTACGTCCAACATGTACATGTTTAGCTGACCTAAGATCATTTCTGTAACCGGTCCATTGCTCTGTTTTTACAGTGGCTGTAAATTACTTTGTGGGCTGCATTGCGTACTATTTTCACGCATGTATTTGTGAATATTTTATTGACTATTATTGCTATGAGACAAGCTTAGTATGTCTAAATTGTAAGTGCCAGCCACTAAGACACATTTGACAAACAGAATGGAGGAGCTGCTAACTTAACAGAATAAAAATCTGAAATCGGTAATCCTTCCCTAAAATCGCTTAAATTTGTCGTTTTCCTTATTCTCTGAGCTTGCAGGTCTTGACTATGTTTGTTTCACCTGCGCTAACCGTTCACCCTGTACGCTGTTGAATCGTTAAAATGTTCATTGTGGTGAAGTTAACAGTGATGTTGCTACCATTCACAGGGTGCATTGTAGTTTGACCCAATACCAGTAGTCACCCGCCCTATTTTGTTCTTCTTTTTGGCTCTCCCCCCCTGTCTCTCTTACCCTGACTCCCTCTCTCCTTCCCTGTCTCTCCCTCCCTCCCTGTTCCTCTCTCTCTTTCTATCTTCCTGTAGGCCGGTGGGCCACATACCTCAGGGCGCCACACTGACCGTCAACACCAACCCTAACATCAGCATCAAGTCGGAACCTGTCTCACCCAATCGCGACCGGAGCACTCCGTCCTCCACGGCCGGCGGAGCGGGCGGAGGAGGGCAGGGCCTGGCGTCCTACCCAGGCTCCCTCCGCCTGGAGCCCAGCACCCAGGGCCGCTCACCGGTCGACAGTCTGAGCAGTAACGGGAGCTCGTATGAAGGGAGCGACCGAGACGACGGCACCCAGCAGGGGCAGGCTCAGAACCAGGCCAGGGGCCCACCGGACTTCCACCACCAGGCAGGTGCAGCCGCCTCCATGGGGCTCCTGAGGCCCTCGTCAACAGAGCAGCAGCAGGAGCAGGAGGGGGCCAACGTCAAGAGGATGAGACTGGACGCCTGGGTCACATAAAGAGGCCGGAAGTGTCGAAGTGGAGGACAGAGTCATGCTCATGGCTTGTGTACATGCCCCCTCCTCCCTACTGTCTATCTTTAAACACACACACACACACACTTCTGTCATCTACCTAGTTACCGTCCATGTAGTTGCGTTAATGCTGACCACACAACCCCTCATGCACAGACACACATACACACAAGCATGGCTCACAAACACTAATTCTCTCACGTGTATACGCTGACACCAATTTGCACTCATGAAAATGTGCATATAATTGTGCTCTATCGTACACACACCACCAACACCAGGAAACTCCAGGGGCGAGCCACCAAACCACGGATTATGTTAAATAGTTTGCTGGAAGGGACAATAATGGACTCGAAGTGGGATGTCTGGTTATTTCTGAATTGAATCTCATTGTACTCTACATTTTTAGAGAGTGAGTCTTGATATCTGACAGTGGTTTTTGCTGTGTCTTCTCTCCTCACACTCCAAAACATATTAACTCACACCTGACTTTTGTCAGGCACGTGTTTGGCGTCTACTCTAGGTCTCTTCCTAGTACAGCTGCACTGCTCTGTTGTGAAACAGTATGACAACCAAAATGAATCCACTTCTTTGTATCTGCCCGACGATGGCTGTATTGTATCGATAGATCCAGCTTTTTTATGTTTTTGTAAGAGTACAAGACTTGGGTGATTTGTTTTTTTCCTCTCTCTTTGGAACTATTTTCGCAATTTTTTTTTGTCCTGTCTGACTGTTGTCCATTAGTCATTACCTTTGGAATTTGGATTTTTAATGTCCATTTAAAATTCGAAACATCGTTTCATGCTAGGTGAACAAGAATCCATTTAAAAAGACAGGGGTGGTGTACGGTATTCTTGTTTTGTTTTTATGCCAGCAATTGAATCGGAACCATGCATACAGCAGTACATTATACAACATCCTATAGTACCTTACTGAGGTAAAACAGATTATAAACGTAATAAAACTTCAATCAGGGAAGGGCAGCAAGAGCTCGATAGCATAATACTACAACCTATCTGCCATGTCAACTTGACGACTCAGATGTTGAGTGTATTTGATGTGTGGAGTGTTTTCAATATTTATTCAGAATGTTTGTGTGTGTTGAGTTTGTACCCTCTCGACTTTGCTATTTCAGATTACATTCTATCACTAAGACATACATCGAAACCCACCTACGGACGTACAAACAGACTGAAATTGTATTTTTGTTAAACAATGCCTCTGTTTTGGAAGGCTAGAATTGGGGTGATGTAAAGAAGGGGACAGGGGGGAACCATGTATATAATCAGTTTGATTTCAGTTTGTAAACCCTTCTGTATGGCTTTTGTATAGCAGGGACAGCATTATTTAAAGGCAAACACTTAGAACATATACAGATATATATATTTAAACAGCTTCAGACAGTAGCGTGTAAACTTAAACCTGCATCAGACGCAGAGAAAAAGATAGACAGGGATTGTACATAGAAATATATGTTCACATATATTCGTCAGGATGTCCCTGCAGCTGTTGATGTGTTGATTCTCAGTGGATCTGTCTTTCTATTTATGTGTATATAAGTGTAATACGTTACAAAGCCAAGAGAGGGTGCTGGAGAGGCAGAAAGGGAAGTCATGTTGATTCTGACGGTTGTGAGTATGACTAGTACTCTGAAGGAGCGCACTTTAATCACCCTGAAACACCTCCTATACCCCCTTTAAAAGCCAGGGAGTCCTCAAGAAGGGGATAGTAATGTCCAGATGTCACACACACACACACACACACACACTCATTCAATGGAGCCAGCCAAGAAACTCCCTGTGAGTCCCTGCTCAAATGACATTTCTTTCATAGAGGAGCCTCTGTAGAACTCAAGCCATGTATTTGTATTGAATAGATTAGACTTAATAGCTCACATTTATCAAAGGTTTTATATAATCATAAGGGTATAATATGAAATGGTTTATTGTGTGTTATGTGCATATTGTGATTGAAGATGGATGAGTAAATCTCAGAAATGGTCTGAATGTTTTGTAGTCCATAATGTAGGAAAGATGTGAAATTGGAATAGCGGTTAAATCCATTGTAGAAGTCACAATAAATATACACAATCCATCAGCTTTTCAAGTATTATGAAACTTACATTTTGGCAATGGTTTGAAGTACTGACAACATATCTAGGCTTTGGTCTGTAAGTTTGAAGCCGATTTTGCCTAAGTTTGGCCCTTCCATCATCCGTCATTACTGAAGGTCTACGTTTGCTACGGAACATATTCTCACACATTCACAACATTAGGAGGTCATTTTCTGTCAGATTTCTTCTTCAATCTCCCCCTTGATCGTACTATATTTTTCATTTCAGTGCCACACAAATATACAGTACACATACAGACATAATCCGTGTATTCTTTCGAATATTCTTTTGATTTTTTTTAAATTCTTGTTGGGCTTGCTCAGCCCAACTCTTCTACTCATGGGAATCGAGGTAGTTTGACAGAAGGAGAAAGAGTATAAAAAGGTATTTTGGTGTGTATTCTCACACAGGTTCAGACTATAAGACTGTTGTGTCCTGAGCGCTTTGAACAAAATTGTTTGAACAAAAAAAAAATGTTATAGCTAAGGTCTTGAATAGGGCTACACAAGCCATGACAATGTGTTACATTAAGTTAAATCATATGGTGGGAGAAAACTGATAGGAAAGGGGGTTTGTTAGCGATAGGACGTTAGCTGTTTAGTGAAGCGAGGTGTAAAAAACCCTGTTGTGTCTCAGATCAGCACTAGGGGTAGCTGTAATCAAAACGGAAAGACAATCTCTATGATAATAGGAAACCTGTGCCCACATATTTCCCATGTATAACAATGTTTAGAAAGTTTCTCTCACTTTCCAGTGTTAATTTGTGCTGGTGACAGTTCTATTGTCTGTTTTTATTATAACTGTTCTGTAAAGATTGCTATTATTACTATAATTTGTATTATCATCACTATCCTGGCCATTATCAATGGTCTTTTTAATGATGATATAGAAATGGCAATTTTACTTTCTGCGGTTTTTGTGTAGGTTAGACATCTGGTTTTATTTGAATTTTATTTTATTATATATAAATATTATATCAATATATTTATATTGGATTAAAAATTTTGTTTTGTTTTTTCTTCAAAGGGTGTTACTAATATTGCACGATTTTGTGACATAAAACAAAACAACCATAGTAATGTTAGGGTGACAGAAGGAGACAGAAAAAAGTTGAGTATACAACCAGTTCAATGCTGCAATTTTTAGTTTTATGTACAAACATTTGCGTACACGTGGTAAAGTGGCATTTAAGTCACATTTAATTTATTTCTGACCAGACACATAGATGTCAATGCATGGGAGTAAAACAAGCAAAGAATGAATCATATAGGAAATACATATGAAGTTTAATATCAATAAGAATATACATCACACAGACATAAAATAGAAATTGAGGAAAAATGTTTAAAATAAATTATAGCTAATATATTGTGTTCGGCTAGTCTGCTTTTTGTT